>JAUNZM010001016.1:2740896-3426120 GCA_033459285.1 Clamator glandarius | reverse complement strand
CACCAGGTTGGAAGAGACCCACTGGATCATCGAGTCCAACCATTCCTATCAAACACTAAACCATGCCCCTCAGCACCTCATCCACCCGTGCCTTAAACCCCTCCAGGGAAGGTGACTCAACCCCCTCCCTGGGCAGCCTCTGCCACTGCCCAATGACCCTTTCCGTGAAAAATTTTTTCCTAATGTTCACTTACTTCTGAACCACTCCGTGTGTAGGACTGCATTTATGCCTGCAAGAAGAGCTGAAAAACCTAACCTCCTCTTGCTCATGAAAGGTATGAAACAAACCCTGGCTGACTTTGGGGAAATAAATCAGCTCTACATACACACATTTGGCTTCAGATTTAAGTTAAATCCACCTCTTTCTGTGGATAGTTTTGGCTGTCATTTAAGCGTCAGCAATATCTACTGGGCCAGTAGCTTAGCCTGGGGCTCAGACTTGCTGCACAAAGGTTTGTCCACCTCTTGCTGGTTGTTTTGGCTTTCAGGTTGTGAATTCTTGCAGGTGACTCAAGGTAATAAAACTGATTTAATGACTTTTTAAAAAATTATTGCTGTAAGAGACAAAGACAGATTGCAAACAAAGGGCTGGTTCCTGCTCCTGATAAAGGTGTGGAGTTGAGGCACAGGAGTTAAT
This sequence comes from Clamator glandarius, assembly GCA_033459285.1. Taxonomy (NCBI): domain Eukaryota; kingdom Metazoa; phylum Chordata; class Aves; order Cuculiformes; family Cuculidae; genus Clamator; species Clamator glandarius. Next base: position 3,425,483 of record JAUNZM010001016.1, on the reverse strand, counting down.
TCCTGTCTGCTGTAGGTTTTTGGGGACAAAGAACAAAGTAAGAGCCAGCTGCAAGGCCAGAAGCAAGTGCTGACTTGCTATCAGCCCCTCGTGATCACCTCTGAGGGGAGAAATGCAGCGTTTTTAAAAAAATTAAGAGGATAACTGCATCTTCCCCTTTATGAAAGTGGACAAATTCCAGAGTGTTTCTTCTTCTGCCTGCTATGAAATTTATTTCAGCTTCATTTCACGTGCTATCTCACACAATACCCTCCAGGGATTCTTAGGGAAAAAATTTCAGCTGCCTCACCTTCAATGCCCAACTCCTGCCTTATTGCAAGAAAATTATTTGCTGCTTTCCTAACAAACCAGCTTCAGTTGTTGCTGTAGTTAAGGTTATGTCAACACTTCTATTATAAACTCCTCTTGTCAGGAATTTACAAGTTGGCTGTAAAAATTCCCTTTGCACTTAATTCTGGCATAGACGAAAAAGCCCAGGAGCACATTAAAAGAAAATCAACATTTATGTATTAGATTTTAACACTTTCCAAGAAATGAGAATTTTGATGTTCATGCAGATGCTTTATCATCAGACAAAGACCTAAACCAACGGCTTCAGTCAGCACGTGAATCCTCCACTGAAATAAGTCACCTTGGAGCGCCCTGTGCCCCGGTGCTGCAAATATGGAAACTTCACTGAGTGCTGCCACAGGAATAAGAACAGAAGTCCCATGAAAAAAATCTCATCTATTTGCACTGCAAAAATTAAAATGCAAGCCACTCTCTTTATTGAGGGATACATCCTGTTTCTTGTACCAAGAAGCTGAGTTTAATGAATGAAGGTTTCACAGGAGCTGAGGAAGGATTATTTTTATCTGTCTAAAATATTTATCTCATCTTTATCCTCCTCTAAGCCCCTCATGAGCACCAGCACATTTAGCTTTACTGGTGTACTACGGTAGTTTATTTTCATTTCATAAACAGAACAGTGATATGGAGAGAGGTTAAATGATTTGCCCAAGGTCACAGAGAAGCCTCTGCTCTGGGAAAAGCACTTGGGTCCATGTCTGGGATCCACCCGAGCAGATTCTCCATTCTCTCATGGCTCATTAAGGATTAACAACGATTTATTGTCCTTAAATCAGCTCTGAGCCAGCAGTTTCTTCTCTCTTACCTAGGCTACTGCTTGGCAGGATTTACCAGTCACCAGCTCCAGCCTCACCCTCCACCTTTACCCTCGCTTTCTACACTTTTAAGAGGAGCTTGAAAAGGTCTGGTTTGGGCTCTGAGGGAGTCTAGAGGGCTCATGTGTGGGCTCCCCAAATCCATTGCACATAGGAAGTTTTGCTGCTTACAGACTGAAATGGAGACAGGCCAGGATTTGCTGCGTGGGCAGAGGTGTGCGCTTTTGTGTCTTGTCTGGTGCCACATTGAAACTTGAGGAGTACAGAGCACTAAGCTAAACTCTGTAAGCCTTGAGGAAAAACAAGAGGAGAGCCAGGAGAAGAAAAATTATGATACAGAGCAGGCATAAGAGATGTCAAGACAGTCTTTAGTTCATTTTCAAATGCTACAGGAAGTCAGTGACTGAAAGAAATTATAAGTAATCCAGCCAGAACCAGTGCAGCTTCAACAAGACCACATTTTTGAAAGTATGATTCCAGCTCTGTGAGCTCTTCCCCATATTTAATGCATGCAAATATCTACACCCATGAGTATGACTTACCTTTGCGAAGTTTTGCTCATGTTTGCAGCATTGCAAACCACATTTTAAACAAAGACTCAGATCTCTATCTTTTACCTTCCTTTAATTGCCCCAGTACACACACTAGGAAGGCTCCTACTCTAGTGACAGCTAAGGAGGGCAGGATAAGCCTGTGATCATCCCAGTCCTGTTTTAAGAAAAGGATAGTGTCAGCCTGCAAAGAAAAGAACTGAATTCTGTGTAACAGAGTCAGACCCAAGCAGCACAACGAAGCAAGATTTTCTGTAATATGGTCCATTGGCTTTTGATAATAAAACCCACATTGTAAATGGCCAAGAAATTAATCTTTAAAAGGCAGCTGTAGTCCATGTGTATTAACTATTTTTTTCAAAGACATTTCCTCTGGATTTTTGTTACCTTCTTTAATACATGTTTCCAGCCAGCAGAGATGTATGCTCTGTGGGCAGAATATAATATGCATTTTAAAAACATTTATAAATATGTATACACCCTATGGATTCACAGGGCACTGTAGGAGCTGTGTTCTGGTCTGCCTTGAAATGACAGCAGTCTTTAAAAAATAATTACAAATATACTAAGGTGTATATTCAACACAATGCATGGGGATTTAGCCACATAAATTTCATTAGTGCTAATGAGAAGTGTGCTGCTAAAGCCCCGCATATCAAGACATCATGCATAAAGAAAAACCTGTCTAATGATGTATTTACTTATTAAACCAGAACAGCTCTGAAGGGCACACGTTTATCTATTTTTATTTATTCCTTTTCCAAGGAAATGAAATGCATACACGTGTGCACACACGCATGCACATATGCATATGTATCCTGTAGAAAATAGAATTGATAGATTTTGATATATTAATATACTGAAAAAGTAACTTAAAATGATTCTTCAGGTATTATTATTTTTTGCAACAGGCAAAATGTCTCTTGATGTTACAAACCAGAAACCTGCAAATAATTTGACTATGTGAAATGGCACTTTTGTGCTAGAATAAACAGGCGTGATAATGAAGGTGTTGGTGGTATATTTTAGTAGAGTTGAGACTGTGACAAGCAGTACTCTGAGCTGGGAAATTCACAGTTCACCTACCTTGTTCTTGGCTCTCACTTTCTCTGTATAAAACTTCCTTCCTTTTCTTAACAGCCGGGCACGTAGAGGGCACACAGCCTGTGTTAAGGGAAAGTCTTGGGTTTAGTGCAGGTGTGTGGGTCAAAAACTCAGCATTTTTCATCAGTTTGGTTAATGTCTGGACATGAAAGAATGCATTTTCTGTCAGTTGTGCTATCCCAAGCAACTGCTTGTTTATTTCTCCATATTATCAGTGGGTTCATTTGCTGAATAGATGCACCATGCGTTTGCTGCCAAGTTCAGAGTCTGAAGACGTTGTTCCAATGCATCATTTGAATACTTCGATGCCATCTACTACATCATTGTGTTATGGGGCCAAGTTAGGGCCAGCAGGGTAAAGGCAATTTATAACCCACATAGTGACATCAACCTAACCTAGCAACCTCCCTAGCAACCCTGCCAAAGCATCACAATGTGGCCCCTATAGCTCCGATGATATTAAGATAGTGGCATTGTTAGGGTGGGAGGTTGCCACTTTGGCCTAGCAACAAATAACAGCCTGACCTTGGGATCTATTGAAAGCTGAGAAGCCAAGCAGAACAGAGGGAGAACCACCAAATGAAAACCCACGGGTTCCTGCCTGCTTCTTTTATGTAACCTAAACAAAATCTTCAGTGAAAAATATGGCAATGCTTCCAGACATGCTGCATGCATGTATATTCAACACTGCTTTTCCACGTGGCTGGTTAGGAGCTTTTATGTTGTGGTTTGGATATCATAAAATCTGGGTGCAGAAAAAGGACGAACACAGCAATCACTATAGCCAGTCTGGAGTGGTGACAAACAGGCTGCGTGTCCGTTAAAGTGCGCTGATACGCAAGGACTCACCCACGCAGGTATCACTTGTGGTAATCAGGAAGCCACATGCTCAAGAAACCCAGCTGTAGCCAGCTTATATGCAGCATTCTGTCACTGAAAATAATGAAATGGATATAAATCACATTTCCCCCTCCCTCCTCTTTCTCCTTGTCACCCATCCCAATGACCCCCTATACATGCCATTGTGTCAGCTCTCCATGTGCAGCTGCTGAGACAAGGTAACGTCTCTCTTCCATATACACACCAAGCGCAGGGCGTCCTCTAAAGACACTGGAGCTATAAAGAGTTGGACCTGACCTGCTCGATGTTTCCAGTGTCTAATCATGATCCCATACTCCTGGTGTTTGTAACTGAATACCATTTACAGCATCCTGACAGTTACAGTCATTCAAAGATGCAATGGCAAGGATCGAAAAAGTAAGGGATGCATTTCTTTCTGTAGAGGTGGCCCTGAATCAGCGTGTGGTGCTGGAGGTTGCCTGATGGGGAGCTTCCAGCCAACAATTGGTCTTAAAAAAATACATAACAATATTAGCCCAGCAGTTCCTATGTGAATCATAACCCTTGTCATTTCAAACTGCCCCATACAGTGATGCTTCTCAGACCCAACCAGTGGAGATAATCCACCTCCCCCTCCCTGTTCCCTGGGGGTGTGGATACCAGCTGGCTAGGGCAGAGGAGCTCAAATTGCAGGTGGGATTACCCTCTTTCGCATTCAAAATAAACAAATTACTTTGGTTTGCAGCAACAAAATATTGCATGCATATTTTTAAAACTGTGATTTCTTTTTGTTAAATGAAATGTGCTTGCACATATGTGTGGTTCTCTGTTTGGGTGTGTGCACACACACGTTTATATATAATTGCATATGCTTAAAAGGGGATTTTTAAAGTTTTTACTGCCTTCCGTTTTGTGCCTTATTTCCCCCTTGTATAACCCTTAGTATCATTTCAGTTTATAACTTCTCTTGAAAGAGCAGCCACAAGCCACAAACAGTCAATTGTCTACTTGTAGCAGAGTTTAACAAATGGCCTGATAGAGCTGAACTGGAAATGGTGTGTCTATACTGCAGGCACTGCCGCACAAACCACAGCCATGAAGTTGGTAATGCAGAGTCAGGACAATTCATCTTATAGAATCTTAGTGCATATTTCACCACAAAATATAGTATCTTTCCATTATATCCATTTCCATTTTCACCCAAGACCACAACAAATTCAAAGTCATTGTATGAAGTGTATGAAAGTTTGCTCCTTTGCCTGTTCCTTAAATGACAAGCTTTAGGTGAAATGAAAAGCTTTAAGCTTTTGTTCACAGTTGGACCTGATGATCTGTGGTCTTTTCCAATCTTAATGATTATACGACTCTATGATTCTAAGTGCATTGAAAAACAATGAGGATTGGGAGAAATCTCTCATGTGTTAGCACTGCTTTACTCATTCCATACTTTTTCAAACTGAAGCTGGACAGCTGGATTTTTTAATTTGATGAATTTCCTGTAACAGCCCTTGTTGGAGATGTGAGTATCCAGATGGTGAAGCGAAGGGCACAGTGGTGACCAAAGCAGTATCCCTACCTCCCCACCATGCAGCTCTGCTGGGGTTCCCACAGACAGGAAGAAAAATGAAATGGCAGCTTCTCAAAGGGTTTCCCAGCCAGTCTGCTCTGTCTCCTCCACTGACACCCCTGCAGCAAGGTCTCTTCAGAGGGTGACTTGCAGTCTGTGAAAGAACGGGAGGAGAACGGGGACATGGATGAATTTTTACAAACTGACCGTTTGACTTTCTCCATGTATTTCTCACTAAGATTCTTTGTAAACATTGATGATCTTTCTCTAGCCCGAATGCTGGCCACAGCTGTCCCCTTGGGGAACTGCTCCACATCAGTAAGTGAGCCCTCTCTCCCCTTTTCCCATCTCATTTCCTTCCCCCTTTGAACCACACTTCCCAAAGGAGGGGAGTGGGGTGTGGGAGTTACTGCTCCACACGGAGCTGCCAGAGGATCAACGGTCGCTCCTGGCTGTGTGTCTTCTCCTTGGCCCCATATTTTGTCAATCTGTGGAACATAAAGTGTGAAACATGCTTGCAAAAAATAACTGAGAAGCAGCTCATTTCCTCCTCCTTCCTCATCACTCAGCACCTCTAATACTCCAGCCTGAGTTCCCATCAGTCCCAGCCACGGTGTTGGAAAGCTCCAGCTCCAGCTCTGGCTGTCCTGTGCCGTCTCACTGCAAATTCAGCCCAGAGCAAAAGCCCAGTGTAATGAGCAACCCAGGGGAGACTCAACGGGACCCAACATCAGGAAAACAACTTCATCCCTGTTTATAAAATTCAGTGCAGTTCATCATTTTCCCAGTTCTGAAATGGTATAATTGAGGCAAATACCAGAGTCAGCCTCAGCTACTAAGAGGAAAAAGAGTCTTCTGTGAGTCTTTCAACACCCAGGCAAGACTTTTAGACAATAGAGGTTATGACTGTGATGCATGGATTTACACATGTGTGTAAATTTAACAATCTGAATAGCCATGTTTTTTAAATAATGAAATCGCTGCTTAAAAATCACCTTATTAAATACTTAAAATTCCTATCCTTTCCCCTAGAAATGCATGACTAGCATTGAAGCTGGGCCATTGAGATCAAAAGAAATGTCTGATTCTGATCAGCAGACCCTGATCTGAGCACCAGTGAGCTGGTGGGGCTGGGGAGATTATAGCAGGCTTGGGATGTTTGAATCTGGGTTTTGTTCCACCAGTTAAAGGAAGGATGACAGATGCAGAATCTTGGACCCAGTTTAGGTAGATTGCATCGGTATCAATGTAAATTCAGGTGCCTCTTTGGTGGATATTGGGGTAAACTTCATGCACAAGCACTTGGGAAAACACACGCTCACCCAAACACATTCACTCTTGCACAGGAGGGAAAAAGGTCTTGCGTTTGTGGGATGTTGGACTCAGTGATCCAGTGGGTCTTTTCCAACCTAGTGATTCTATGATTCTGCGATGAATGTAACTATATATATGAATCTCCAGCTGACACTCATGCCCGCGACTTGGGGGAAGGGATCGCTGTACTCTGCAGCAGAGCCACAAGATGTCAGGAGACTGCTGTGCTGTGCTGTGCTGCTGCTGCGCTGCTGCCACTCTGCTGCACTGCTGCTGCGCTGCTGCTGCGCTGCTTTACTAGCAAGGGACTCAGCAAGGAACTCAGCTCCTGGTATCATTTTTCAGGGCTCCTCATTTGTGTCGTGCTACTCTGCCTCTTTCCTGTGCCCCTCTTGTTTCTTGATGCAAAGGTGTGAGCAAGAAAATGAAGTCCCGCGTCGTACATCTACATGCAGCTTCCTCTATTATATCTGACTTTTTCTGGTTGATTGTGTTGCTATTCTCTGCAGGGTTCTTGGCAGTTACAGGGTACATCAGCAACCTTGTAGTTGCTGATGAAGCTACGCGTTCTCAGAAACCCACCTCACAGTCCCTCCCCATGTAAAACCGAAAACTTACCACATGTGAGAAAGCAGCAGTTTGCAGGTATGCTCACGGCAACAGGATAAACACAGTCTCACACAGAACCATGCCCAGGCTTGTGTCCAAACACACTGGGGAGATGTTTATAAATTGTATTTCATTCTTCCTGCACGCACCCACTAGTGAGGGCTCTAATCAGCCGATACTAACTGTGTGCTATGCCCAAATCCTGCAGGAACCTGCTGGTGGAATAAGTCCACTTGCCATACTTACAGCCCCTGCGGTAGTTTCTGCATGTCAAGCAGCCAGCACACACCTGTGCGTGTCTCTAAAGCAGCAATGGCTGTTCCAGGTATTTTGGTTCCAGCAGGTGGGATTTTGGGTGCTGGGAAATTCCACTAAATTTCCATCCTTTAAAATACTCCTTCATATCCAGACTGATCTGCAGCCAATATCTGCCTGCTGGATCGGCAGAGCGCTGTCCAAGCACCTCGTAATTTGTTGCTGCAGTCAGATCCAAACCAACAGTGTCCCCAGGAAAGCTGCTGCACTCCTCTCACCCTCACACTGACGCACTGTTGCTTACTTGCCTGTACTTGAAGAATGAAGCTCTTTTATGGATAAGCCATTTTTCCAAGTGCAAAACTGGCATAAGCACAAGTACCAACTGACCTGGGAATTTTGGGGCTCAGTTCTTTACTTCGCTGCTATTTTTAAACCTTGCTTTGGCTGAAAGCCATTGCTGGTCTGAATCAGTAACTCTGCGATCCCACTCCGCGTGCAGGTACAAACAGAAACACAAGCCACTGACCTGCAAGGAAGAGTCAGTCCCTTGTTTTTCTGCACTAGAAGCTGTTCTCCCTTACGTGGAAAGTGCTTCAACAGTTCAACTGCTTTAGACAACCTTCATCTTAAGATACTTCCTAGTCTGTTGTGTCTCATTCCTCAAATGCTTACAGCACGCCACACCAGCACATGTCACTGAGACCTGCTGGCCCACGTCACACGGCAGCACTGCTGGTGCTGTGACAGGATGAAGCAGGGCTAGAGAGTGCCTGGGAGCTCTGCCTCAGAACCACGTGTGCTGCACGTTGCCATCCTTCACAAAACCCCTTGTACTGCTCAGGAGTCTGTGCAGCAAGAGACTGACATCACTCGTGTCTTACAGTGACTTCTTTTTGGGTTGCCTTTTCAAGGTGTTGTGAAAAGAGCATTTACAAAACACAGCAATTATCTGCTGTGGCTAATAAAATATGAAAAATAGTTACCCGAGTCTCTTGGCTGCTGAGATCAGGTATGGTCCCACAGGTATCTCTTCCTGTTCATGATCATGTCATCTGTATCTGAGTCCCTGAGCTTCTGGGTACCAGACAAACGCAACAAAGCCTCTTCTGACATTAGGTGGCATCTGCACAGTCAGGTCTTGGATGTCATGCTATGATCTAAGAAAAACAGAAGACACTAGAGAAAACTGAAGAGTATTAACATTGTTAGGGTTATGGCTCCTATGCCAGAGCAATACCCAGAAATACAACACCCCCAGCATGTCTTGCTCTGGTTTCAAGAAGAGCTCTGCCATGGATGGTGAGGTGGTATGTGAGGTGGATGTTAGACACTACGAATGCACGGCACGGGTGCTGGTATAGAGGGCATTTTGATGCGTTGAACATTGCAGTGTTTAGTTCGGTAGTGACTGGAAATTTTCTTTCCACAGATTGTGAGGGACTATGTGAAATGACATGAAAATCACCAAGTTTATGTTCACAAGAAAAAAAAAATACCAGCACATATGGTACCTTGTCCTTCTGGCAATGTCATCAGGTTGAACAAGGATTAAGCAGGTAAGAAGGGTGAAACACAGTCTCCGTGGCTGCCACTCATAGAGCTCCCCTGCAAGAACTGATTGCAACATTACTGTGGTTCTTTCTGAACACAGGACCTGTCCTGTCCTGCCTCCTACATGCTCGTCCTCTCCATCAGGCCTGCAGCTCATTAGTGGAGCAGCCCAGGATCCTTGCACTGTCACTCTGTATTCAGCACCTGCTAACTAGAAAATGTCTGTTCTCAGCTCTGTCAGCCCAGCGACCAGCTAGCAAGTCAGATATGAAAATGAGTTCTTTTGGAAATGCATGTGGAGATGAGAGAAGGCAGGAAATCAGTGAGTGACAAGCACTGAATTCCAGTGGGCAGGAGGACGTTTACAGGTATGATCCTACGACCCTGCAAATCAAGTTCTCTGTTCCACTTGCTATCGTAACTGTGAATTGTGGGCTGAGCCCCAATGTGTACAGAGCAGTATCAGTGCTGCTGGACAAGGCTGCCAGTTCTGAGCTTCTGTGCAACGGCTCTTACACTGCATTTGATATCATAATCAAATAAGCATAGTTTAATGAGAGAACAGGGTATGCAGATTCTTGTTCTTGTGTTACTGACTACTGCTGAAATTAAAGGAACGTCAGAGAAGCAGGTATTACAGCTCTCTGTTTTTGGGATGGTGCACACTGGCTTGACACATCTTGACTTTTTTGTCACAGCCACATCATTTGTACAATTTTCTTGGTGGCCCCGTGGCTCATAACAAAAAAATGGGATAGCATTGGTTTTGTCATTGCAACACCAGACTGGTGAGGAAAATACTAATGCATTTGGCATTCCAGAGTGAGCATACATCAGGAAATGATGGCACTTTCCCTTTACCTTAGCAGTGCATTTCCCAGAACTGGATGGAGAAAAGCTGTCCAACACCTACTGACATCCTCTTGCATTTCAAAAAGAATTCTGAGAAAGTAAACACAGAGCTAACAAGAGTTGCTGAGTACAATTCTGGAGCATAACCTAATGAGAATTTGTTTTCTGTTATAAATCAAGTATTTGATTCTGTAAATACTGATCCCCATTTCACCAGGTCTACAGTTTATATTCCAATTCATTTTAGCGTCTTCTGACAAAAACTGCTCGAAGTTTGGTAAATTTATACTTTTTTACAGTGGAGACAGAGAAGAAAGATTAAGTCTTAATAATCCTGACAATTAGCGGAATTCTTATATTTACACTAAGACCTTCCTTCCTTCCTGAGGTGTGCAGGCTCACGGAGCTGCATATCTCAGACACCACAGTGCGTTGTCGTCAGAGCCGTCTGTTGCTTGCAGAGCTCTTAAAACTGAATTCCAGCTTCAAGCAAAATTTCTAGTGACTAGTAGCTACATGGTGACGGTATCTTGTCTGAACTGACTACTTGCAGGGCTGCAAGCAGGTAAAAAATGATACTGATGTGAGTTAAGTTTATTTCTATGTCCAGGACAAGACAAGGGGAAGAGAAAGTAGATTTGGGCAGCTGAACAAAGCTTCCCTATAAATATTTAATACTATTTTCACGAAATATATTCTCATTATCCAGGAATATCTTGCTGTCATAGGTGGCACTGGATGTTTTAATAAATGAATTTTCACACCAGATAGAATGATTTGGCATTTTCTGACGTTCTGGGGAAGTTTTTTAGCAAACTCAGACTCAGGCTGCGCACCGGCACGATGGACCTTTTTAGAAATAACTGTTAAAAGAACCTGTGTTCCGCAAGTCCAGCCCTTTGGTAGGGAAACAAGGCCAGCAATGTGTGAGGACGGCTGCACGGTGCAGTGTGGTTTTGTGCCGCACGTTGGCGGAAAAAACAAGTCGATGGCAGCACAATTTCTAAAGCAATTGCTGCTTCTGGAGCTGATAGCCTCGCGCTGATTCGGGGGCTGAGGGAATCGGGTGTTCGACTGCAGTGATGGCCCAACACAGACAGAAAGCAGAGTACTACCCTGAACAGCAAAGAAAGTAGGATATTTCTTGCTCTAAATCAGCAACACTGAAGTTTTTATTTGGACTTCAAAGGCTTACATAGAGACCAAAGCCCTATCTTGCTCTGTGGTCAGTTTACATTTTAAAAAGTAACAATGCTAGATTGAAAAGAAAACAAAAAGTCACAGAACTTGTTCTGGCATGGAAAAGATCACAAACTCTGGGAGCCTTTGCGACCGCGCCGTGTGACTGACCCTCCCCTCCCTGTGGATGGTGGATTATCATCAGAACTATTTGGACACGCACGTGACCTCACAAAAATGCACACTCGCAAAAATATACCTTTTCCCAAGCTAAAAAGGGAACAAAATTTTTCATAAAAGACACCTAAGCCTCACTCTTGTGCTAGTGATTGGATTAGGTAATGACTAATTAGATGAGGTCATCACTTTCTATGTCATATATATACAGTATTTATGGAGAATTCACTCATTCTCATTAACAGAGTAGAAATAGTTTCTTGACAAACTTTATTTTCCTGAAACTAAGAGCCTTGAATTTGTTCCACTTTTGATCTTTCTTCGGTGGCTATGTTTGCTTTACATTAAAATAACTTCTAACATTCCCATTAAGGATAATCCCTCCAGCAGCCACAGTATGACATTTCTATATTAATCTTTTAAGCATTTTAGAAAAGCAAGGTTTCATGTTTTAATAATCACAGTGTTTTTCTCCAAGGAGTTGTAAAAATTTATGGAGCCTTTCTATCCTATTTGACTTCTACATGTTTGGAGTTTGGTGCTAATGGCCCATTCAGCCTGCTTACTCTTTGACTCCTTTTTTATTTCTTTTTCATCTTCTTACAAAAGAAAAATTGCTTCCGTGCCTTATGCTGTTGCAGATGCTATTCAAGTGGTAAGTAATTTCAACCCAACTGGCTTAAAAGAACCCCACAGTTTACTCTCATTTTGGAATCACTTTGAGGGCTCCACTGTAAACATGTGCATACAAACCCTTTAATTCTTAATTTAGAACAAAATATAGCCATTTGTTCAAAGCAGCAAAAACAGCAACAATACACACATTTTTAACAGGTTATCATTCTGTTTTAAAAAAATACTTCCTCTGCTCTTTTATCCCGTTCTTGCCTTTTTAACAAAAAAATGAAAGTAAGAGTAACTATTTATGTTTATTATAATTTTAAAATGGCCATAAAAGTGGCTCTTCAATGCCCCTGGATGTGTGCTTGCCCCATACTACACACGTTCTGCTCTATGCAGAGCCAGGAAAGCCATTGCAATGAACAAAACCCCAGCCACGCAATCACAGTAACAACTCAAGCGAAATCCTCGCTCTGTCACCAAGACCTCTCTCGCTGCTCACAGTTTTGCTTTCTGAGAGCCAACAGATCTCGATCCTTTGTACAAACTAATTTTCAAAGAGGAGAGAAAACAATATGACTGCTTTAAGTCAAGATTGCCTCTACTGATTCCTGCCACTGAAATCCCTGCAGAAGAGGAGATACTGCATCTCAATTAGACACGTCTCTAAGCATTTGTGGTTATGGAGAACCAACCCAACATTCTCTGTTCCACTGCAAGTGGAAGACATTTAGTGGGTTCAATTCCTTGTGAGATTCTTCACTTAAGAAACAGATTGACATGATTACAGAATCACAGAATCACAGAATAACCAGGTTGGAAGAGACCCACTGGATCGTCGAGTCCAACCATTCCCACCAATCCCTAAATCATACTCCTAAGCACCTCGTTTACCCTCACCTTAAACACCTCCAGGGACGGTGACTCAACCACCTCCCTGGGCAGACCGTTCCAATGCCTAACCACCCTCTCCGTGAAGAATTTTTTCCTAATCTCAAGCCTAAATCTCCCCTGGCGGAGCTTGAGGCCATTCCCTCTCGTCCTGTCCCCTGTCACTTGGGAGAAGAGCCCAGCTCCCTCCTCTCCACAACCTCCCTTCAGGTAGTTATAGAGAGCAATGAGGTCTCCCCTCAGCCTCCTCTTCTCCAGGCTGAACAACCCCAGCTCTCTCAGCCGCTCTTCATAAGATTTGTTCTCCAGCCCCTTCACCAGCTTTGTTGCCCTTCTCTGGACTCGCTCCAGAGCCTCAACATCCTTCTTGTGGTGAGGGGCCCAGAACTGAACACAGGACTCGAGGTGCGGTCTCACCAGTGCCGAGTACAGAGGGAGAATAACCTCCCTGGACCTGCTGGTCACGCCGTTCCTGATACAAGCCAAGATGCCACTGGCCTTTTTGGCCACTTGGGCCACTGCTGGCTCATGTTCAGTCGCTGTCAACCAACACCCCCAGGTCCTTCTCGTCCTGGCAGCTTTCCAGCCAGGCTTCTCCTAGTCTGTACCTCTGCTTAGGGTTGTTGTGCCCCAAGTGCAGGACCCGGCATTTGGCCGTGTTAAATCTCCTGCCGTTGGTCTCAGCCCAGCAGTCCAGCCTGTTCAGGTCCCTTTGCAGAGCCTCCCGACCCTCCAGCAGATTCGTGCAAACAGCGTTACTGCTAGAAATATTGCTGTCTTGGCTCTTACTGAAGCCACCACGAGTCAAGTCCCACCTGATTGCTCTGTAGGGAACCAAGGGGATCAAAAAATTTTGCAGCATTTTATACAGCAACAAGATGCTGTTTCCTGGTACAGTCTGTTGTGCCTCTGCAAAGAGACTGGGATAGACAGGATAAATAAGAGAGCAGGCAGCAGAACTTTGGATTAAGTTTGATACCAAAGGAAAGAGGAGTTTCAGGGGCTGAGAACACTCATCAATAAAAGTGCAGTAACTGTAAAGGAGTGAGAAAACGTAATTTCTATTGCATGTTCAGGACCGTAATCAAAGAGATAAGCGCCAAGAAGATCTGCAGCACCCAGAAGGTGTCAGGGTTATCCTGACACAGCTTCCCCACTGATCTTATCCTGAGACAAGTATTTCATAACAGATTGAAAGATAGCAAGAATTTAAGAACAGACAAGGAAGAAGCAACCCTTTTTTTGCATCAGGAGACTCCCTGCCCTATTTAGAAATAAAGTAATTAGGGTATGGTGGCGACTCGGCTGTACGGCTGGAATGAGCCCTGCCCAAAGCCCCCAGCAGGCAGATGGGTCTTTCCTCACCAGAGCTGCTGTGATTTACCACATGTACATAACACCCGAGTAAGGTGGGTGCCTCCTGTGTGATTTACAGAGGCGTGGGTTGCTCAGCTGCACAGAGTGGGATGCAGAAATGCTTGTGCTCTAACCAGTTTCTGACACGGATTCCTGCAGCCCAAGGCACCTCATGTAGTTTCTCAGTTGGTTCTCAGTTCTTAAAGAAAATTCCAAACCTTTTTTGATGTGTTGTTAAAAGTTCCAGGAGAATGGGGAGTGCTTGCAGAAGTGCTTGGCTGTTCCACTCGAGGCCACCTCCTTCTGTGTATCTGTAAGAGTTCTCCTTTCTGTCAGTCCCTAGGAGCAAGTGCTGCTGAGTCACCTGATACACAAGAAAGTGCAATGTTTTGATTTTGGGAGCCATCCCTTGCCTTCTGCCTCTGGGAGAGCAAATGTAGTGAGGCTTGTGTTTGTCAAGCCATAGAAAAACATCACATCCTAAATGCTGCATTTTTCCTGACGAGCTACAGATATTTTTTTTTCAGCAAATATTGTTGATGATAGATATTGTTTTACTCTCTACATCGAATTCCATCATTAGCATGTGTTTTGGGTCAGTAATTTATTACCTGGCAATGCGTCACATGGTTTGCAAATGCTACACCAAGGAGTGGACCAGCATCACCATTTAGAACACTGATTTTGTCACCAGAAGCTAAGCAAATGCAGAGAATATTTTGCTCTGCCTCAGCCCAGTGTCCTGCTGAGGAGTCCTCCACATCCCAGCACCACAGTGTGGGTACCAGATGGCCACGAGGTCCCTTTGGTGTTCCCAGTCACTGCCACCTGCAGCTCCCTGTCCCTGCACTGTCCTGTCACCCATCACTGGCTAGAGCAGGCTAAATGCTGCTATAAGTGACACTCTGGCCCAGGGGCAGTAGAAGAGTACTAGGAATTCTGTCTGTATCTGGGTTTCTAGTATATTGCTTTTTATATGTCCTTAGAGTAAAATAGTGCGAGAACATCACCAGAGATGCTCTTCCAGAGAAACAGAAAGTAAAAAAAAATGCAAGTGTTGAAAGAGGAGGGAGAAGCAGAGGTTCTGCACTCTTGTGCATAGCTCCTGCACTCCTACTGCATCCGAAAATCTGCAAGAAAGTGCCACTCAGCCCTCAGTGCTGATACCGACAAGGAAACCCCATTGCCCTAAACATTCCTAACCATTCTTGTGTCTGCTCCTAAAAAACCCCCCAATCTCTCGTTCTTTGTCCTGTGAACTATCGTCACCTTGCATTACACGGTAAGAAATGAGGAGCCAGGCTTCCCACGTCATTGGCGTTAATCACAGGAGATGAATATGAACTGACCAATGGTGCCTATAACCTTGTTTAACAATGCCAGCCCTGGGCTAGAGGCTCCACTCCCTTTCACCTGCATCACTGCAGCAGCTCCAGTGTAGTCATTTGGCGTTTACACCAGTACCAGTGAAGTCAGAATCAAAAAGAAAGGCACTTTTAGGACAAAAAAAATCCAACAACACTTGAAAAACAAAAAGAATGAAAAGAGTCAGAATGAATGTCTACACAAAAGGCACTTTCCATGAAAAAAGCGTAGCATTTACTTGAGTAAGAGAGGCTGCCTCTGAAGCAGATCCCCTCCCAGATAAAGTAAAACATGTTTCACAACCACTTGAAAAATCACAGTAAACACAGTCCACATGGGTACCAAACAAGAAAATGTCTCTCTGGTGGTAGAGAATTTTTTATCTTGAATCATCGGTGCCCTGCTGGCACTGGAACATATTTATTTTTTAGCACTCAGTGACCTTTGGTACCAGTAATGAACTACAGAGGCTGCCAAGCTGCCCATGGGCTCTTCCATGCCAGTCTTTATCTGCTTTGTGTACTGGGCACTTTGAGAATGAACTCTGCTTGTTTGTAAAGAGGTCGGTTGGACAGGTTGCAAACCCAAAGGGACTGTGCCCCGAGCCGGGGAGCGTGGGAGGGTACGCTACGTGTGTGCCCATGTGTGACACTGATTCCGAGGCCGTTTGCACTCAGTCAACACACACCTATGTATGTGTTTGGGTGAGTGTACTTTCTTTCTTTTATAAAATATAAAGAGATATTTGCATGGCCATTGGCTTTAGAGGTCAGTCTTCAGCTGGGTCACAACAGAGCTGATATTCTGGTGTCCACATTGTATGGAAATCCGCCTTTCAGTTCTCCCTGTCTCTTGTGATTATCTTCTCTACCACAGTAATTAAAAACATTGCTGTGACCTGACCAAACCTAGAGCAGCCCCTCGGCTTGTACTTCACCCTGGCAGTGCCAGCTCTGGGGAGTCGCTGCAGCCCAACTGCTCTACAACAGTTCCCTGATCTCAGCAAAGTTCTCTCTGGAGAGGCACGTGCCAGCAGGGGCAGGACCCGGCTTGGATTCACCTGCATGTAACTCAGAGAAAATGCCACGTTAAGAAGGGAGCAGAAGCTGTTATTTTGTTAGACCTCCACCAACTAAATCAAGCTGAAATTATCTGTGCCCTGTGCTTCAGTGACGCTGCTGGAGCAGCAATCTCATTACACATGGTAAACGTGTAAGCTTAAAAGCACTCAGCTAAAACCAATCCTTCTGCTGTCCCCTGGTCACCAACTGGCAACAAAGCTCCACGTTGACACCGATCTGGCAACCTGTAGAGTTTGCCCTCTATTACATTTTGCTTCCATAAGCACAGCTATTACTGGAACTGCTTACTTGACCGTATTGTATGCTTTACCTCCATCTGACAATAATTCATTCCTCCAGCCTGTAGCATTAATTACTTAAACATACTGCATGCACCACCACTCAAAGTACTTCTACACAAAGAAAGCAACAAGATTTTATGTACAGCTGAATTTGGTGAGGGTTTTTCCTATTGTTTTTATCTAATACGAAGACAAGAAGAGATTTTTAAGTTACCTATAACTCGCAAGTCAACACCAGAGATATTCAGGAATGTGGCATATTAACAAATGCCGGCTGGCTGTAAAAGTATAGCTCAGTATCTCTATGCTAGACAATAGGCAACAGAAGCAAACCTGCACTTAAATATATATTTATGGATGGATGTTTCTGTGTGTACACACAATATATGTACTCACACATAAACACACAAAACTAAAACCAAGACCACAAAAAATGGTCTAAGTACACACATGCTTTTGCTGATTAACACTCTCCTAACTGTAACAATATCAATTTAAAGCTGGAAGAGATCCTGGCACCTCTGAAATTCCCTGCCACTACCAACAACACATCACACGTCTCTCACCCCCCTGGCTCAGCATTTGGCTGTAGAGGAACTGCAGTTTTCAGCTCTCTGTTCTTGTTGGAAAGTTGTGTCTCTTACGATCACCCTGGACATCCTGATAGACCAAGGCTTATTCGAACACCTGTGCTGGGATCCTGCACAACCACAGACATGGGGGTTCAGCAGTATATTCCCTTTGCTGCTGAAGGAACCTTGTCGAGGATCATATTTATCATTCCTGTCACTGCCTCGTGTATCAATGGTTCACGGTCAGACACTGACAAACTAATGCATCCTTTTCTTTTTTTTTTTTTGTCGTAGTCAGTTTTCTTCCTTCAAGAGAATTTATTTTTCTTTATCCTTCTGCACAGGGTTCTGTGTAGTTCACAGAGACACAGAACAGCTCCTCTTATCCTCAACTAAAAATCCAGGAGAGGGAGGACAGACCTCCATACTTGATGCATCTTCCTGTTCTCACTGCCTGCAGAAAAAGCCCTGCTGATCAGCTTGAAGAAGATGCCTAATTTGCCATGGCTAATGGTGAAGTGCATCCCAAATGTATGTTGTTTTTGTATGGAATTGCATCCCATTTCCATTGTTTATTGTTTCTACTGTCTTCCAACTCACCAGCCGTGACACTCTGACCTTGTTAATGACAGTGCCTCTCAACTGTTTCATCAGAAAATATCCGAACCATACTATGGCTTAAAGGACATCATTAGAGTGAATATTAAACAAGTTCAGCCTTGAATCACCAGTAATCTCCCTATCCCAACAGTAATCTATTGGCACCTCTCCTTCAGACAATTCCTCACATTTTACTGTTCTTGTACTAATCTCCATATTCTCCATCTTAATTAATAACTTCCCATGTGGTATCATATCAAATGCTTGACTAAAAACCATATAGATTAGATCTACTACATTTCCCCTTCCTTAGAAAACCAGTTATCGCAGCAAATAAATAGTTCAGGATACTCAGCAAAATCAGTGTTGTGGCTGCATTCTATCCTGGTTATCTTTTCCTTCTCTCCCTTTCTTTTTTGGGGCTTAATTATATTTTCCTCCAAAACTCCTCTGAAAGCCTGAAATGGTCTTATAGTCAAAGAGCTCAGTAGCTCCTTCGGTAACTTCTAAACAATTTGAAAAATAGAAGTATTACATCTACTATTTTCAAATCATGCAAGAACAACCTCTAACTCAAAAACATTTCTTTCAAATCCGTGCGATTAAGTTGGTACTTGTTCCTCTGGAATTCTGGGATGGAAATTATCTGGTCACCTGCTCTTGAAAATGTTGAGCTTTTTGAATTTGCTTTGACCTTTATAGTGAAGATTTCCATTTGCATCCCCTCCTTCCAACTGACCATGTTGGGTTTGTCCCCTTCTTCAGCTCCACTCTTCCTCTTTAAAACTAGCAGTTTAAAAGTCTACTTACTCCACAGTAGTGCCAGTTCTTTTCTTGTTCCCTGTTTATTTACACGGCTGGAGAAATGTTTGCTTTTGGGTTTGATTTCCTTCTGGCATCTGTTTCAGAGTTACTTTCAGCAAATTTTGCTTTATTCTTAACATATATAGGAAGTGAGTTTGTTCATCTGTTGTTTTCCTTGCTTTTTATAGCTCTCCCACAGGCTAGCGGAACGATGCACAGTGTATGAACGGACAGGGCAGACACAGTTAAAGACGGCTGGTTTGTAGACAGGTATAGAGCAGATATATCAGAAATGAAAATCACAGGCCAAAAAAAATCAAAGATCTTATTATAATGGAAGCAATGTTTTTATCTGATTAGAGTTGCAAAACCCCTAGCATCAGCTCTGCACGTGCCAGAATGCCCAGCAAAAACCTTCAGCTTGGAGCAACAGAAATATTGTGTGTTTCTACTCATCCAAGGAAATGAAAATGTTCTATCACTAGGAACACAGAAGAAGTGTACAAAACAGCACCTCTGTAAGCAGTAAATGTCTCGTCAAATTTATCAAACTGTTACCTTCATTTATTTTTTTAATTGGGTTTCTAACCCATGATTTTGAACAGAACCCTTAAAATGCAAATCAGCGCAGAGCTGAGTGAATGTAGGACCAGTTTCAGAATAAAAGTAGCTCTGAACTGGGGACCTTTGTGGCTATTTTTGATGCTAAGGATTCAGATTGCATTTACAGTTTCTGTTTTTCTGTGATTAACTTGATTTCCGTAAAAGACTGTTTTGATTTACAGCTGTGGAAAAATTATTTATAGCATTTGTGCACTACCAAATTTTGAATTAGTAAAAATAGGAACAGATATGAGAAATTAAGGTATCATTATACAGAGGTCAAAATGTAACGTTCCTTGTGTCCATCCAGCAACTGCAGTCAAAAGGCCACAGATAGCAGTGGGGGAACCAGCTAATCCGGCTAATTACAAAGGGGCTTTGCTGAGGACAGTGTACTCATACATAGAGCATTTGCAGCTAAGAGAGAAAAGATTTTCAAAGCCTATCTTCGCATAGAATTGGAGTCTCCTCCACAGACACCTTGGTGTCTGTTGGGAATGACCTTCCAGACACATAGGTCTGACTGTAGAGGGTAGATTTCTATCATGAGGACAGTAAAATCACTTCATTTCATGATCTGCAACTGGCCGTTCTGTTACCATTCAAGCACAATTTTCCTGGGTCACTGCAACGCCTCAGAGGGTGCCTGTTTCAGCTCCAAGCTGATATTCGAGCGCTCAGCATTTTCAGCGGCACTGTCAGAGCTACCACACTGGAGAGGCAACGACTGCAAAACTCTGCTAAGAAACTTGCTTTATGTTTAGGGCTAAATCCTTTCTTATTCCTGAGGAGCAGGTTGGGCAGCCCTCACTTTTGCTTTGCCTTCAGACCTGCACCCTGCGCTGGCATTCTCTGCCCTGTGCGTTTTGTTTGGTTCCTCCAACTGTGTTTTTTCCCCTTTTCCCTCTGGTTTCCAGCCCCATGGTCCCCCAGCTCGGTGCTGTAGCCAGCGGTTTGCCTGCTAGGTGGCACTGGCCATCCACGGCCGGGCTGGAGGTGGCTGGCACCGAGGGGCTGTAAGGGCACATGCCACCCTTTGGTCCTGCTTCTGTTTACTTTCCGCAATGGCATTTTCTTTGCTCAGATTACTTCACTCCCCACCCCAAGCACTGGCTTGTGCTCCAGCAATTCTACCCATGTCCTCTTCCTGTTTTATGATGAGTTTAAACTTGCTCTTAGCACAGCCACGGAGTACCGGAGCTGCTTCTGAAGCCATCAGTTGGTCAAAAATGACTGAAAAGAAACCAGAGCCCTGGAGTCTCCAGATTTCAGTCACTGACTTGCTTTGAGTCTTAGTATCTTGCAAACAAAAACTAATTTTTGGGCCACACGATTAATTGAACTTTTCAGCCTGAAAGCGGTGTTACTGAGCTGTTAGAGAATAGATACTGAAGGCTAATACACAAGGATGGTGTGAACTGGATTCTGTTATTTGGCTTCTGTTCTGATTCTTAGGACAAAAATCTGTTTGTCATAGCTCCCTTGGATGTGTTGTGCTCAAATTTTCCCCAGCACACCAAGCTGACGCAGTCGTCTGTGTCTGCAGAGCACCCAGCACAACTCACTGCTGCCATCCTGACTGCACCCCTTTCAAAATCGATGTTAAAAAGAGCCAGACAAATTAGGGAGCAAAGTTAATCACAAGTATCTGGCTGGATATAGAAGCGCCTCTTTCTACAGAGCATCCTCTAGCACAAACCATCCCTCAGGATATGCTCGTTGCGCCACAGCATCTGAAACCAGAGTAGCATCATTGTCCTCCCAGCCCAGCCTTTCACTCAGAGCATGCTGTCCTTGGCACCTGAGGAACACATTTGCATTCCACACACGTGGGCACGTTTCACCCAGTGCCAGGTGTGCCCACAGTGGGTGTGATTTCTTGGAAGCTGAGAGTGCACTGTCTGTTTGGATGGCAAGTTCCCTGACTGTGGTTGCTTGGAGACACTGTAGGTATCACAGTATCTGCCTTGCATGCCTATAGATGTTTTCCAGGTAGGTGTGGCCATACTTCTACTTGGCTCATCAGATTCTCCAGAGATGTCCACGGTTCCAGTGACAGTGCCAGGTCTAGCTTTCTCATTAATTCTTTTTCAACCTTATAATTATCATGGATATGTGAAGCTGAATGCAGTGTTGCATCCTACCATATCATTTCTAGGTGCCAGACACCTAATTTCTATGTGTTTTGTCTCCTCACCAGTGAGAATGTGTCTATCTATCAGTTTCCTTAGGGATCTTGGAACAGGTTGTCCCCAAATCTAGATAAGATTCAAATACAAGTGAAGCTTTTGGCAGGCTAAATCTTGTGGTGGCATTTTAGGGTGTTTCTCCCTTTCTTCCCAACCTTCTTCACTCTCAAAAGTTACCACCTGCCTAGTGAAGCTGGCAGACAGACTGAAATGCTTGTGCCTCGAGCCATTCCTGTGCAAAGCGTGGCACCGTAGGTCAAAAGTCTGATGAAAGTCGATCTGAACCGAGCTGCTGGTCTGTGGGCTGGCAGGGGCACACAGACCATTCTGCTGACTCTTTCTGGGGTGATAAGCTTCAGCAGAAGGAAGGAAGATTGAGGGCAGGCGGTGGCATTGTTGAGGTCTTGAGATGCCACATAGAGTTTAACAAAAGCAGGTCTTTCTAAACCGTATGTCTAAACCTGCCTGAAATAACTCCAGGATGCGTTCAGATAACACAGCACAAGGACTTCTGTGTATTTGCCTACCAATTCCTTGGGCACAGCGTGAAGCAAATGGCTACCTACGCCTCCTTGGCTATTTGCAAGGCCACTTAGCTTTAAAATACGGCTAAGAGCAGCGCCACCAATCTCAAATTAACTTTCCCAGTGGGGGCAGAGTCTTGAATTGATCCTTATCTACTTCACTGGGTCTTGTGCTGACAGTCAGGTTTGCTGTTCTCACCACTGTTAAAGTGTTCTGCTCTTTATTGGGTGTCCTGTGAACAAACCACCGGTCCAGACCTTTCCGATACGGCTGTTGTGATTTGTCTTATCTTTATTTGCTCCTCAAGCCACTTCGGTAGGGCTGAAGAAACCATCTCTTGCAAAAACTGTGAACTCTGGATGAGCAGCTAGAAAATATCTTTATTACAAGGGAAGGAGAGCTTAGGCTCCAGCTGGAATCCAGCTGAAGCGCACGCAGACTGCAGGGATCTGCACAGGAAGTGGCCGAGAGTCCCTGGCTATTAGGGAATTCTTAGATACGTGTCCAATGGTAGCCTCAGCTTCACTAATGAATCACCTTGCTCAGGCTACAGAGAGTTCTAGTTATGGGTAGCCCAGCAGACACACGAGTAAAGAAAACATCATCTCACACCCGCAGCTAATACAGCAATTCCTGCGCGGGACAGTGGAAGAACTCGGGCGCACGATTACAATGGAAACGTTTGTACGCATCGCTCCTGTTATTACGGATTAATTATCTACTGAAGGGAGAAAGCGCTACAAAGGTGTAATCCAGATTTCTGCACAGTCGTACTTTGTGGCAATGGCCAGAAACGTTAAGATGATAACAATTAGCCTCACCGTTCATTTTAGAAAAGAACACCTTGAGCTCGCAGGCTGCGCACACGCTGAGCGCGAGCATCCCAGCAGCCCAGCGCCAGTGCTGATGTGTTTCGAGTTAAGCACGCACCAAAGTCTCTGCAGGACCAGGGATGCGAAACGCCAATCGCCTTTCCCCTCGATATGCTTCCGATGGGAGAATAACTAAAAAAAACCTAAACTGTACAACCCCAAACTTCACATTTCTCTGGCTCCCAGGGGCGCAAAGGCCACGTCCTCACCCGCGCCCGGAATGGTGCAAAACGCCCCGTGCGCCCCCGAGGAACTGACAGGAGCGATAAAAAGCTAATATGCAAATGGAGCTGTACACGAGGACGCGTTCTCCACTCGCGGGTAGAGCTCGTTTCGGATTCCAATACATCTTCGAGCCGTAATCTATCGAATCGCCCTCCGCGCCCCGTCCAGAGCCGCTCGGGATGGGCGAACCCCGGGGCCGCGGTTCGGGGTGCGGGTGGCGGGGAAGGGGGGCGGCGCGGGGAGGGGAAGCCCCGGTGGGAATTACCCAGCTCCCCGTCCCTCTCCCAGCGCCGCCGCGGCAACATTTATTGCGGGAGCAGGAAATCGCCGATTACTGAAGGGGCGATGCTGCTGCAGGGCGGCTCGGCGCCCGCTTAGCCGCTGCCTCCCCTGTTCTCCTTCTTCCGCTCTTTCTTCTTCTTCTTCTTCCCCCTCTTTCTCTCTTTCTCTCCTCTATCTCCCTCCTCTCGCTTTTTTTTTTTTTTTTTTTTTTTTTTCATTTTGGCTTCTATTCAAATGTGGGTCAGGGGTGAGCGGCTCCCAACGTCACAAGCTTGCAAGATGGCGCTGGGAGGAAGGCTGTGAGATGAGGAACAGGCTGGTATAAACCGAGAGGACGGGAGAGGGAGAGGAGGAGGAGGAGAGGGGAAGGGAAGAAAAGCTGCTGCTCCCGATGCACTAAGCAGGTAACGCGGCTCCGCGGCGCCGCCAGCCCCGCTCTTTCTTCGGCGGCTTTGCCGGTGGGCGCGGGAGGGTCGGGGGCGGCGGGGGGTGTCCCCTTGTTCCCTGCCCGGCACCGCCGGAGCTTCCCCGGGGACCAACGCGCGCGGTTCCCCGCTCGCCCCTCGCCCTGCGCCGCCGGCTGCCCGGGGGCTGCGACCGCCGCCCGGGGGGCGAAGCGGCTGCAAAGTTTCCCCCCCCGCCCCACTCCTCCCGTGTGTGCGGGGAGGGGGCGCTGCCCCTTCCCCGGGGGGCAGCCCCTCCGCAGCCTGCTCCCCAGCCCCGCTCGCCCGCTGCGACGCAGACGGATTTTATTGCTTTTTTAAAATTTTTTTTTTTCTTCCCCCCTCTTCCCAAAAATAAAAGGAGGGAGCAGAGCCCGGGGGTGCCGGGGGGGGCGCGTTTGTGGACGCATTGTGGAGGAGAGGGCAGGGCAGGGGCTCCCGGAGCTCGCGTCGCCCCCTTCCCCCCCGCCGCCCCCCCCCCCGGCCCCCCCGGGCACCCCCCTGCCCTCCCGGGACCGCGCTGAACTTTTGCCCCGGCTCCCCCCGTTCCCCGCCGCGCCCCTCGCCCGCCGGCGATCGCGGAGGGAAGGAGCCGGCGGCCCCTCTCGCTCTGCCCGGCGCTGCGGGTCCGCGGCTTTTGTTCGGGCTCGGGCTGGGATGCGGCGGCCGGAGCGCAGGACGCTGCCCGCCCGGCTTTGTGCCGCCCGGCCCCGCACGGACGCCCAACGCCCCCCCAGATCGAACCGTACGGCCGGGACGGTTATTGCCGGGGCGAGAAGCGCTGCGATTGAGGGAGCCGGGAGGTCCGGGCTCCGCGGAGCCGGCGCGGCGGGGCTGGGCTGCGAGCTGCGGGGAGCGGAGCTGAGGGGCAGCCGGGCCGGGGGGTGCGCTGGGTGCGCGGCCACGAGCGGGGGCGGCTCCGCGGGTGCGGCGCCCGCAGCCCCCTGCCTGCTCCCTGCCAGCTGCCTGCCTGCTCCTTAGAATCATAGAGTCACCGGGCTGGGAAAGACCCACGGCTCGCCGAGTCCAACCGTTCCTATCACACCCTAAGCCGTGCCCCTCAGCGCCTCCCTGCCCGCTCCCGACCCCCTTCTGTACGGTCGAGAGGGGTCGGTTGCCGCCCGCTGCTCGGCTGGGCCCCCGGCGGGAGCGGGCCCGGCGGCTCCCGGCGCGCCCCCGCGCTCCCCGTTATCGCGGCCGCCAGGCGCGCTGCCCCGGGGGCTCGGCGGGCACCCGCCCCGCCGCTGCGGCCCCTCTGCCGGCCCCTCTCCGGCCCGGCGCGTGTGCGCAGCCGGGGGCTGCGAACTTTCCGCAGCCTCGGGGAGCGCGGGCTGCCCGGGCGGCTTCCCCGCCGCGACCCGCGAGCCTTTGCACCCAGTTAATGAATTAGGTACGAAACGAAGCAGGCGGCTCCCGAAATCGCCCCGGACGAGGCTCGGTTGTTAGAATAAATGCGGGAGAGCAGCCAGGAGCCGGTTAAGAAGAGCGTCACAATTGCATTCCGCTAATAAACCGTCCTGCGACCAAAACTGGTTTGAATTTATTGCGGAATGCTGTTTGTATTTGAATGGCTCCCATGTTTTCCCGCAAATTAAAGGGGAAAACAATATGGAATAGTCACTTTCATTGGAAAATGTCAGAACTATGAGCAGATGTTTGCTGTGCCTGATAAATGCGGCACATAAATGACGACTGCCTCGAGATGACTTATTACTATTTTTTATGACTCCGAACTATTGTACATGGGACAGCAGCTCCACAGAGAAAGCTGTAAATGACTCCTTAGGATTTCACAGCAAATCTACATGGAGAAAATGACATATGGAAAGAGAATTGACTTATTTCTACAACTGCAAGTGGCCTCCTTTTGCGCCTTTTCATTAGCAATCTAATCCTAAAAGCATTAGGAGCAATTATTTGCAGTGGTGCCTGACATTCTAGGTCTAATTATTTAAATCAGTTTAACTTTTGATGGCTGACCCATTAGGTCAAATCTGTGTGCCCTTTGTTATATTTATTAAAAAAAAAAATGGAGGGAGGGGGCTCTTCAAACTTGCCACCTGCTACTGACATACGAGTTGGGCTCCGGAGATCAGCCTTTGGAATAAGCGACCCCTTACATTTGTTACTTTCCATTCTATCGCGGGTAAGGGAACCCCACATAAGTGCCCTGTTCTTTTGCATCTAAAATCCATTGCTTAATCACAGCAGACTTGTGCGACCGCAGCGGTGTAAGCAGGAGGAATGGGAGAATCTGAGGATACAGCAGGGTTTTCTCATGTCATGCTTCCTAATCTACGTGAAATGCAGATGAGATGCACGTACATAAAAAGGATGGGTTTTCAGTGTTTGGGGGGAAAGCTTCTTCCAGGGATCTGTGAGGGCTCTCAATCTTTAATGCATGAAGATATAGCTCATGTTAGTCTTCGCATATGTTGCTGGGCGGAATGACTTATGGATGTGTAGATAGTATTAAGTATTGCAAGATGCTTGAAGTGCTTGGTACCACGTGATGTGCTGTAGTGTCAGTGCTGAATTGTCTGGCAGAAGCCAACGTGTTACAAGGGGTGGGGAGAGAGAAAGAGAGGAGGAGAAGGTTGGAGGGCTTATTCCAGGAGGATACATGTTCAATATATTTTGAGTAGTAGATTAAAACAACTAGAACCAACATAATGTGAATCAGTTTGGCTATGTAATGGGTTGAAACTGCCTAAAACAGTCACTGCAGCTGAAAACTGATGGTCACAGCATGAAATCTGAAGTTGCGAACAGCAGATCTTGCAATGGGAGTTCTCATTTCCTAGCATCTTTACAGCCCATAGTAATTAAGAAGTGTCAAATGTAAACTGTAGGCTGTGCATTCCTTTGACCTTGGATAGAAAATAGTGCGTGGCTATTCTTTGAGCTCCTGCTAGCTGCTTCAATGACA
Organism: Clamator glandarius; assembly: GCA_033459285.1. Taxonomy (NCBI): domain Eukaryota; kingdom Metazoa; phylum Chordata; class Aves; order Cuculiformes; family Cuculidae; genus Clamator; species Clamator glandarius. Next base: position 3,398,678 of record JAUNZM010001016.1, on the reverse strand, counting down.
GATGTAGGGAAATAGGATAATGTTTGGAAGCTGAGGTGCATTTGCCATCATATCAGAACTCATTTGTGCTGACCGCTGCGCTTGTCCAGGCCGGTGAACATATTGTAGCTTGAAAGGTATTTGTACAAAGAGGTTGTCGTGTTTTCCCTACAGAAAACCAAGTTTCCCATCTCCTCAGCAAATCTGACTGTAAAGTGTAGGAAGAGAACTGCAGTTTTCTGACAGTGTCTTGGGAGAAACGTTGCCGTGAAATGCCATTTCAGTGCAGCAGCAAATATGGTCTTAGAAGGGGAGAAGGCAAAGTCACGTTTGTGAGACAGCCATTATATTGGCTGTTATTGTGACAGGGAAGGCTCAGTGGGAAGAGGGACCATTTCAGCATCAGCGGACATGCCTACCCCGCTGGGCTGGGAGAAAAATTAACAGGGCTCAGCTGTGGGATTGCAACAACAGAATGTCGACCCAACCGTAAGCAGGAGAATATCTTTTAGAAAATAAAGATGACTTCTCCTTTGGTTCAGTGTGGATTGAACACCAGTGATTAAACCACTAGGGCTGCTTAAATTGGTTTTTATCTTGCTGTAGTATCAGAAGCAAGGACAATGCATTGCAATAAAGATTTCACTGTGCCGTGCAGTAGCTTGTTGGAAGAGCAACTGCATTGGTGTGTTCAGGTCGCTTTTAATCAGTGGTGACAGTGTGCTTACTTCTCTCAAAAGCAGCAGAAACAATGTGGAAGAAGAAAAAAAAAAGAGTGTTCCTTGGAGTTGTATTTTCTCATTCAGTTGGCATCTCCAGGTTGCAACAGAATTCCAATATTAAGCGGGGTTTCTTTCCTTTAAGTGTACACGTATTACAAGCTAGCTGTCCAAACTTGTAAGTTACTCACGCTTCTTGTTTGTAATTCCTGGAAAGAAAATTCACCCTCCAGTGCTGGCTCCCACAAAACAAGGAAGAAATGAAACAGTGAGGTCAGCCCTGAATTTTAAGCTGATCTAAAATAGGTTGTTACAATAGCTGCGGGGAGGAGGCTCCAGCACTGCAGTAGGTGTACCTGCTGTAAGGGACAGGTGGGAGAAGCTTTCTTCTTCTTCATCTGTATTTGGATGACGGCCCAGTGCTGGCCACAAACTGCAATCCAGGATTAATCCTCACATAGTGTTTTCTTTCCATATATCAGATTTCTCATTTTGGTAATAAGCACAGCTAGCGTTGCACTCCAAGTCAGCTTTCTGGAGTGGAAGCAACAGGGTTTTGCATTATTGAAATGACGTCTCTCGTGCTTTCCTAGAGCTCGTATTGTTTGGCCAGGGCAGGGCAGACGGTGATCCTTGTAATCACAGATCCTAAACAGGGATTCTAGTTACTGATTTTACTTGATGGAAGGGGATGGGGAGTCTTGTTTATCCAGGATTACACATGTACTGTATCACATTTTCTGATGCGTATGCTGCAGATTTGAAGAGGCTAAAGAGTGATCTTGTAAACTGAAAACCTCAAGTGGGCATTTGGAAGTGGACTTGTTGTGGGAATCTTCCTTCAGTGCTGTCTCTTGCGGATGTCAAAAAGGCAAAACGCTGAGCAGTCCTGCCGACAGAGTTGGAACACACACACTGACAGCTATGCTGGGAGAGGAAGGGTTTTGGTCTTGGTCTTTAGCTGGCAATAAGAGGAGTCCGGGGAAGTGTCAGGAGTTTCCTGCTCAGAACGATCATCAGGGGTCACTCTCCCAATAAAACGGCCCTGAAACAGGGGGTACTTCTTCCTGTTGCTGAATGTTCTGAGAGGCCTATGCAGGAACTGGGAACAACTCCCTCTTGTTCTTCCAGCTTTAGATACTGATGGAAAAACATGGAATGTTGTCCTTGCCCAGGTTCTGGATGGGAGGTGGAAAGCGTTTTTTATCAGCACGCTGGCCTGAGGCATTCACTGCCCTTCAGTCACCTGGGTCAAAGACAATGGGGTAGCTTTCAATGATGTACTGGTTTGCCCCATCCACTCCTTCCCCCCTGGAACCAAGCACTATGCAAGATGAAATTGCCTTCAAATCAGTCTTTTGCTGTTAGTTTTAGAAGAGATATGTGATGGACTGACTGGGGAAGAGGCCTCACATGGTAAACAGCTTTACTCTCCTCTTCATGCTGGGCTGGTCCCATTCATTCCCCAACCAGTTTAAGATGAGAGGAGTGTACAGCAGATTCCTTCCCCTAAATGTGTGCTCATTTCCCGTTGTATAAAGAACCATTCAGTTTGTGAATTCAGTTTTCCAGGAGTAACGTAAAGACACTGCCGTGTAGGACTCCACTTACTGCATTTCTGTCTGCTGTAGAGATGCCCCCAGAGAGTTTGACAGTTTGGAAATCTTTTCTCTTGTGCAAGAAAGAACAGAATAGAGTCATTTGCATTGCAAGTTTTTAACCAAGAATTGAAATTGGCTGACAAGAAGCCTTATTTTAAAGCTTGCCTGTTTGTCTGTGTGGTAGTTACTCTCCAGTGGAAAGACTGGATCTCAATGGTTTGTACCTATTAAAATATGTTGATGTGCAACTAAAAATAACTCTAAAGTAATTTGGTACTATTTTCTGTTAAGCAGGAGGACAGGGTTTAACACAGTCAAGCTATGGTTTAACATGCAAATCAGAAATCAAATTAATTTACTATGTTATTGTTTCTGAGAATGTATCAAGCAACTTCTAATACAGCATTAAATTCAGTGAAATGTTAAACCTGAGTACTTTGAACTGTTAAATAAAAATATTTGGAAGATATTTTCTTATCAAAATACTTTCTGATGACCTCCTGAGGTCCATTCCTATTTGACTTACTCTACCGTTCTTATTCAGCTCCATTTTAAATGCAAAGCAAAGGAAATGTTCTTTAAGCAAAAGGGTATCTATTATTTTTTTAGTTATGCTGCTCTTCTGCGAGTTTAGAAACTGGCAGATATTAGTCTGTAACCCTAGTTTTAATGCGCAGGGAAGTAGCCATTCCTGCCCTTCTGCCCCTCCTCAAATCTCAGTTGCTTTCTCTTGTCTGAAAGCACTGGTTATTGTACTAAACCTGGAAAACCATCCTCGCTGCCCCTGTACAAGAGGCTTCTGATGTGAAAGGTTCGTTAACTGCCCAGGGCTGGATGAAACGATGAAGTGGTGTCTTTCTCTGGGAAAGGACTGACTTTCTTCAAAACTTCACTAGCAGACACATACAATTGAAGACCAAAATTTTTTTAAAACAAGACCTATTTAAAAGAAGGTTTGAAATTATGCCAGTGTATAGTAAGACTCAAACTTGTGCTGTTTTTATTTACTATTGTTTCCCCTGCTCCTGGAAGGGTGAGGTGCTTTGTTATTCTTAGTTTCTGTTTATTCCTCTTAAGTATTCGGAATGGTCCTCGTGGAACTTTTGCATCAAACTTCTTAAGTCCTCAAAAAAGGCTCTTTGTTCATTTTCTAGGCGGTGCAAATGCTCTTTGATAATGTAATATTAGGGACATGGTTATGTCCAGTCTTCCACGAAAAATGCCGATGTCCTTCTAAGTGGGAATAGTATCTACCAAAGTTGTGGGTGGCAGAGAATCCACTGAAACATCTAAATGTGTGTGCACATCTATGAAGAGTACATAGCCAGAGCTGTACGCGAAAGGGCTCAATAAAAGGAATTTTGGCATGAGAGTGAGAGTTGTCTTGTGATTATTCAGATGTCAGCAAAATGATGTTTAGCTGAGGGTGTTGTAAAAGTAATGTAACTTAACAACTTGAAAAGTTTTATCCAGAAAACTTGGTTTTAAGTACTTGCTGTTCTGAACTGGTCCAGTGGTTGAATGTATGCATATATTTAATTCTTGTGGGTGAGCTTGAAGTCGAGGGAATTGTGTGTTCAGTTTTCTGTCACTGATTTACATTTTCTGTGGCACGGTCATGTAGGAAGTTAAGCAACGTAAGTTGTCTTCATCTTGAAAGTATGGAGAATACAATGTCCTTGGTTTGTGCTGTATATTTATCTTATAAAAGCTCATCATATTTAAAAGTTTGCACAATGGGACCGTGACCTTAGCAAGGGCCTGTAAATGCTGTCATCAGACATATAATTGCAATAATGATTCAAAATGGTAAAGCTGCCAAAGGACTAATGCTTTAGTATTATGCAAAACCCACAGTGCAAGAGGAAGAAGAGCAAGGATTGCTCTCCAGTCCTTCAGAACTGTATTCTACTAAACAAGGCTTTCAAAATAGTAATGAAAATTAAAACACACCAGCTATAAAAATTATTCACTTTTTGCTACAGGATTGAAAATATTAATGAGACTCCATTTCGCTGCAGCTAACGCTGGTGGGTTTTAGAAGATCTGGTGTGCACTGCCAGTCTCTTCCTGGGAATAAATAAATGCCTCCAAATAATCCCTTTCAGGATGCGCAGAGCAGCAGCTTGTATTTTTTGTCTTTCCTCCGTGGGTTGCGTGGTGCAGTGCCAGCGTCCCGTGTGACGCAACAGTCTTGGAAATTCTTGGAAAAGCACTTCCGTTTGCTCTAGGTAAAAATCGTATTGGCAGCAAAGCTGACTCTGCTGTTTACAAGCTGGCAGCGTTCTGAAGTGAACTCCAAGAAAAGTAGTTTAATGTATGCGGTTCTGCATATCCATCCAAGATGCAGAGGTGTGTGAGACTGCTGGCTGTTATTATGGGTGGTGCCTCTGGAGAAGGAATGTCTTGAGTATTTCCCCAAGTGTGGACCTCTTTTTAGTAGCTGTAGTCAGCCGGCTTATCCCAGTTGTGCTGGATCTCCCAGTTTCTGGTTGCTACTTGTAAGTGATGGGTTTAATTGCCATAGTGATGTTCCTTGGCTCCTGAGTGAGGAGAGAGGACTATAAGCCATTATCTTCATTCTGACAATCTCTTTTGGGGACTAAAACAAAAAGCATTTGTTTGCCACTGATTCGTAGTTTGATTCTTGAAAAAACATTGAATCTGTCTGTACCTCTCTATCTCTACCCGTGTAAGGGCGTGATATTTTGAAGATGGACTTCATTGCCATCAGCATCTAATGAACAGTAAATAACAGTAGTAGCTGCTATTGTCTGATATTTCACCCTGTTGATGGTGCGGGAGGATTTCAAACTGCACTGTACCAGTAATTCAGTGTCGTGTAAGTGGAACTAAATGCAGAAAAAACGAGTACATTTGATATTGCTGTAGTTCTGGAAATCATGCTGTTATTTAAAAGCTGCATGGAGGTGTAACTAACAACAGAGGACAGTCATGGAAGGAAGATGTATTTCAAGGGTCCTGCTGGAATGGTGATCATTGGAGTATGGAATTAAAATATTTGCCAGGCAAGCAAAGAGATCCTTTCAACCCAAGGATGTCAAAATGCTTTCATAATTAGTAACCTGTGACTTAGAGCTGTGTCTCTGGCATCTTCATTTTTTTGAGATGTCTGATTTTCTGAAAGCTGCACAAGGGTTCTCCCCTAACAGAAGAGAAGCTGTGGCCACAGCCAGGCAAACTAGCTTCCAGTACCAGTAGACACAAATGACTAATTAAACACCCTGGTTTGTCTCTTTCACTTGTAATAAATAAACAAAATCTCCTTCTCCCTTCCAAATTTTGAGAGTTCACATGAAATGACACCTGGGCTACATGATGCCAGTGGTACTGTTTCAAAAGACTTATCAATAGTTTTTGTACCTAATACTCAGAGCATCTAATACCTTATGCTAAAGGCTTGGGATGTTCCCCATCCATGAACTGGTTGGACAAGAAAGGGAGAAAGGAGTCCAGGTAAGTCCAAGCAAGTTTCCATGTGGATCTACTCTCCCATTATTCAGAATATTTGCCTATTTGTGCTCATTTCCTCTGTGGTTACACATGCAGCCATGCTGTCTCCGTGTTTATATAAAACAACATGGCTTATACCTCAACAAAACTAAACAAACAAAAGAACCTAAAGCATTGCCCACCCCAAATCTTGGAGCAAAAGCAAAGCACGTACCCATTTGAGGTGGAGGGGAAGCTGCTTAGTTACAATGGCTTTGACCATCAAAAGTGGTGAGTGGGAGCGTATCTGGCAGCATTAGCTCTGTGGATTGACTGGCTGGGGTCACGTTTTTGTAAGTGAGAAGGTAGCAGCTGTCCTTTGTGGCATGCAGGATGCAGCATTTCAGGGGAACTTGCAGCTTTTTTTTCCATAAGAACTGCTCCATGCTGTGCCATGCTGCTGTCCCAGCCCTCCCTCCTGTGCCTTGCGAGGGGGGAAGGGGCCGGGTGCCCCTCAGGAACGCTTGCACTGGCATGGGGAGAGCAGCTCCGCCTCTACTAAACTTACACGGTACTGGAGACGTATCAGTCAAGTTTGTGGCTTTAATTTTGTTGTTGGTTCCCAGTTTTCTTTTAAATCTTAAGGAAAGAAAGGATGGCAGTGTCTCGCGTAAAGTCAGTGTAATGTCAGGCTGTGGGATTTTCACGATTCAGTGCCTGTCTCACTATTCTGTAACAAAATGCTTGAAATTAAAGAAGTGGAAAGGCAGCGTGAACATGTGGTTTTGCAATGAAATAAAAAAAAGAACAGTGCGAACTGGCTGTTGGTCAGATCAGAGTCTTCAGAGGAAGCAGCCTCTAATAGATGTCGTTGTGAGGGTAATGCTGCACTTGGCACCAAAAATTAGATGTAATGCCATAAATGGAGATAAAGCACATTGCAGCTGACAATATACCATGTCCTTGGCTAAAGAGCTTGCAAAGCGAGGCACAAATAGGTGCAGTATAGATAACTGACTGGGGGGGGGTCAGATTCTGCGGATGCTTGCTGAGACGCTTTGCTTGAACTCTGTGTGACTGCGGGAGCAGGAGCTTGCACAATCCGGCCTGAGGAACGGGGCTGGGACCTTAGAGCTTTTGGGTAAAACAGAACTGCTCAGGTGGGAGTTATTTATTTTTCCAAGTGCCTGATGAGGAGGTCTGTAAGTAAGAGCGTGCTTCTGCCCCTGACTCGTACGCCTGTTTATTTGCTGTAATCACCTGTAACCTAAGGTTGCAGAACTCCTGTGGATACACTAGTGATGCCTTTGTAAAGTGTCTCTACCAAAGATTCATCTGGATTTTTAAAGCACATGCTCCTTCCAAAACGTGAAGCTATGAAGTTCAGTCCTGCCACTCTGGTGGGCTGGGAACATTTCGGAAAAGGTCAGAGGGACACGTCGAATCCTGTGGGTCCAATTTCCCAGGCTGATTTGTTGCCTGAACTCTTTGAAGGGAGCAGAGCACCTGCAAATCCCCTGCTGGGGATTCCCTTAAAATGTGGGGAAGCCTCCGACAGGTGCATGGAGCTCAGGGCCTTGGCCCGGGGTGGGAGAGGTGTGGCTGGGACACGTCTGAGCCTGCTCTTGGACTGCAGCAGGGAATCCAAAAGGCTTTAAGCGGTGGCCGTTCCCAGCTCCTCTCCTTCCCCTGAGCGCAGGGATGCTGCCCTTGGTGGGGTAGAGTGCAGGGAGCCATTCCCTGCGTTTCTGTGGCCCCTTCGGAAGCAGGCAGTGGGCGGGGGGGGGGGGTGCAGCTGCCTGCCCCCCTCTGCCGGGGCAGATGCTGACGAATTGTATTGGGGAAAGAAGTGGGAGGTGAGCGAGCTGATTCAGAGCCCTGATTTAAAAATTGTGAGCCTGCTAAGTGTATGCCCGATTGATGTATTTTCTTCTCAGATTCATTTGCTTTGAGGTCACAGTTCAGAAGCCAAGGAGAAATCAGGCAAGGCATTAGGAGTTGTGCAGGCTGTGAGTCGCGCTCGCTGCCCAGGTGCTCGCCATGTAGGACAAAGTGAGGTCCCAGGTGCTGCCTTGCCGGTGAGGGCTCTGGCTGGGATCTCTGCTTGGGAAAGGGCTTGAATCTTTCCTTTTGTTAGAAGGCAGTTAATTGGCTAGCATTAAAAAGTTATTCCTTCTGAACGGTCACTGGATCTTCTTCATGAGACCTTTATGGCTTATTTTAAAACCTTGATGTTGAAGGGTCAAACAGAGTGTTTCTTTTGCTTTCATTGAAAAGAGTGTAAGCACTTCATCTGAGTAGGAAAGAAAAGCACAATTATTCATATGAACTTAGGCTCTGCAGTGAATGACTGAACAAAAAAAGTCCAGTTGAAAGAGTACATCAATTCTGCTGAAGGCAACAGACTTTTTAATTCTGTTCATCCCCAGAAGTCTTAGAGGAAAATATGTTTTCTCCCTCCTGCTTCTTGTCAGAGGATTTGGCAGAAAGAAATCTACCTCCTTCCCAATCTAGTCTTTAGAATGTATTTGCTCTTTAAGAACAAGTCAGCACAGTAATCCTGTTTCATGTTAACTGCTATGAAATATGGTGTTAACTTTTTAGCCCTATAGAGGCAGGAAATGGGATTTAAGATTTTTTTTTCTTTGAGTATAGTAGAGTTTAGAAGCAGGATTTAAAAAAAAAATCCTTACAATCTTCTCTCTGAGTCTATTTCCATAGACTCATCTTTCAGTTCATCTCATTTGTCTATTTTGCAATTTGGTGTATGATTTTTAACCATAACAGTCTTTAACTGCAAGTTGACACTTTAGATCCCTGCGCTGGCTTCAACTCTTACTCCACAGTGTCTGCTTACTTTGATTTATGTGTTTGTTGTCTAACCCATTGGATCCTCTGCTTCCTCCAGAATCCTCAGTTGTGCACATACTTGCTTTTCCAACCATTTCTACATATTTACCGTGTCGCTGTAGTCTCTTCATTCACTGGGCCGGACCTATTCCTACCTGTTTTCTCTGAATCCTTCCACACAAAATCTGCACCATGTATTGGGATGTCCTTCATAAACCTAACAGTAATTTCATTACCGTAAGCTACTCCAGAACTTCAGTCACCAAACAGCCTAGGGTCACAGCCATGCAAGAGCTGGGGTAGGATCTGTTTGTGCTTTAGAATCTGTGTTTAAAAACTCTCTGCAAACATCCTTCCTGTTACAATACTTGAAGGCCACTTGGCACAAATCTTTTTTTCCTGACTTGTATGAAACTGATGTCCCAGTAAATGAGAAAGTATCACTGCAGATGCTTTTAGGGACAGGGAAAATGAGGAATGCCTGCTGCGACTTGCAGGAAAATCTTCGGGTTATTCTTCTGATGACGTGCTTTGCTTCCCTTAGCATACTTTTTAGTGTTTGATTATTCTTCTGGAGCAGAAGAGTCATATGATAAAGTTGTTAGGAATATTCCAAATGAGACAAACTTGAATGTGTTGCCGCTTTCTCTTGCTATACTCATGGTTAGATTGAAGCCTTCTGTTGTACAATTCCCACTTGTTCTTAACCTCAAACCTCCAGCCTATGCTGAAGTCTTGCTTTCCAGAGCTGCGTGCCCTTACGTATAGGGGAAACTTGTGACTGATGGAAGGTTTGATATCAAATGTTCTCAAATCCTACTGAAATCAGTGGGCTGAGGTTGCTCATGATCAAGATAAGCTGCTAAGATGCAATTTGCAGATCAGATTCCCTCCTGCAGTTTGGCCATGGAGCCTTGGAGAGAAGCAGTAGATAGTGTCACGCTGTGCCATGGACAGTCTTCAGCCTTCTCGTTAAGCTGATCATTATTTATTATACACACACACATATATGCATTCTTTCTCTAATTTAAATATATGTGAATAATACCAGACATAAGTGTGCCTCTGTGGAATAACTGAACTTGATTACACTTGGCATTCAGTTACAACAGGAAAAAATGGGTTTTGGTACTTTGTGCTGAATAGCAGAGACTAACTCATCAAGTTTTTCCATTGGCAAAATGCTATGTCTGAATTTCTTAAATAGTATGTGTCTATAATAGGCCCAAAGACATGACAGCACATGTGGAGCACATGAGGGGAAGACACAGGACATGAATTTTTCTGCAGGTTTTAACAAAGCCAGAATCTTCTGTGCCCTCTCTGCTCTGCCATACAGAACAAAAGCCCCCGGGGGGTTGTTTCTAAAGTCATCTGAGAGCTGCCAGCACAAAATGAAAGCCCCAAGGGTTTGTCCTGCCACCGAAGGGGCATCCGCAGCCTCTAAATGTGAAAATGCAACTGAGCTGTGCTTTGAAAGTGAGAGGGTAGCAGGCTGGCACAGTCCCTGGGGAGTCACTGAACAGTCAGGCCTGACACAATGTGGAACTCATGAGCTTGTGCTTAAAGAAGCCATTTGTTTAACCAGTATGTGACTTACTGCATGCTGGGGGCTGTTGGACCCCACATCCCGAATGTTCCTCCACCACCTTCCCCGTGTCTGTGCACAGGTCAGGTGTTCTTTGGGAGGGGAAAGACACCTGACGTGGCACAAAACCTGCTGGAATATCCCAGAGTCTTGCTTCGTTTCAGACCTGGGCACGTGGGATGCCTGGCTCTAACAACTGAGCTTTCCTCTGCTGTCTTTTGTGGGGCCTGCCCGCCTTTGTGTCCGGAGGCAAGTGTCTGCATGGCCTGCGTGAGGAGCAGATGAGTCTGCGCCCCTTTCTGGCTCCACCATACAGCTACGCAAGCCTTGGAAGGGCGTGATGTTGCTTTCCCCAGCAGCCTCAGCATGTAGCTCACCCTCAGCGAGCAGCCCGCGCACTGCCGGAGGGAGCTGGCGGCAGCATGGGCAGCGCAGGGGTTCTCGCTCCAGCCCGTGGCCGTCTCGATCCCCAGCAGGCAGGGCTGCCGCACGGCCACCGTCACGGACAGTTACACCTGATGTGTGGGAGTTACTTGGCACCTTGTGGATGTAGTTTCCCATTGATTTTTGGCGGAATTGATTTATAGAGCTATTTAATGGAATTGATTCTCTTTACAACTTTTTTCCCCTCTTAAAGACCAATTGTTTTTCTTGAGTGATGGCTACAGGTTTGTGTTTATATATTAGTATGATCATGCACCCACAGTCCCAACTGAGTTCTTTCTGCTCGCTCTGCAAGTGCCAAGGAAAGTCTCAATCGCAAATGCCATCTTAAATTTTAATAGTATATTTGATGTATGACCTGGAATAAATTAAACGTGCTAGAACTTGCAAGATGAAATCCTCGTGGTGGGGATAACCACAAAGCAGTGTTCTATTAAGCCAAGGACTGCCGAGAATGTCTGTTGTGGTTGTGGCTGGGTTATGAGTGGCTCCCTTTGGTTTAGCGTAGGTGGATATTTTTATTCTGCCTGGCTTGTGAACGAGGGAATGAAAATCCAGAATTTACCAACAAGAAATGTAAGACTGCTGAGTTTCCCTTTACAAGCCCATAGGTAGGAACCACATTTTTATCCTAAGCCCAATATTTTTATTGTACTTAATGTCTTCCATTGATTGTCACTCCAAAGTGGCTTGTATAAAGAAAATATGATATTCTGTACCTGGAGGAATACAGTGAGAAAGTGTGAATATCATAATTCTCTGTTACTCTTTTTGCACTTTGCAGGTCAGTTCTGTCAATAAGTGCAATGTGCAAATTTATGTTGTAGCTTTGGGCTTCTTTATTATTTCCTTCCTCTCTGTCTGTCTTCTTTCAAGAAGCACCAAAATAAATCTGGGCAGGATCCTAGCTATGGGTGGGACTCCTGAGCAGGTATTATGCCACCCAAATTTCAAGATCAGAGAGACTTCAGCATGTGTGCTGAGGGCCTAGGATCCAGCTAACAACTGCCTGCCAGGTTACAATGAAATAAATAATCTCTGAAATAGGCAGCACCCAAATCATACAAGGTATCAGCAATCCAAAAGGACCTCCTTGAACGGCAGCATGAAGCGAACAGGGCATCAGCCATCACAGTTGTTCTGTGATCCCTGTGTGAAATTTAGCTAAGCAATTTGGCATCTGTGTGTAGTACTAACTGGAGCTCCTGAGTGCTGGTCTGATGTAGCCCTGCGCATGGGACAGTTGGGTGATCTAGTTATCCCCGGAGAAGTGCCAGAGAGAGTCAGCACTAGCACCATCCTATTTGAATAGGAAAGCTCTCAACTTCACGAGCGCTTATCAAAACTTCCACTGTTGGCCAGCTATAATCTGTAGCCATCTAAAAACTGTTGAGAATCCAGCAGGGCCCCCTGCTGCGCATTTAACTTATACTGTGAGTTTAACAGGATGGCCAAGAATAATATCATTAGTATGCTGAATGTGCAACTGCTGAAGAAGTGGGTTGTACATGTGAACAAAGCTTAGCAGGAAAACTGTAGATGGTACGTGCGTGATGCAGAGCAGATAATAGCAGTTTATCCGGTTGTTGTCTATCTACAACTCTAAATGCCACATACCATTAATTTTGGAAAAGGACTCCAAATGTAAGCAAATCACTCTGACCTAGATTTTAAACTGGTAAAGGGACTTGAATTCACATGCAAGACAATATGTTCCCATTTGCAAAACATGGTATTTAAATGTGGCTTGCTTAGAGAGGCTTCCAGCAACAATCAGCCTTCATCATGTGTCCTAGAAGACAGCTAAGACTTTATTCAACATCTCAGTGATCCTAAATGGCAGTCTTTGAGAGGGAAAACTATATAATTGCTTTGTAAATTAATCCTGCAGCAGTTGAATTATACTGTAGTTTTACAGAGGTGTTTTATATACCACAGCCACACTGTCAACTAGATTTTGTTTGCTTGGGATAATACCAGTGACTCGTAGGCTGTCTCTGGCAGATGTGCATGTGTCTCTCTCTAACCATCACATGCCCTAAGCAATTATGCGAAGTTAACAAAACCTAGAGAAGGCAACTGCTCTTATCTGTCTTGCCCCATGCCAAATCTTTGCCTTCCAGTCTCTGCTGGGAAATAGCAGAAATTCCAGGCATTCTTTGGAAGGGAGAGGGTTAAGTTTAAAGAGAAGGGTATCTTGTCTTTCACCACTACTGGGGTGGAAAGATTTTAACTGTGCCCGCTCCCCAGAGGTGCTTCATTATGGGTGTGATGATATGGCCTTGGCATGTCCTTGTGGGATTGGTTTGACATTAAGGATTTGTACTGCCAAGGTTGTTCCTTGTCATAGGGACAGATTGGGCATCTTGATTCTTAGGACATCAGAAAAGCATTTACATGAGAGTGTGAGATTTCATGGTTGGTGTTATGTAAATTGGTCTGTAGCAAAGTCTTTATATGAATGCATTGTTTGGTTTAGGGACTGTAGAGCCCTAGGGCTGTCACTGGGTGCTGTACAAGCACAATCTCTTCCCTGAAGAATGTCATAGGGTAAGGGACAGTACAGGCAAAAGGTGAGAAAGGAAGCAGAGATGCATTATTCAGCCAAGGCAGTGTGACAGATGGAGAGAAGTAGGAGGAGATCTTATATTCCTTCAGTTCCAGTTTACTTTGCTACCAGTACACACTACTGTTATAGCACTCTTTTTTGCATCTTTACTCTTCCATCTAAATTAACTTTCCTTGCCTTAAGGACTGACACAGTCTCTGTACAGTCTTCTGGTGTATTTTAGCTATTCCAGAGAACTGGAACAACAAGCACACAAACAAATTACTGCACACTGACTGATCACTGCTTACTCACTGTATGTGAGGCTTTGCTCATGGCAGTGAAAGGTAACCAGATAAAACAGCTTTGTGCCTGGGACAAAGCCAGCCCCACAAGTAGAAGTCGCTTCTGGATTTACACAGCTACATGACAGACTTGCTTGTTCTGGAGATGCCTACCTTCTGTTTTGGTCTCTGGGTTCCTGGTGCTGTGCGCAAACACCTCTAAGGGTAGGCAGTGCTGATGCAGCATCAGGCTGCCCTAGTTCCATTTTGGGCACGCGTGTGCTTCTTACCTGGACTGTGGCTGAGCTGTAGCCAGCTCTCCCTTTAAGCCAGAATGGTGTAAGTTGTTCTTGACTGTGTAACTTAAGAAGAGAAACATCATTCCCCCCAGACTAAGTCCGACCCCTGGCCATTGACTCTCAGAACACAGAATGGACAAAAAGGCAGCATGATGAAACAAATGCAACTTCTTACTGCCCTGTACTCTGCCCTCGCTCCCTAGGATGGTTTTATCAGAAAGCTCCTGTGGTTGTCCACTAGCGTTTCAGCTTCCTGGCCAGACTCCCACTTCACTAAGGGTCAGAGCAACTGCATTTCTGTAGTGCTTGGGCTCAGAATGCTACGAGATAGAAACATATATTAAGCCTGCTCCAGAAGATGGTAAACAGGACCGAACAGTTACTTATTTTTGTGTGTAGTCTTGGTAAATTTAAATATTTCCGTGTATTAAATGATGCAATAGCAAATTCCTTACAAAAAATAAAATGGCTGTAATCAGATAATGGTTGCTCTGGTGCTAGCAGTAATATGGCATTGAATATCTCTTGGTTTGGCTTCCACAGTTCAGGGGTGAGGGGAACTGGAATGGTGTTTACTGAGCCAATAAACTTCTCACTAAACATAATTCACGGGCTCTAGCTGGCTAATAACCAGGACCTCAATGCTCCAACAGTTGGCCCCATACATTTTAAAACAAAGCTTTATTTGAAGTGAAAACTTCAAGAAAAATAAACTTCAGGATTTAGTGGCCTCTAATATTATCCGCCTCCACAGGCCAGGAGAGCTCTCATAACTAGAGTGTATTTTAAAATATTTCTATTGCAGTCTCTTTGACCAGTGCCACAGGACTGCTTGCGCCAGAGACTGCCTCAGCATCAGTTTTTGTTTGTTGTTTTCAAATGTGCAGGAATCCATACACTTCTTTTAAAATAGCACTATGCAGGGATTTTTTTCCCCCTCTGTTTATGTTTAAAAGGAGTTTCTGCTGACCATCTGAGTGCTCTAGGCAGTCAGCATTTCTTCAGCTCTAAGAAGAGCTGAAACAAGGTTTACTCTCGTTAAGATAGCATTTTAAATAATATTTCCATAACCTTTCTTACAGCCTTAGATTTTCTCTGGAGAGATCTTCATCTGAACAGGTATATTTATACACTTCCTAGATTATGTAGCAGGATTTCCATTCCTCTCCTCATGAATGAAGAACCGTGCTTCTGCAGGTTCACTCAAGGGGTGCTTCTCCTTGGAGCACTGCAGAACTTAAGATCTGGATTGGTGTCAGGTCCCCATTATTTCCCTGCATGTACAAGAGTATTCTTCTGTTTTGTGTTTGTTTAGTTTCTCATGAATGAAATTTAAATTCCTAAAGAATCCCTAGCAATTCTCAGAGGGGTGTGGGTGAGTTCTGCTCTCTGGTGCACGTGTAATTTGTACTGGGAGCAAAGTAGTTCATTTTTAAGGACTGGGAAGGAATTAATTTAGATTTCTGCTAAGGTTTTTACCTTCTCTGGGAGACCAGGCCACTTCGTGCTTCAGCTTCTTTCTTGGACGGATGGAGAAGATGCCTGCTTGCCTGCAGATGCTTTGAAGTCTGTAGATGAAAGATACCATATGAATGCAAAGTACTGGCCAGTTAATGTCAGCAAGTCATTCTGCTTGTACCTTAATGGAAAAAAGCTTTATTGTAGGCTTATAATCAAAGGATCTGCATATGCACCAGTAGTTCTTTCCCTTTTATTTAGGTCTCTTGGAGAAATATATTGACTCCCTCTCAGAAAGATAGAAGGAGGTTAAATAACAAGCAATAAAAGATTATCAGAGGAAATTTCTTACCATGCCGTACCTTAAAGGTAACACTTAGTAATATTTTGAAAAGGAAAGAAAGTAACATCTATGTACCCAGTCACTAGGAGTTCCTGCTGGATAGTATCTCCTCCTCTGTCTTTCAGGGATTATTTTCTAGTGCAGAGCTAAGCCTAGTTCCATCAATGCATGGCAAAGTTCTATTATTATACACTGATTTGATAAGATAATGTAATTAGCGTCTTGGTCCATTGATGCAGACCTCAACTGTCCAAACCCAACATTAAGTTATTTAATCAATTCTTGTATTTGTTACAGTAATAAAATAGCATTATTTAGATACTGCTTGCCTAAACTTAGATAAGTCATTCAACTGTATCTGTGTTTGCTTATCCACGTTCTCCTGCTGCTTTTAAAAACCAGCACAAATTCACTAGGTAGGTATAGGCTTTGGATTTCCTGGCTTTTATTGTTTGGTGTGGCAAGGTCCCCCCTGTCAGTTTGTGTGTCGTGCCCGCGTGGCTCTGGCTCCCTTGCAGCAGATGGGCAGTAAGGAAATGAGGGCTCCTGTGGATAAATGCAGCAGCAGCCGCCGCAGCTGCTTTCAAGAAGGGTATCCGTGAAGCAGGTCACAAGTGAGATAGTGTCTGGGCAGCTAATCTGGACAGATATCTACTAGCAATTTCTGCTGACACACAGACTGGGAGACCTGGAATTGAAGGCTAAGCTGGCACAGCGCCAAAGTCAACAGAGAGAAGAATTTTTAGGTAGAAAGGCAGGTCTAAGTTTTCCCAGTCTACGCTTGTCTTGGGGAGCTTGGGAGCCTTCTGGCTCCAGCGAAGGAAGAAAAAGACCTTGCCAAATGCCGGTTTGGAGTATAAACGCTATCCAAGCCCCTAGTTCATACGCTCACACAGGTATTTACTATTCTTCTAGAAGGGGGTTGACTTACTCAAGCTTGCAGAGACTTGGCTTTGTAGGTAAACTTCAATGTGTTTTGGATTTTCTTTAGCTCCAGAGGCACAGATCCTACAGGAAGTGACTGATTCACCATGATGCTGAGGGACCAGTGTGTCTAGTGAGATCTGTATTTTCTTTAATATTGTTTTAATATATTATTTTATATATTATATATATATTTAATTTAATATTAAATTGGGCTACAGACCACAATTCTGTGCTACCCTGTGGTTTTGTAACACTTGTACTTGCATGGGAACATGCTGCTTCTTGCAAGTGTGAGGACTACCAGGATGAGAGCTGAGCCTTGCTCAGCTTTGTTCCCAAGTTCTGCAGTGGGACACGGGACGCCTTGAGAATGCAAAGGGCCAGGTTGCGCTGCTGTGTGCTCCTGGCATGCCGCTGGCATGATTGTGCTGGGCCAGATGGAGAGGGAAGGCTATTTAACACAGCCATGTGTTATTGGAACTTGCCATCTAACATTCCTTGCTTTCCCCAGTGTGTTCTCCCCCTTCCAGGGTGGAATGCAGTAATTGCCATACGAGAAAGAAGCCATGGTCTGTCTCTCTAGTCTGGCATCATTTCTCCAAGAGAGGCAAACACCAGATGCTTGAGGGAAAGGTACAAGAACTCCTAAAACAAACAACTATGGAATAACTTGCCAATAAAGGAAGTTAGTGGTTGGCTTATGCCCTGAGGCGAGAGAGTTTCTAGCCTTTACATGAGTGTTCGGTGTAGCTGGGTGTTCTCCATCATGCACAACATACTTGCACTTAAGCCATTCCTGCTGACTCCCTCCTGCTTTGAATCAGGGACCAAACAGCCCCATAGCTCAGTGGCACCACTGCGCACAGTGTTGCAGTGGTCCTGGTCTTGAACTTCTGGAGGGACAGGGCAAGCAAGGTGTGATATTGCTCTGTACTGTGTTGCTGGTAACCTCGCCTTTAGACTCATGATCGCTCTGGGCTGCTGTCATTTACATCTCCTATTTATTTTGTTTGCTAGTTTTGATTGTCTGCTGGTTTTTTTTTGATTGCCTGTAGTCAGCAAGCCCTGCCTGTCTCTTGTGCTAAAGGCATAAACCTGTGTTTGCTTGTCTGCTTTTTCTGTAGTGCTTGATTTTGCATACTTCTATCCTCTGCTCTTAGTCCCTTCTCCCTCACTTGTGCAGCAGTCTTTCTATGCCATGCACAGCCTCGTGCTTCACATCTTCCCTGTGTATTTGGCCTGATGACTAGACTAGATGTTCTTGGTCTTTCAGTAGCCCCTCCTGGAGAGGATCCTGGAAGACTGTGATCCTGGCAGTATTCCCAAATGACAGGATTCACTCTATCCAATAAAGTCTGAGCTGAGCTCTTCCCTCTTCCTCCCTTCTAAACACAACAGCAGGACTATCGGCTCTACTGGCGTTCAATTAAGGCCACCAGTAAGGGACCAGTACTGCAAGTCAAGATAAGAACTAAGATGTAGTTCCCTCCCTTGTGGTGTTCTCCAGTGGCTAAATTTTTGATCACAAGCTGCACATATGAAGAGCGTGTCCTGCTGCACAGGAACAGTGCTGGGAACTGCTGTGAAATAGCCTCCAGCAACTGAAAGCAAGAGGGAGAGGGGTATAGCTAGAAATGAGAAAGACTGCAAGAGATCGCTTCGTTCTCTGGTGCTGATGTAGAAGTCAATATTATGCAGGGCCTGTGTTCACCTCAGGGATGAGGAAGGGGAGAGTGCTTTTTTAATTATGTATTGCTAATTCTTTCCCAACCAGGCAGCCTGGGATTTCCCTGCATTCTGAGGCAATGCTTTCATCTGTCTCCTGTTTAACAACCACGACTTCCTTGAGAAGTTGGTTTTCCTTCTTGTGGAAGATTGCATTGGAGCCAGAGTGTTGTTTACTTAATATCTGTAATAAAAATTCTTTATCCTTTTTTTCCTTCCTCTCCTACTCAGAAAGGGGTGGCATAGAAAGTAGTATGTATTCCTAGGGGGAAGACCTTTTAGGCTCAATCTCTCTGGTAACCACAGTTACCTGATCGCTCTCACTTCAAGCAGTTGGTCAGTCTCCCTCATGCTGGCTGGACTTCCATACTTTATGGTTCCAATTTGCCACAAGCTCTTCCAGCAATCCTAGCTAAACTGAAGTGCAGAAGTTAAGTCTCTTTTCCTAAATGGCAGCTAAAATTTTACCATTATGTACCATTTCTCTTCTGTGAAATGATTTTTGCTGCACCCTTTTGATGAAAAAGCGTACAATTAGCTGAGCTGTCAGAAGTCTGTACTGCCTAGGCAAGCTAGAAACATACCCAGCTGCTTTCAAACAACACGACAATCTCAGTTCTAAAAGGGGGGAACTATCCTCTCTGTCAGGTGCTCAGATTGGTGCTAGGTGCTCATGGAGATGGTTGAGGATACATCTAGATCCAGGTCCATCTGCAGACTGTTACACAGATGTGGCTAGGAGCTGGTGTCTTGTCTTTTCTGTATGTGAAGTAATGCCATAAACGTTTCTTCAATGTCCTTTTTACTTCTGGTATTTTTATTTTTTAAACAACACGTATGCTCTGGTAGGTTGAAACAAATGGCAAATGCAGAGCCAGAGGTAGGTTTTTTTAATGCAGCTTAAGATTTGTAGGCATAGATAATTAGAAAAAATGAATTTATAATTTCAGTTAGCTTATTTTTAAGTGGGGAAGAATGAATGTTCTTCAGCATGGAAGTGGGGAGACTTCCTATGCCACATTTGACTCCAGCATAGTAAGTAACTTCATCCTTTGTTCAACCCACTAATCTCTGCACGGGCACTCTTAGAATTAAAATGCTCTTAATTCAGTAAAATGAGATAAACCAAATTAAAGTTCTTTTTAATATTTAATGAGTGTGTCTGTGCAGAGATATAATGTGGTTTAGCTAATTCACTTTAAATTCACAACTTCAGTTAATCTGAATGAAGTTTCCCAAGTCCTGCGTGTAAAGACCTCTTAATTTAGAAAAAGCTGCTTTTGTGGAAAGAGCAATGGACTCAACCCTGTCCTGAGGCATTCTGGCATGCGGTTCGCTTTTTCAGAGAGAGAGTTTCTGGGCATTAGCAAATTGTCTACCACATCCTTTTCTTCTCCTCCCAGAACGCCTCTGTGCCACCTCCTAATATTGAGGTTTCTCAGCCATTACATTGAATAACTTGCTCTGGTTTGTTTCGCTGTGCAGCTGAGGAAACAATATTTCAGCAGCTTGCATTAGGTCAGAACAGGGAAAATTAAACTTACCCTAGAAGCAGCCATGAACATACCCTTTGATTTGAGTGGATGTTCCCTGCCCAGGCCAGATACAGAGCAGGAAGCAGAATGTGGCATCTTTCTACAATAGCAGAGGTTTGTGCAGTAAAACCTGACTTGTGTTGCATTTAGCTGGGAAAGACAAACCATTAACACCAGTATCTTTTGGGGTCAGAATTGGAGCTCAGAGATTTGCTCCTGAAAACATGTGCTTTTCTGCTTGGAAATGATTTTGTGGTCACATTTCACTCCTTATGAAAGGAGAAACTGGTCATGTGGGTCAAGTATAACCACTTAGGACAAACACGGTGTAATAAAACTTGCCGCTTGCCAGATGCACGAAGATCTGGACCTTGGGAACTGCGACTGCAAGTTTCACCCAGTTTTGTTTACTGGACTGTTTTCTGACTCTTGCCCTAATGGGAAATTGTTCACAGAATCATTGCATCGTCTCGTGGGCCACGGGTTTTGCCAGAAGATCAGCTAGGGGGATCAGTTGGCTTCCTCTGAAATTTTTCAGTTGGAATTTCCAGCACCTTGATTATGGATGTTATGAATAATGGGTTGGAGACAACGGAGCAAACCATATTTTCTTCCACTCCAACTTTGAGCTGCAGTACAGAGGCAGACAGACACAGAGGAGGTGTTTTTCTGTGGGTCAGTTGATGAATTCATGTTCTTTCCACCTGGCTAAGTCATGCCTGACATGCTGAAGTCTCCAGAAGCTCTGAAAGCGTCATACACTATGTGTGTGTACTATAAATAAACTTTTAAAAACATAATTTAAAAACACCTCTGGCAAAGCACATGCTCAACTGAAACTCGCCTGGTGAAGGTTGGCTCAGGGGTGTAGGAAGGAGATGGGGAAAGAGCAAGTGGGAGGAAATAAATGGAACCTGCTGTCAGAGAAAAGCCACTTATTTGTAATTTTCAGGCTGTCCAAGCTCTTGGCATGTCAGCTTTGGGAGATCCCTAGTGACTTTCTGGATGTTTGCCCTGGGCATGCATGTATGTGCGTGAACAGAGGACTCAAGTATTAACAAAGCTGCATGAGCAGGTTTAGTCAACCTACTAGAAAAGCATCAAACGCTTTGGAATTATGGTTGATGCTCCAGTTCTAGGAATCCAAATGGCTCCTGTTGACAGTCTCCAATCAATTAAGACTGAATAATTTCAACAAGTCCTGTTAATTAATTTTCATGTGTTCAACCTGCAATTTAGAGGGCTGCATCCCTTTATTTTAAATGGACAATACTTTTGATCTGCAAAGAACCAGGTGTTGTTTGGGAGATGGAACTCTCTTAGGCTGAATTCCCCTGACAGCATCTGTGTATACAATCTGCACTGTTGCTGTCTCAAAGCAGGGATTCTTTACTTGCTTGTATTTTAAAGATCTATGAAAACTTGATGCATCTTTAAGCAGGAAAAAGAAATTCTCTGCACTGAGGCTTCTTTAGATTCCTGCTAAGGGGTTAAATGCATTGCTCTGTTCTGAGGAAGCCTGTTCACATAAGGCATTGACTGGAATAAGGTTTTGCTGCAGACACAGGCTGATGTGCTTGCAGCAAAGATTGCAGGCTTATCAGTAAAGATAAACATGTGAGGGCTTCCCTGTTCGTCCCTGCTGCTTGTTTGGGATCCTGTTTTCAGAGACCAAGAGAAAATACAAGATCTTCTCCAAGACAGACGGTACTTCCAAGAGGGCAGCCAGCACACTTGGTAGAAACAGAGACCACGTATTACGATGTGGTTTGGAACAGGTACAGGAGGTATTAGTTTACCTGATTCAAAATAGTACTTGAGACCTTGCAGTATCATGTGGGGTTGGTGCTTTCCATTCAATCATCAGTCTTTTCCCAAATGTCCAAACGCTGGACAACGCTGGGTTTTGTTGCCCTCACTTACTTGCCACAGCTATTTTTTGCATGTGGCTTTCTGCTGCCAAGCAATCTCCAGCCTTTACTACCCATTTGTGTGCCATTTCCCACAAATACCTTGAACATTATTTTAGATGAATTCTGGTGCTGAGAGAAGGGGAATAGAGAGACTATTCATTTAAAAGAATGGAATAAAAATGCACAGGATCAGCTGCAGAATTTCTGGGCACAGAAGAGACCTCTTGAGTTGCCTGCAAAACCAGTCACAGGGGTACAACTAGGGATAATTATGGTGTGGCCTTGTAAATAATACATTTTGCATTATTTCTCTCTCTTTCTGCTTCTGTCATCAAATACTGCACAGCAGAAGATGCAGAAATCAAGCACCTAGCTTCTTGAGGTCAAATTCTGAAAGTCTGCATTTAAAAATCCAGGAATTATTCCAGATGGGTGAGGACTGGCATGCTCTTTCTGTCCAGGAAAGTCTGTGCCATTCTGAAATCCCAGCCTGGGTCCTTGCGTTTTGGCACCACAGCTGATTGACACCTGCATGTGCGTGGCCCTTTCCCACAGGGGTGGACTTAAGTTTGAAAATCCAGACATTTTTGGACTGTGACAACAGTTAGTATGGTGTTTCAATCCATATTTTAGTTTTGAAAGATATATTATTTAAAAAGAGAAGCGTAAAAACTTATTGCAAAAATCAGAGAGAACAGTTTATAACAGCAATTTAAAAGTTCCTTTTGGTGGAGAGAGTCTCTGAATGTGGGAAAAGGGACTGGTACAATTTCAAAACCTTCTCTTAAACTTGCAGTGTGACAGATAAAGCCAGTTCTGAGAATGTGAAAATGTGGGCTCCATGTGCTAAAGCTATTTGAAAAGAGGTGTGAGTGAAGGGGCTGAGGTTGGTGTGAACGTCAGACTTCCTGCCTTCTGCATTTGCTGTGTCGCAGCTGTAGCGCGTCCATAGTGGGGCACTTCTCTGCCCTGACCCAGCCGCTCGGAGGAGCTGAGCTGCAGCCAGAAATTCTACCCATCGCAGGATGACGAGAGGAAGAGGTTTGTTACTAGCTTGTGTTTGATCTTAGCTGCTTTTTCTCTGCTCTCAGTAGCATGCTAATGATACCTGTGGGAGGTGAAAAATGGGTGAATTCCTGCTAGGGTGCGGACAAGTTCGCAGTTTAGTTCTTGTCTTCTTCTTCCCCTCTGGTAAAAATTTTGGGGGCTGTCCCAGCTACATTAAAAGGAACTTTTGCATTGAATAATTTTCTGTCTTACATCTGCTGAGGACTCTGAATCAGAACGGCAGTAAGCAGTTGAGTCAGTTTGTTTTGTCTCCTCTCTCCCTTTCTTATGTTAAAAATTGTGAGTATTTATGAGAAATGACTGGCTTGAAAATTCAGGACAAGCCTGAGCTGCCCATAAGCCATTCCTTCGCTGCAGTTTAGTTTTGCCTTGTTTATTTTAAAGTTTAAAGCTGCAATGCCAAGTGCACCCTGGATTCCCATTCTGCTTCAAATGCCAGAGTTGCCAGTTTCACATTTCTTACATGTGATTCTCTAGGTTATTACCCCACTTGGTATCAGCGAACCCAGCAGGGTGGGTGAGCTGCACCCTGGGTCAGCAGAATGAGGTGATGGTGAAACAGAAGGGTGGCACATGTGGAGGCAAATATGCCCCAGTTTGTGCTGCCGCCCGGGCAGAGGGTCTGCAAGTCTGTGATAAGGAACGGGGAGAGACCAAAAGGGATGGGTGGGTCCCCAGAGGCAGCGAGCTGGATGCCAAAATATCTTGCTCCAGCTTCGCAAGGAGCAGCATGCAAGTGTTTCAGAGGGAGGGCTAGCTGTGGTTTGCGGTTTAGGGAGTTGACACAAATAGTCTCTGGACCCCTTTTTATGGGCGTGCAAAGCAGTGTTCTGCCCGGGGAACCAGAGCCTGTCCTTGGTGCACTCCTTTTTTTGCTTAGCAGGTTGGAGGCCATGCTCGGAGCAGGGAGCCATGGCGCGATGTCAGAAAGGCTCCTATGTTAAGAAGGAGGTTTAGGATCCTATGTAGTTTATGCTATACTAGAGTTAGATTAGGATGGACATGTCTGTAATTAAACACCTTGGTTTGGGGTTCTGTTTTTAAACTACTGTTGTAAACCAGCAGTAAGAACTATGGCAGGCAACCTGTGACAATATTCCTGTGCCCAAGGACTGTCTGGGCTAGGCTAATTTTTCCTTCTTTCAGTAAGTGAACCATGTAACTTGTTTTGTGGACAGGAAATACAGAAAAGCATATTGACTTTCATTGCTTATCAAACTTCAGCTGCACCCACATATAACTGGCAGCAGGTCTTACCTGGATGTGCTTTCTCTCAATGCACGTAGCTGGTCATATGGAGGGAAAGCGAAATCCTTCAGTAATATATTGAGCACAAATGCCTGGATGGAATAAGAAGAAACAGAATGTGTCAGAGGGGAAAATGAACTGCAAATTTTACAATTCAATAAGAAAATATTTCCATACTTCAAATATTTTATTCTGCATGAAAGGCTGCTGCTGAACCTGCTAACACTCACCCAGATGGAGAGAGACTGCTACCTAGTACTAAAATAGGAGCATGCCAATGGACCTGTACTGTGCTCCTTGTACCTGGCAAAGCACTGATCTCCCAGTCTGCTTCCCTTCCAATTGAGAGGTTTTCTACAGGGATGACCAGAGGGAATCTTAGTGACACTACAAAGAAGCCTGTTTGCATAAGAGGGCATATGTACATCTTTTAACAATCTGGTTGTGTGCCTCCTTTGCAGGAGGATCCCCAATCTTATACAGAGAAGGACAAGTGCTAATTAACTTAATTCTGGAAACAGGAGGTGGTATGACCTTTTCCAAAGTGATTCTTTTGGACTAGAGTTTACAGAGAGGTATTTGCTAGGACTGATGCCTGGGTTTGCTATAAAAAACATTATTCGTGGAGAGATGTAAAATTCCCTGGTGCAGCCAGGGGAAGAAATTAACTTCCTATCCCTCTAATCTGGGTTCGTGGTTCCCTGCCTAAAATTGTTGGCACTGTGACCAGATTTATGCTATTTAATATTAAAACACAGTTGTGTCTCCTTTCTTATGTTTTTGCATTGGACACAGCGAGTAGATCCAAGTTATTAGGCCTTTGTCTTGGCCTTCACTCACCATATGGTGTGAACATCCCATCTTTTATTGGCACCCCAGGAGGAAATTAATTTCTGAGGCTTTTTTTTTTCCCTAGCTGTCAAGATGTTGTCTGTCCTAAGCATCTTCCAAATTTCTCCCTCTTTTGCCAAAGAAGTGGTAAGGATTCTTAATGCCTTCTCTTTGCTGTACTCCCTCCGAGCAGCTCAGGGGACACAGTTACAACCACCGAGAGTGTGCCTGTGCCATCTGATTTTTGTTCTTGCTACCAGCACTAAGCAGTCGGTCCCAGTTGCCCTGACGTAGACAAAACTGGAGGCACTGCCTTAGCGGCAGCTGCAAAACATGTGGAGACATGGCCAGCCGAGATGAGCCGGACAGAGGGCCGTCATCTTGACTCTGGCGAGAGAAGGAGATGCGGCCCTCACAACACAGACAAGCTGCTGGCCCCATGACAGCCTCACAAAGTGCCTGGTAAGCCCTGGGTGCTAAGAAGCGAGCAGAAAGCTGGCCATGGGCTCTTACAGCTTGAGAGAGGCAAGGTGGCAGCTAACGAGACTGGATTTTCCTCAGGGAAAGGAAGATCTTCAGTCTCTGCCTTCTGGTGTCCTCGAATATTTTTTAACAAACCCCACAAAGCGACTCTTCCTCATTCCCCCACCACCCCCACCAATAAAAAAGCACAGGTTTGCCAGACCCTAAGAGAAACAAACACGAGCACCTCTGTGGAAACCACTCCTGAGGCCTGCGGCCATCCGGCATTCCTGAGGAGGCTGTGAGCCTCCTCCCAGGCCAGCCCAGCCGAGCAGCAGCTCCGGGCCTCTCGCGGCGCCCACGTGGAGCCCACAGGGGCTTGGGCCTCTCCCAGGCCTCTCTGTAGCCCTGTTCCACGCTGCTCTGCTTGGGAGGTGACTGCTCAGGAGAGCAGAGCAGCATTTTCCACTGCGTTCATTCAGCAGGTGGCCCCACGGCTGAGGTGTTGCAGCCTGATCTGTGAACAGCGCGAAGCAAACGGCTGCCACGTCCTCATTCTACTTCTCATCACGGCATCACACAGAGCATGAAGGCTTTCAGTGATGTAACTAGGTAAGGGGCATTTATTTAGATGAAAACAAAAGTAAAATCCTTATTTCCCAGTTGGTTTGACCCCTATTTACAAAGATCTAGCAATGCATGTATGTAGAAGAAACATCTACATGAGTGCAAATGTACCCTGCTAATATTAAAAGGTACACTGTGGAATTTTGCCTAAGGATAAAATGTAATTTTAATTGAAAGCTGCTGTAACTTGATAGGGAATATCCACAACAGTCTTGAGGATCTATTTAAAATATGGTTCAACACAGAGCCAACTCCCACTACTCTGTCTCTCAGAGCTACATATCCTCTTTGATCCATCCGTGGTGCTTACAATTCCTCAGAGACACGCATGTTGCCAGTAGTCAGAGCTCATTCATATTTATACGATACCTTCCAACTCAAAATGCGCACTTTGCAATTATTAATTAAAACAATTTCATAACCCCCTAAAATTTAGCTCCATTTATAGCTTATAAGATTGAGGCCCAGGAAGTTTATGTGTCCTTGCATAAGACAATGAGATCAGAATTGTGGAAGCTTGCCTGCACAGACTTCTCTTATGCTGCATTTCTTCATCTTTCCTTCATCAGTAACAGCTGAAAAGGCAGGAGAGTTTTCTTTTGGCAAAAAGATAATCTACCAGCCTGTACTACCTAGGCAATACTGAGAATACAAGTGAAGGAAGCCACTCTTCATTGCGGTTCTTCACACAGCATTTGCTTGCTTTTTAGAAAGCCGCTTTAAAAATACAACCTGGAAATCGCTTGTCAGCCCTGCAGAAAAGACCCTGAATGAATCTTCACATAAACATATTAAAGCCATCCCTAGCATACTGGATTTTAGTTCCTGTGTAAAAGCAGACCAAAGGGACCGTGGGTTATGATCCATGCCAGGCATGGTCTCTCTCCTCTCATCCTTCCTGGTGCACATGGAATGAAGAAGTTTGGTTCAGTGTGAGACTGATAACAGGAGGGAGGGCTTGCCATGCGATTAGACCAGCTCATTGTAAACACCCAAGTTGCACAAGTAGCTCAAACTTTGATCTTTTTTGTTGTGGAAAAGAAATCTGAGACTGTGAAACCTGCCCTCAGTCACAAACAAGGAGGTGGACATTACTCAAACCCAACTGTGGAAATGGAAATACAGATAGATGCGATCAAAATGGGAAAAGCATTTCTTCTTTCCCCATGCCTTGCTCCCTGGCGTGCAGTCTGCTTTTACCAGGGGCTCCTACTCTGACTTGCCTGGCTCTGTTTGTGAGTGCAGGCCCCAGTCCCACACCTGAAACGCCCAAATCCAAATGCTCCCAAGTGTTGTCTGGGATAAGGTTTAAGCCACAGGTGCAATTAAGCTTTTAAGTGGTGAGCCTATTTGGTTAGGGGCACACCTAGAGCCTGCAACAAGCTGAGGGAAAAACCATCAGTCTTTCAAACTGACAGGCGGTTCCTGAAATACTGCTGGAAGGGTTAAGAAGAAGCTACAACGTTTGTAATTCTCCTGGTATTTATTGTAACAACTCTCTGAACAAGTTCTCTGTGGATGCATCTGGCTGCCCTAGTGAGGTGGGACTTGATTTTAATTACAAATCTGGGAATGGATCATCAAAATTACGGTGTTGCTGAGGCCCTGGGCACACTTTTCTCAGTTCTCTCTTCTTTTCCCCCACCCCCTCCTTCCCAAATCCACCCAAGCAAACACTGGAGCAAAAGGAGAAGTTTCACAAGAGTGTAGGCTTTTAGCCTGTGGCCTCTTTTTCCTACTGGCATTTGGAACTTTGATTAGATTTTTAGAGGGAAAAATGTCATAGGGGGTTGTGCAGTAAAATACTGGTGGATGTTTTAAGATGCAAATATTCACAGGCATTCAACCGACGTACGAAAAATGCTGGATGTGAGACTTCAGTCACTCTTTGACATGCTGTTTTCTTTGTGCTGTGTTGTAGCTTTGCTGCTATAATCATTAGGACAACATCAGAGACCTTTGCTTTGCATAGCCTTGAGTTCTGGGGCAAGGATTTAAAAGTGGAACAATAAGATGTGTTAGTGAACATGTCCTAATTAGTCTCTACCTTGGCTACCACATGCTCAAAGGCTGGGAGCCGTACTTACACTCTGCCTCTCAAACACATTCAACAATATAGCATTTTATCCTAGTCTAGACAAAGTCTTAAGAGTTACATTGTCTAGTCAACTAATCACTCCTTTTTGTGGCAAAACTGCTTTCCTTCAGGAATTGTTTCTCTGCTTGCTTTTTCCTCCTTGCTGTCTCTTTTCTCCATCTTTCCTCCACACATCTTCCCTGCAGCAACTCCTGTTCCATCTGCTGTAATGTAAGCATTAACTATTTAATTGCTGATTAGGGAGATCTCATCATATGGGCTTTGGAGTGGGAGGCAGAGGAAGGAGATGTGCAACTTCCCAGCCCTCTGTCACAGGCTGACCTGGGAGGATGTTAGTCATTGCTGATGCCATGAAGTTGTTTAACATCTCTTCAAGCAAATGCATAGAACTGGTGATTGGGATTTGAATGTAACCAAGTTGTAGTCATCGTTTGCTGCTGAACTTGCTATTTGGCCTTGAGCGAGTTCAGCTTGGCCTTTCATCCCCTAGGTGGATAGAGGGCAAGAACTGTAGCTAAGCAGTTTGAGATTCTTGAATGCAGAAAGCATACTCATGCAAAGGACCAGTTGCTTTTTTTGCATAATAAAATCCTGTGGGTTTGGGGATTTTTTCCTTATGTTCTGCATCAAGTTGCACAGAGTGAGGTGAGAAGCTAGAGGAGATCTGCAGCTCTCGTAGCAGTGAAAGCCCTCTTAGCTCTGTGTTCCTGAGCAGCCATATGGGGGCTTTTACCCAACTGACTTATTTCCTCATGTGATGCATATTCAGCTGGTATCTCCCTTCTCTCCCCCTGGCATCAGCTATTCCAAGCGTTCTTGCATTATCAGCGTTTCACTGCTCTTTGCACTTGCAGTACTGAGTTGCCATGGTCGGCTCCAGTCTGCAGAGTTAATACTTGTGAAAACTGGACAGGCTCCTGGGGGCCCGTGGGTGACAGGGAGAGGAACTCGGGGGACTCTGCAACCCAAGGAGTCAGGCTGCCCTGATGGCGGTTTGTGGCTACTCATAATTGCCGGTTTCTCACTTGGTTTTGCAGGACCCTGAAAGTTGAGTTGGAGATGGGAATTGGTCCTTTTCCTTTCTGTCATGAAAGACAAAGGACTGAAACATTTTGATAATTGGAAAACTAATGAAATTGACATTGTAAAAGACAAGAAATGGTATTCTTAGCAATTAGCTAGGGAAAGCATTTTCGTCAGGCTGAAACGATCTGTTCATTTGTATGGGGAGTTTATTGCTAGCAGATGTTTAATTTCCGTAAGCAATTAATATTTGGAAAGTGTAACAATTATTTATGTACATGTAAAAACCTCTTGTATTTTACTTCAGTCAGGGAGTAAGCACTTATACAATGTCTCCTCAAAGATCCCACAAAGACCAGAATTGATGTGCTCAATACTTACAAAGAATAGATGGTTCTATGTGTAGGAAAGCAGAAGAGAGGGTATGTGTACACATGGGCAGGGAATGGAAATAAAAGAAAATGTGCCTTTGAGGAAAGGGGTAAAAAAATGCTAATATATTTCTCATACTGCCTGCCTTCATCACAAACAACGCCCACCTCCTCTCTCCTGTCCCCACTTCAGAAAGCCCCCAGTTCCATTTAGAAAACACTCTTCCAGATCACGTGGCAGCTGGCAAAGGCAGCTTGCCCTTCTGCCAAAGACAGCTTAGACTCTTTGACACAAAGCAAACTGAGTTGAAATTCTAGGCATTAAAAAGCTAAAGCAGCTGCCTCTCTGACATCCTGGGTCAGACTCTGATTTCGGTTTCGCTTCTGCTAGATCTTGGGTCACGTCATTGCTATGGTGGAACTGAAATGAGACCCGAGTCTGCTAATCTTGACATTGGTTGCCCATTGGCAATCCATTTGTCTCTGCTACGTTTGTGGGAGCACCTCCCCCCAGTCCCTTTACACTGCAGTAATTTATTTGGCCTATTCTGTGTCTGATGGTCCCTTGAAACTGTACCTCTTGCCTGTCAGCAGCTGTAGTAATTTTGCTAAGTGACTATCTAAAGCGAGACTTGCTTGTGCAAATGTGTATTTTAGACACTGTCACCAGAAATCCAGTGGTTCTCCTCTCTCCCTACCCCTCCCGTCCCCTTCAGCTGTTTAGATTTCGGGACACATGGCTTAAATGAACGTATGCTTGGAGTTTGCAAAATGACTTGGATGACAGGAGAAATTGGATCACACAATGAGAGTTCAGAACCCAGCCACCAATTGGTACAACAGGAATCTGCAACTCCCGCACGCTCCTTATTGTCTGGGCATAACATTTAGCAATGTGCTTTTCTCGCATCCCCCTCTGAAAAATGGGAAGGTGATTTCTGTGAGCAGGCGGAGGAATGTCACCACCTCCCTGTGAGGGGCTGGGCTGTCAGTCTCTGCTCGCTGTGGTACCCCCAAGGGCTGTGGGTATTGGGGTGGAGAAGGGCCCTCACACCTTATTGTGCTGTCCTGCTTACGCTGGAGAATCTCCAGCTTATCCTGCCAGTGCAGTCCCTGCATGTGGAGGAGGGGGAGAGGTTGTGTTGCAACCTCTGAGAAAATTAGTTGTCTCTATTTTATCTTTTGCAGCTGTAGCACTTTTTTTTTTTTTTCCCCCTCATTACCCCCCCCTTCCCATGCGAGTAGTATGTCTGAACCATAGCCTTCAAAACCAGTTTTCTAAGCAGATTAGATGGGTAGCAGAGACAGCTATGCAATCAGGCAAAAATGTGCACTCAAGCCTTCATTTCATGCAGTGGCCAGTGCAGTAAGTGTCTACCACCTGAATTTTTTTCTCTTCATTCTCTCCCTTTCCTGTTATTCTGCAGTGCTGGGGTTTGTT
The DNA here is from genome assembly GCA_033459285.1 of Clamator glandarius. Classification (NCBI taxonomy): domain Eukaryota; kingdom Metazoa; phylum Chordata; class Aves; order Cuculiformes; family Cuculidae; genus Clamator; species Clamator glandarius. The sequence goes on along the minus strand of JAUNZM010001016.1, from coordinate 3,367,843 downwards.
GTAGACTGAAACAAAATGCTCATTCTAGTCCTTAATTATATCAAAAATAGGGACAGGAAGGAAGCTGGGTTCCATACTAATACTCATTAACATTAAACACAACGCATGCTTGCTGGCTGGCACGCTTTGCCATGCAAAGTGACATTTGCTCCCTGTGAGTGTGCTGAAGGGTAATCTGGGGATTACCCTCAGGTCCTCTAATACCAATCCTCCCCTGCCTGGCCTGGAAAACCAGTATCTAAGTTTACTGCTCCTCTGAATTCAGCACGCTCTCCTGGAGTACCACTGCACTCTTTGCTGGGGTTTCTTGCTGCTCCGTATCTTTCAGTGCTCCCTACCAGCCTTGCTGCATGCTAGGAATCTGACAATAATGGTCTTCACCTGCTTTGAGATATTTCCAGAACTCTTAAGCACTGGTATTGGTTTCATGTCTGTTCTCTTGTAGGACAAGGAGCTGAATTTACAATGAAGCTTTTCAGACAAGTTTGGAAACCTTGCGGCTTGTTCAATGTGGGTGGACGATGGGGATAGGTTAGGGGGCCGAGTGGCAGGACTGAGGTAGAGAGTTGAGTAAGCTTTGGATTTCTTCCGGGAGAGGAAACGGAGCAAAGTGTCCCAGGAGCCGTTTATTGCTCCTCTGGTGGAAAAGAAGGAATCCTGAGCAAGGCGATCCAGAAATGCTTTTTACTGTGAGTCCAGAGAAACACAGTGCATAAGTAAAGGAGGAAGAGAACCTGTACAATAAAACCTGAAAAGAGAAGTTGGCATTAATGTTTGGGAGAAGAAGAGAGAAGGAGAGAAAGTAAACCCTTTATTTCCTGTATAAGGTATGGGGAAGGAAAGAAAAGAGAAACTAACCTGAAGACTTCTATGTGCTTTGTAGGGTAAGAAAGAAGCTACTAGAAGCCCAGACGAACAAAGTTATACTTGAAATACTGATAGAAAACAGTGCTTTATAATATTGGCACAATGTGCTTGATTGTATTCTGCTGATGCTTCAAAAACAAAGAATTATTTTGAGAAGAGGAAAAAGGTGCAAGCAAAAGACTCAATCTTACTGGTATAAAGAGGGTGAAAAAGTGGGTAGAAAGCTGTTTGGATGTGTCAACCACAAAAGCGGTGAGATGCATCATAGAGAATTCAGGTTTTAAAACACAAGGAAATAATGCAGAGATATTTTTCACACTGACTCGTAAACAGTGTTTCTGGGCATGCAGCATTGCCAAAATTACCCTTGTTACCGGGGCACCTTACAGTAAGTTCCCACCAAGGCCATTCACCATCTGTTTGAATTACTTAGCGGAAAGGTTTGTCTCCTTATTCCCCTTCTATTGGACGTGGCAGATTAATGTCTGTGAGGGCAGATCACTGTTAGGCTAAATCTTTCTCTGGTTATGATTCCTTATAACTATAAAACAGTCACAAGGTTATGGGATTTAAGAAGAGAGCTTTATTGCAGTTTCCAAGGCTGAAACTACAGGCTACGTGTCTCTCCTTTTTCTTTTTTTCTAAAGTAAATCAAAACCATCCATGCAAATGCGCTCTGCCTTCTCTCAGCGATACAGACCATGCGCTACCAGAGGAGCATTATAGCATCTACAGGAAAATTACTAAAATAGCTTCCTGTGAATGCACACTAATCCTGCCCTGAGTCCTCACCACTTGTCTTGAGAGCTGCTTGTTGAGTGTGAGTTGGTGGCAGCCCTAACGTTTGGAGCAGAACTCCTTTTGGAGTTTTTTGGAGTTAACTTTTGGAGCCTTCAGCAGCTCCACCGGCACTTGTTTCTCCCCCAGGTATCACAAAGCCCTGCCCGTGTCTCAGCTAGAACCTGCCAAGGATCGGCCACTCCTACATGTACTGCGAAAGCTTGAGGCTGATCCTTGCCAGCCTCTCTCTAGCCCGGTCGTTACACTCGGTTGGGGCACCTCAGTCCTACAGTCCTTGGGTCACAACAGAAGCTGTGTAGGAGGCAGAGCGGTGCTGATAGTGCTAGGATTTATATTCCCTGCCTGGGAAATTTCTATAAGAGTGAGCTTCGTTCACTGTGTTAAGTTTAAGACTGTTTGTAAGGATGCTGCTGTGGTCAGTGGAGACTGATTTATTATTTGGCTTGGCTTTTTCAGGGAAAAAAATAGTTTCTTTAAAACAGAAACATTTTTTTCTCTGGAAAAGTCTAATTCTAGATTTCTGATCATGTATAAAACCAATAAACTAGCTTTTTACTAGAAATATTACATTGATCTGCCCACTGCCTGAACTCTTTGCTTTGCTTTGCTTTAATTGGTCTGAAAGGCTTCACTCATAATTTGTTCAGACTTCATGTTGGATTCCAGACAATCCTCGGCTGCTCTGAGAGCTTTGCCTGATGTACTCATCCTCTCCTACTGGACTCCAAGGGCTTTGTCTTTCCCATATGGCACTGCAGCTCTTGCAGAGACAGGACCATGCTATGGGACACCTCGGCATGTGCAGTGGAATTGCCTTCCAGCCAGGGAATCTGGCCCAGCAGCAAGAGACAGGGGTTATCAGGCTGCCAAACTGTAGGGTCTGAAGTCCCAACATTGTGGGAATAAAAGCAGTTCAATAGTGCACTGACTCAGAACAACATTTCTCGGGTCAGGTCACCAAACCAAAATGAACCAACGCTGGTTTCAGTAATGTAAAAATATTCCATTTCAAATGACACAGAACTTGTGTTCAGAAATAAATAAGTGAGGTTTGTTTTTTTTTTTTAAACTCATGAACTTCCGTTCTGCAAAGAGTCTCTAATTTCAGTTTTTCTCCTGAATTGGGATGAGAGTGAATGCTGAAATACTGGAATTTCTTCCTTTCTGTGGAGGAGGCAGCTGATGAGCACGAGCAACCAGTTTCAGGGTTAGGAGAGCTGATGCTGAAGAACTGTACACTAGAGCAGAGCAGGCGATGGTGGGTAGGAGAGCGCGCAGGCAGAAGGAGGGAAGTAGGAGACGGGAACGAGAAGCAGCAATGAGGGCTAGAATGGAAGAGTGAGGACGAGAGAGCAGAAGTTTCGACTTGGCTCCCTGGGCCATAGGGAGTGCTCCATTTCTGTGCTGTGTTACACCGTTGGCCTTACCCAGCTCAGTGCCTTCTTCTTTGCTAAGTGACACCAGGTGGGACCAGCCCACAAGCTCTTCTCAGAGAGCCTGAAGCACGCACAGAGGGCGAGAGCTGGGTGAGGTGGAGCTGGGGCTCACACCAGTGCACAGCAGGGCAGCGCTGTGGGGTTTCACTTCTCCTCACTCGGTAGTTGAGTCTTTCCCTGCTAATCAAATGCAGGGTGAATGCAGGACCACAAGATAAGTGTTTCTCATTTCTCACTCAGGCTCTGAGCAGGGCACTGCAGCCCTTGCACTTTAGAGAATGGCTCTGCCACCAAGTCTTTTACTGCAAAGCAGAAAGAGTAGAAATACCCTTCCTTGGGAAGGAGCACTGCTGACTCTCTGGAGTGTTTATTAGGCCGATACTGTTATTTTTTTAACAAGTTTCTTAACTTTTTTTTTTTAAAAAATATATCAAATTGATACACTCCATCCATCAGCAATGCCCTCCAGGAATGAGTAGCTAATTAGAGAGCAGGACTTGTGAAGAGACAAACCTGGCTTATGCACAGAACAGGTTTCTCCAGTATTTACTGCCTACACTGGCCAAGCTTCCCTGTAAGCAATAGTCAAATAATCGGCCTGGGTCCTTTTGTGAATGGTTTGAGTCTGTGTGGTCCTCCTTTGTTAGAGCAGCCCATGGCTTCTGAAAGCTTCTGCACCCCCTGTTCTGAACGGCAGAGCCTGGTGGCACCAGCTGCTTCTGCCTGCAACAAACATTTGCATGTGACATTAAAAAAAAAGCCAATTTTGAAATGTATTTGCTTTTCCTCACCCCCTCATTTTTCAGCCCTTTTAAAAACTCTGGAAATTTTTAAAAGATTAATATATTTAGCTTTTGCTACAGTCATCTTTTAAGCTAGTCAAGTTTGAAGAGGAAAGAGAAATATTTCCTTCAGAAATAAAACAGCAGCCAGTGTTTGGAAATATTTTAACAATAGACCATATGGGAGTCCCAAACTATTAAGCTTTATCATTCAGAAGGCGGAAAATGTGGTTTGATATTCAATTGATATACAGCATAAATGAGAGCCGCAAACTCGGCTCCCTTGAGCTGGGATTCAGATGTTCTCTTCAATATAATAACTAACGCTTTGGCCTAGTTCCACAGAATGCATCCAGCCTGCTGATCACAAGCCAAGAAACTCTAGGCTTTTTTTTTTCCCTGTTACCCTCTCTTCTCCGAAGTACTTTCCTCTTATGCCAGCGTGAGCTTTTGGCCTGAATATAAATCTCCTGATATTAGATGCGTATAGAAAATGGGGAGGATGCTAACAGTGCACAGCAGTAGAGCACTCTCTGTGTGTGTGTTTTTCTTCTGCTTTAACGATAAGGTTTTCCCTCCATGCCATGCTGCCAGGGGATGATGTTGGTCATCCTAAGTGGGAGCTGCATTATTCCTGTTGCACTATTTGTTTCTTAGGGCTGGGGGAGCAGGTGAACATCTTTTGGGGTTACTGTGAAAGGGTGAGAGTGTGGATTTGTTGGAAGAGCGAGCCTGGAAGTGTTTTCAGTTTAGTTTCTTTTTCTTTTCTGCCCCCCTGTTTGACTTGCAGATATTTATAGTTGTCCTTCCCCCTTTCTACCATGTGTAGAACCTTCTCTCCTATGGGGAGAAGAACTCGTACAAGTTGCTTATAAGATATTACATACATGGGCTGAGGGTTGCTTCTGTGCAAAGGGAGACTGACAGATACACAGACACTGCCATCAAGTAATGGCAGGCTGGATCGCCTGCTAATTTTTGACACAGCTTCCCTGATTCACTCCTTGTGGATGTGTGGTGTGAATAAGGAGTTGCAGGGACACAAGAAATGGACTGTCAGGTCTGGCAGTTGAGCAGTGTCCCGCTGTACCGAGTTCTGGGTTGTCGTTGTCATAGAGCTCCTCTGGGGTGGCCGTAATGTGCTTTGAAATGACTGAACTGTGTCCGCTGAAACTTTTGGCCCTTGCCCATCACCAGCACCCAGCTGCCTGGGCACAGACCTCAGGCACTGAAAATCATACAGACAGTGATATTTAACAGTCAGATCAAGTCATCCTCTAACAGTCTAGAAACAAACTAGAGTGCATTTGATTTCTGTTCCTTCCCTGTAACACAGGCAAGGTGAGAAGGTTTGTAGTTATTTTAAGTTGTAGGTGTTGAAGGTTTTTCTCAGGTTTTTGTACTGCAGGACTCGACAAGTATCCATAAGTAACTCTCTCCCTGCTTTTGTGCCACATACGCTCAGCTATGTTGGGTCTGATCTTTTCTAGCCTCTCAGAATCTGAAATCAAACAAAGAACCTTCTCCAAGGTCTGTGATTCCCCCCGAGACTCCAGCATTAAGCTATCTGGCATTCTTCTCTTCAAGTGTGAGCCCAAGGAAAAGACTTGCACTTTACGTGTGAGTCCAGGAATGCCTGTAATACAGAACACTGCAGAGAATATAAATTATGCACTCTGAATGTGAAGTTCAGCTTTGGCTTCTGTCTTTCTTCCATTTCTCTTTTCAGTTGTTCATGATAGCTGAAATTTTCCATGTTTTTGTCTCAACCCACACACAAATTTTTTCCTTTGGGGAAAACTGGAGCAAAATCAATTTTAGTGCAATTTTTCAAGACTCTTTGACTTGCACCTACATCTGTTTGGTGTGGGGGAGTGGAATTTTATCATAAAACGTTTGATTTATTTAACGTATTCAATAAGCATCCAAGATGTGCCAGGTACTTTTTCAGCCCTTTTTGGATGAGAAATCTTGCAAGCTAAGAACTTATAAACAAAGAAGCGACAGAAATAAAAATTTCCGGGCTGTTAAGGTCTCCATATATCTAAGGAATAAACAGAGTTTGAACAAAGCAGATCCAGAGACTCGGGAAGTTCAAAATGTCACATGCAGCACTGATGAGATCTAACACTATAGGAACTCTTCTTTTACATATGTCTTGATCCTGATACCTGCCCAGCTTACAACAAACTCAGCCGAACTGTGTCCACACAGCAGCTCTACTTTCATTGCAGCTATGAGTCTGGTTCTATTGATGAAGCCATTGCTGTGATTGTATGATGTTGTGCTAGGGGCTCCCCTAAACAGGGTCACTGATTCAGACCCAGATGAGTTACAAATCTGAGACGAAGCACTACTCCCAGTTAACATGAAGAGGTGATTGGGAACAGTTAATAAGGAATAGCTGCTCTGGAATAATCCCTTTTTAAGACAAACTCTTACTCTTTCTATAATTGCATTCCAGGAAAGTATTCCGTACTAAGTCAGCATGAGATAAAGAGCCTAGAAGTTGTTCAGACCAAGCACAGATAGTGGCAAGCGGGCAGGACACACTGGGATGCCTTGTTGCAAGTGACCAGAACAATAGCAACATGGGTTGCCTCTGCATGTCTAGAAGGCCTCTCTCCTAGCTGGGATGAAGTATGAGCTGAGCACTAACCCTGTGTTATAGACAGAACGTATGTTTAAACTCGTAACTGATTACGATTTGATTAAAAGCTGGGGTGTGGAAAGAACTTGTGTGCTTTTTTCCAGTGTGTATATTTACATTATTGTGTGGGAAGCAATTAATTTATCAAACCCCTCTGATTATTATTGTAGTGGAGAAAGACAATTGGTTGGAGAAAAACTAGAACTGTTTCTAAGGTGGATGGAAAACTAGCTCAAAAGAAATTTTTTTAGGAGAGCCTACACTAACAAATTAATCAAATAAAGGAAAAGCCAGTAATTTATAATGCCATGAAATTTTTCCTGCGGCATAAAATTTTGTGCTTGACCTTGCCAAGATGGATGGGCTGTAGTGGAGCTGGTGCTCTTGTGCTTTGATGCACTGTAGTTGCCTATGGTTGCTGTTAATTCATAGTTCTCCTGTCTTTTGGAATCATCCCTTCCCTTAAAAGGGAAGGTGGCAGCCTGGAGTGGAGAAGCTCCAACTACAGCCCTTTGGATGTTAATCCACCCTGACTTTCTTAAGCCTCCTACTTAAATAATAATCTTAATGAATCACCATTGCTGCTATCTTCAGTGCTATACAGCAACATGCAAATTTTAAACAGCCTGGAGGAAAGACCTTTTTGTCTGTGAAGTACACTGATACTTGCATTTAGATGTTACCAGGATAGGTACCTTGAATACTCCTTTCTGCCTAACCTCTTGGATCATACACACTACCCCATGAGATATCCCTGCGAGGCAGCTTGCAGGGCTTGCCCGAGAGGAGAGGGATGTGATAATGATGCTGCCTACAAGAAGCAGCTTTAGCTCAAGGGGCTGCAGCCAGATGGCTGTGCAGGTTTGTCATTCATCTAACTGCCTGTTGGCTATGCTTTTCTTCAGCTGCCAAAAGACAAGGAGTTAAGGGAGTGAGGACAGGGGTCCCACCTCCTCTCTGCAGCTGCCACTGTGACTTGGCAGCAAGTTTCTCCACTTCTTCACAGCACAAAGAGATTGGCCATACCTGTGTTAACGTATCAGCTAAAGTTTCTCCCAAGTAGGTATCCAGAAATCTGAGCAGCAGGAAAATTACCAGCTTGCTAGAAAAATCTTAAGACCGTTGGTTTGAGGGAAAACTGAACAGAGGGAAGCGATCGCGAAGTAGCTCCAAAGCTTTGAGTGTTGCATTGTCCAAATTTGTCTGTGAGGAGTCAGTGTGGCTGGGTATTAAACTCTACCAGGTGATTGCTTGAGAAATGTTTGCTTGTAGACAGTGGGTATGGGGAGAGTGTCACGTGTAGCTGGTTTGGGTGGCAAATCTTTGTGGTTATTTGCAATATGCATTGAAAGATTTGATCCTTTTATTCATTAAACCAAGAGCTGAGGAAGCTGTTTAATGCAAATATCCTAAATGATAAGAAGTACTCTTCTCAAACTGCAAAGTAAATTTACCCATTGCCCTCTTCATTGTGGCTTAGAAGAAGAGCCCATTACTTTACTTACGATAAAGCCCACAAGCAGCCAGAACATCTATCTCAAGGGGGGCATTCTCATTCTTTCAAGCCAAATCTTCTCTGAAACCAGTTGAGCTGGAACTAGATGTTACTAGACTAAGAAGAAATGGATTTTCTTGGCCTGTGCTAAAGCTAAGTAATGTGTTCTCAACTGGTTACCAAAGAAGGGGGATGGGAGAAAACAGTACACGCTGGCTTTTTCCAGTTCATGGCCTGTACAGGAGTGCAGCGTGAGGCAAGAGATACCAAGTGCTTCCCTGCCTCTCTGTGCACACCTTCCCTGACTGCAGCAAGTAAATTGCTCTACTATTCAACCTTTTCTTCCTCTCTGCTGTAGCTCTGAACACATCACCGCTGTCTTGTAAGAGTATTCAAGACACATTTTGTAAACTACTTTACAGTGATCATTTTTCTGCATTTTTGTAAGCAGACTGTTGCGTTTTCTATATTCAAGCCCCTAGCAGGTTCTGATCCCTCACTGGATGTCAGCATTTTATAATTCAGGTAAATTAACCGCGGAAGCCACCTATGAGACTCAGCACTTTAAGAGCTGTTAGACTAGGGATTTCAGAAGAAATATCAAAGTAGTTTATAGATGTGTGTGTGTGTGTACATATTGTGTGTGTGTTTCAAAAGAGAAAAGAGAAAACTTTTCCCATTCCTATCTTAGAAAATAAGGGCGATAGGTGTGGGCAGGCCTCTGGCTGACTTTCCAAACTGCCTTTGTCAGAGGTCCAGCAAGGGATTTGGTGGAATTTCTTATTCTGTTGAGTAATAGTGATCTTCTATCCCCCCACACTGGTTTCCTTAGGAAAAAGAAGGAAAGGGACTCCCCAGCACTAAACACACTCAGAGTTATTTTTGCAGACACTGTATGCAAAATGTTCAGAAAATGAGATATCCAGGAGGGTTTAGGTTTCAATGTGCGGAACTGGCTTACATTATTTGCCAAGCTTTTGCATGCCATCTTATGCTTGTGGGTAGCAGCAGAGCTTTGTTGATGCACGAAGGATGTTATTTCTGTAGCTTGCTCATTCAAATTCAGAGGTTTGTAACTACAGAAGTAAAACATATCTGTGCTATTACTTTGTTAAGCTCTCTTGAGGTATTTTTGTAACCACATGTTCAGAGGAGTCTGTGTTTGCTTAAATTACCTGCTTAGTTTTCTGGTCAGGTATGCTGAGAGGCAGTGTTTCAGTTCATAACTTTATGGTTTGTGTTATCTTTCTCATGGTGCATTACAACTGCTTCCCAGAAATTCTGAAATTGGGGTCAAACAAACGGCTTTGATGTTCCTCGGCATTTGCTATTTTGGTACTATTTGAGCTGCTACCGAGACACACAGAGAAACTGCAGTGGAGCACTGTGCCTGACAGTGCTCTTACTAACAGGCAACGTGCATAGCATTACCCAGGTAGATGGATTTTAATCTGCAAGTGTATCTATCATAAATTTTAAGTGCTTTTGGAACCATGGTAGTTCAGCTCAGAGAGGGGAGATAAGCCAAGCAAATAGATGGAGCAGCTATATTTGGTGAAGTACAGCTCTGGGGATTAGCAGGGGCTCATGAGGCAGGGTAGTGAATCGTGCATCACAGTGCCAAGTCTGACTGATCCTTCAGGACAGTCATGAGTTATATGGGGATGCTGGGAACTATAACACTGGATATTCGCTGGTATAAGCTTAAGAAAGTTCTCTTGGTTGGCCAGTATAAATTTCAAACCAGAAATACTTCTCCGAGCTTGTTGGGGTGAGCTATCTACTTTCTGCTTCTCTGGCTTGTGGGACTTCTCTCTGGGTGTGCAGGTTATGGAAAGTAGCTATGAGCCCTGAATGGTGCGCTCTACCAGGCTTTGGAGAAGACTTTGGAGGGAAGAGTGGCAGGGATTTGAAAGTTGTGAGTTTGCCTGTCTTAAATTGAGTTTGAAAAAAAAAAAAGGGAGAGATCTGTAGCAGTAGTTGTTGGGATTTGACAAATTTCCTGTCACCTCAGCACACTACTTAAGAGCCAGTCCCCAAAATGTTCCTTCAGAGAAACTAAGGACCAGCTGCACTCCCTGAAGAATCAACAGACTCCGGATGTTTGCCCAAGCTGGTAAACCAAACAGAAACCATCAGTGTACTCCTATGTAAATTCACGATGTGCCGGTGTCTCAAACACTATATAGTTTGGATTACCACCTCTCGAAGGTAGTGGAGGGCTCGAGAATGTCCAGAGAAGACCATCAAAGATGGGTCTCAAGTTAGTCAACATCATTTCTTTCTTTGGCATAGAGAAGAGGTGTCTTACTATGGAAGTTGCAGATGTTTTATACTGTCGTGAATGGGGTGGGGAAGGGGTGTAGGGAGCAAGTCTTCACGGTTCTTGTGTTAACTGCACTGACTGAAAGCAGTCAAAGAGCTGGTACTCTGTCAAGCAGAAGTTACCATGTGAAACTTGTTGCCAAAGGGTGTTATGGATAGCAGAAATCTAAACAGATTGAAAAATCGATGAAGGACAGATAAGTTCCTATTAAAAGGGATGGCCTGGATGTAGCCTCTGGGTCAGGAAATCCTTTTTAACGATTGCACAGGGTATAAGAAGGGCAAAGACTGCCCGTACTCTGTCACTGCTCCACCTCTGCCTCATGCTGCCATTTTTGTTTTCCTTTGGCCCCATTCTGGCTACTCCTGAAGAACAGACAGCGAGCTAGACCTTTGCTCTTATAATATGGGAGACAATTTCGCCTTGTGATGTAAAGCACGCTAAAATGAAAAGATTAGGAGCCAAATGCTTCCTAATACCTTTAAAATGTGTGTGTTACAAACTGCTTCTGTAGCCTGCTTTCTTCATTAAAATTCTGGCTTTGCAAAAAGCTGAGCTTGTTAACGAAGCTGTGAGTCACTACAGTGTTTCTAGGTCTTCTTGTTTTCTGTTTGGTGCTGCAGTCAGTCAGGCTGCTGAGAATGCACCTAAGAGCTGGCTTAGGCATTTTACCTTGAGAAGTAGTGACACCTTTGTCTGGATGCTGCGGAAAGGGGAGCATGACAGGGATGGGAGATGCAGCAAGTTGGGAAGGAGGCTGCAGAGAAGGCAAGATACTGAATTCTCTCATACATGTATAAAAGCAGAAAGTTTAATACAGAGCAGGGCTTACAGTTGCGATTACACTGGTGGCAATCATTGGTGGTATCTGGGAGGTGGATAAATCAGTTTTACGTTTTGCTAGCCGATAGTACTGTAATACAGCAGTGCCTCCTGGCAGGGAAAGCAATGTAATGTAAAGCAATACAGCGTGGAAGAGCAGTTGGAGAGCTGTCAGAAGCTGAGTAGCTTGGAATGCTTCCATGTGAACCTGGGAGCAAGCAAGCTCGCTGCAGCGTGGCATTCCCCTGCCCTGAGGAGGAGTACGGACTGCAGCACGAGCATGAATAATGCACCTTACAGACCAGACAGCGCAGCTCTCTGGAGGAGGGCTACAAGAGGCTTTTCTAAGCAAAATAGTAAGAGTTTCTTCCTTCTCCTGAGAGATTACTCTTCCAGCTCATGAAGTCCTTCTGGGTTCATATGCCAGGCAGCCCTGGGGCAGATGAGCCTGTACCTGTCAGCTGTCACTGCCGTGCACGCCCAGGTACGCAGGGCAGAAGGCTGCCAAAGGGGTAGAAAAAGGCTGGGGGGGGTCTCCAAAACAAAGGCTGTAGGGAGGTGGCTCAGTCTGCAAACACAGCAGTAGCAACTCTTTCTTTCTTTAAATCGGTTTGTATTTCCAGAGGGCTTTGGTGCATGGCACTGGCTTTTATTCCAGTTTTAGATGTTGGATATACTTCACAATCTTATTTGTGGTTTTTAACCCTCCTCCGTCTCTCTGCCTCCAGCATTTTCCTTCCCTTCAAATCCTCTGCCTTACTCTACACACTGCTACTATAAATTGCTGGGGATGATGGGTCTTGCTTCTTACTTGGAGCCTCTGGATGCTATTAACAAGTAATTGCTGGAAAAGCTTGTTTAAACATCAAAACCCTACATTATTTTTTAAATTGCTCTTTGAGGTGGCTGAAATGTTACTGAAAGATTACTTTCCTTTAATACCAGACAAGGAACTTTATTAGGTAAGGGAAACAGGATTCTTACTGAGGTACCAAGCCTTCTTCTTTTTAAAGGGATGTGCAGTTGTACTTCCACTGCTTGCTTCTGCCCCACACCAGCAAAACATCTGAAAACATCTGATGTTTATAGCAAGGAGAAAAGAAGGGTTTTGTCCTTGCAGTGCCTCCTTTTAAAAAACCTGTAAGAGTGCAACAGTTTGCTCTGCATGTTCTCTATCGAACCACAACCAGCAATGCTGGTACGTTATTGAGGGAGATCCCCTCAACGTCCAAGTTCCATACGCAAGGGCTGTCCAGCACGATGCAGGACTAGGGCACTGTGTGTACTACACTACCACTTTTGCTGTGGTAATCGCATCAGTCGGATTACTGGATGGTTAACCTGTGGTCATGGATGAGCCTGAACAGGATCCTCCACCATTCAGAAATCCGTTGCTACACGTCTGTCCAGGTTAGGACTGTTGTTGAGTTGGCTGAAGCAGAACAGCGGAACGTAACTGAGAGATGTTCTGTCAGTGGCAATAGGGGTCCCGTTAGCTTACTGGCAGCCAAGGGATAACCAGGTGAAATTTGCACTGATTTTACATACTAAAACTGTTAGGCAGACCCCTCACAGGGTGAGTGTGTCCATATAGTTCATTTTACTGTGACGTTCACGCAGTGGCAGGGACACAGTAAATGCATTGACTTTCTATTCCTGCTGCAGAAGCAGTCGTTCACTGCCCAGGTTGAGCCTCAGAGGCCAAGAGAAAGACTTCACTGGTTTCCTAAGCCTGACAGGCAGCCAGGCCTGTGCTGACAATTAAAGTGTGGATTTCATAGATGGAAGTGCTACCTTGGGAAGGAATAAACATATAGGGAACTTAGTGCAGTAATGGTTTGAGAAATGTGATGGATTGTGAAAACAAATGTGAATTTGGAAGTAGCATGGGAGGGTTTCATGAATACCTGTTTCTTCTGCACTTTTCGCATAACAGTGTGTATGTCAAGTACAGGTCTGCCCTCTGTTTCTCTGCCACCTTCCTGGCAGCAAACTAAGCTTTGTCTTTTTACGTTTGATGTGTGCTAAGACTTCTTTTGGAAAAAGAATTTCTCTCTAAACTAAATTCCCGAGCAAAGAATGGACAGACACAGTGACAGCCTCTTGGTACGTGTGTCACAGAAAGGGAAGCAGAAAGCCTGTTGTGGAAATGTGTGCATACCTTTTGCTATCGTGGGGTGCCAGTGCATCTCCTGCCTCACTGTCATTCATTCCAGTTTGTGTTTTAGTAGGTTTTGTGTTAGGAATTTGTGGAATATTGAACAAAAGTCAAATGCATCTTAGATGCAGTGGCTAAAACCTACTGAATGTAGAACTCTCTAGTACCTAGGAAAAAATACTTGCTTGAAAGTACAATATCTGCCTTTAAACAATCTTCATAAGCATTAATGAGCTTAGCTCTGTATTCAGGAACTGCTCATCTTCTGCCAAAGGTTTAAGGAAAGACAGAACGCTCATCTGCAGAAAGTCTACCCCTAAGCAGGAGGATCGAGAGTCTGTAAGGACACATTGGGCTTTTGACAGATGTAGCTGTTTTTGCAGGAGGACCAGGAGACTGGTTTGGGTGGGTTTAGGTTTTTTTTTTCCTTCTTTATTTTTTTAATTTGAGTTTATTTAATGCAGAAAAGGATTTCAGTTGAGAAAACAATGAAAGCTTAAGAAACTCATGATGCTTGTTTTCCTTTTCTAAGCTGGTGAATAAGAACTAGTGACAATGGATGGCCAATACCTGGTAGCTCTGGATTTGAAGAACAAGGCAATGAAAATTCAGTTTTAAGTTGTCCTTTACAGCTCACTTCTCTGTATTGAAGAGTTTATTTTAGATGTTAAACATCTTTGTACTTAAATATTTACTATGCTTCATAAGAAAATGAAATCAGAAAATTCTCGGTGCAGGGGTTTTGAATTTTCAGGCAGCACGATTCAAATGAGAAAAGTAAAATATCTTGTAAAAATCATTGGCTGTTTATTAAAATAATAAAAAGAGGAAAAATGTCAGCTGGATAAATACCTGTAAAATAGAATACATGTTTCGACTGGAGATAGGGCAGCTCTCTGGTTAGCAAAATAACACCAAATCGAGAGCAGACTGCATTTAGTTGCAAATCAATATGGCTTAGAGTTAGCAGTCACTGATTGTCCTTTATGAAAATAACTAGAGTGTAAATGTAAAACGCGATTTAAATTGGTTGCTTTAAATGACTTTGATTTAAATCCACCCTTCCTCAACCACTGGATGCTGTCTGAATAAATGAATAAGTAAAAGCACATTCAGCCTGCCGGAATGGCATTGCTATGGCTTGTCCTGGATGTGCTATGATTTTATATGCAGATGAAGGGAACTCCCTCTGTGAGTTCACATGTTAAGTCACTACTGTGACACTTGGTCCCTTTTCTTTCCCTCCTGTTCTTCTGTCTCTCACTTCCATCACCTTTTCCCAAAATTTAAATGGGTGAGTTTGCAATTTGTCATGTTTTACACACTTCCCAAGGTGCATGAGCTGCTCTGAAGAGCCTCCTGTTTGCCTGTCTTCTCTGTGTTTGGTATGAACTAAAAGAGAGCCCTCAAGAGGTTTTTCTTATTTTACTCGTGGTCACATGGTTGGTACCGTAACTTCAAAAATTAAAATTAATTATGACCTTAGAGGCAAGAGCCCAGCAGTGAAATAGCTTGTATTATTTGAACTCTGAAATTACATGGGTTAAAATTGTGTAAAACTTTTCAATAATTTGTTTATATATTATTTTAAGAAAAAAAATCACCTTAATTATGAGTCTGGTTCCTCAATAAACCAGGATACCTATCTGGTTAATCACTGCTATGCACTAGATCACTAATTTTCTCCTTAACAACAGTAGGATTTTTGCCATTTCCCCCCATAAAACTTCTTGAATTATTTAATGAATGCATTTGGTTTATGGGGATGCTGTCGAGGGTTTTATGCCCCAAGACCGGCACAGCACAAAAGAGCTGTAGGTTGGTGAAGAATCTCTGTTGAGTTAAATGCTTGCAAGTACTGACAAGAGTGGGAGTTGAGCACTTGGATGGAGGCCTGCAGAAAGGCTCATGGACAGCTCTGTTCCCAGCTACTCCTGCTTGAAACGAGCGATTTCATTTTGCTCTCACTGAGAAATTCAGACCAGATCTTCAAAGTGAACTTGTGTGCTGATGTCTCCCTATGGGAACACGCAGCTCCATCTGGTTGCTTATACAAAGACCTGGTTTTCTCAAAGCCTGAACATTTCGTATGTGGAAAAATGAAGTGAATGTTTGCACTTCTATCCTAAATGCGGGGATTTTCTTTAATAGCTTCTTAAACAAGTGTTTCCGCATTAGATGCATCACTAAGTATGAAGGTTTCTGGAAGTGCACCTCGTTAGGAAATACAGCTGGGCCTCCGCTTGCCTGCTGGGGACACAGACCTGCTCCTGTGATTTGGTTTCACATTGCTCAAGAAGGATGTGGCAGTGTACTTGAAGATCTCCTGACAAAGGTGTGAAGTTAAGGGCTTTTATCAGGCTGGCTGCTACCTCGCCAGGAAGTTCCTAACACTGTAGCTGCCAGAGCTTAAAGATAGCGTAAAGATGCTAAATCTTGGTTATGAGAAACTACTCAACTTTTAAACTCCTGGTGTCTGAGAACGTAGGGTAGCATTTGCAACAGATGTTTGCCTAGGAATCTAAGACCCAGTGTAATAATGGTTGGTTAAAGAGTAATGTGTTCACCTGCTGGTTAAGGCTGATTTTTATGGGTATGGACTTGAGACCTCCTGAAAATGAGAAATGCCAGTAGTAAGAAGTGTACGTGTTTCTAAGGGTTGATGGATTTTGGGGTCCTGATCAATTGTTTGAGAATGAACTGTTATGGAGTGGCTGTATTCTGGGTTCAGTTGAACAGAAGGGGGGCAGTGAGATGGATACCTGGGATGTAGACTATGTGAAAATACCCCTTTGCTATCGACCTGTGCTGGACTAACGAGTCAGGTTCATTGCAGCAGCTGTATCACCCAGCCCCCAAGGGATTATAAAGCAGAGGTGGACGGAAAAAGTTCTACCTATGCCACTTCAGAAGAACATTTAGCTTGGCAGTGCCTTCATCCCTGACACTGTTCATGATGCCTGAGGCCGTTTACCACAGGGGTGAGCAGACAAACCTGATGTGTGCTCAAACCTGGAAATCTGTATTAATTAACCTGTGGAATAACTTATGGATGTGGTAGATTCCTCATAAATTAGACTTTTCATCAAGACTGGTGTGTGCATTCTTGCTCATGCACTCTCCTAAAAGGTGTTGCCTGAATGCAGGAATCGCTTGCTGGAAAATGAAGGCACTTGTGCTGTTCAGGAGGAATTGGAAGGAAGGATCCTACAGGACCCTGTGGTCCTCCACCAGCCCATACGTGCTGGTCAGCAGCTTCTCACACCCATCAGCGCTCTGGCTCCCTGTTAAGTACTACAAGCTGCTTTCCATGTGGTGGGTGGCATGGGGGCAGTTCTTATTTGTGAAGAATACCTTTGTACTGTGATGCAGAGCTATAACTCAACCAAGTAGCTCTTCTCTTTGTATTATCTGTACCAGGCACAAAGGTATGACACAGAAAATGCCATTAACACATATGCTGCCCTAAAAATTTTCTTGTTGGCTCTTTCAGCTGCTTAAGCCAGCAGCTAGTGTTCTCCAAGGCTTCGTGAAGACTTAGGCTGAAATTCCCAAGGGGTCTTTTCCTGCACTGACTTAGGGATGGATGAGGCTCCCTCTCCTTTGTCCTTCCTTCATCCTGCACCAGCCATGTGCCTTGTCAGCATTTTCTGCTTGAGAATGGCTGTGTGGACTTTGTTCTGTTAAGTGGGCATCTTTGTTTTATTTAAAAGACATCTTCAGCGTGTCTCTTTGGCATAAATGAGTTCAGTATTTGCTGGTATTATGTGCTGCCCCTGGGCAGTCCCTGGTTCCTGCTCTTGGAGGAGGTCTGTTGCTTGTCCCTGTGCTCAGCCCCCAGAGCACAAATGCTGTAGAGCTGCTGCGGCTGCAGGATTGCTGTCTGTCTCCCGAAAGTCACGTGGCGAGGGGCTCTGCAGGCTGCGGAGAGCAGCTCCCGGCCGAGGAGTCACAGGATACTGCTGGGGAGCCACAGCTGGTCTGCTCGGGCACTAACATAATCCTGCCGGACTGTGTCCATGAGACACAAGTGTGACACGCGAGGTATTTAGAGAGACACACCTGTTCTAGGCACAGGCCCAGGCACTGCATGCTTTGCAAGTGGAGGGGTTTGGGGAAGCAGAAAGACTCCGGGTCCCATCCACAGGACAGCTTTGCTTTCTTCTTTCTCCTCAGTTCCCCATTACTTTAGAATTCCCCGATGTCTGCAGTCCTGTGCCCTGTCAGCACCGGGCTGTTTCCATGACTGTGCTGCTGTTTGCATCTGAACTTTCTTCCCTTTAGTATGTGATTAGCAGGAGGGAGCAGCTTCTGGGCTGAGTGATGGTTTGGGTGTAACTGCTCCAGAGAAAGGGCAGGGAATTCGGAGAATGTCATCTATGTGTGGGTTTGGTTTTGCAGTCCTTTAGAAAATTTAGATTTTATGTTGCGTTTACCTGGATTTTTATTGAAAGGCTGCTGTCTTGCAGTTTGGGGCAGTAAGTGATACCCTCTTGCCAAATTTCCTGTGAAAATATTATGTCCTTTTGGTTTGAAATCTCCAAGCGTCTTTCCCTCTCTTCTTCTCCTCTGCCTCCCCATACCAAAACCTGTGAAATGGCTAGAGAATGAAGAGCAAGCAAATGAAGAATAAATCTCATGGTTGCATTAATTGGCTCAGATTTTTATCTGTTAAGGTAATCTGACACTTGTTTGGCAGAAGACAGGGTTTGGGGTTTTTTGCCACTGAAAAAGGGATGTATTAAGATGGAGTAGAAAATCACAGGATCTGTCATACAACTTGATTCCATCCATTTTATCTTCAAGTAGAATGGAAATTTTCTCTCAAACTTCTTTTTTCATGTGCGTTTTTTGGATGTTAATGTGGAATCTCCTAGTTTGCCTTGGCTCACTCCACATGCCCCATCTTCCCATGGATTCCTGCTTTTGGTGAAGTTTTAAGTGCTTGTTGGTTTGGGACAGCTACCAGAACAGGGGCCACGACTTCTCCTGTACCTGACAGATTGCGTGGAAACAGCAGCAACTGGACAGTCTTTCCCTCCCAACTTTATTTTAAACAGAATTTGCCAATATACATCCAGTATGCTGATTATTTGAAGAACTAAGAATGGCTGGTGGAAATAAGGAGGAGAGAGGGTGGGGGGCATGTTTTAATCTAGTACCTGGTTAGCTGGGTCAGTTTGGTATTTAGGGAGAAGGTCGTTATTATTCCCTCCTATAACAGCTCTGTATTTTGAGTGGGGTGGACTGGAATAACCAGACCCTGAGGGTCAACACGTTCTCCTTCTCAGAAATGAAATGTTGTTGGCAGGGAAGGAGATCCTGGGCATGGAGACAACTCGGCTCCAGCCTCACCGGGGCCTTTGGGGTAGGCTCACTGTGAGTTCACTGACCTTTATGGCAAAGGGATATAAATCTGAATCTTGTTAATCCTAAACTCTAAGATGGCAGCAGTCGCGTGCTTGGGGGAGAAGAGGTGCTGACCAGAACCACCGTCTCCTTCAGATGCTGGATGCTGTGTTCACAGCCGCAAAGCCTCAAATCGTTTCCATTCCTTTTGGGCAGACACTTTTTTGTACATATGAATGTGAAAGGATCTTTGATTATGTTCCTAAGCAGCAGAATATCTCATTGTAAGGGAAGCATCACTCTCACCCAGATGAGGTGCCTCCCAGGCTTTGTGTCTGTGCACATCACTGCTGTTTGCTGCTCAGGCACAACCTAAGGTAGACTTAGTCCCACTCTCTGTGCTAGCTGGTAGTGGTGTGTTTTCTCCTGCCCCTGTCCCTACTGGAGTCTCCCAAAGCTATTGATTTCCAAGCAAAACCTGAAGGGATTTATTCTTGGAGTAATCTGGGGTGGGGCTAGGGGGTTGGTTTGGTTTAGTGGGTTTTTTTGTTCCTTAACTGCACCCTGCAAAATGTCCTGGCTGAGTTGTTTCCAAATACTGGCATCTCTAGGGAAGGGGTTATAAATTGCTAATTTAGAGCCTGCCACAGCATAATTAACTAACCAGTTTGATGTAAATGGCTTAATGGGGCTTTACTAGCCCCTTTGAACTTAAAGTAGCACTAAAAACTAAACTGTAAATACCTTCAAGGAAAGCACTGGCATGTTGAGTGTGGGGCTGCTTGGTGGTAAAGGAGCAAGACCTGCAGGAATCCTGTGGCCTGTGTGACAGCAAACATGTTGGGGGCTGAGGGGACCGACCAGGCACCCCTTGGGGACAGCTATGCCACTACCCTCATTCTCAGGAAGCACATAAAACTCTGATATATCAGGCTTTCAAACCTGCCCTGCCTGCTTCAGAAAATTTAAATCACTGGCTCAGTTTAAATGCAACTGTAATGAATTTCATCAGGATTGAAGGCAAAAAAAAACAAACCCCAAACCCCTGAGGGGGAGGCAGCCACTAGAGTCCATCCTAATCTTCCTGGAGTTGTATTTGCATTAAGGTCTTTTGGCAAGTCCAGGCAGAAACACGTTATTACACTTCATTTCAGAAGACCTCACTACCCGCTGAATGTGCCGAGAGGACGTACTGCAGCCCCGCCGCAGATTCCTGTTTCTGCTCTGTTTGGGGGACTTTGGGGAGAACCTCTAAACTTTCCTTCTTGCTAGGCTGTCACAGAATTCCAAGGGAGGAAGTCAGCAACCATTAAGCATCTAGAAATGAAGATCATTACAAAGTGGAAGCTTCTGGTGTAGTTAGGCATTGATCTCGCTGCTGACTATGCAATTTGGGGTGTCACAGAGGAGAATTTCAGGCCCAAAGGCAGGCAGGAGTAATCCCTTCTGTCCCTCTGTGGGAGAGGAACTCTTCCTGGTTCAAGTGTTGCTCTGCTTCATCTTCTCGTTGCACATGCACCACACAATTTGCAAAACCTTGAACTTTCTCTCTTTGTTATTCTTGCGTCTCGCCACCATCTTACACCCATTCCCAGCAACCTTCTTGGATACGGGAGGAAGGTTTGGAGTTTGCAGCATAATCCTCAGTTACAATGGTGACCTCTGATCCCAGGGATTTGGCTTTACAGCCGGCTGTGCCGATGAGTGTTCCAGGCCCTCAGCCGTGCTTCCCTGCCTGTTGTGCTGCCCCTGGAGACAACGAGACTGCCAGGCTGAACCACAGCAGGGCTGATGCAGGAGAGGGCAAGAGCTAACCTTGGATGGGCTAATCCAGATCCTGGTGCTTCATCATCTGTCATGATGGATCTGTTTCTCTGTGGCTGGTTATTTTTTTTTTTTTGAGCTGGGAAAACAACAGACGGTAATGTTTGCTGGCAATGTTAATTCTGGCTTTAAAAAAAGGAAATATCACAGCACTGAAGTCTGCTGTAGAGGGCAATGCTGCAGAAGTATCACGTCTTATTTACCCTGACAGAGGGTTCCATCCTACCCTCCACTTGTTCAGGTGTCTCTGGGCCTGTTGCGTGCAAAGATCAAAAAGCCTGATGGTGGCCTTGGGAAGCAGAGGTAACACCGTGGCTCTTTGCTCTGACATGCTGACGGGAGGAGCTGGCACTGGGGCACTGCCTGCCTGCTGTCTGTGGGCGGGAGCACAGTGCAGGATTAATTTGGGGATGATAGTGCTGGCAGATCTGTCAGCAGAGTGTGCCCAGCTGCCTGGGCTATGCTGTTGATCCTTCACTCTGAGGAGTGCTAACCCAGGTCACACATTTGGAAATATTAAAAAGGCTTGTGCTGTTAGAGAGAGATACTTGCAAGCAGAAGAGTTCTGTATACGTGCAGTGCTGACGCTGGAGACTCCCTTCAAAGAATGCTGGAACACCTTAGTATGCCAGCTTTGATATCTTGGCATCTGACTGGGAAATGCAAATAGTCAGTTTTAATCCATCATTCCCACATGCTGACATGTATCTGAGGGGAATTTGTGTGAATGCTGTTGTTACGCCCGTATAATTCTAGCTCCTCCTTTTCTAACCAGCACCACCTAACCATGCGTCCAGCTGAGTGCGATGTCTTCAAGGCCTTTTAGGTCAGGTCTTCAGGATTTGTTTCCCTCATGGGGAGCCAGAAGGGCATTAGCATGCATGTGCAGCAGAAGAATGAGCCCTGGGTTTGGAGGGAGTGGTGTTTTTATGAGGTTTTTCTCTATCTACTCTCCCCCAACACACTCTCTGCGAGTTTTTAGATTCTTCACTAAGTCCTATAAATCATACGATCAATTAAAACTGAAATGAATGCTAAAAGCTTTTTCACACTTCCTAGGAAAATAAAAAGAAAAAAGTGGCTGGTAAAAATAATCTGTTCTTACAGATGAGAGATGGTCAAGTTGGGGCTCCTTTCTGAAGCTCTAGTGTGCTTTGCGTGTGTTCTAATAACCATGCTTTTGTCTTTTATAATTAAACTTCTATACAAATAATAATAAAAAGTATGTATGAAGGAAGCTGGCAGGTCTAAGAATTTCACCTGTGCTGCTCACCCCACTGAAAGACCCAACCTCAGTGTGAGTTTTGGGCACCTTAGTAAGTACCAGCAGAGCAGTCAGTCCTGGCTGAAGCTCTGCATCTCTCCCAGGGGCTCAGCCTGGTCTGGGGGGAAGCAATCACATTTGCAAGAGCTTATTTTCTGAACACTTCCACTGTTTATTATGGATATGTCTTTAAATGCCCCCACCCAATAATCTTCCCTTCCAACACACCTTTTGTTTTGAAACCCACTAAACCTGACACCCAGATTTGAGCTGTCAAAATAAAGGGGAAAATGTGAGCAGTAAACCCCGGCCCAGCACTCTCGTTGGCTGCCGTTGGAGAAAGAGGAAATTATACATAACAGAGCTTTCCCGAACTTTTCTCTGTTTTTAGAAACTGGAAAAATTTCATCAGCACTTTTTTCTGGGCTATTGCAAATAATAAAAAGTTGTGTGAAAATCAGAACATAATGAAGACAAATCTTAGAGTGGTGTCTGCTGCAGGGCTTGATGGCATTTGCGGAATTGCGTCCTGCTTAGAGAGCAGCTGGGAAATCCAAGTCCTTTCCCAACATGTCAAAACCCACTTTTTCAAAGGATGCAATAGCTGTGCCAAAGCACCTTACCTATTTGTAAGCAAATGCATACGCTTGGGACTGTTTCTGCCTGGGCCAGCATTCTCCCATGCAGCTGGCTGTGTTACATCAGTTTGATGAATTACTATATACTTTTTAATTTTTCTGCAGGCAGGTCCCTGTGATTTCTTGCCTGCACAAGATTAAACGGGCTGTTACATTACCTACCCTGCAATAAGACTTTAATTGTCTGGAATGAGTCTGTGTGTGCAATGACTGGTCCCGGAAGGGTCTGGGGATTTGGGGTTATTGTCAGGCTTCTTACACAGCAAAGGTGTGCAAATAGCGTCTATGATGGAGGGTAACTTATGATAAGAAGGATGCCACTCTGTGGCAATTATTCGGAGAAGTTAACTGTTGTTTGGGTTTGGATTTTGGGGTGGTTTTCCTGCTGTTAAAACATATTCTCTGCGTGAGGTGCCTGCCAAGGAAATGCGTGGAGAAGGGAATGGATCAACCCTAGATAGACTCACTTGATGCATCAGAGAAAGCTGGATGGCATCAGACCATCGCTATGACTGATGAGGCTTATCTCTTCTCAGGTTCCCAAGCCTGAGGATGTGCGTGCTTTCGAGCACCTGCACTGTGGCATAGCCACGCTACAATTTATTCAGCCCTTCTCTGTGACAGAACCGTGTGTGGCTGAATAATGTGCAGCCAAGTGCCGCGGGGCAAAAGCAGCTAAATACTCGATACAGGTGTTTGGGAATTCACAATGCTGAGCGAGAGACTTTAGTCCAAAAATATCCTCACTATACGTAGTTTTTGCATCCTCTGGGAGTCTCTGGATGCTGCTGTATTAGTGGGCTCTGCTGGAAGCAGTGAGGATAGAAGTATCACCTTTTTTTCCTTATAGCCCATGGTGCAGCATCCATGTCTGTGGTGGCTGTTGCAGTAGTTTGTACATGTATTACTCCTTTGGCCAGATCCTGATCCTACTCATGTAGCTGTAAAGCTGCTGAGTTGTTTCATTCGTGTACCAGAGTTCAGTCTCTCCAGGTGCTTTGTTTTTTCTGTTTTAGGTCTGTTTGTTGTTTGTTTTGTTTTTTTTTCCTTTAACCACTCTGCTTGCTGAGAGGGGAGAGCTCTGTGGGAACCGATCCAGCAAACTTTTTAAATAGCCTTTTAGTGTGCGTCTTTTTACTCTTGCTCAAGCTTTTAAATATGTGAATTGTCTCTGTGAATTCTCATCTGAGTGCCTATGAAACCTGCCAGCCAAGCCTGAATCTCGCAGGAGGTGCGGCTGCGCTTGTGTTCTCAGGGCTCTCGGCACAGACACCTGGTACACCTGGGTTTCCTGCTAGTTTCAGTGCTGTCACAACTTTACCCCTCATGCCTGTTTCTCTGGTACCTCCTGTTTTTCCCAAGGTTATCTTCTATAAATAGAATCTGTTCCAGCTTTTCACTGCCTCACACCCTTTTGAAGAGAATGATTACCAATGCAATGGTTTTAATAGTGCTGAAAAGAGGAGGGTGGTCCATTCTGTTGCACTCTTTGAGGCTTTTTTTCTGACAGGGAATAAATGCACAAATTGCTTAGCCATTTCCTTACGTGCCAAATGTAAGTGAGTAGCTTTTGAAATACTTGAGTACTGAAACATTTGATAAACCATAGGTTCTCTGAAGAATGAAATTGTAATAGCTTTGGCACCCCCAGAATTCCATGCAGAGGTCTCGATCAGAGTATGAAAGCCAATAATTTCCTTAGTTGTTGTTAGGCTGGTGAAGGTAACGATGGTATCTGGTGTTCGCCTGTCCAGAAACCACAACCCTGCTCAACCCAGGCTCGCAGAGATGCTTTGGGTGATGCAGCAATCTGTCAGCACATGATACAGCCGCCAGAAGACACAAACATTTTTAAACCAGAAAAGCTGCTCTAAAGTTAAAAAATAACTCAGTGGAAGATATAAGGGTTTGAGGTGATGATGCTGACTTTACTGTCCTTTAAACTGTGCCTGCAGCAGCCCAGAGCTTAATGTCGTATAAAACAAGAGAAAAGAAAGAGGAGGTGTCTCTGTAGGCTACATGATGCAGCTGGTGAGCGACTGCTCAGATAGCAGGGAGCCTATCTGTGCCTACAGACACAAATGCTGCGTACAGGAACCCTTGCTGGCACACTGACATGCGCTGGCAAATCGGAATGTGCGTGGTGGAAGGAGACAAATCTACGACAGCTCTTTAAAATCACCCTTGTCATGATCACCTCATGATAAAACATTAATTTCTTCAGTGTAAATAAAAGCATAGCACGTTTCCCAAATAATCTCCTAGAGCACAAACAGATTGGTGTAGAAGAGTAAACCGAGGCGGAACAGCCCGTCATCCTACAGCATCCCTGCGCGGAGCTCAGAGCGAAAGGGGAACGGCGGCACTGCTTCAGATTTTACAGCCACCCCTTTGCCCAACTTTAACAGTTATTTATTGCCACTAATACCATGCTTTGCAAACTTATACAGTGCTTTATGAAGAAAGATGTGTTTCCTATTTTAAAGATCTTATAATCTTGTGGGCTGATAAGGGCTACAGATTATCCCCTTGGATGTTCATAAATAGCATTAGCACCAAGAGTTTTATTAGTGCTGGGTCCTTTCAAGGCTGTGGCTCTTTCTTTTTCTTAACAACAAAGCTTTTCTAGTCAAGTGCCAAAAGGATTTCGACACCTTGATCCTCCAGGCTGGAGCATTGTGGGCACCCTTTTGTTCTGCTTGTAGTGAAAGAGCAGAACGAAAGCAGAGCCCCCATGCAGTGGCTGTTGCTCTGCATGGCGTTAACCCACCGCCTTCGCTTGCCTCTCTCTCCCCGAGACTAGAAATCTGGAGTTGGGGTGATGGCAGCAGAGAGCAAGCTTGGGAGGTTGTGTGTGTTTTAAATAAACAAACAATGGAGCAGCAACTCCAACAAATTGTGCATGGTGCTAATTTGTTACAGTGTTGTCTTGCCTTCTGGCAGTGTTGATTTAGGAGAAGCTGAACAGCCTGGAACAGATGCAGGGAGCCGCTTGTTCTTTCCCTCTGGGGTGTGTATGGTTCAGTATAAAATACTTCTGGGGGTCCTGTCCTGAGGAGCTTTCAGATTACAGGGGAAAGCATGTGCACAGGCTGCCAATCCCCTTGTCCAAAACAAGTCCTGGGCAAAAGTACCTTCCCCTCTGCCTTGCTCTTTCCCTTCCATATTTTTTTTTAAATGGAAAGACGTTTTAAGGCTTGACTCATTACAAGAGACTATAATTTGTGTGTTTTGAGGACTGCCAGAAAATCCCTGACCTTGACAGGAATAGTGTGTGGGGAAGGAAAGGAGGAATATCCTGTGCTTTGGATTGTAGCAAAGTTTTCAACACTCCATGACCTTACTGGGCTGCCTTTCAGAATGTGCCTGGGGCTGTAATCCCCAGCACTGAGAAACTGTCTGACAGAGAAGGCTGGCCAAATGGGCAGAGACATCTGCAGCCCTGCTGCAGGACAAGGCTGGCAGGATGGGAAGCATGCTGGGAAGAGATGGATTTTGGAAGCATATGTATAGTGACCTCCTTGCAGCCCATGAGCCGAGTTTAAAGAAAGTCTGAAGTGTCAGGTGAAGAAAACAGGAGAATAAAAAAATTCAAAATGAGACATGGGTGAGGAGAGGCAGCCAAGGAAACAAAAGAATTTTGAAAATGAGGAAACCCTGCTTTCCCCTTAGTTTATCTTCAGCTTGGTTAGATTCAGATGCAATACAGACCGTTTGTGAAACTTTGAGTCTGCCAGGCCTTCTGCTTTTACAAGTAATAATGGCTTTCTGGCATCTTCTCACTTGCCAGACTTGGAGGTGCAGAAACACTTTTTGGTGGTTGCAAAGAACTAAACCAATGAGGGTTCAGGGAGATCAGTTCAGCATCCAGTTTGGTGGGATGTTGGCATGCAGGTTAGTCTTGATACTGCCAGGACCAACTCTTAGACACTGGTTTGCTTGAAAGACTTCACCAAAGTGAAGCTTAGAGAGAAAGATTTGTCTGGGAAGTACAGGGCTGAGCACATGGTCAGTTCATGGAGGGAAAGAAAGAACCAAACAGTGGATAAAGGTGCTGTGTTTAAGTCATTATTTATTTATATTAAGGAGACCTGTTGGTGCTGCGAAATAAGGAAATGACATTTGGTGTTGTAGAAGAAAATGAGACAGCACAGGTTGTTTCTGTGCTCACTGGTATCTGGCACGTGGTGAGAGAGAGGACTTTTGGTCCAAGGCTATTACTATCTGTGTCCTTCCTGCACCCCTCAACATGCAGTGGGGGTTAACTATTGCAACAAGTCCATGACATGAGCATGACCTGTAGGGACTCAGAGCTGTGCCTGGGAGGGTGCTGTGAGCAGTCTTGGTTGAAAAGGCTCAGGATGTTCCTTCCTCTCCACGAGCTGTGCGCTCTGGCCCCCAGAGCAATGCTTAGCATGATACTGCCACCCCCTGATTCCTGCTGCCACCCCCTGCACCCCTGCTGCCTGAAGGACAGGGCCCAAGCATTGGGGACCAGAAGCATCTTCTCACTCCCTGTAATTCATAGGGCTGTTGATTGTGCCTAGCACTTTCTAGGATTAGCTGGGAGGTAGCAACAATCCTTTAGTCATGTCCTAAATTCTTGCATTGTAAAGGGAGAATTCTGTACATCAAGGCTCAAAGGTAGCTGGGAAACAGGGATTTTGCATACCAAAGGGGCCATAACTGGTGGATGGGTAGAGGGTATCCTTCCTCCTCTGCGGGCTAAGCGATTCCATTGAATAGGTGGGTATTTTAGTGCAATAAGGAGTCATTAGATTAGCATGGGACATCAGAGCTGCCAGCTGCTGCAGGGCTGCAGAAGAGCCCAACATCCATTGCTACTCACGAGCTTCTGAGGCTTTGTTTGGTTTGTGCCACTGCTGTGTTCCTGAGATCAACTGTGCTCTGCAGATAATGCAGGAATTTTTAGTGCCTGGCTCCACTTGACAAGATCTGTGATGTCCATGCCTCTCCTCTTCTCTTCCTACTACAGGGTTTGGGCAGTCTTAGGCTTCTTCATGTCAGCAGTGAAGATAAGTGTATAATGTGCAAAGGCTCCCTTTAGGAATTGGCAGGAAGCTTTATTTCTGACTGCAATGTGATGTTCTAACAGTAGGAAACACCTTTGTTTTAAGCAGTTCTCTGCTAATCTCAGCCCCAGAGGGGAAATACAGCTATGGAGAAGAGATTCTTGCTTCACAGTAGCAAGAAGCAAATTGCTGTAATCTAGGTGTAAATCTGCATTTGAGCTGCTGTCCAAGAAATACTTTTATGCAGGGTTCAGCCTTTCTTAAGCTGAGTGTTGCTGGTATTGCTGAGTGCTTTGCAGAGTCCTGAAGCTGGCAGAGGCAGCCAGTAGGATGCTGCCGTATGCTGTGATCCCTTGGAGTAGAGGAGCTCCAAATCCTTGGGGCTTTGGCCCCTTGTGCTTGTAGTCGCATGCTATTTAAATGTGGCTTAGGCTATTCCTGCTGGCAGTGATCCCTTCAGACTCTGTTCAGCAAATGCTCTTGGCTCAGCATAGACCAGGTCAGAAGCAAACACTTCACTTCTTCATTGTATTGACAAGATTTAAACATCTTCAGCCTATAGCAGTCAAAACAGGGTGATCTGAATACAAAAGACTTATTAATTCAGTGTGAGAGAGATTCAGTTACAGAATTGTGGGGATAAGAATGTAGGTGGGAATGAGCCCAGCAGATGTCCAGGAAGAACTGTCTCCTCACATCCAGTGCCCTTTGCACAAAGACTTTCTATTTCTGTCATCCTTTAAATTCTCTCTCACTCAACTACATTGGTTATTTAAGTTGTTTTCATTTGGCCTTTAATCTTTTAAGGCTGAAATGACAATCAGTATTCTTCTAACTTTACAAAGGTAAGATTCCTACCTCCAAGCAGCACCGCTGGAGATGTACAGCCATCAATGTGACAAAAGCTATACAGCAGCGTCACGTATAGAACTATTTTAAATCCCTGTGAGGCTCCAGGCTTGTTTCTATTCTGATTATTTGTTGGGTTTGGTTTTTTTTCACTGAGGCAGCATCACCACTTGCAGAGAGGGACCTGTGCTTAGCACCTCCCCTTAGACTGTCCTCCTTGATAATCCTGCTGGAGCTGATCGCAGGAACTCTGGGGGAAGGAGGATACGCAGTGCAGGGGATACCCTAGGCTTGACAAGATGGGTGTTTCTGTGGGATGTGCTTTTCCCTGACATGGAAAAGATGTTTTTTCCTTTGGGCAGGGAAAGGTGGTATTATAGATGTTAAATTCTGCGCCTCTCGTACCAGCTGCAGTTCACCATGGATCAGCTTCACCTCCAGTCTCCAAGAATGTAGATTATATTATCAGTGAAGCATCATTGTAAATAGAAGAAATACAGCATATTATTTTCCTGTCTTGCACCACAGATGTAAGAAAAGCCAGAGGACCCAACCTGGCTCAATGCCGCAACATCTCTAGATGAGCAGGATTTCAAAGGCTTGGGAAGGGGGACAGGGAAGTGAGGACAACACAGAAAATCTGCATTTAAGTGTTTCTTCCATTTCCTGGCCTGCGTGTGGCAGGAGACCATGAAGTTCCGGCACCAGACTTTATGTCATAGAGGCATTTCTAAATGGTGTTTTTTACTTGCTGAATTTCTGGGCAGAAGGAAGCTTGTGCAGATCATAGGATCTGCTGTTCTTGGATATATATGGACTGGTCCCCCTGAAGCTCAGTGCCACTGTGAGTCCTGAATGGAGGTGGCCAGAGTCACCAAGGCCGCCTGCTCTGTTTCTGTTGCAGTTCAGCAGCCCTGGGGAGATGGGTGGAGGGGAGGTTGTTCTGGTAGTTACATATTTAAGGCAGGTGGCCGTTTTAAAATGTACGTTTCAATTTTGATTGCAGTTTTTTAATTGCATTTAACAGCGTCCCTGCTGGTTCTCCATTCTGCATCCGTGCAGCCACGTTCTATTGATGGCCTGTTGTGATTTCAATGGAACATCATGGGATGTACCTGGCACGTCGGGCAGCACTGGATGGAGGTGCCTTTAGCCCAATGTACCTGGCATGGTAAGCGGCAACCAAGTGGTTAATCTGCATTCTACTGCTCATAGTCTCAGCTTGTATAGCAAGGTGTTCCTGCTTTGCTGCAGCCTTGCATTGACTGGAAATGACTTTGCTGTCCTGGTGTTAGTGCTTCCATGCACGCAGGGCCCCTACCCTTCTCGCCCATGGAGATTCCCCTTCCCTGGGCACTTAGCCATGCAGCAGGGGAGGGCTCAGCCATGTCGGGCTCTCCTTGTTATTCTAGAACAGGAAAGAGAAGGGGCTGGGAAATCATCTGACTCTCTTCTCTCCTTTTTGGGCCAGGAGCTGGTAGCAGTTGAGCATGCATTGCCCATGTACCTAATGTCCAAACACTGCCACAGAGAGGTACCAAACAGGGGCTGGTGTCCATACGCAAAGCTATTCTGTTCCTGCGGGAGTCCTGTGAAAGCTGCTTCAGGGAGCCGGGAGGGCAGTTCTGCCTGCCACTAATTGGAATGTAACAAACAAAATGAGGGCCACTTTAAGTTTCCAGTGGTATCCTCTGCATAATGACCCTCCATTCTCCTTCTCCTTTCCATGTCTGCACCTGCAACATCAGCTGCACATCCTGCTCTGTCCTGCATGTCGCTTCCTCTCCCTTTCCCAGCTCTGCAGATCTCTCCCCCAGTAAGCTGACACATTGGTCTTACCTGTTTGGAAGTGAGAGAGTGTCCCATGAGAAAAACAAGGACGCTGCTTCTGTTTTCTGCTTGAACCTCCTCACTTTTGCCCCCCTGCCAATGATGAAAATGCATGTTCTTGCCTCTGCTTCTAAGTTCTGCTGTTGGCCTGCTCGCAGGGACTGCAGATAGGGAACCATTTGGGCTTACATAGTTCCTGTATTCCTCCTTATGCCTCTGCTGCTCTGAAATGTGAATACCTTTAAGAGGCATGGGCTAATGACCTGCCAACTGCAGCTCCTGGGGGGTGGTTAGTGGCCACAAAACCCACTTCCCCAGTACCTTAGGAGTCCTGGAAATACGGTCTGCTGGGTGTGGAAAGAGGAAGGTCAGATGAGGCAATGAGCACAGGAAAGCTCTATCCCCAGTGGGGTCTTCAAATGCTCTAAAAAAGTTAGTTTATCTGAAACTGAAGGATGCACAAGTCATCTGTTTCAGTTTCACCCACATCCAGCAGCAACCGGACACAGCATTTTTAATGTCTGAAGTGAATTGGTGGGAGAGAGCAATGTAGGATACGATTGATGTTACTTTGTCATGTTCTTCCCCCTGCTCGCTGCTGCAGTGTCTGTTCAGTGTGGCACAACTGCCTGGGAAGCGGGAGAAATATGCAAGCAGGCCACGATCTATTCCTAGGCCTGTGTTAACATGCACAGCAGGCTAACGCTTTAACAGCATCTAATTTGATACATCATATCTAATCTGTTTGTTGGTTTTTATCTGCAGTACTATTAGTTCACTGTGCAGGTGCTCGGTGTCTAGCCTTCTCATCCATCCACAAATCCTCTACGTGAAATGAGCGATACCTTAGATCTGTTTTTGATTGATTCTTTGCTTCACTGGTGTTGCTTCTTAAAAGGTAAACAATATTCATACGCTGCAATCTATACCTTAGAGATTAAATCAAATAGCATCTCCTGCCAGAGGTTGCTAAGATGACCCATTTAGCATTCATTCAGCAATTACTTTTAGGAAGAGATTTAGTGATCTTAAAAAGACTCAAATCTGTAGCGAATATGTAGATTTTGTACTATTTAAAAGGATGAAGGGATTCCTCTTCTCCTGTACTTTGGCAGTCTAATTTTCTGTGACATCCAGAGTCTTTGTGGAAACTGAGAGAAAATTAAGTTTTTCCTGCTTGTAGCCAGAGCAGCCCAGCTCTGGGAGCAGCCTGTGTTCTGCACAACCTTCCAAGGGATCACGAGGTGCTCCAGGCTGGGCACAGCAGCTCACAGCTCACCAGCTCCTTGGGCAGTGTTGCTTCTGAAGACGCTATTGGCTCTTAGCTTGCAAAGCTTTCTTTGATGTGTGGCATCTGCTTGCAGCATTACTGTGTTCTGTGGTTTGTGCCCTGTATTTTTCATGTCTTTGCATGTGCTGTGTCTCAGTGTCATGGATATGGTGGAGGTAGTGGAGAGACTCAGTCTCGCTTCCTTCCCTCCTTGCACAAGAACCTTGCAGGTTCACTGCTCTGAAAACGATGTGTCGACCATCTGTAATGCTATTTGACCAAAGTCACCTTTGATTCTGTTCTAAATGCAAAGGAATGAAATTTTGCACACCAAACTCAGTGATAGAAGACTGTGGCCCCAGTGAGACATGCACATAATCTCGAGGGTCTGGGGTTAGAGTTTTTCACCAGAGACGCATCTGAGCCTTTCCTGAGCCAGAGTTCCTCTGAACTGGGAGTACACTTTTTCTATCTTTTTGCAGAAAGCAGAAAAGGAGGGGTTCTTGAAAATAATCCCAAGATACAATAAACACAAACCACTGCAATTTTCACAGCTTTTGGGGGCTTTTGATGTTATTATTGGTGGTGGTGGTGATGTTATCCAAGACCAGTTTCTGCAAACTAATGGATGGCAAGGCTTCTGTAAGGCTGCACTGACCATTTGTTTGGGAAGAGCTGCTAATTTTTTATGCGGGACTTAACTTCCTAGTTGTCTCTGGTCCCATGTTTTCAGATAAAAGTGAGATTTTTAGGAATGCTATAGATTAAGGAATAATGCCCGCTTCTCTTTTGCTTACAAATTTTCCACCACACCCCTCTTCCCCCACCTCCGAAATGTATGGATGCTAAAGAAGGGTTTGTAACTGTTCAGCTCTGGAGAATTATCTGGAATGGATTTGGTTTTATTTTAGGACTGCACAAGATACACAAGCCCCATAGATGCTCTCAAGCTTTTGTCAGCAAAGGTTCCTCACTCAGAGGTGTGTTCTCTGACCCATGTGGCCATCCCATTCAAAGCCCTCAGTGGGCAATTCTGGCAGATTTTTAAAAGTGGGGCTCTAGACTTGGCTGAAAGTTTCACTGCCTTGTTCCATTACATTAAATTTGTTGGAGTTGCTAAATCCATGTTAGACCTGAGCTAGCAAATTCAAATTCAGTAGGCAGCGTTATAGTGCTTAAACCTGACCACTGCTTTTAAGGTCTACAAAAGGTAATAACCAGCCTCATGCTTATGTCATACTGAACATGAACACTTCTGTAAAATTTGATATGGGGGATAAATAGAGGGAGCTTAAACAACTTGTATTATGCTAATTTTTACACTGCAGAACATACTGAGGTTTAACAATAACACGATCTCCCTCATGACGATCAGCACAAAACAGAGCTATGATTTTGCCCATTTCCAGGGCTCTCCCTGCAGGCTCACTACCTGCTTTCAATATCGTTTCAGGCAGAAAGGAGAAAAAAGAAAAAAGTAAAGATCTACAAATACTTCCCATTGTGAGCTGCAGCAAGCCTTGACTTTTTGCAAAGGCACAGACAAACACGTATACAGGGATTTCTAGACTTCCACTTCAAAGTGCCACATGAATGGGAAATAGGCTCACTTTTACTTCAGTAACATAGAGGGGTTATTAGTCTGTTCAGGCAAAAAATACTAGCCATGCTGTTTCCTTTCCTTTCCCCTATTTTTCCTTTATGGAACACTTAAAATTCATGCCCAGGGATTTTGTGTTGCATGCATGGAAAAGCCCCATTATGTTTGCAGCAAGCAGTGCAGTAGCTACCCTTGAGCACGATGCTTTTATAGAGAGGTGCTGTGGTCTATTGCAAGCCCTGTTTTTGTCCTTCCCTATCAATGTATCTCGGTGACCCAGAAGTAAGTGCATATACTGGCCTGTTAGATAAAATTTGGTAGATGGTGCCTCTGTGCTGTTGCTTCTTCCTCTTAATCAGCAGTTCTGGAAGCAAGCCACTAGAACCAGACACACTGCCTGCATGCTGCAACTCTGACGTAACTAATTACAGCAAAACTTGTTTTTGAAATGCTCACCACTGTTTGGTGGTGGTAATCCCTGTCTCTGTCACATTTTGTGATGCTGCAGGGTGAGTTTCTATGACAGAAAGACTATACATGGAGAAGAACGAGCTGGCTAGGACCACGGCAAGCTGTATTTCCTCCCTTTGCCTGCCACCCTTTCCATCTCTGGGAAGGACATTAATGTGCCCAAAAGCACGAGATGAATCCAGTGTCTGCTGGGCAACACAGAGCAGGAAATCAGAGCCACCCTTTTAGCTGCAGGTCATCCTGCTGAGCCACTGGGACCTGGGGGATGTGGGAGAAGGTGCTGCTGACTGAACAGGGGCCATGAAGCCTGCCAAATGTGAATCCAAGGACCAAGTTGAGCAGGAACCACATAAGAACTGGGTCCTGTGGAAAAGTGAGGCACCTGCTTGCCAGATCTGTTGGCGAAAGTATAAGTACCAGGTGAATCGGGCAGCAACATTCGTTTCCTTTTTGGTAGCTTTTTCCACAAAGCAAAATCTTTTTGTTGTGCAGAAATGGATGATGGAAATTTCTCACCTTTCTGCCAAATCTCTCTGTTTATCACCAGTTAGTGTGAATCAGCTTTGAGGGAGATTATATAGAATATCAACAATTATATTTGACTATATACAATATCACCAGCCTGTTCCTCCTTCAGTAGGAGAAATATGGTACAAAAATATGATGAACTGGGAAAGGAAGAAAGGACACAGAAGGCTAAGGGTAGCTGTTGCATGTTTGGTATTTAATTCCTAGATGTGAACCCCAGAAACTATTTGAAATCAACTTTAACAGATAAATGCCCATTGCAAGCAGTAGTTGGCACTTAAAAAAAAGAAAAGAAAAAAAACAAAACAAAAAAACTCAAGAAAAAGTTTAAAAATTGATCTTGGATTCCTGAATGCAGCCCCAGATTTCAATTCTAGCATTTATGTATCATAGTATCTATCAAACGTTCAATTGCAGTCAGTTCTAATACGCCTCAAACTAGGGATTTCATCCCATCCCTATTACTGGGAAAGCCAACATAAGTATCTAAACTGAAATACATAGTGAATCCTCTTCATGAAATACATGAACTGCACAGAGGTAACCACAGCTTTTCTCTTCCCAGCACATCAGGGTAGAGAGATGCCGCATGAGGGAGGGTACTTGGCTCCAACAGTTTACCAAAATTCTTTCAAAACTAAAGATAGGGCAGAATTATCACAAGAAAACAGTTTCAGGTTGTTGAAGACATTTGGTGGCATTTAGCTGGCTCAGCACCCTGCATTTTAGCCAGTTCAGGGGTGATTCCAGCCCTTGGTGTGAACAGACTGGCAGATGGGCATTGCCGGGGGTGGGGTTTAAAGCAGCCTTTCATACTCTTAAGGTGATTTCCCATTCACACCTCAGTGTGATTAATTCCATCTTTGAAGGATTTAGTTGCTAGATGTCATTCTGTCAACCCTAGAGCAGCTGGGAGTTGTATGATTTCAACATGTCAGAGCCAAGAGAGTAACTCCATGTTAAAGCAGGGAAGTGGCATCTTATTTACATGCTGCAATATGCAAATAGCAGTAAAGTAGATGCTTCTTTTTTCTTCTTTTTTTTTTTTCTTTTTTCTTTTTTTTTTTCCTTCTTGCTCCTCATCCTCCCTGCAGATTTGTGTCAGGACAGGGAAACACCTTTCCCCTGTACCTAGCTACTGCTTTCCTGCTGGCATCTTCTGAACAGTAGTTCCAGCCAATGGCAATTCTTTTGTAAAAAGATATTTACAAATCTGACTTTTGAAAAATTTGAATCAAATCTTAGCATAAGAAACATTTCCCTCTGTATTCCAAGCAGGATTATGGTTTGTAGGGCTGAACATATCCAGAGCTCCTTAGTCAGTGTCAAATCTAACATAGACCACACCATGTTAAGCCAGTGTAGTAAATGTAGACTTGTTTGAGTGGAAAAAAGCAGGTTCACACCTCTCATCCTCCTGTTTTGCAGGTGGTAAAGTGAAGGTGAAAGGAAGAGAAGGTGGAGATGGAACTGCCAAATCATGCCAAACAACTGCTACTGCAGCTGAACCAGCAACGAGCCAAAGGTTTCCTCTGTGATGTGATCATTGTGGTAGAAAATGCCCTGTTTCGTGCCCATAAGAACATCCTGGCAGCCAGCAGCATGTATTTCAAATCCCTGGTCCTGCATGACAACCTGATTAACTTAGACACGGACATGGTGAACCCCACTGTGTTCCGGCAGATCTTGGACTTTATTTATACTGGTAAGCTCTTAACGACTGACCAGCCCGGTGAACAGAACTTTAATGCTCTCCTCACCGCAGCAAGCTACCTCCAACTGCACGACCTGGCAGCTCTCTGTAGAAAGAAGCTGAAGCGGAGTGGCAAGTCCTTTGCTGGCAAGGCCGGTGGCCTTGGTGTTGGAAGATCTGCCAGGAGTCAGAGACTTTCCACTGCTTCAGTCATCCAAGCTCGCTATTCAGGGTCAAATGAGGGGTTGAAGGGCTCACACTCAAAGGAGCTGTCAAAGGGAAAGCTTTCAGATGATGAGGTCTTCATCAGCAGCTCCAACCAAGAGAACTGTCACTCCTTAAGCAGGGGAGCCAGTAAGAACGGTGGCGGGGGCAGCAGTGCAAATGGGAGCACCGGCGACCAGGAGCTAGGCCTCGACCTGTCCAAAAAAAGCCCATCGCTCCCCGTTGCAGCCTCCCACGATGACACGCAGCACAGCGAAAGCCAGCACGGCTCTCCCCAATCTGCCTCAGCCCCCGCAGCCAACAGTGCCTCATCGTTTGACGAGTCTGGACTCGGAGCCCCTCACAGCATGGCGGACAGCAGCGACCCCATGGAGATGGATCTGAGCGAAGAGTGCCACCACTCACTGACAGAGAGCGGCCAGCGCAAGGGCCTCCGGCACTCGTCTCGCAAGAAGGAGTGGATCAAGAAAGACAACGCTTTTGACCGAAAGGAGGGGAGCAAAGACAGGGATGATGGTGAAGGGCTGCCCAACGGTATCCTGTTGGGGTCCTTGTCCAAGTCCGTGGAGCGGAGTCTGGCCGGGGCCTATGGCGCAGACCTGCCCTACCCCTGTAAGGATGAGGTGGAAAATGGTAAGGAGAACAGTGACGATAGCGGCCAGAGCGAGAGCGAGAGCGGCGGGCATACTAGTGCCAACTATGTCTACCGGCAGGAGGGGTTTGAGCCAGTGGCCTATGGTGACAACCTGTATGTCTGTATCCCCTGTGGCAAAGGCTTCCCCAGCTCCGAGCAGCTTAATGCCCATGTGGAGACGCACACTGAGGAAGACCTTTTCATCAAGGAGGAAGGCACGTACGGTGGCAAGGATGAAGCTGAGGATTTGTCCAACCCTAACCAGTCCTACGCTGCTGAGTCCCGGCCCTTCAAGTGTTCGGTGTGTGAGAAGAGCTACAAGGATCCAGCCACACTGCGGCAGCATGAGAAGACTCACTGGCTGACGCGGCCCTTCCCTTGCAACATCTGTGGCAAGATGTTCACGCAGCGGGGCACCATGACACGGCACATGCGCAGCCACTTAGGGCTCAAGCCCTTTGCTTGCGAGGAATGCGGGATGCGCTTTACCCGGCAGTACCGACTGACAGAGCATATGCGTGTCCACTCAGGAGAAAAACCTTACGAATGTCAACTGTGTGGTGGGAAATTCACCCAGCAACGCAATCTGATCAGCCACCTGCGAATGCATACCTCTCCCACATAAGCCAAAGACTCCAGAATGAGCTTCGAGCCCATCCGCAGTGATTTACCTTTCTGTAGACTTGCTGCTTAAAAAAAAACAAAGAAAAAGACAAACAAAAAAGGGGGCAACTCCCCATACTCTGTTCAGTCATGGGAGGCCTAAACAAATGTAGCTTTAACATTTAAAAAAAGAAGTTCCTTTTTTCTCCTTTTTTTATAAAAAAAGAAAGGTCCACAGCCAAGCTGATGCGTTTAGTCCAATTCTCCTTTCAAATCTTGGTGTTCTGGCAAGAAACGCCACTTCTTTTTGTGCACACCAACTTCATTGCCATATTGATTGTCTGGAGCAGGGAGGAGGACCATGGGGAACTTCCAGCCTCTGCTCCCCACTGCAGCCTCTTTCCTTCATGTTTCTGTCCCCTACTCACGTCCTCTCTTAAAACCAAACTCAGTAGGGGCATTTCTTGCCATAAAAAGAAAATTAATTACACCCTTTCAGTGGCCTAACTAGCTGTGCATTCAGGAGCGCAGAAGCTGTGTCTGTGGACCATCTGACAGGGTTGGCAGCCCCTTTGGGAAAGCCACAGCCATGGTGGAACCCACGTTTCCCCTGGGCTGGCGTCGGTGGGGAGAGCAGCTGACCTCAGTGTGCACCAGCCAGCACACTTCACTTAAAGACACGGTGATGCCTCCTCACCATCCCTCCTGCTTTTGGTTTCGGTCTTTATCCTCGGCACACATAACCACACGTCACCTTTTCCCACAAAACACACAAACCTCTTCTGCCTTACCCATGACTGAACAGGGGTGGATGCCCTGGGAATTTCTTTCAGTGAGCAGGGGGTCGTCTTTACTTTTCTAGTAGTTTCGTATGAATATTCTTTGCTTAGAGGTACTTGTTTTATTAAAGGAGAAACCAGTGTAACGTTTATGTGAATGTTTGAACTGGAAGGTCTGAGGTTAATTCTAGGGTGGGGGGTGGGGAAGGGGTTTGATGTAGGCTGGACTTGCTACAAGTTCCTTAGGTACTTTTTTATTATTTTTTATTTTATTTTTTGTGTGTGTGTATGTTTTTAGCTTTCCTCCCTCACTAAAGAGCAGGTCTGTGTGGACAGGCTTGTTACCTTTGCTACCTCTTGAATTCATGAGAACAATAAGATGGTTAGTGAAAGATTAGGCATTTTTGTTTTCTCTTATTGTAAGTAATTAAATGTATAAAAGTAGAAGAAGCTAAATTAAAGTTAAGGGATTTTTACCACCCCGTCCTTCCATCAAAAGTCAGCTAGAGAAATGTTAAAGCAAAGCTTGGCCAAAGACAAAGCAAAAAATACACTGAGCCAGAGGCTGTGCTGGCTGCTTGGACTGGCTCATTCGCAGCCTCTTGGCCATTTGTAGTCACTTTTAGATAAAAGAAGAAAACTTCTCTGAGCTTTTTGGGCCCTTTCCAGCTTTGTTTAGTGAATCTGGATACTATGGGGAGGGGAAAATGTCCCCCTCATCTTCCGCTCCCCCAGCACATCTGGGTCAGTCTGTGAACACCTGGCAGGACAGAGGGTGAGGGCATAACAGCCTATAATTTACTAGAATCCAGAGTGCAATAAGGTGGGGGAGAGGAGGAAAAAGCAAACCAAAGTGTTTCATATCCTCCCTTTTAGACAATTTAACACACACACAAAAGAAAAAAAAAAAGAAGAAAAATGAAAAGAAACAAAATGTTCTTACAACATCTGCATAAGACATCACAGCCAACAGCTGCTATTGGTTTAGGAGAGAAGAGAGAGAACTTAGCCCACCAATTCTTGGCCCCCTTGACTTTGTTGGCGTGACCTTGTGGAAAACTATGGCTTATTTCAAGCCTCCCGTGACTGTGGTGGTAAAAATTCACAGCCAGTAGAACCATCCCTTCTCAACTGAGTAAAGTTTACACTTGTTTTTTTCATTTGTTTGTTTTTTTCCCCCACTCAAACCAGTTTAGTCTCCATGTGTAAGGTTTACCAAACCTCAAGTTTTGTCTTTTTTAAGAAAACAAAACCAATTTTTTATGTTTTGACCAAAAAAGAAAAAAGAAAAAAAAAGAAAAAAGTGAGCATGTTTGACTAAAACCAAGAACTATAAAACCTTCATTTTCTATTGGGTTTTTTTGTTTTGTTTGGTTTTGGGTTTTTGTTTTGGTAAGGTAGGCTAGTCCATAAGGAGATTTTGGGTCAATTGAATGAACTGCGGAAACTGGAATCCAGGCTCCAAGCAATAGACAACGACAGGCGCTGCGCCTTGGCCTGGTGTCACATACAGGGAACACGCTTGCCCCTCTCGCCCGCGCACCAGGCTGCTCCTCCCGGTGCCACTGGCTGCTTGCTCCCGGATGCCTGTGAGCTGCAGAGCACAAAGGGGCTGCAGGGACTTTAGGTTTTTCTAGTTGTGCTGAGATGCGTTCTTTTCTTTTGGGGGCGTTAGGTGGGGTTTTAGTGTCTTTAGCACTTCCACGTTTTGAATATGTATTGAATTCTCCTCTCCTCGATTCCTTGCCAATCCCCCTGAGAACATCCCCAGAACAGGAGGACAGGGAAGGCCTTGACATCGACTTTTTTCTGTGAGCAAGGCTCAGCAGAGCCCAACCATGCAAGATCAGTGTCCAGGCTCCTCACCCTCCCCCAGCCGTACCAAAGCGGGGCTGAATCCCACGCTGGCGTAGGCTGCAGCCGGAGCTGGCTCCCCGTGCTGCCGGCTGGTTGAGGACCCACCAAGTCCAGATTTCCATAGAATCATAGAATGGTTTGGGTTGGAAGAAACCTTTAAAGCCCACCCAGTTCCAACCTTGCTGACATGGGCAGGGACACCTTCCACTAGACCAGGTTGCTCAAAATTTTTACAAGGATCTTTAGCTCACCTAGTGAGAAGGGCACGGCCGAGGACGAGCCCTGTCTGGATACGGGTTGCCCCCATTGCCTTGTGGCCACCAAGCGCTGGGGACCGCAGGCAGGGTCTGCACCGAAGCCACCCTTGGGACAGCAGCTCAAGCTGTGCCCAACTGAGGCAGGCAGGGGAGCAGCCACGAGCTTCTCAGCAGGCAAAAACCTGCTCCCCTCTCTGGATTCTTACAGGTGTGTGGGGGTGATGCAGCCACGCCCCCACCCCCAGGCCCCCCGTCATTTGTTTTTTACGCCTCCAGAATCGTGTTGAAGTTTCAGGACCCAATGCTATTTTTTACAAAACCTTTTTTGGAGCTTTTTTTTTTTTATTATTTTTTACTTTGTGTCCCCCCCAGCACTTAAACAATACGACATAAAGTCTGTGTACAGCGAGAGTATTGTACAAAAGGAAATTCTGTTCTTTTTTTCAAGTAGCTGTGTAAAGTTGTGTTCCATAAATTTGAGTATAAACAACATTTTCCAAATTGTGACAGTAATAATGAATAATTAATAATACTCAAAACTTCAGGGACTGTTTCAGGCCTGCTTGGGGCCGAAACACTCAACTGCATTTGTACGACATAGTATTGTATCAAACATTTTTCTGTATTTTAATGAGAAAGCAAAACACTAGTTTCATATTTAAGATTTTAAGGATTTTAGGGTCGGGGGGAGGGAGTTGCATTTTTGGTTTTTGGTTTTTTTTTTTTTAATTTTATTTTATTTTTTTTAATACACAAAGAGCCTCAAGAGGAATAAAACCATTTAAAAACAAACATAAAGTAAAAAAAAGAGGCCAGGCAGCTTAAGTATACGCTTTAGTCACTTAGTTCCAGAATGTTTTCGGAATAACAGGAAAAAAAGATAAAATAGCAAAAGTTGTATAAAAGAATAAAGAAGCTCATACCCAAATTCGCAAAACTATTTTTTAAACCAAAGCACATTTGAATGAGTATGGAACCTCACTTGGCTCAGAAAAGTACTAATATATTTATCTCATTGTTTACATAAACTTTTACAGTTTCAGACCTCAACAGATCTAGGGGCCAGTCAAAATTAATCTTTGCTTTTTCCATTGGTTTGTCCCAGGCGGCCACGCAGCATTCCCCATCTTGGGAGGGGAGCGCGGCGTCCCAGCCAGCATTCCAGCACTGCTCGGGGAGGGCGGGGAGAGGGAGGGCAACTAGAAATATGGCATGGGGATATTGCTTTTTTTGTCTTCAACTCATGAGAGATATAGCTGGGAGTGAGACCCAGGCGCTATTGCAGAGGCATTCCAGCCTACCTCTTCCTCAGAGGAGTCTCGAGGGTACAGAGAGGGCCCAAAGAGATGCGAGAAGTTCTAGAGACAGAGGAGGATGTTGTCGGAGGACGGTGGGAGCTGCTGTCCCCAGCACATCTCCCTAACGCCAGCCACGGGGAGCCAGGCTGAGCTGTCTTCCAGTCCCTCACTGCAAAACCTCCAACAGCAAATTCCTGGCAAAACCGCCAAACCCCAGCTCTGTGCATTTGGGCGACTTCGCAGGAGCCCCAAAGATCACAGAAGACACCAAAGAGTTATCGACACGCAGCTTCTGTGAGGCTTTGTGGCTGCTGGCATGGAAGAGCGGGCAGAACCCCGCAGGGCCCCTCTGGGCTGGCGGGTCACCCTGTGCTCCTCAGGTGGCTGCCATGGTCTGGGGCGAGGGCCTGGGGGCCCGGCTGCCTCCTCTGTGGGGCTGTGCTGGGACCCAGCTCTGCCCTGCACATCATCCCAGCCACCTTCGCATTAAACACCTGGATGGATTCACTCCAGACGTGACAGTCGCACGCAAAGAGCCCAACCAAAACTCCTAAGGCTTTCAAGGTGGAAACCTAAGCTTGATTTGCATGTTAGACCAGTCTAAAGATGACCAATGAAAGTGGTTTGCTAAAATACCGCTGAAGCCAAAAAAAAAAAAGGTTTAAAAAAAAGCTCCCCACCATTAGTATTGACCCTTTGTAGCTTTTATCTTCTACACCAAAGCCACCTCAAACATTTGAAGGGGGAGCTGATGGAAAATGAAATATTAATTTTGCCTGGTCTTAATATCTAACAAAGATGGTGCAAACACTATTTGACAGTGTTGTTTTTGTATCAATATGTATGTGCAGTAATGAATGTATTTATTTCTCAGATTCTGTATGCACAGTTTTGCAACGTAATTCAGAAAGTTGCAAACACAAAGATGTGTCCGCAGGGTCTTCTCTACAGGATTTCAAAAAAATGAAAAAAAATATATAAAAAAAAGAATCTCAGAGACTCTCAGCATAGCCATAAACCATAAACCATAACCTGTGAAGACAATACAAAGACTGGACTTTTGTAGCTTTGCATAGAAGAGGAATTTATGTTTTACTGTATTTAAATGTTTCCATTTACATTGTCACTCTTAAGATTCCTGTTTTGGTTTTTGGTTTTTTTCCTCTCTCTCGTGTGTGTGAAAGCATTGTTTTCAAGCAGTGCAGGTTCAAAGTCTGGGTTAGCAGTATTTTACCGTGTCGCTTCAGTTCTGAAAAGCAGGAGTATGGGTCTTGACCAGGGAAACATCCAGCACACTCAGTGAAACTAAATGAATTTCGAAGTGACTGCTGGCAAAATCCAGAGAAGGTACAAGTCATCAGAGGGGCAGTTGTGTGCTTCCGATTGCAGCTTGTGACTGAGAGAAGTCTGGAGTCCTGCCTGAAGGATGGGATGTGGCTCCTTCGCTCAAGTCCCCCTCATCCCTCATTCACTGTTTACTGTGGTAGCAATAAGGATCTCAATCGTGGGGAGTCAATGCCTGAGATAGCTCGAGGAAGCTTCGTGCCAAACCTAACGGCCTGTGTGCCGTCTTGTGATGGGCCTTGTGGACTATACGGAAGCATCAGATTCCTTATAGCGCAAGGTGGTTGGAGTTCCTAGAAAAAGCTGCACTTTACAAAGTCTCTTGTCCCAGTATTGGTGGAGTTTGCAGTTACAGACCTGTTACAGCCTTAAAAATTAGCATGAAGAAAGGATGTTTGTTGATTTCTGGATATTTGCCAAATTCAGAACCCTTTCCAATCAATCAGCTGTGCTAGAGTTAAGGGAAAAGCAAATAAAAAACAGAGACAAAACCTCCCTACGTTTTAAATAGGTTTGAAAGACTCCAGATAGCGAAC
Organism: Clamator glandarius; assembly: GCA_033459285.1. Taxonomy (NCBI): domain Eukaryota; kingdom Metazoa; phylum Chordata; class Aves; order Cuculiformes; family Cuculidae; genus Clamator; species Clamator glandarius. Next base: position 3,324,624 of record JAUNZM010001016.1, on the reverse strand, counting down.
AGCAGAAATGCTTGTCCTTGAGACAGCATGTTTGAATAAACATTTGTTTAAGCAAGAGTTTAAAATCTAAATGAGCTCTGAGCTGTAATTCTGGAATAATTAAATAGACTTCTAGCATTTCTTCTTAGTTTTTGTTTAAACGTAACAATTTGCTCAACATGAACAAAGCCTCTCCATTTATTGTAACCCCTTGTTTTCCGTAAGCTCACTCTTGCACTCCAGAACTGGCCAAATTCTTGAAAATTTGCAGGTTGCTTTCAATAGCTGAAAGTAGCTTGTTGTGCTGTTTTAAGTCCTGTGGTACTTTATTGTCCTGATTTTAGCACAAGAGACAAGCAGGCAAGCAGTAGCTGATTCTCAGCCCCTTTCTCCTCCTTGTATTTTACATTTTTTCAGCATAGAGTAAGAAATTTCATCTTTGATGATTTCCCATTAGACTCACTAAATTTGCTGCTTTCCTTGTAAAAAGAAAAGATGAGGGATCCCTTGTGAAGCAATTCCAACTCTGCTGGCCCTCCTAGTCACAAAGGCTTCTTCGTTTCAGCCCTAGTCCCTCTCCATGCCACAACAGAATTGCTATTTTTGTTCTGCTTTCCTTGTTTTAACTAGTGGGACTCAAAAACACTGAAATGTAAGTTTAGAGCTAGAAATGTATTTTCCATTCAGTTGTCGCCTATCACCAGCCTTTTCTTCCTCTCCTTCTCCAGTGTTTCAAAGCATTTTGAAGCCCAGCATTGAACATGCAGGGATCAGTGGATCAGTGTTTTGTGACCAGAGCAGACCTCATGGGATGCAGTAGAGAAGGTCTAAACCAGAATACTCCATGCTACATTTGTTGGTGGTTCCAGGACATGCTTCAGAGCACTCACTTTCCCTGAGGAATGGGTCATGGTTTAAACTTCCTTATTCCCAAGTTATCAATCGAAGCACCAAGCACAACTGCTGTTCTAACTTCTGCAGGGGTTCTGACTGGCTGGGGATAACTTTTCTATGAAGAGAGGACCTTGTTCTGGCTGGTGGGATATTTTTCCCTGTTTTAGTTAAATATTTTAAATACAACTGAACACAGGACGTTGCATCTCACTCCATCTCTCTTTTAATTTTAAGCCTTAACGATCAGTCAGTCTAGTAGCTCTGGATGTTTCCTGGGGAGGGCAACCAAAAGGCCGATATTCCTGCTGCAATGTTCTGTTCATTTCCTTCAAGAGCTTGAATTCAGGTCAGAGCCACACGGAGTTGTGGCTTCAACTCAAGTGTCATATAAAAAGTTACAGAAATTATAATATGATCTCAGCATTCAGAAATTTGCAGTCTTAATGTACAGTGATGAGAAACTGTTATTTTATGATCTTTTCATTAAAAGCTTGATTGAAAAATTACATCTTTTGCTCTAGAGTTCACCTTGTTGCTATAGCTGACTCTCTCCATGTTTTCTCCTCCCTCACTTATTCTTGCCCAGGGATCCAAACAAGCAACTCCACAAGGCAGACCCCCACTATAGCCTAAGGAGCCACTCACAACTTCTCATTTAATCACCTGTACACTTTGCTCATAAGTCAATAACTGATTCTGCTTGAATATAAGAAAGGATGAACTGCCTTGGCCAGGCCGGTGCACAGTAAACGTGCAGGCAGTGGATAACGGAGGTATCAGAATTTCACCTTTTTTGTTGTGACCCTCAGCAAGCTGGTTCAGTTTTTGTAAAGGTACCCCTGCTCTGTCCTGACTGCAGTCTGAAAGCAGTGTTTGTCAGAGTCGGCCGATGGCAGATGATCCATAATCTCCACTGTCTCTTTGGGCTGTAAGTCCTAGCTCCCTGGGCACATCTCTGAGAAGCACAGAAACAGCTGAAGCAGAGAAGTTTCCTAAAATAAATTATGGTTCTCCATGCACCTGGAGTGCAGGTACAAAGGGGAAATACTTCCAGGAAAGAGAGCTGTAGGGAGTGACAAAAGCACACACTTTCAACCTCTCATGTGTTAAGATCCAGACATTTTTCCCTTGGACAAGTCAAGTGTGACCCTCGCAGAACTAATTAACATTCCCTTGGCCTGGGTTCTTAATGGTGTTTTCTGTTTCCCAGGCCAGCTTTGTGGATCTCAGGATCCTTCTGTAAAAACCTATTAATGGAGACAAATTAAGTATCTTCACCATAATGAAACCAAATGAGCCAAACCTTGTAATCCGCCACATCTCGCTTTGCTACCCTTCCCATCACCCCAGCTCTGCGGATTCCCCAGCGCCTGTCAGATTGCCTTAACAAGCAGCAGAGTTATCCTGGCACTGAATTCATACATTGCTTTTTGCTGCTTCTTCCTTTCTGGTTTTTCTTTTTTCTTTTTTTTTTTTTTTAGCACAATGCTGCCTATATTTTAAAGTGATTGACAGAAGGAGCTTCAAGTTTACTCAGTTTTCTGACAGGTTGCGAAGTCAGCAGTGCTGGGAAGAAAATCATTTTTATTTGTCCTTGGAGATGTTTTACTCAGCAAGGTTAAAGAGAAGGACAAAAATGAACAGAAAAACAGATGAAGAGCTACAGAAAACCAGTAGGCTGTATTTTCCACAACTCAGATGGGGTGATGAGCCTTTGCTCTTCTTCTCCCAGCTAACAGTGGCTTTTCTTTTCCTTTTTTAATAATTTCTTCTGGAAGTTTTTGCTTCCTGGCACCCGTTTCTCTGTGGCATAAGTGGTTTCCAGCATAGTTAATGGATTGCATATTCTGTTTTACTTTCTTTTGCCATGGTCAGCTCCTTTTCATCTTATAAGATCCTGTGACAACTATACAAAACTCTTCATATAACAACTCGCAACTGAAACGCAGCTGCCCCTGCAGTGGAACACTGAAGTAAGTACGACTGAAGAGCAGTGCGCAGGATGTAAAGGATACCAGATATGTCTGGAATGCCTGGGAATTTGTGCATTCTTCCCTCTGCTTTCATTGCTGCTGTTTACCGAGAGGACTTCTTTTCTCCCAAACCCACACTTGCTTTCTCTCCATTACCCTTCTCCCTCATGAAGCGCAAAAGGACATCGGGTCAAACCTCTGAACGACAGGTCTGGGCTTTGCTTTTCTGCAGGAAATATAATCACATCAAAATTGGAACTTTTCTATGGGAACATAACTTACTGGGATTTTTAAGTGAAATTTTCTTTCAGCCGCTGTTTGGTCCCATTTGGACTCTGCTGAACACATGCAGAACATACGTTTGTTTCATGAGAACACTGATGACTGATACGATATTAAGAAGTTAAAATGGAAGGACAGCTTTATTAGAAGAGTAACTTCAGGTCAGTAAAAGCCACATGCCTTGTACCTCATTTGGCAAATTATTTCTAAAACATGCCTTCATCCCATTCTGTACTGAAAATGCTCCGCGAAGCACAGGAGGTTTTATCTGCAAGTAATCCTAACTCTCCAACAGTTCTATGAATGCTGAAACCATTACCAACCACTAATTCTGCATGTCTCTCTGGGGCTTTTTTTGCACTACAAAGTTGCCCAGGTTTAAACAAATTAATTTTGCGTTCACTTGAGCAAAGCGTGCTGTGTACCAGGTTTAGAGTGACCTGACTTCAATCCATAGCAGCTAAAACTGTTAATTTGCCTTAGCAAATCACTGCTCTTTGTCTTGTTGTGTTCTTGCACAGCAGGAACCACCTCCTGCATCCCCCTGTAAGCTCCACCTTGAGAATCCAGCTGAAGAAGTCCCCACAGGAGACAGTGGCTTCTCTCGGCAGAGCCATTAGGTCCCTCACTCCTTCCATGAGGTGTATGTATAGTCTTCAGTTCCCAATCCAGGATTATGGGATCCTTTGTGGCAGGAAGCAAAAACCCAAAATACAAATAACACAATAGCTGCATCCAGGTAGGAGCCTAGCCCCTAGGCTGCAAACGTAATGCTGCTTTCATCCATCTCTGCACATTTCCCTTTGCCTGCGTGCTCCTGGTAACATTGCTCTGTCTCAGTCTTCATTTCATTAAGACTGCATTCTTCCAGCACCTGAAGCCAACACCCATCCTACCCATCATCTTGAAGTATCTGGATTACAAAATCTGGCATAGAGGACCAAAAGTACTCTGAAGTTTGTTATTTGGACCAAAAATTGCTTCCCTCTGCACTCCTCTGGGCACTGCTTTTGGCTCAATTCTGCAGTTTCTTCTCTCCTGCAGGTCACCACACCACATCTTCCTTCTTTCCCTTCCTGGTCTCCATGGCAGTGATTGGTTTGGGTTTTTCCTCTCTGTGGCTGTGCTGTGTCTTAGTGATGAACACCCTTGGAAACTGCTGTGGAGCAAGGGCTGAGTCCATATGTTACAGATCAGTAGCTGAGCTAGTTGTAAGAAAGCACGATCCCTCTGCAATTACAGTGCATCCATAGCTCCAATACTACTGAGTGCAAAACATTCATCATACTGTCTTCTGCTGTTCCAGGTGCTAAGAAGAGAGGCTGGCGTAGCTGGTATGGATCAGCCTAGGACATGATGGATGGTCCTGCTACTTCCTTTGTTTCCTTTCACCGTTTTGCCCCTTACCTTAGTTTCTTGCCTAGTTACAGGGAGCACTGGGAGAGGAGAGATGTTGTGGGGTCCTCTCAACAGGAGAGGGTAATTTATTTCACCTTTTGGCTCTGAAGCGAAGGCCTAATTTTCCCTCTCTGTTCCTGTCTGTCTTCTTGAACACAGTAACTAAATTTTTAAAAAAGGACAGAATTCTGCACTCTTTGTCTCTGAACTCAGACTATGCCACCATGTTAAAGCCACAGGTTCATTTACTTTTTGTTAGAGACTTTACATTTGATAAAAATCAAGAACTCTTCCAGAAGCCTGATTTGAAGCAAGCAGCACTCAAGGCTGGTAGAAACACCACCTTCTCTTCATTGGCAGAGGATGGAGGGGGCAGAGCAGACGCTAACCCTGTGGGTTTCTGGCCAGCCTCCCTGCACAGCACGCACGAGCACTGCCTGGAGGTTTGGTGTGCACCTTGTGCCCAGCACAGGCACTGCAGGCTCCAAGGCAGGAACCTGGCCAGACTGCATAACCACATTCCCCAGTGGTGGCCACACAGGGAGCACTTTATGAGCACGAGGCAGGAATCGAGCTCCATACCTGGGCAGAAGCTGCTGCTCTGTAGCCCTGCAGATCTGCCTGCCTTTACAGTAACCGGCCTAGCCATTCAAACTCCATCTGGGACAGGCCAGACAGATCGGACCATAGGACAGCGGAGGGAGCAGTATCACCAGATGTCACTTACCAGCCTCCCAGGCATTGTAAAATGTGCAGATCTAAGCTCTGGTTTTCCAGACTTGTCAACAGAGGCTCTCACTACCCCCCTCGCCAGGCAGCAGCCTCCTGCCAAGTCCAGCTGGACCCCTTGCCACAAAAGCAGCCAAAGGCCAGCCAGTGAAGATTGCACAACCAGGCCTTGATCTGTATTTTCCACTGCTCAGCCATCAAATCCCTCCATTTTCCAGCACAGCTGTTTTCCATCTCTGCTCAGGAAACATGCCCTGCTTTTGATTCCTGGGTCTTGCTTTATGAAGCAACCATGGGCAGGCTGTCTGGGTGGAACGGGTCACAGAGTGGCTGTCGGATAAGTCTGGATTCTGAACGCCAACACAGAACAAAGGGGAGCTTTGCCAAGCCTCAGGTGAGCCTGGGGTCAGCACACAGACAGGCTAGTGACGCAAACACGAACGCAGGGTTCTCTTTCTCTGGGCCATGATGTTTGAAATCCCCCCTCCCTTTTCCTCTCCTGCCCACTTGCCACAGCCTTTTCCTGGATAGATCCACATTTGAGTAAAAAAGGCTGGTGCATAGTATCACTCTTCTGCTACACCGTGCTCACGCAACACTCCTAGACCAAGGCAGCTGTCTCTTCTTAAGCTACCAGCACTGTACGGCTCAGTTAATAAGCTGCCAGCTTGTCCCTTTCTAGGAGTTTTGGTCAACAGCATCACAACATGCAGCTGCAGATGGTAACTTGTAGCCCTGCCGCTAAAGATAGGTAGCCCACAGCACAAGCAGAGGATAGTGGGGTGGCAGACAACGGGTGGAGGCTGAGGGTGAAGCACAGACTGGGATCTGGTCCGCTCAGGAACCCTAGAAGACAGAAACACCCTGGCACTGCACTGCTTGGCTCTCTCCCCAAAACACTGGAAATCAGCCAGCTCCCTAGTCATATCAACCTGGAAATTAGCTAGCTTCCTCTAGGGTTAAGGCATTAATGTTAACACCATCTATATTAACTAAAAATAATATGTGCGCAAGAAGGTCTGAGTTACAGCTGTTACGGGAGTCTTACTGTAGATTTTCCGAGTCCTTTACGTGTGAAGTGTGGTCCTTCACAGCAAAGGCCTATAAAGTGTCCTTGAGGCTGGAATGGGTAGAAGGGGTAGTTATGATGATCAGCCTTGGAGCTCACACAGATGCACTCCAGAGCAGGCTTTCAGATCACCAGGGCAGGACAAATGGTGGAGGAGTCTGATCACTTTTGGTGTGGTTTTTTTTTCCCCCAGAGGGTCAGAGCTAAAAACCAGCTGGGCACCATCATCAAACTGCCTGGCTATGCATCTAGGCAGAGGCAACTGACAGAAAACGAGAAGGGAAGCAGAGTTCCGCCTCCTTTTCTTTTACCAATTTACAGTTGATCAGTTCCTGGCTACTCTTAACTGGTTTCAGAGTGTCCACACAAAGAACTTACTGCCACAGAGGAAGGATTCAAAAATCACTTAATTGAACAACTGCTGTCAGCACACCAGCCACAGCCTGCAGCAGCAGCTGACATGTGGGCAGCAACCAGGGAAGCTTCTGCTAAAGCTACTTCTTTCTGTTTAGTGGGAGCCTTTGTTTCAGGGCAAGGGGTGCAGGTGGGAATGGGAGGAGGGGAAGGAAAGCAAGCAGGCTGGGATGTCTCTAGCAGTGCAGTCCTGCCCGACCAACAGATGCAGCCTGCTCTTCCAGTCTCGGGTCTCTTTGGAACAGAGCATGCCACTCACATCAGATTGTGCAAGAGTGATTTAGGATGTGTATAAACACTGGCAGGAAGGAGAGATGTCAGTCCTTGCTGTAAACTCTAACTTAGCCTGGCCTCACGCCACTGATCGCAGCGGTGAGGTGCATATATACCAGGCCTCATCACACACACAGTGCATTCCGCCTTTCCTGACAAGGTCTGTTAGGCTTCTCCTGTGCTTTGGTCTATGTGTGCACACACAACACAATCTACAAGCACTTCATCATACCTCTTTCCTTTGAAGGTAGTAAAGGTGAGAGGGATCTCCACTGTTTAGAGAACATTTACTTTAATATCCTAAACTCCTTACAAGATGAATCTCTTCCAAATCTTCTGACCACTGTGAACACATTCTACAGGGGCATATTAACTTCCCTCGATATTGCTGGATCACCTCCCCACTCTGACTACACTTTTGCCCTGCACAGTACTGTTCTGCAAATAGTCTTAGTACATTAAACCTCTGACCACAATGTCCAGATCAGCTCCTGGTCCACATCAAAACTGCAATACAAGTAAAAACAATTTTCAGATGGGTCACCATTGCTGGCAGCGTGAGGTAGCCCGACAGTGGCTCACGCACGGTCTGTGGGGCACATCCTCCCAGAAGCATGGCCCTCTCACACCCTAGGAACCAGTGAAGCAACATTCTTGACTAACAAAGGGAAGCACGACACAGTGACACATAAAATGAACTTGTCAAACTTCTTCCACCTCCATACTCTCCTGCTGGGCCCTGATTTAACCTTACCTCCAGTGCTAGTACCTTGCTTCTACCTTCATCCCCATTGTGTTAAGTCTTTTTTACAGTTTCATTCTCTTTTGCATAAGGCATAGTTAAAGAAGCTTAGGGAAAAGATAGACTTGGTTTGTTTTGATGCCAAAGGTAAGCTTTTTAATTTTTTTTTCCCCCTTTAATTTTTTTTTTCAGTCTAAACAAGAGATGACATACCTTTTGAAAAGCAGCTCTCCTGGGGTTGCTATTGCCCTGAAAACACACACATCTGGAAATTCCAGTGCTTGAAAAGAGCTGGAGAAGATCCGTCAGTAAATGTTTTTGCTATACGTGGGGAGCTAGAAGACAGACTGGATTCCATGCTCAGTGTCTTCAGTCCTAGGGATGACAATACAAAAAGTATCAGCACTAAATCATAAGAGGAGACTAAAAGACAAGACTTCTTTCCCTTTAACAAGATCTCTTGAACAGCCTTCCTTGATATCTCAGTAGATTTGACTCCACTGAGATGTTCAGAAAGGCGATGCTTTGACAGCCTGATCTCAAATTATGCAGTATGACAGTATAAGTGAGAGATCTCTCAATAGTGCAAGAATGCAAGTGCCAGAAGCACAGAGCAAAGCTTCTCCAAGCCTTGAACAAACAGACCTAGTCCTAGAAGTGTCTGTATTGGCTGGCTCTATCTGCCTCATTTACATGGGAGAAAGGGTAGAATTAAAGTGCATTTCTTTTATATGAAGCAAAGCCCGGCACTGTCTGCCACTGGAGAGCATCGAGTTCTTCAGACAGCCTTGAGGTGCTTGAAGGGAGAACTAGTGAACACAAAAAACTGAGAGAATAAACTGTGAAGCCTGTTGCAAAAGCCCTAGAGGTTTAAGCTATGCTGGCCTTCAAAGGTCTATTCTGAGTGGAATTAGGGAACATCCCACCTACATCGTGACTGCCTGTGTCACTTAAACATGTTTTTAACCATGGAGTGGGAGGGGAAATTTCAGAAAGGGTCGTTTACAGCTACAAATCTTTGATCATTCATTTAGCCTTTTGTTCCTTGGTACCTGCCACAGCCAACGCATTCCATCAGGCAGCCAAGGGGATGACTGTTTTAGAAGTGTTCATAGCAATAAGGAGAGTTAGCGAAGCTACATCAGGTTGCTCTGAGCCTCATCCAGTCTAGTTCTGAAAATCTCCAAAGATGGAACCACTTAACAGGAATACTCATATCAATGCTTAACCCACTTTCCCTGTGAAATCTTCTTCTGTATATCCAACTGGATAGGTAATTCAATAGGCTGAGAGGTTTGTCTAAAATGCCAGCATTATGCTTTCCTCCATGACTTTACGTGTGGAGGCTCCAGGCTATCAGGAAAATCACACAGTGACAGGACTAGAAAGGGAGGCTGCAATGTAATTACCTATGGGCACACAGGCAGGAGAGGCCCAGAGGCCTGGGGATGACAAAAGCCATGATAACGGTCTGGACTTTGTCTTTGTTTCTCAAGACCTGTGCCCACTGTGCTGCCAGCCGTGCACATTAGGAGATGGTCTGGGAAAGCTTTCCCTCTAGAGGCATGACCTGTGTCCGTCTTCACTGCGATGCAGCCAGCCAGCTCTCCTTCCTCTTCCTTAGCCTCATAAGCCTGGTTCTGCAGAGGAGTTGGCCTACGTAAGGGCTACAGGGAGTACCCTCAACCCCTCCTGTTCAACTCTCCAGCTTGTTGAGCAGTAGCAACGTGGAACACCAAAGGCCAAAGCAAGACACAGCTCCTGAGCAGCGAGCGTGATACAGCAGAGCAAGAGCCAGCTTGAGGAGATCCACAATGCTGAAGGTAACAGCAGCTCCTCTTCGTCTCCTAGGCAAGCTGAGCCTCAGTGACTTCATGTGCCCTTACAATTTAAGTTACAAGGAAACCCATATTTAGGAAGCAGCAACAGGAAGAATTCAGACACTGCCACCATATCTGCACTCACTCTGCTTTAAACAGTACAGAGCCTTCTTTCCTCTGACAAATGGGCAAAGGGAGAGGCCAGGGACTGGACACGCATTCACTTCACTCTTCTGGCTTTGAAACGCTCAGTTACAGCAGGGCTGAGAGCCAAATGCTCTGTCTTGAGCTGTTTCTTCTCCTCCCCCACTAAAGAATGATCTTTAAGCTCTGGACCCTCATCTCCACCCAAAATGACTGCCCTGATTTATTTAATGCTTTTTTGTTGTTTCCTTTTAAATCACTCCTAAGCCAAGGTTTTGTTTGCCAAGTTTTCAGCCTGGAGCAAATTTCTACAGTCAAATTATAACCTCCTCCCCTTCCCCTTGGACAAAGAGATGTTTTTCTGGATATGCTGCTGTCCCACCCATTACTCACCTTGCTGCGGGGAGGCAGGGGAGATGGCAAGCTTTTTAAATATCAGCATCTCAAAGTTCTGTGTCACAGGCATGGGCACACATCTGGGTAAACCATTTCCCTCATATCTTGGCTCAAAATCTTTGGCTGAGACATCTCATGGCAGTAGACGTGTCCAGGGAACTGAGAGAGAGAGAATAAAGGAGACAAAGTGGTTAGATTTCTCAGAAATGGAACGGTTGTGGGCTGGAATAGAAAGAAGTGCCAGGACCAGAGTCTGCTCTCTCAGCATGACACAGGGTTTGACTCTTTAGGGCAGCATGATGCCAACTCCCCAAAGCACAGGCTGCAGAAAGTAGGAGACAGATGAGGTCGGTGCCTTCCACTGAAGGGACAAACGGTCTGAAAAGGTAATATAGCCTGGAGCCTCCGAGGGACTTGGACACTTCTCTTCCTCGGGGATTTTGGTTTCCCCACTTAGAACCCAGTGAAAGTCTGAAAACCCCTACTCAGCTGGCAGTGAATTCCCAACACTAATTCGGAAGCCAGGAAGGTTCTGGAAAAGATGTTTCAAAGTAAGCAGCTTCAACTCCCCCACCGCAAAAAGGAAGGGGGACACAAAAAGGAAGGGAATAAGGCATATTTGGTGGGGAATTCCTTGCAGACATGTCAGATCAGCACTTAAAGTCTTTCACTGGATGAGACATATTTCTTGTACGGGAATAGATTCTCAAATTACTCTGTGCTATGATTTTTTATTATTTTATCAACTTATTCCCCCTCCGCCCACAAGATCAGTTAAGAAGCACAGGTTGCCTCTCTCATTCCAGACAGCCTGCCTTTCCAACACTCCCTCTCATAAGGAATTGCTCCACATTAAGAGCCACCACAGTGTATAATGACACTTCTGCAGACTGTGACACTGGCAGCTAGTTATACGATTGCAAGGCTTTAAGTGGCTCAGTGTGCAGATATCCTGTCTCCTAGAAAGGCTGCGGCTGGGAAGGAGAACAACCAGCACACATCACAACAAAAAGGCCAATTCTGGTATTGAGCTGCTCTGCACAGAGGGGAGCTGAGCCCAGGACTAGCTCCAAACTTCTGAAGAGCCATTTAAAATGGTCCATCTCATACTCTGAGAAGGTTCAAGGGTAAGAAAATGACAGGGTAGAATCTCTGTTGCTTGCTCTTGTGAACTAGATTCTGTGTGAGGGAAAATAAGAGAAGCCTCTTCCTACAGGGGAGCTCTCCAGCTGCACGTTAACTCCTACAGTCCAGGGAGTTGCAGAAACCGAGGACAAGCCACCTCTTTGCTTGCTCCAAGGCAGGTCAGCTCAGTCTGCCATCCCTGACTGCAACTTTTATACTTCATTTTAAATATTTCCTTCCTAAACCCCACAGCCACCTTTGCACTTCATTCAAGGGCTTCATTAGCTTTACTGCTATAAAGACTTTTTCCTAATGTCTTGCTGCAGTTTAAAACCTTGACACTTCAGACTATATGCCCTGAACATGGAGAACACATTATACCCATTCTCCTTGTATTACTCGTATATTCCCTCCAGCCCTTTACTGCTTCATGATGTTATCATCCTACTCCTTCATTCTTCTCATTTAAGAGCCTTGGGCTCTCCTAGCTCTCCCTTTCTGGGCCTCCAAGAGCCTCTTCTCATACCTTAAGGCAAATGCCAGGCTTGCTATCTCAGTAGCGAATGGCACAGCCCCACACTTTGGGGGCAGGGACTGCAGCATAGCCACATGCCAGATATTGTCTCCAATAATTGGACTGGCTTAAAATGTCTTCTTTCCAGTAGCCTTACTGCAGTCCTATGGTTCACCCCCTTCCCTAGGTGTGATTATCAGTGACTCTGCACGCTTTGTTCCAGCACAGCCTGGTAAAAATAACTTTAAAAAAAAACATATGGAGAGCTGTTTTTACCTGGGATATTTCTAGGGATGTATGAGAATTTCAGAAGCTTGTTTCACCTCTCAAGCCAGCTTATCACAACTACCCTGTAAGACGTATTTTGCAAGTGTAGTTACAGAACTACAGAACTGCTGAAATTGGAGGCCTTTCTGGAGACCACCCAGTCCAACTCCCTTGCTCAAGGCAGAGTCAATTATCACAGGTTGCCCAGGACATGTCCAAGTGGGTTTGGAATTGTCCCTGAGGATGGAGGCTCCACAACCTCTCTGAGCAACACCTTCCTGTGTTCAAAAACTCTTACAGTAGAAATGAGTGAGAAGAATCTGGCTTCATCCTTTTCATTCCCTCCCATCAAGTATTTATACATATCAGCTGATCATATCCACTCCAAAAACTTGCTCTTCTCTCTCCTGCACATCTCTTTTTTCCCCGTTATTAGTTGCTTTGGTCAGTGAAGCAAATGCCAGTAGTCAGAGGCTGCCAGGGTGACACACACAGCTAACAACCGCTCAGGTGTGCTCAAGGGTTTGCTTACCCCTGTTCTGACCATATCCACAAAACCAAACCTTGTGGTACTTCACAGTGATGAAGAAACAAGGATGCAGGCACCATAGGTATCAAAGCCAGCATCAGAAGATGGGAATGAAGGACAGCTCTACTTGTCTTCTGCATCACAATCTTCACATTCGTTAAGAAAAGTCCTCCTCCTCGTGTCTACAAGCCTACTGGCTTAGAAACACCTGAAAGCCTGGTTGTGAGGAATCTCGTGATGTTGCCTGAATCTGCAGGCAGCCTAAGAAGCATGAAGAGCTGTCACTTATCTTAACGTAAGATAACTAAGAACCACAGCTCTGGAAAGGGTAGGGAAGGATAAGAGAGCGGTAGCCCAGTATCTTTCCAAAAATACTGTATTTCTTACCCAGCCTCCTAACTACCATCCCAGCTTTTCCAGGGAAGTGGAATGGTAGGATGGAGATAGAGAAATCTGCTCCTCCCTCTGCTCTCAGCAGTGTGCCAAGATCCCAAATTGCACTGATCTGACCTTGCCAGACTTTTCGAGGAAATGATTACCTGGGTTTCTGCCCGTGGGCCTTTAAATTCAAAGTCTCCAGCCCTTCAAAGACGTACTCACTTACTTGGCTTACAGCTGCTCCTATCAGAACGATATGAATGAGGTACAGGCAAAGAAGAAAGGAACGTGAAGCCTCTTCAAAGGGTTGACAGAGAGGAGACGACGATCATAAACCTTCTCCATCAGGTAAAAAACTGTGCAAACCCTGGACACTTGTGGCCTTCCCTTCTCTGAAGGCTGGGTTTTTCCTGAAATATTTGTCTTTCCTACACTTCCCCTGAGTAATGAACTAATCAAGTAGAATTCTGGTATTAATCAGATGAGCAAGGGAGCACTTTATGGTGAAAATTATCAACGGGGATGTCAGGAAGGCTTTGACAGGATTACCTTTGGAATTTGCCATTTATTAACCAGGCCATTAGCTAAAATGGCACAGCTGGGGTGGGGCCTGGTGTTGCTCTGCACATGGGAGATGCCTTGTTTGAGGGTGGGGAAGCTGAGGGCGGTGGAGTCCTGTCTCCATCTGATTCAGAGATCTGGAGCAGCTGCCCTGGCAGCCCTGAGATATCTTTCCCCATCTGTGTGTCTGTCTTCACTTTCATCATCTCTTCCCATTATTGAGAAACCATCACAAATCAAACTGCAGACTGAACTAGGAGAGCTTGCACCACCAAGCGTAGGCTTGTGGTCCTGGCCAGGAAGGACAGGAACGAAACTGTTGTCACAGGCTGTTCTGCATGGGAGGCCAGGGATGAATGGTCCGAGCCCCCAGCCCAGGCACCAGGAAGGAGAAACTACTTTTAGAGATAAAGGCACATTGGACTGGCAGAAGCAGCTGGGACACAAAGACAGATGCAAAAGGTTCAGTGAGGCAAATAAAATAAAACAAAACCAATTGCTTTCTTTCCTTAAAATGTAGTGCTGCTGTTTGCCCAGTACAGACAGCTGGATAAGCATGGTCAGGCCTTGGGAGAATACCATCAAACAATCAAAGCTGAAACAGTGGAGATTTAAAACAGATATTAGGAAGAAATTGATTGTGAGGGTGGGAGGCCCTGGCCTAGGTTGCCCAGAGAAGTTGTGGCTGCCCCCTCCCTGGAGGTGTTCAAGGCCAGGTTGGATGGGGCTTTGAGCAGCCTGGTCCAGTGGAAGGTGTCCCTGACTATGGCAGGGGAGTTAGAACTGGATGCGCTTTAGCATGCCTTCCAACCCAAGCCATTCAACAATTCTATGATTAATAAGGAAATAAATGTAAAAATACAGCTGCAACACCCTTCCCCTCCAAGCAGGTGTCTATCCCCAGCTCCAGAGGCATGAGACATCATTTGCTGTGCTTCAAACAACTTTACATTGGCTGTCACAGGAGGGAACTTTTGCAAACTTCAGTCTCAAAGATCACTGCACCAGAGAAGAGGCAGCAGCACGCAGCACCGTACAGGGGCAGGTGGCACACAGGGCTCAAGAGCAGGGATTGCAGGGAGAGGACAACAGGCACTCCTCAGGACAGACATGAGTCTGCGTCTAGGGAGTCTGAGGTTAAGGCAGCCCCAGCAGTGGCCAGGCTTGAAAGCTGCCTCTAAACAGCATCTCCTCCTAGCACTGACAGACAAAACCTTGGCTGAATGGAACCAGCCCACCAGTGTGGCCCAGCAGGGCAACCTTCACATTCTTACAAACCCCAGAATCATGAAGTCATCGACTAAGAACTTCCAGTACCTCTCAGAATTTGTTATTGCAGTACCTGTCACTGTGTTCAGACAGCCCACAGCATTGATTTGTCATGGGTGAGTCAGTGGAGTAACTGGACTCAGCATGGAGCAGAACTGGGCCCATGCAGAGCATTCAGACGGGATAAAAAACGTTGGTCTTCCAGGCCACTGAATGTAGAAAGGCAAAAACTGTCACTCATTTCTCAATCCTGTCCTGTCTGGTCAGATAAAGAATTAGCATTAGAATCCAAAACGCTGCAAAAACAAAAGCACATCCAACCCAGAGCCTCCTCTGCTTCCATACAGAGAATACATTTATGTAATTCCATTCACTCTCCCTCCAAATGTGGCACTTCGGAGTAGAAAGGCCTGCAAAAGGAGGCCCTCAAAATCTCAGTGAAATTTGTAGAATGGTTTTCATAGATCATAAACAAAGCTCTTGCATCAGCCCTTTGCCGTTTATTCAGCAGGAATAGAATCAACTGAAAATTCACCAGCTAGTCCGTAACTTCTCACATCGCTTATGGAAAAAAACATCAACTCACAACTCAAAGCCCAGGTGTGACATTCCTATTTCTCAATTTGTTCCAGCTATTGCTCTGATGAGGGAACATCCTAGAAAATGTATATCTTCACCAGGTACTTTGCAGAAGTCTGGCTTCTGGACCCAAATCCCCTATACCAATGTCATCATCTTCACCTTAAGCAGATCTCTTAGCCTTCACTTAGAAAGGAGGCTACAGGTTCTCCTTGGAGCAGCTTGCCCCAAAGAGGTACACCCAAAAGATAAATGAAGAGCCAAAAAATGTCAACGTAAAATAGAGACTGAACCTAGCAAAACTGCTGCTGATATTCGGGAGCAGAAACCACACGCCTCTTGCCTGAACAATTTCCAAACCACATATGATATTTAATGTGGAAAAAGTAATAAATATACAAAAGTTACTTCTAAAATCCAAAACACAGAGTTTCTTACTTATGGCTTTGATGAATGAAGTGTTCTGTACTCTGGCGTCACACTTGGCACTCCAGAGAACCTTTCTGCTAGGTGGAAAGTAACGGCACTGCACGTCAGCGTGCCTGCTGCCTTTGCAACAGGACGAAGAGCAACCTTCAAGACCCTAACGCAGGCTATTTCTGGCCACTGCTCAGCAAGATGAAGTGAGTTCGCCTTCCACCAGTGGTCTACCACAAGAAAGAGTTAAACAATACTAAAAGGACTTCAGACTGCTGCCCATTATGTTCTTTTGTGCTCTTAGTTTTTACCTGTCTTTCTATTGCACATTCCCTACATTCAATTCAACAAGAGAGAATGTGTGAGTAAATCATGCACAAACCAGAAGTGGCTCACATAAAGCAAAGCAGATTAGGGTATTTCAAAAGAACATGGGAGTTTAGAAAACAGTGCTCTGGTTTCCTCTCTGTTGCTGTTGATTTGCAGACATTTCCCAAGTTCCAAACCTATATTTAAAATTCAGCTTTTAAAGTAAACAGTTTGCACTGGGCACCAAGATTGCTTTCATGCCAAAACAGAAAACTCTGTCTGGCAGAGTCTTCATTTTCCAAGCAAGAAATCCAACAAAGCTTTAATACAACAAGCATAGTTTGATAGTCTTAACTAGGACACTCATTTGGCACTGGCAGTAACCTGTCTTCCATCAACTGCATCCAAAAATGATGCTTGTCTAACTCGTTATTATGCAAAACATTAATGGGAGTATCTTCCCCTTTTGAAGTCCGCTGGAACTGGAAACATAGGCTGAAAACACCTGGTACACAACGATGCAGAACATTGGAAAACTACCCTTCCAAGATGGAAGCAGAGTAAATAACATTGGAAAGCAGAGCTTCCCAGCCTTTTCTGTACTGAGTCACAGCACCTACACACAGTGCTCGAGAATCCCTGTGGGAGCTACAGCCCACAAAGGCAAAGCTAATAACTATTTTACATGTACGTTTGAGCAGCTAGAAGAGGTCAGCCAGTCTGCAGCTGCCCTGCCAGCTCTTCAAAGTGGCCAGCCAGCAGGCCACAGGTCTGAAAGCTACTCTTGGAGTTGTTTTCTTTTTCCCCACACCACTAGGTACTTTCCACATCATGTAATCCCAAAGATTTCTACAAGGATCTTTCTCTTCCAGCACCAGTGGGAGCTGAGGGGTCTTCACCTGGTGTGAGAGAGCACTACATTAACTCCTTCCCTTACAATGACCTGTTGCCACTTAGAAAAAACAGTGATGGGCAGCGTAAAAGCTGCTACAACCACATACCTATTTCAGTATGACACCAGATCCTCAGGACAAATAGTCTTACTCATAACACTTGAAGATCCATAGTTTACCTAGGCCAAGGTCATCTGTTGAAATAAATTCATAGCTGAAAGTACTACACCCCTGCACAATTTAAGCACGCTCCTCAGCCCCTGCTCAGCTAACAGGCATGACACCTACCAATGGATCTTTTTGAGCAGGTCCTGATGGTCATTTTCATCACTATCAGTGACTCAGTTTTCCTTTTTCCCTCCTGCACCTCTCCAGTGAATTAAACAGGTTGTCAATGGCTCAAGGCCAAGCCTGGCCCTTGTGCTCCGACAGCACACTTTCATTCTGCTGTTCAAGCACTTCTTTTGGGACAGGTGCCCAGTCAGTGCTTTAGAAACCAGTGTTTACTATTCACAAGAGGAAGAATTTCAGGAAAAATGCCATCATAACATCCATGATGGGGTTCTTTATCCCTCTTGTTACAGCTGTGCAATTCTGGCACATCAGCTTTCTACAATGTGCCTCTTCTAGGGTCCAACCAGCTCTGGACTGTGGTTTTCTGTGCACCTGGAGTGAATATTGCCTCAGGTCTAGTAGCATCCCAATCTGTGGCAAGTTCTTCCTTAGGACACTGGGAAGCAGTGATTAACAGGCTCCTTAAAGCCAAGGAGGCAGCAGTTTGTCAGAGGAAATATACTCTTTAACTGAACCACTGTAGCTTACCTGGTATTTCCCTAAGGCTGGAACTGGATCAAACCCAAAATTAATCCCAAATCCTTAATGTCTCATGAGATACCGAATTCCTAAACGGGAACAGCTGAGCATTCCCCCTAACAGCTCAGGAGTTCTCTCTCTCTTTCACCAACAGTATATTTTAATATTTGACTTCTACTAAGTTCTCCTCCCAAGAGAAGCAACTCTAATGTCATATTAGTGCTGGTGCAGCCAGGTCAGAGTCTGAATTACCTTTCCTGCTTTTCCCATCCTTTTCCCAAAAGGCCAAGGCACTTTCCTCTGCTTTTTCTCAGCTTTTTCCTTACGCCCATTCAAAATGCATCACCACAACAATCGAACATGCCACTACTGTCTGTGTCACAGCCATCATCCATCACAACGACCTATGAGCAGTCGTTCCCAGAGCTGCTATGGGAACACAAGCACTGCTGAAGGGAGTTTCCGGGCAACTTCTGGCTTCTCACTCACAGCCTGGGGGTAAAGCACCTGAACCCGCTGTCACAATGTCCTGTTCCCATCTCATAAAGGGCAGAAGATAAATTCCAGTCCTTCATTGCTCAGCATGGAGCACATTAGTATCCTGAATCAATCACTTTTTAAAAACATGCTCGTTCCTTTTGGAGACAACCTCCAAGCTTGATTTAAAAAAGCTTAACAATGAAGAATACAGGAGTACATTACTCAAATGGATGATGATCCTTACCACTGTAATGCTGCACCCCATCTCACCTAAATTTACTCAGCTTCACCTTTTAACCACTGAATACTAACACAGTGGTTTGCTCTAGTTGGACAAGTCCGTTATCAAAGCTGTACTCTGTAAACAAGTACACAGAGATTACAATAAGAGCCTTCTTGTCAGTAAATTAAACACACTGTTAAATGGGGTGCTAACATGGATTCTGAGATATCAAATGCACAACTCTCCAGCTCAAAACAGACAGACCAAGGGACAACAAGTGTTGAAACTGCTTTCAGTTAATGGAAACGCTGGAATCATTTCCAGCAGTATCAGTGACAGCATAGCCATGTTATAACGCAATACAGAGACGCTTGGGAACCACAGACTCCTCTAAAGAGAATGGTTCTTAGACCAGGCTTGAAGCTGCATAGTCAGAAGACACAAAAGTTTGTCCTGCTGCCACACAGACTTTGTTTGGGGACTAAGTACGCCTGAGTATCTTGTTAACATGCCCTAGAATCTTGAAAGTTGACCCTTTGCAGTAAGAAGTGTGACAAAGAAACAGCTCTTGAATGCGGTTAAAAAAAAAAGGCTGTATGCCCTAAGCGCACAACCCCATAAAGGTGCCTTCTGAAGGAACAAAGCTGCTCATACACAGGTGCCTGCTGCAACCACTGCTCCCGGGGTCAGCGTTAGGGAACGGGCAGCACCCGACTTTGAAGCAGAGAGACTGCTGTGCTCAGCTTCTCGATTGCACAACAGTTCCTGAAAATCCCTTAGTTCAAGGAGAGCTGCCCGGCTTCCCCTGAGCCCCTGCCTCCGAGCTGCATTCACAACACTGGCGGCCTGTGTATTTCAGGAATGCAAAAAACTGGCACAGCGAGGTCTATGATTCAGCCAAGATGATGTGTTGGGACATGACTGAAGTTAATTAAAAGGAGCTTAAGACAGACAGACAAAAAAAAAAAAAACACAAACAAAAAAAAAGAGTTCGCAAGACTTCTTAAAGAGCCAATTAATTACTATTTGCCGCTGCACACGCCAGCTGGGCCACAACATGGAATCTCCTCAGCCCTTACCACTCATCTCAGAGCCTTTATACAAGGCAAAGAATATCCACATGCAGGTCAGCTTTTAGGAGCTCTGAGCCAAACTCCCTGCACTGGACCTAGGTAGAACTTCAGAGAAATCAGTAGAATGGCACCTTTGACACCCACAGATTTATGCTAGGTCTTAATGGTCGGCCCAGAAGTAAGAAAGTAACGCTATCCTGGATGATGTGTAAGAAGGCATGGGATACTGCAGCAGGGTGAGCCAGTGACATTCATCTTTGGACTGGAAAAGGGAGGACTGGCTGTGCCTGGAGTCAGAGTGGAGGAAGAGAGAATAAATGTGAATATTATCATCCTCTCTACTGCATGATAGTGACCATTTTCAGAGCTGAATGGGGCACCCACACTTCCAGACTAGTTTCCTACAAGGAATTCATTGGCTCCTTAGCAATACCCTAAGACTCTAAATTCCCAAAGACTAAATCCTAATTCCCAAGTCTACTGCCCCAAACCCTTCACCACCTCCCTGAGGACAGCAAAGCAATGCTCACACACACATGTAACCTCCTTGCTTCCGATTCTGTCCGTTCAGAAGCAGCGTCCCAGCGGGAGAGCTGGGCACAGATGGAGCTGCATGCACAGCACAAAGAGTAGTCAGTGCTGCATGACACACATCTACCAAAATCTGCACTTCTGCTCAAGAGGAACAGCCCCTGCTCGCTCTGTCTGTAACCCACAGGGGTGGTTAAGAAAAGACTACAAATTTTAACAAATAGGACTTTTTCCTTTGCCTCACTGTCCTTTCTTTCGGTGGCTGACAGTTACGTGCGTGCAGCTGGCAAGGCTGCTCCCAATCAGGCACAGACTCACACCTGCTGCACAGCCCAACCTGCATGGCAGCCTTGGCAGCCCCTCTGGCATTTACTGGGCAGGGGGAGACCCTGGTGTCATTTAAGCATAGGTTGAGCAAACCAGGTGCAATCACTTTGGGCTTGGCTGAAGAAACCTCCACCCGTCCCAAGCTATTTAACCCCTGCAGCACCAAACCTTTATGAGTGCCCAGAGCAGTGACAGTCTTAATATGCAGAGAAAAAATCTTTAGGTCAATCATCATTCCTAAAGGCACCACAGGAGGCACAGGTCTTATTAAAGATCCATTGCCTAAAGACAGACAGACAGACAGCACTCCAGCTACAACACTCTGAAAATTATTTTAACCAAAGCAATGAAAACACAGAATAAATACCCTAAAACCTACTGTCAGCTGAAAATGGTTTCCTCGCCCTTGTGCTACTCTGCCTTGGACAAGCCAAAATGCTTTGAAAAGCACAGCATAGAGACCAATGTCTTGCAGGTGTGATGAGCGAGTCTCCTCTGCAGAGGCCTCAGCTCTTTGGGTGCTGCCCCATGGAGTGGGCCTGGTGATGGCCAGCATGGGGAAACCTGGGGAAATGTGCCCTTGTTCAGCCTGGAGCCCCAGTGCTTGGATAGCCACCATGTTATGGTCAGAAACTGAACCAAAGAGGCACATCTTCTACACAGCTTTGAAAATAAAGCACCTAGCGCACACAGCAGCATGGGTCTGGAGCAGATAAGCTATAGCACTTCAGAGCAGCAGGTACCCCCAAAACAGTTCACGTGTAGCTTGGGTGACTTACAGCAAGGCCTGTGCTGGTACAAGCAAGGACCACTGGGATACTTGAGCCTTCAGTCCTGGGAAGCAGCACAGTGATGCTGCTGCACTGTCCTCAGACACAGCTGTATAGCCAACCCAGCTCCATCTCACAGCAGAAAGGCAGGACACCGAGACCATAGTCTGAAAATTGCTCCCTAGAACACCCACACCAAGCTCTGGTTTGTGGGAAAGATGTCTTGCGGCCCTCTGTCACAGAAAGATTTTGGTATGCAGTTTGTGGGGACTGGACAATTACCCATCCCTGAGCTTGGGGGTCCATTAGGCCAAGAAAGGCTGCTTACTCCCAATCTCTTATGCTCCTCAAAATTAATACTACCACGACAAAGCTGTAGGATGGAAAGCCCCATGGGATGTTGCTGACTGCAGATCACTCAGGCTGAGGGGGACACGTTTGACGAAAGGTCTGGAACAGCAGATTTTGGGTCTCTGTCACCAGTTGCTCTTCTAATGCTTTCACAAAAGGGCTGAAGAAACAGGGGAGGCACCTGGGGG
Organism: Clamator glandarius; assembly: GCA_033459285.1. Lineage (NCBI taxonomy): Eukaryota > Metazoa > Chordata > Aves > Cuculiformes > Cuculidae > Clamator > Clamator glandarius. The sequence goes on along the minus strand of JAUNZM010001016.1, from coordinate 3,302,914 downwards.
GAAACTCCCAACTGAAAGCAGCTTAACACCTTGGCGGATCCTCGCCAAACGCAGTTTCAAATTAACAACTCCAAACTAGCAGGAAAAAAAATGTTCCAGTGACCCCCGAGGGGTCAGTGCGAGACCCCGGCACTGTGCAAGGCAGAGCTCAGCCCTGACACAAAAGGACGGGGTTGCTCACCTCTCCCGGAGGCTGAAGCCCGGAGGAAGGGGCACTGCTCCCAGGAGGGGACAAAGCCCGCAAACCCCACAACAAAGGCCACTTTTCAGCAGCACACAAAAGAAGGAGGGCCTGGCTCTGCCCCTCCAGCCAGCCCCACCCCTCGCAGCGTGGAGGCCTTCGCCCCAGCGCCAGCCAAATCTAATCAAGGCTGACACACAAGACAGGGCGGGCAGCCGCTGGCCTGAGGCACCCCCGCCTTCCTCCTCGCCCACAGCCCCCCCCGACCCGCATGGGCGCTGCCGTGCTGGGAGAGCTGAGCCAGCTCCGGCACAGCCCCCTGCCTGCTAGGGCTGCCCCTGGCCCTGCATTGTCCCTGGCCCTGCACTGCCCCTGGCCCTACACCCGCTTCTGTTCAGCCCTTCTCCTTCCCAGCCTGGAGGTCCCTGGGACCATCGCTGTGCCAGTGCTGGGGGGTAAAGGTGGCCCCTGCTGCCGTGGGGCACAAGCTCTTCCCTGCTGGCAGCCAGGGCTGAGGCTCCTCTTCCCTGACTCCCCCAAGCCAGCACCCCGTGGGTGCTATGGACCTGGGGGAACCCACACCTCCCAGGCCTCACACTTCGAAGCACAGCTCGGCATTGATTAAAGTGCACTGGAACCTGGCCAGCCCCTCAACAATACAATTCTTCCTTCAGATAGAAAAAGGATCCCCAAAGCTTTACAAGAGTTCGTTCAAGCACTGCTGAGACGAACAAGTAAGTGCTGAATGTAGAAAGTAGCCCAAAGCAGTCAGACCTGTCTCGTAATAGCAGGGAAGGCTGAGTATTTCCTAAAATTGCCCCTCCTGCATTACCTACTCCACTCCTCAAGTCAGGGCTCAGAACGCTCCAGAGCAGGCGAGAATCTAGCAAGGAAAGCTGAATAAGCACTGCTTGGAAGGGAGGAGGCAGGAATTTACCAAAGTGAGGAGGAGGAGGAGAGAGCACAGACTGTTTTTAGAAGTGCTGGCATCACCTTAGTGTGCAGCGGCCAGGAAACTGGTTGGAAGCCCCATGGCTTGAGCAAGACACCCAGACCTGGGAGCCAGAAGAGGAAGGGACTTGGCAGACATTCCCCTGCAAAGCAAGGAACCATTTCTGAAGCTGAATATTCAGCTTGGCCTCGCTGCAAACAAACCCTGCCAGACACCTACTCATGCCACCAGTATATCAGCACTCCGCTCCCCTGCTCTAATATAGCTATGAATCTTCTTCATCCACTTCTGTCTTCAATTTGACTTTTGGTTGTTTTGGACAGCTTCCCTCTAACCCAGTCCTCCTCCTGCACTGCCCTGGGGCCATGACAGAGCTGCTGCACCAAGAGCAGCAGATGTCCCATCCCCCTGGCTTCCAGCTGCTTCATCCCTCCCATGCTTGCCATTTGGGCACTGCTCTCACACCCTCCTTTGAGACTCTCTTGCTCCCAGGGAGTGGAAGGGTGAGAACTATGGCTGTGGTCTTCCTAGGGTTAAAGACAAAGAGGCCAAGCATGACAGAGCCAACCCAGGGAAGTTCTAGCATCCTGCAGGAAGCAGAGATAACCTGGCTGATGCACTGCTAAACCTACTGCTTCAGTTTATCTTCACCCTCCCTGTGCAGGACCAGCAGTCCATGGCACACCCCATGGCACAGTGTGGTACAAAGCCCAGGGCAGCTGGAATGTCTGCAAGGAAACAGAGCAGATAGAGTGATATTACATCAGTGCATTTATTTTCTTAGTTGCTTGCAACGCAGAAGGGAAGTGAGAGACTCAATGCCAGGCAGCTGGAGCGCCTGACACCCACAAAATCACCATGGCATTGGGATACACCTACCCACACTGCAGAAATTTGGCTGTGGGGAGGGGCTGGTGCCAGTATGAAGCTCCGGGTAAAGTCTGAAAGATTTACACCCATGCCAGCTACAGCTCTGAGGAGATAACAATACTGCCTCAAACACGTATGGGCACCTAAAAGCTTCACTGTGCAAAAGACAGCCACGTCCTTGTTTTCTGAAATGTCTGTCCCTTCTGAAATCATAATAAATGAAGCAGAACTGTTAAAAACATTTTCTAGGGCACAACAATACACTGTATAAAGTCCCTTTGCTTTATTCCATGGAAACAAAAATAACCCTTTCAGGAACACTATAATCAGCCAGTTAGAGCACAAGTATATCTCACTCGAACAGAAAAGATAAATCTGTACTTGAATTGAGTCTTGTTTTAACATGTCATCTCATCTAGTAAGACTGTCAGTTCTAGTCCAGCTAGGAATATCTGTTGCTAGAGAAATAAAATCCCAGCTGAAAGTCTACAGCTAAAACATAACTACCCTGGAAACATCTTATTAATGAACAAGTGACTGTGTAAAATACACACCAGTATTCACAATTGTATTTTAATTATCCTCTGTGTTCAACAGAAGCATAAACCTATCCAAATCCACTTGGGGGATGCTAAAAAATGAGGCAGAAGAAAGTGAAATTCACTGTGGACCAAATTCTTGCCAGGTTTGAAAGTTACACAGGCACAGCCCCTCCAGCAACAGTTCCTGGTTCCAGACCTTTTGTCCAATGGTTCCTGCTGTGGACAGGACCCTGCAGTCTTCCCCTTCTAGAAGAAATACTTGCCCAGGGGAGACCTTGTGCCCACACAGCAAAGTAGGTGACACCAGCAGGCATGGAGGGAAGTACACAAAATGGATTTGATCACAGCTAAAGGGAATGACTGATAAGTAGAAAAGTACCAATTGTGTTCTGGTTACTTTAAATTAGAACAAATCTGTGTCTTTGGGTGCATGCCTAGTTTTTGCAGGCTAGCTGGATTCCCATCCTGTCCTTCCTTCCACATGCTCATTCTGGCCATGAGTTTAAGGCTCCTGAAAGGCACCAGATGTTGGTGGGGGTGCTTGTTTGTTTGAACTCCCCTTGCAAAAACAACAATAAAAGAAGGGCAGGAGATTGGATGACTTAAGATTTGCTTTCCAGCAGAGTATGACTAAGGCAGGGAGGCAGCTTGGTAAATACGCTCAGGGAGGACTAGGGGAGGGACAGAAAAGGATGGAGAGAAACTCAACAAAAAAGGAGCAAGAGGGATAGAAGTTTCCAGTCATTAGCAGAGCAAAGAAAATGGAGACAAAACAGGTGATCAGGAGAAAGTTTTTGTGGACCCAGCCTGGAAGGGGAGAGCCAAGACTTTAATCTCCGGACAGAGCCTAATAGAGATCCAGCAGATTGACAGGTGAAGTAATAGGTAAGAAATGGCAGGGCAGGAGACAGCTAAGAACAGGTCCCACTTAGCAGCGAGCAGTGCACACACGTCATGCTGACCCTGGTTTGATGAGTCGCTGTTGTGTTTCAAGGGATTTCACACTGTCTTTCCCGAAGTTTATAGCATTCAGAAGCCACCTTCTCCAGGGAACCTCACTGTGCCTTCACTGAAGATCACTGGAATCAAGGTGAGCCACAGAGCAGCTACTGGAAGGCACAGTGGGAAAGGTGTGAGGACAAATATGAGGAGAGGAAGTGTCTGAGAAATCCGAAGTGATCCCGGTTTGTGGGACAAGGACAATCTGAGAAGGAAAAGATAATGTAGACAAAAGGAAGGCCCCGGAAGGAGAAAACACAAGTTCTTTGAACTGAAATCCTGCTTTACTTTAAAATGCACACATTGCAACAGAGATGCACATATGCACACACACACACAAACAAGTCAAGTATCCACATGAACACAGTTGGTTCTGGATATTCCTTCTTCCTTTAATTGGTCCCAGGTGAGGCATCAACAATCACATCTGGAAATTTTTATACAGATGGCAGGAAAGCCAATGACTCGGGTCACAAATATTTCACGCTCTCTCTTTGCCAGAAACACAGGACAAATGTGGTTTACATCTGCCTCCCTATAAATACTCACGCTCACACTTGCAGGACTCTCTGCTATGGCAAATGCTGTAAAAACAGAGCAGGTCAGCGTGCCTCCCTTCCCTCCCAACACGGATTCGGTCAGGGCTGAGAAACTGGATGCTGGGTGAGTGACACCTGTGGTCCAGATCAGGCTTATCTTCAGAATATGGCTCGAGATGGCCAAGACATCTCTACTGATGGTAGAAACAAAACACAGACTCAAATTACATAGATGAACACTTTTAAAAGCTGCTGTAGCCCCAGCCTCCCAGACCAAGCCACTCCATGAGACCACAGGAGAGGCTCTGTCAGGCACATCCAGCTTCTGCTTGGTGTGCAAACTCAGCTTAGCTTTCAAAAGCTCAAATTTAAGAAGAAAAGCCACCAGTCTTCCTTTAATTTCCTACTCTTCTTGCCTGGGCTGCTACAGAGGTTTCCAGAAGAAAGGCAATGGTGGCAGCAGCTACCACCTGAGTTTGTCCACTCTTGGTCAAAATCAATTGTGGTAGCTTCTTGTCCATGACACATCAGTTCAAGCAGAGCACTGCCTGACTTAACTGGTCCTACGAAGCGTCCACTGCTACTGCAAAATGCTGTACAAGTTCAACACATCTCAGTAATGAGGGCCTAGTACTTGGGCATCAGAGCCTGAACTCAGACCAAACCCTAACAGTAGCCCTGTTTCCTTGCAGTAACACTGTGCTGAGTGTCATTTGGGGGGTAAGCTTGGAGAACACATCATACCCTCACTCTGCTGCCAGATGAGCTTTACTATTGCAAAAGATGGACACAGCTTCATTACTATCCATGCCAACAGTGCTCTCAGGAACACAGAGCATGTACTTCTCTACAGTACTAGCTAATTTTTAGCAGAACCACAAGATCTGTGGTTCATTGCTCTGCTGAGACCTCCAGCTAGTGTACATGATGCTGTTAGTCCTCTGCAGTAGACGCTGATTTAGAAGAGTCGGGTGCAATGTACGCAAGGAAGGCAGAGTTAGGCAGGAACAGCTTACACGCTCCTGATGAGCCAACTCTGATCCTATCTACGGCAACTTTGTGCTGCTCCAGGGGTAAAGAGACTGCAGAGGTGACTTAACTAGATGTCAGAGGGAGTCTCCTACCACCACCAAAGCAATCCCTTTAGCAATTTTCCATTTTCTTAGCATAGCAGATGTGGCAATAGTTACCCAAAGGGCTCTGCCAGCCTCTGAGTAGCAGGCTATAACAAGAGCCATGGCACTGCACCCCCAGAGCAGCCCGGAGTCTGCAGCTATAACCTCCAAGGTGATGCAGCTGCTTAGCAGACTTAGGTAAGACTCACTGAGGAGACAGCCTAAAGCTAAAAACTCAGCTTTACCTACCTCTGAATGCCCACTGTTATGATTCACACCATCCGAATTTGTCAACAGCATCTGCATTTTGTCAGCAAAGCATCCGCTGCATCTCTTGGCTTTGATTTTTTTTCTTAATCTGTGGCATTTAGCTGGGGTACCTGGCCATGTTTTCCCTCATCTAAAGCTTTAAAGCAAGATGGAAAGTTCCACGTATGTTCAAGCTAGAGCTGATCACTTGGGCAGCACAGCACTACAACATATCCACTCCCTTAAAGTCAGTGGAATTCTAAAGGCCATTACTTCTAGTCCCGAGTCACCTCTAGTCCCACTCTTGCAAGAGAAAACTGAATAGCTTACTAGTTTTGTAGGTTTGTTAAAGGTTCAAATAAATGTTATTAAAGGTAGCATCTTTAGATTGCTCCACCAGCCAGGCTAAACTGATGCTGCTGGTGCCCATTTGGTCCTCACAAGGCAAGAACAGGTTCTGCCTGAAGAGGTACCTCGTTAGCCTCATTTGTTTTGGAGTTTTCCATGGGAGCCGCTGCCAGGGTCACTGCTGGAAACAAGATCACTGAACTGATCAATGAGTTGTCATGGATGGCTCACCTGGTTCTCTTCTGGCACTTTGGGAGCATTCCTGACGCCCACACCAGGCTGGCCAGCAGCCCTGCAGGACAGAGGTGATACACAGGGCTAGGAGAAACCTAACCAAGTGGAAACACAAATGCTTGGAGTCCTCATTCAGCATGCTGACATCCACTGCTGCACTCTGTTTTACTCTCTGTAGCGTTTTCAAGGGCACGCATTCGAATGACCTCCCTGCGTGCCTCCACTCATCTGGCTTGCCACAGGTGGGAGGCTGTTGCTGTTCTTAACATCTTTTACTTGTTCCACCAGATGAAGAGATGAATTCCCTTTGTTCCTCGGAGATGGAGTTTCTTTCATTTCCTGCATAAGGATGCAGTCCACACTTATAGTAGAGGGAACAGATGATGTAGGCCTAGAGGGTAAGGATGCCTTTGCCTGGGATGGGTTATCAGGTGTTTTTGCACAATTAATCCTTTACACCCATTGGGATGCACACAGGGACCATTTTAGGGCATGCTCTGTTCTACAAGAGCTCCAGAGAAGAAAACCATCCTTCCAAATCCCTTTGCTCTCAGCCCATGGACAGAGTCCCCTTAAAACCAAAGCTGAATGAAGGGATCCTGATTTGGCTTATTTGCATATGTGATTATGTAAATCAATCCATTGCTTCTTATCCCATGGCAGCAGACCTGCCATACTAGGCTGCAGAAGAGCCTCCAGCTCTGTGCCACAGTGGAGAAGATGATTGGATTATTGAAAAGGACATATGCGTGAAAACAGGTCCTAGCTGCATATTCACAGTTCATAGGCACATGGGAAAAGGCGAGCTTAACCCTTCAATGTCAGAGAGGCAGGGAAGAAGAGAACTGTGCAGCAGCTGCAGACAATGCTCAGATGTGAAGTAGTAGCCTTTGTCTGAACATGGCTAAGGATAAAGAGCAGAAGTATTCTGTGACAGCCTGCCGTATGCAAGAGTTAACAATCTTAAGTCACCAGAAACCAAAATGGGGAAATATTTCCATGCCCAGGATCATCACAAGAACTCACTCATTTCTGTATCCCTGTCACCCTGTGATGTGCACACGCCGCCTGCTTGTCGCACGTGCAGCCTCTGTTTCTGGAGGGGTATGTTCTGCGTTACTGCACAGCTACTCTGCATCCCACCACTGGCTGGGCTGTTATCTGTCTCCATACTTCCAGCCTTCCAGCTGCCATCCTACAGATTCAGCATCCAAACCAACGCTGGCTGTGCTGCCCAGGGCACGCCACAGCCCCACACCTCCTTGCTCTGCTACTCCAGATCTGCCTGCCCCACACCCCACAGCCTCTCGGGGCAGCTGGGCCGTCAGCCCCTTCAGTTAACAAAGCAGCTTCTTATCAGTGGGAGGCTCAGCAGGCCCTGCTGGGGCAGCAGCACTCTTGGGGTTAACATGACCCCAGGCCGGCATATCTCAGCATCTGTAGGAAGCTGAACATTTTTAATGCTGTAAGGAAACTGCTTCGTGGATGACAGAAGCCAAGAAACCAGCCCATCTCCATCAAGAGGAAACAGAAGCAGTGTTCAAAGATGCATGGAAAGCGCTGAACAGTCACAAAATGCATTTTGCAAGCTCTAAATAATCTTTTACTAGGGCTAAGAAGGCACCTCTCACAAAAAAAGAGTGCAAAGTGTCAAAAAGAGAAAGAATTGGCACTTCTGGAGAGCGTGGCCAACACAAACCAGCCATCCCAAGAACCAATTTTAAACTGACTACAGGTGTAAGTGACAGTAACTTTTGGGTTCTAAGGAACGTCCCTAAGCAAAACTGAATACACACTTGGATTTCTCTTTATTCTGAGACTTGAACTCAGGCTGGTTTTAGCCAAGAGTCACTCAACTTTTAAAGCCAACTTTGCTCAATCTAAAGTTTCCAGACCGGGGCAAATAAAGTGGATTTGGCAGAGCTTCTTCTGCAGAGACTCTGAATGTGGGACACATATGCAAAGCAAAAGGTGCTGAGGGGGAGGGTTGGTTTGTTTTATTAATCCTGCCATGATGAGGAACACAAGGGGAGGGGAGTGCTGTAGGTTCACCCAGACCAGGAACATCTCCTTAACAATGCTGGATTCACCTATGCTGAGTCAGGCCCCCTAACCCACCCTCTGTACACACATGGCAAAGCTGACCAGCACTAGCTGATACCAGCTAACACCATCTGACTTTCCTGCTGCAGGCAGGACCCAGGGGAGAACAAACGGTGCTGAGTCAAAACCAAACCTAGCAAAAGAGCAGCATCAATGCACAGCCCTGGCGGTCCCTGAAGACCTCGCTTCAAACATTTGCAGTTTGAAATGGAAACAAATAACATTCCCTCACTTACAGGACTTCTCATCTTCCAAACACCTTCCCATTCCTCAGTTTTAATGTCCCTTAAAGGCAAGATCAAATGCAGGAAACTGGGGCATCTGGATTGTATCTGTGCTCGAATTCTGTTGTTTGGATGCCAGCTTCCTCTTCTGTGGTGGCAGTCCCTCTGCAGATCACGCTTAGAATGAGGAGAACAAATAATCACCAGTTTCTTTTTGCTGGCTCCAAAGTTAAGACTGAGGTTTAGCCACAGTGTTTCTCTTGCCCAGCTAGGCTGTTTCAGCCATGGCACTGTGTTGATTCTGAGGTCAGGATGACACCATAGGAACAACACCCATCTTGCTCCAGCAAAAAATATTCTGGCAACTTTCAAGACAATTACTAAGCTTCCACTCATTTGTATGTGTTTCCTGACAGTGGAATTCAGGGTATGCAGTGGTGGGGTCTAACCAGCCCTAGAGGCTTGCACATGACTGCCAGTCATGGCCACTCCAGAGAGGAGAGATAAAGCAACAGAAAGGAAGGAATCCAGCTGAGGACAGGAACATGGAACATGCATATGGACAAACCCATCCCACCAAGCATTGCAAGGAGGAGACGGGTGCTGAGTTCAAAACATCCCTAGCGAAAAAGCTTGGAAACAACAGGAAAGACTCCCAAACATGCTCAAAAACAGCAGTATGAGCTAGCTGCTGGCAGGGACTCTCAATGGCACCATTTATCTGTTAGGCTGCTTCTTTCCCTTCCCCAATGCCCAAGCAAGTGTGCAACGCTCCGTGCACCAAACCACTCTGCTGGTGTCTTCAAGGTTGGGCATGGACCTATGCTGTGACCTGTACCTGGGAAGGTGCCTGAAAGCAGCTCCCTACAATCCCACTGATCTCTTGCAGCCAGGAACTGACAAAATGGTGGGAATGCAATCACACCCTGCAGAGATAACCCTGTGCATTTAACCTCCACCAGGTGGAAATGTGGCTGCTAAGCACTGGAAACTGCTTTATCCATGGGTTAGTCTAAGTCAGCTCTTGTCAAACAGACCAGGAGCTTCCTGCCCTGTAGCAGGATATTCTCTACTCTCCGCTCCTCCATGTACCCTTCCTCAGGAGTCCTCTGGCACAAGATCAGAGCCCAAGATCAGAGTGTGCTCCGAATGGCCGCTGCTGCACCATCCAGTGCCCTGTCCCTAGCCTAAGCGAGAACATCACCCACGTGAGGCATCCAGCCCCAGCCACCAGGAGAGGTTAAGACTCCAGCAATGTCTTCCCATTCCCGGCTGGCTGTCTCCCATGTGGCGACGCATAGCACTATTCACCCGACAACTGGCCAAGCCCAGAACTGTTTTTATTAGAAAACACTAAGGCAAGCCTTTCCAAGCCTCAGAAGAATCATCTTGTAAAGATCTGGGCTTGAGATGCCAAATGATTGCTGCTTTGGCGGAGTCTGCACATTCATTTTTTATTGGTCACAAACGCTTTCCAGATGCTGGCATGCTGGCTGCGGATCGCAGCTCTGGGGACTTGGCTCCCAGCTCCAGTCACTTTGTTAAACTCTTGACCTGCTGTGGGTTAAAAGAAGCAGGGAAGGGGACTGAGTCACCATGAGGGCACTGCTAAGAGAGAGCACGTAGAGACCCATTTCAGCAGCTTTCTGTGCTCAGCTGGCATGGAAAACATTTAAGGTGGTCCAGAGTGATCCAACTCAGCTGCCAAGGATGGGGAGAAACGCAGCGGAACACTGGCCCAGGGTTTAGGAGCAGGGACAGAGAGGCTGCCCTGTGGCTGGATTTTCCACACTGCAACCCATCTACTTTCCATCTCTTTTTCTGCTGCACAAGTGGATTTCCCATCCCTGCTCCAATACTAAAGCAATGCTTGGAACCAGAGCCATGTGCAACACCACACTGAAAGCTGAAGCCAGGAAATCTTCCTTGGGTTCAGGTTTCATGACAAGCCTGAAGATGTTCATCAAGGAGGTCTGTGAACCTCTGGGGAAAAAAGCCTTTCTGGACCCTGTGTTGTTAGAGGATGGCCCAAATGACGGAGAAAAGAGAAGTGAACAGGCAGAAAGAAATACAGTTTTGATAGAGCGATCTGATGCTTTTCTGACTGGAAAAAAATCCTTTTGAAAAACATAGCTGTTACAAATTATTGGGCTTTTCTCCTCCCTCAATAGCAGGGGTTTTTTTTAAACTAACAGTTTGCATTTTTTGATAGATTCTTCAACTGAAATTTTTCTGCAGTTGATGACTTCCTTTAATCTCAGTTTCCAGAAGAAAAAGTCCTCTCAAAATCTCACTTCAAAGAGAAGTCTTTGAGCTGAAACAAAATATTTCATACTGCTTTGAAATATCTAACCCAAAGCAGTGTTTCAGAGAACAGATTTCCATTCAGAACCTCTGGACAGAAAGGAAGATGGTTCTGGATGAGCTGTACTGACCTGAGCTGTGCTGCACAGCCTCCACCTCCCCTGTGTGGGCACCCACAGGAGCTCAGGGAGCAGATTCCCTTGGCATGTTCTCTGCCAGGGGTATCAGCTCAAGGCTCTCAGGCCGCCTCTCCTACCCTCTCCCTTAACTGAATGCTGCCTACGCCATGGCCCTGACCAGCTCCTGGGCTCTCTGCTGGGGCAGCTGATGAACCGCGCTGCACAGAATGCCAGGCAGGACAGCAGACAGGTCACTGGTGCAAGAATACAGACAAGGTTTAGAGACCCCCAGAAACGTATCAGCTCCTCCAGCACCCACACGACGATGTGGTGGTGACAGTGGCTGCCAACACCTGGTCATTCAGCTCATCCACTACTGCTGCAGCTGCGGGAAGCTGCTTGTAGCAGTTTGCTTGCTCCTCTCTGCCCTGGCAGCTGGGGATGAACTCACATAGAAGCCAGATGCTGAGGGATGGCTGGATGCCTCACTGCTCTGGTTGCTACCTTCTAACCTTGCTTCAGATCTTTGCAGGAGCTTAGCATCACCCATGGGCCACACATCAGCACAGGCAGGGTCTCAGGGGCTTCCGTGAAGAAGGTAGGAGTGAGCAAGCCAATGCTGCTCAAGCCTCCAACAGCCACCCACAGACGAGAAGCCACAAGCAGGAGTTTCAGTAGGTGAGCTGCGATCTGCTTCTCTGTTCTCACCCTGCCCAGGGCTCATCTGCCCACGTCTGCAAGCAATGTATGATCCTTTCACCATTACTCTACACAGAGAAAGCTCTGCAGTCCTGAGGGAGTACTGAGGGAAGGTTTTATCCCATGGCGCTGGTCCAGTGATGCTAATTAAATCATCACATTAGAGCTGAGGGCTTTCTTGAGTAAGTGTTAGCATTTGAGCTGAATCGCACCTCTAAGCACAGCCAGGTGTGCTGCCTGGACTCCAGAGAGCCCTGCCAAACTCATTTCACTTGTGATGCGACGGCCAATTCCAGCAGTCTCCAGAGATTAATAAAATAGTGGAGCAATCCAGTGTAAACCTGAACCTTTTTAGGTTCAGCCAAGTGGAAATTCAGCCTGACTCCCCACCCAAAAACAAAGAATGGATAAAAAGAGAGAAAGTTTTACATAATAATGTATGCAATGTTGGGAGGGGGGGTGGTCTCCAAGGACATTATGTAATGTCTCATTAGGGCTTTTAGCTGAATTATCAGGTGACTCGCACGATTACTAAAGAGAAAAACAGAACTGCAGGTGAGCAGTGGGTGTGGGAATGCACATCTGCCTGTTATATAGCAGCAGCAGCAGCAGAAGGGATTCAGATTCCTTGAGATGTCATTGGAGAGTGCTCGTGCCACACAGCTCAGATTTGGAGTTGAAATACTGCAAACCCCATTGCTGTTTAGATCCAACATTCTGGTCCAGGCCTGGCTTCTCCATCTGCCGGGGAGGACCACACTGCAGTCCTTTGCAGAGGGACAGACTCCCCAGGGTGAGTTCTCCTGCCTCCTATCTTCAGGTCTTATTGCCCAGGAATTGGTTCTGGGACCGATCGTTGTGCTACAGAGACACAAAGAGAGCTCTTGGCTATTTCCTCTCCCATAGTCCAGGGTCAGGAAGGATGAACACACTCCAGATGACCTCACACTGCATAGATGCTGACAGTTACTTAGGTGCTATTCTCTCCCCACCTTGTCCACTCACTGTGAGCTGCAGGGGCACAGGAGGAATGACCTGTGCAAACACAGCTGGTGCATCAGATAACACAACCACTCGTGCCAGCTGACCAAGGTCAGTCTTATTCTCAGCTCACAGCAAGACAAAAAGCAATACAGCAAAAAGCATCACTCTTTGCAGGGGGTCTGCTGCAGACCCTCTCTCCTCTGATGGTCAGGGACCTTCTAATTACCACCTGAAAGTCACTACGGGCTAGCTGACACCCATCAGTTCCTGTGCCAGTGTTGCCTTCAGTTTAAGCAGTTGTTCTCCCTCTCTGTAGCATTTACCTCACCTGTTCATCCTGTCCTGGTTGTGTTTATAGAATTTCTCTCAGTCTTAATTTTGCCAGACTAAATTTTTTATTGAGGGAAGATTTATCTAATGGGGTTTACATTTGCTTTTGCCATACTACACTCATCCAGCTTCGATGTTTGAGTGGAGCAGCTTCACGTTCCAATCAGCACTGCCCTCTCAGCACATCACTGAAGAGGTACCTCACACATCCATTAAATGAATGAATGAGCTACTGCGATGCAGAGAGCTTTGCAGCAGAATAAATACTCACATGAAGACAAACCTACAAAGCATTATCAACGTGGTAGCAATTATTGAAGGAATGGGTAGATACTAGCGCACAGAAGGCAAGAGAAGAATAAGGTGGATGGTATTGAAAACTGTTTGATAAAGAAAATAAAAGGCACTTGGCAGAATGAAGAATTAACTTCCAGAGAAGTGGAAAGACCCAGCAAGTGCTGCGCCTCAGCAAGCCCTGGGCACACACCAATGGTGTACTACAGGAGAGAGAATTATTCCTAGAGAAGAGCAGATCTCAAATGTTGCCAAAATTTTTACATTAAAATGTCTTTTCTGCAGACAGTTCTAGTAATATCAGAGTAATTCTGCACATGGAATCATAAAGTTATACCACAGGAAACGTAAATCCTTACAAACTCCCTACTTGCACCATAATCAAACTGCTAATGTCACAGCCCTGCTGTGGTAAAACCAGCCAGACCAGCAAAGAACGCCACTTGGGTGAGGACATGCGAGTCTCATATGATGTTGGGATGAGAGAGGAACGCTTTGCCCTGTCCACTTTTGGGTTCCATAATGCTTTTCAGTGCAGTGATATAGTTTATAAGCATACTCTCTTGTGAGTCTAATCCAGAGCTATACATGTGAACCCCAGCCAGTGTATGCAGCTGGCTTAAATACCACTCTGAACTATGTTCCCAGCAGAAATTGCCTTGGACTCCATTTTCTGGACAAATTATTGCTAACTGTTTGCATCAGTTTCTCCTGCAGACATTTTTAAGGCTCAGTTTTGTGCATGGGCATAAATCAAACCATTCCATTGACAGCTGACAGAACTATTCCAGATTTCATCAGGGCAGCTGATATAAAATCTCAGCATTTCGTGCCCCTCTCAAACTGCTGCGAAGTCCCATGGGTTAGCTAACTTTTGTATTTCACTCAAGGGTTTGCTGCATCAGAGTAGAACGAACAACTCTCTAAGTTATCCCGTTGCACCGTGTTGCTTCCTAGAGAGCCCAGGGCTGCTCAGGAACACAGCCTGTTGTAACTGAAGGTAAGTGCCACTGACTCAGTAGAACACCAGGAGATACAACTAGTCACTCAGGGAGCTCTAAACCGCATTCACGTCTCGTCTAAATACATCTATTTCTGCATTTTGCAGATGCCAAAGCTTTTCCTAAGCTCCCCGGCCAGTCCTGCTGGTGGATCTCATGCTCCCCCTCGCACCCGCTCCCGTCACTGCAGATCCTTTACTGAACGGCCAATTACCGCTCATCTGACAACCTTCTGACTGCAATGCTGGGTTTCGCCCTCCTACATGAAACCTGTGGGAAGGGAGGATAGGTGAAAGGAGAGTCTTGAGAAGATTCCCCAGAATCGACTGGGAAGAGATGGTTCCTGCCCACCCCTCCAGGCACTTTGCCTTTGCTGCTCCTGCACTCACAAGGAGGTTCCGAGCTTGCTTCTCCCAGGGCCCACTGCAGCCCAGAGAGCTCCAGTGCTAGAATCTCTTTAGAGTGGGTAAAAAGCATGGATCTAGTGTTTATGCCTGGATTTGCACTCTCAGATTTACCTGCACCTGCATATGAACACAATACGTACCAAGAGTAATTCATAGCAGACCTCCCCGAAATTCTTCCACTTGGAACTCTGCTAAGTATCATCAGTACTATTAATACTGCTACCTTAACAGGTTTGCAGGACACAGCACTGCTAACTCGCAGATCCAGTGGATCTCAAACCTCACCTCTGGTGCCTCAGGGCTCCAACCTCCTTGACCAGCGCAGGCCTCTGCGCATGCAGCACGCTGCCTCCAGACCAGGGCACTCGCAACGCCAACAGCAGCACCTTGCATCAGCAATCTCATTGCTCACTCGTGTCCTCCGTGACTCACCATCTGATCTCATGTTCCCATCTGGTTCTTTGTAAGCATTTCATCAGGAATAAACAAATGTCTGTACTCAAGCACTGCAAACCTGTATCTGATATTGTGATGCTGACAGACACCAAGAATGGAATAGTGGGATTGGGGTTCCTTATCAAGGGGTGAAGATTGATGCTGATACAGACAGCCTCACCCTTAACTAGAACAAGAACTGGCTCTAAAGAAGGGGGAGAGAGATCGTCTCTAGGGGCAATCTTTAAAAAGACAACTCCAAAGTCTCCTACAGACTCACCATTTAGTTTCCCTGGGGTTAAGACAGGAGAAGGCGCCTCAGAACACACCCTGGGGTTAGGGAGATAGGGGTATGACTAATTCTAGTGTATCATACCTCCCTCCCTCTGGAAGTTAACGAATAAACATTGACTGTCAGGGAGCAGCTAGCAGTTGGGGACTGAGACTCTGTCTCCAGGAATTTCTTACTCTGATCTCTTTGCCGACTGGAAACAAATATCTCTTACACATTTTCGTCTTTCTCCCTCCATCACTCCCTTCCTCCGAAAGTGTAAAACGAGCCAATTGGATGTCAGATCAAGACCAAAAAAGAAGACAGGTTTGTTAGAAGCTGGAGAGAACAAGTATCTATCATCAGCTGCAGGGACTGGCACAGATTCCTAACCATAAAGATAAGCCCCTAGGAGGAAGATCTGACAGGCCTCAGTCCAGTGAATAATACAAAGAGAAGAGGGAATTCCCCAATATTGGTACCTACTCTGTTAAGTTCCACCTTCAGGCAATACATAATGGATGAATTATAAACCCTTGAAATCTAGTTTTCTAGTACCAACATTGGTAGATCCTCGAAACAGTCACATTGATATAGCAATTACCCCAGATAGCATCGTTTACTAACTGCAATAACACACCATCGTAAACTATAATCTACTTTGATATTATAATATTGTACTATGCTTATTTCAGTGCTGGATCCACACTATACATGAAAGGCTCAGCTGGCTATCATGCAAACCAATAGAGGTTTGTGCAGAAGCCTTACGTGCAGCTAGAGCTACAGCTGACATGGTTTTGGTTAACCCAAAAACCCCAACATCTCCAACTTCTCAAGAAAAGTGATGACTCTTCCTCTACCACTCCACACTGTCATAGTTGAAATGAAGATGTAAACAATTTTCACCTACCCAGATGCACCCCCTTCAGCACAGACGTATGTGAAACACTGACAGTGCAAGCTGTAAGACCAAAAAATCAAGATATCCTTTTGGAACTGGTGGGCACACACTTAGCCTGGAATGTCATAAATGCAGCCTGCCCTGAAACCACCTCATAGGCATTCATGCCTGAATGACCCTGCCACTGCTTTCCTTTGCCCATCAAGGCACTGAATTACAGGTATGGAAGTGCCATTGGATTAAGAACTCTGCACCCTTCCTTTGGAGGGAGACAAGCAGGGAGCCAATGCTGAGCTTCAAGCTGCTGCAGGTAGATTTCTACCATCAAAGTAGCTCTGGTACCTCTGCATTACATCGTAGGCACTCTAATTCGGAAAGGGAGGAAGGAAAAAAAGAAGATTGAAGATCTATGTTTTCTGAAAGCTGAGATTCTCCCCCTCTGGATGATAACATCTCCCACATCAGAGAAAGCCCAATAGCCGTGGGCTTCCCATCCAGCTCTGGCTCCTAAATGGCAAAGCTGCAAACAAACTCTGAATTTGGCAATGAGTTCAGGTAAAAGCAGAATTACCACAAACTTGTCAGGCAGCCAATTCAAAGCAGCAATACCTGAGGAGGAGGCTGAAGGTTTGATGGCTTTGCTGGCTTGATTGGCTGCCGTGATGCCCAGGATGACCAATGACAGTTTCTTGGGCAGGAGTCATCTCCTGCAGGGCCCACACCCTGAGCAGAGGCTGCTCTCCTTCCCAGCAGCTGCCTTCTGCAGTGGGCTCACTGCCTCCATATTTGCTCCTTCCCAACTTCCGAAACAGGTCCTACTTGTATGGGGGGGCTTGCTGTGTCTCTGGTATTTATAATTACACATTTATTGAGCTTGTGCAATCCAAACTCCAGCTTCAGGCCAAAAGTTCATTGCCAGAGGGGTTCAATAAAGAATTTCCTTCTGCGAATGGAGCATCCCTTGCCAAGTGGATCAGGTGGTTTTCCAGCCTCCTCTTGGGTCACACCCACTTTGACTACTGTCAAAATGGCTGGAAACTGCACATGCCTGGCTGCCTCCTTAAGCTTCATGGGTTTAATTGTGTCTGTGTGTGCAACACAAGCCCTGCAATGCAATACTCAACTTTGCAGATAGGGAAACTGAGGCAAAAAGTCAGAGGCTTTTCAGGAGATCCCACTGTGAGTGAAAACGAAAGTTAAGAAGGGCTACCTGGTGCTAGTCTATAAATCCCATTTGCTGATCACCAGGCTAAATGCTTTCCACCTCAGGTGGAAGCACTGGTGTATGGGCTGCTTATGAGAAGCAAGTTACAGGAAGACATGGATTTTAGTAGAAGAGCAGGCAGGAGTGGCAGGATTAATGTGATTTAATGGGTCACTTGGGGAAGAGAATTGGCAAACATAAATACAATCCCATTGACGACAGTTAACTAGCAGATAAACCAGGCCCTCATTGGAGACTGATACCTATACTGCTGGGGACAGCAGGGCCCTCTTCTCCCAAGGAAACCAACAGCTTTCTGCCCAGCAGCCTCAGACCTACTGCACTAAAAGAGGAGCAAGGAACACACAAATATGATTTACAAAAAGCACAGTCTGGTGATTTCTTTCCACACCGAGGCTGTCAGAATCAGCATAACCTCCCCAGCACCAATCCTGATGCAAGAGCACCCTCATCTCCCACTGACCAGGATGGAAACCACACATGTTAAGAACCTTGCAGTCTGAGGTTCTTTGTTAAGAACTATTCTAACATGGAGGCACTGAATCAATGCAAGGATCCTGTGCTGTTCCAAAGCCCCTGGAGCCAAAAGCTCAGAATAACACATTTTTTATATCCCCCGTGTTGTAGAGCCTGGAGCCAGTCTAGTGTCTGGGATAGTGGCCAGGGGTGTTTTGGAATGTTTGTCAGGTCCTGCCAGTGGGTTTGGGTTCAGCAGATCCCTGTGACAGGCACTCATCTCCTTGTGACTGGGGAGGCAGTCAGCGCCACCAGTCACACCCTCCTTCTAACACATGGCACCTATCTGCTCTAAAGAAAATGACCTCTGAAATGTTTTGCCCTTCTTTACAACTAATCACTATGGCCCAGCTTAGCTGGAGAACCCTCTGAGATCCAAAGTAATATTTTCAGGGACAGACATATATGCAGACTCAGGAGAAAAACAGGAGTATCCAAATATGAATCACATCACTGCTGACCAATAACTGTGCCAGACCACCTTAAATGGACACTGTGCCCATCTGCTCTTCCCCTCTCCTCCCCCACACCTCCTCCCTCAGGGCTGTAAACCATCCTGCAATATTTAAAGTAGCATTGTTCACCTCCCTTCTGAAGCCCCTGGACCATCTGAGCGGCAATATATGCTCTCCTTGCTGTTTGTTATTCCTGAGGACATGCACATTGCTGAACATACTAATAAAAATTTCATAAAAGAGGTTGCCAAAGGGGTGTGTAGCCCAGGATTTGTAAAGCTCGCTCACACACACATTTGCTCACTTGCTGTTCACCATTAAGAAAGGGCTGCAGTGGGCAAAAGCAAGCACCTCTGTACAACAAAAAGGAACAGACGGCTCTGCTCCCAAACCAGACCAGACAGTCCTGGGATACGGAGCAAAGGTCTGTCTCATCCAGTGGTTCAATATCAGCAAACATGGAACCGTGGCCCTTTGCAATCCCCAGCAAGTGAAGTGACAGGCAAAAGGAACTAGGGAGAAAATGCCTATACGAGGCAGTGTAACTGCAGCATGCACGGCTGGGGTGCTGCCCGCTTACCGATCCCCAGGAAGCCTGCTTGTGCCCTTTTTCAGTGCAGATTTAACAGACAAGGAGTAACGCTGACTAGGAATGCGTTTGCGAGGAGCGTGCTTTCTCCCAACACCCTTTTTCTTTACAGCTCTAGTGCTGGACTGCTGGCTCTAGAGACTGAACTCTTTAGCCATCAGTGCCAGCTGCAGGAATGCTTGCGGCTGCACAGCCACGTGCTGCCATCTTCGTGGGATGGATCACCCGAGACTGCTGGGCTCTAGCAGAACCCGCCCAGAATGCCAACAGCAGCCTGGTCTCTCCACATATTCGGGGATGTGCAAGCCTGAGACCTTCCGAGTTTCTTCCTTTCCGGCGACCACCCACCCTGAGGTCTCAATGGTTCTTACTGCCATCCTCTTTAGCTTTGGATAGCGGATCTGTACTTCCTAATGCTCCTTGCCTGCAGCCTGGGATGCAGAGCAGCATGAGCCTGGCACTGGGCACTATGCATACATACATTTTAAAAGAAGCTAAATAATAGTTGGAAGCGCTAACAAAGCCATTCTCCTCACAGACCTCCTGCCTCAAAGCTGGTCAGAATTAGGTCTTATGCAGCTGGAGGCATCTAGAAAAGCTAAGGTGCTAAGGAATGCTTTCTAGTAATCTGATTCCTTTTTCCCTTTGCACCTTTCCCAAGGTGATCAATGCTCTTCTTAGCAAATTTAACACTTGCTTTCAACAACTCTGGATTGTTAGCTCAGATTTTCTGGGCAGGACATGGAATTTTGGGCATCTCTTAAAACTGTGCTCCACCTCTGAGCGACTTCTGTCAGTGAGCTCAAATGCATTTTATCCAGGCTATATCTCTGCCTCCTGGATGGAAAGCGCAGTATAAATGTATGTCATCTTCAAATACAACCAGAAAAGAAACAAAACCCCTACAAGATCTACAAGTGCATGTTTTGACTGTACTAAAAAGGTAAAGCATTTATAGAACTGTAAATAAATGGCTTGGTGAACTCAGGGTCTCTGCTAAGCCAGACATTAGGGAATTACCACAGTGCAGGTTGTAGCCCTCACAGCGAGTAACAGCCCATGTGGAATGGTTACGGCAGAGCATTCAGTTATGCATTAAGGATGTTTTTATTACAACACACATTTACAGGCTTCACGATCTGTCCTGTAAATACTATTAAGGAAGTGTAAGCAGTCAACCTCCAGTGTCAGGCATTAAATATTTGCCAGTTTGCCCTCCACCACACAGGGAAACATCCACAGGGTGGAGAGATCTGCCTGCAGATGCCACACTAGGAAACACCCGGAAAGGACCACTTGGCATCCAAGTCACCAGCCAGATTCAAGGCTCCAACTGCCCTAACAATTAGGTAAGAGGACTTTGCGCAGAAGAAGATGGATGGTCCAGTGCTTATGCCTACTCCACTCTTTGAAATATAATCTACAGAGGTAGGCATTTGGGTGGGCTGGAGGTCAGTGCCTGGACCTCCACAGATGCCTCGGTAACACCAGGATTCCAGTTCTGCTCAGCTCTCACGCACGAGCTGCTGCTGCACCACAGCAAGCAGTAACAATTACTCCTCAGGCAGACAGAAACATGCTGTGTGAGTGGCTTGGCCACAATTTGACTAATGCGCAAAAATATATTCACTGAGAAGAACAAATTCTTTTCCAGATTACAATCTGTATGTGCTGAATATTCCAATCCATTCACCAGCCCAGCAAGCCCCACGTGTGTATATTTGAACACAAAATGTAAATGTACAGATGTTTGCTGTAATTTGCCTCGCTGAACATCTTGTCTATCTAATCCATTTTGAAGGTCAAATATATTTTAATGTTTTGGCAAATGCCTTTGGAACCAGCTTAATTAAACACCGCAGTTAAATTGGGAAGTTTTCATCAGAGATGCTTACGGTGACTAGCCTGAACAATTCGCTACAGGCTCGGACCACTGAGGCTGGAGAGTTGGAGCTGGTGCTGGGCTCTGCCAGACCCACGCTGCCTGGGAGCAGAGCCATGGCACAACCAAGACAAGGAGCAACAGTAAAAGGCCTTGAGGCAGGGCATGGCAAAGGAAGTAAAAGCTGGAAGATGTAAGAAGTGAACCATCAAGGAAGCTCAGCACTGCTCTAAACCTAAGGGCAGCTCATCTGCAAAATGCTGAGAGCATCACACAAGTATTAAGGTGAATAAATACAAGCGCTCAGAGGAAGGGAGCCAAGAGCTGGGACTGGAACTCAGCTTTTCTTAGAGGATATCACTTTCTTGTGAAATACAGACATAGAAAGACAGAGACACAGAAAAATACATACATTGAAAAATACATGCTCACCTCATGGAATACATATGTAACAGCACAGACACATTGCTTCCTACAGAAGTGCCCAAGCAAGACACCTTTTGCATGTCAGCAGGAGTTCATACAGAGTTCTCATGTGAAGCGTACATCTTATTTCACACGTCAGCTCCATGGCTGCCTGCACACCAGATAGCAGACACATGTGCACATGCATGTGTTCTTGTGAAATATTCTGGCAAGTATGCAAGCTTTAGGAAAATACTCTGTCGGACATTATGTTGACAGATGTAGATGCAAAGCCTCTTCCAACTTACAGAAACCAGCCCAGACATCATCTTTCCATACACAAAGCCAAAACCGGAGTGTTAAAAATTCAGCATTAACATCATATCCAATATTTTAATTATTATCATTTGACCCTTTGGTCCATGCTTGTTCCAGGCAGCTTCTTTTTTATTAATATCTCAGCACACTGTGTGACACAACTTGAGTGTGTCCTAATTTACTTTTAATTAGTGCCGACTTTTGCTTTCCTCACTAATGAAACAGTGCTCATTATGAAGTGTAATTGAAGACCCCTAGAGGGAGGGGCGCCTGGAGACCTCATTGTGTCGGTACCCGGCATCCTGCCCAATAAAATTCCCTTCTGAACGAAAGCAGTTTTATCATTAATTCATACGGCAGGGGGGCTAACTAGCTGCCAGCCGCTGAGTTCATACTGCTCTTAGGAAGAGCCCACAGCCCATTTGTTTTCTCCAAAGAAACAATTCCAGTTTTCTAATGACTAAAATACTTAGATCGTAAATCCTTCTCTCTTGTTGTTAAAAGAATCTTTGAATGTTGGCTGTTATGAAAGTTATGCCTCTTCATTAGAAGCAGACTATTCATGAACTTTTGTGTGGGTGCTTTTAATTGAGCCTGAATGATACAAATATTGAGTTGTGGTTAACTCCATAAAAAAAAAAAAGAGGAACCATGCTCTGTTTACCAGCACTCCACGATAACCAGGCAATCACAATAAGAAACACACAAACTCCAAAGAGCAAGCCAGGCATGCGGTTAAGTGATGACCTTGGATGAGCACATGGACTGCCACGAGGAAAGAGATCTATATACCCAGAGCAACCCAGACTCTTTGTTTCTTTGCTCCATAGCTGTGTAATCATGGTCACTGCCAAGGAAAGTTGATCTTCAGATGACTGCATGTATGCTGCTTACGGGAGACTCAGGGCTGTTTGTAATTTTGGCTTCCCACGTTTCCTCACTCATTTCCCGGACGGAACACCGACATGCCATCACACCTCTATGAGCAACATCCAAGCATGGACAGAGAGTATTTTGAAACAGTTACTGCATGTTAGGTTCACCTTCTACTTCATTCCAAGCCAAGGCTGGAGCACATCAAACCTCTACAAGAGGACAGGAGAGAGCAAAACAAGGCCTCCAAATTTATCAGAGCTATAGCAATACCAAATATGGGGAACAGCAGAGTTCTTCTGGCACCAGAGTAGGTCCTGAATTCGGGCAGTTTGCAGCATGTCCTGCAAGAGCTGATGGTGCACATGCCAACAGACACATAGTTCTGTCTGGGAGAGGAGTGAGCTGATGTACAAAACTAATGTAAGTTTGCATTACAACTTCCACTTCACCAGTAGGGGATTCAGTTTTACCCATCATGGGCTGGGATCAGAGACACCTAGTGCTCACCCAAGTGACATTTGTGTGAAAAAGGAATCTCCTGCAAACAGGAGATCTGAACAACAAGCCTTTTTGCCAGCACAGACCAACAGAAATCACTGAAGGGGACAGTCCTCAAAAGCAGCAGCAAAAAGGCATACACCTTACCTAGAGCAGAGGGGACTCAATTGGTCTTTCCCCATCCCTTGCTGTAAACATTACCAAAGCCATATTCTATAAATATCTGAAATAATGCCAAAATGACCTCTTTTGGTTGCTACCTGTACAGCGCTCCTCCACAGCAAAGCTCTCCCAGTCACATCTGGTGTGTGCATGCTGCTTTGTTCCATCCCACCCCATCCCACCCTATCCCATCCCACTCCATCCCATTCCATGGCAAAAATTGCCAACGAAGGTGATCTTTTTCCAAATTTGTACTGCTTGAGTTGTATGCACAAACATTCGAGGCTGAGAAATAGCTTAATATCACTGCCCAAGTGTACAGTGTGCTCAAAATACACACTAGAAAAGGGCATGTTGAATCCAGACCACCTCCCTAACCTCAAATTAATGGCTCTTCATTAACCTTCCTGACATGACCCTGTATAAAGCGGCAGCAGAATGAAAGATCCAGGGACAATCATGCATTCTACATTTCCAGTGTAGTTTGGAAGCTGAACCACAATTTAATTGCATCTCATAACTGGCAAACCTCTGTATTCGCATCTCCATTATAAGCTTGAGCTTTGGTGCTGAGGAAGTTGGGGGAGACCAGAGGAGCGATTCTGCCTACTGACTCACAGCACCCATCACTAGCAAAATACCATTAGCAAAACTCAATCCTTTCAATAATGAAGCGCCTGATAGACACCGCTGCTGTGGTTCTGCTATTAATCTTGTCCCAATGCTGTTACATTAAGGGAAGTAAACTATCTTTTCTCTCTACTCATTATGGAAACTGTGCAATTCACATCCTCCCAGGAGTGCTCCAATTAGCCAAGCTGGCATTGCGCTCAGTTTTCCATCAGCTTGCTGCGTTGTGCTGCGTTGGAAGAGCTAACCTCCTGCTGCAGGCATGCACCGACACAGCCCGCGGTAGCACAGCGCTGCTGACTCTTCAGATACATTCTCTCTCTAAAGCTGCAGGTTTTGGTCTCATCAGCAATTCTAGGATCTTTACACAAGAAAACCGAATCCAACAATAAAATATTTTTAAGTAGATAAGAAACACACAGGACCAGGGGGGAGGCAAAGTCTGTGTGTGACCATAAGCAAGCTGCTTTCACCTATCAAGCAAGATTTCGTCCTGTCCAGCACACCACTGAAAGACACACTCTGCAGTCTGAGCAATGCCTCTTCCTTTCCTGGCACAGTCAATCAGCAGTTAACTCACCATTTTGTGCCTCTGCTCCATTTTGGCCAGTTTTCAGCTCATCTCTTGGGCTTCCCTAGCTTGCACTTTAAAGCACATCTACCCCAGCACTGGTCCTCTACACAGACAAGTGGGCTCGAAGAAGAGATTAGACAGGTTTTGCTTTGTTTTGCTTCTTCCAGTTTAAAAGCAAACAATTTCTGCAGTGTATCCATAGTTAATGGCATTTTGGACAGCAAGCACAAAACTACCATTGCTCTCTTAGGTGAGATCAAGTAGAGGTGACGGATTTTGCTTCACAGCAGAAGTAAACCCTGCTTCACCACAAGACGGCTGGCATCCATCCATGGTGGCAAGAAAAGTGTCTCTTAGTCTTTGGGCACTCCTCTTGTTCTGCATGAAACAGAATGTTAATTCTCTAGCCCAAGCTCTGCCACTGTCTGTCTGATCTGCCAGCACGACTGCATGTTCGGTCCTTCCCAAATGCAGCGCTTCTTGTTGAGGAGCTGGTCTGGGGAGGGCAGAGGCTTATTCCTGCTTCCTGTGGTCCAACTACAGCTAACAGTAGCACATGCAATCGTAACCCACGGCTGCTCCTGGTTGTCAACATTGCTTTAGGCTGTTTGGGGGCCAGCAGAAGGACGAACATGTAATATTTAGGATTTCAACCTTCAGAAGCTAGTTTCAAGCTCTCTTGAAGGTAGGAAGAAAAACTACTCATGCAAAGTGATGCAGAGCTGCTGATTACATGTAGAGTCTGCACTCATGAAGCACTAAGCATCCCAGCCACTTGAACAGCCACTGGCTGTGGAGCTGTGTCCATGCCAGCCACACACCCCATTCCATCCGCAAACACTGCAGCACTGATGGGGAGGCAGAAAGGATGCTCTGAAGGATGCTGCACAGCCCGAGCAGCCCACAAGCTTTACTGAACACACATCCTCTGCTGTGGGAACTTCAGAAAGAGTGCAGGAGGGATTTTCAATGTTTTTTATTCTTTTAAACAGCATCCCCACAACATGTAACTTTTAAAGAAAGTTCTAATCCTGGTACCACTTTACATGTCCCAGCCATGCAGCCTTCCTGAATGGCTGGTGACAGAGCCCAACCCTGACATTTTCACAAAGCGTGTAGGGAATAGCTGTCACTAGCAGTTTCTAAGCTCTCAGCTCTTCTTAGTTTGAAATGCAAAGTATGTATATGTGCATTAGCAAAATGGCACATTCCCCTGCGTGGGAGTGAACGGCTCTGGAGGTGACATTGGGCAGGGTTACATGTGTATAGAGCAGCCAGCTGATGTGTGAATCCATTACTGCTATCAGCAACGCATTTAAATGACCTACTTCTTAACACTGTCACAACTGCCCAACAGAGGCATTCAGCAAACTGCTGGCATGCTGTTCTCCATCCCAAGTGACAGAGCAATAGTCCATGCAGAAACATAGCAGACTAATCCTAAATGTAGCAGGTATAGCTACGTTTTTCTGTAAAAAGCTGTCAAAGAAA
The DNA here is from genome assembly GCA_033459285.1 of Clamator glandarius. Classification (NCBI taxonomy): domain Eukaryota; kingdom Metazoa; phylum Chordata; class Aves; order Cuculiformes; family Cuculidae; genus Clamator; species Clamator glandarius. The sequence continues at coordinate 3,277,189 of JAUNZM010001016.1, read as the reverse complement.
GGTGGAAGAAGAAAAGAAAGACCTTTTTAATCCTCTGAGAGCTCTTTTCCTGCATAAAGTCACCAGGTCACCACAGAAGATGGTGTTGTAAATGACAAGTGCCAGAGATCTGGGTTCTCATCCAAGCTGAGGATGCAGAAACTCTTCAGCAGCTTCTCAGTGGCACAGTTTATTACTGTTCCCTTCCTTTCCTGTTCATTCTGCTTTTATGTTTGTATGAATGAACCTCCTGTGTAAACAGCAACTGTCTTGTTCTCCACTCAGCATGGAATTCTGAAAAACACACCACAGAGCTCCAGTCTTAGAAGGAGACATCACTCTGTCCCTATATTTCTTGCATATTCCTAACTGGGACTGAAAGAACGAAGTTGCCTTTCACCTGCAGAAATGTACAAATGCAGCCATGCCCTTTTAATACATTGCTTGATATAATGACTATAATGCAAGTCGCTCTTTTTACATGAATCCATTTAACAATATTAAATCATAGGGGTTTTTTATCTTAAAAGTAGAACAATCGTACTGATTATAGAAGGATGATAATAAAACAGTAGCCCTATTACAAGTGTGTTGCAAATGCATCAAGAATATGCTGAAAAACTATAAATCTTCAGCATTTGCCAGAGATGAGTTTAAGTAATGAAGAAACTCAAATGGAACAACCCCACTGGCTTCAATAGGGCCAAATTTTCAGTCCAGGTCTTAACTGGGATGGGGTCCTGTACACATTACACACAGCTGAGCCAGAGCTGCAGACAATCCTGGCCACCTTCCAGCCACAGCAGAAGAAACATGAATCCTGCCTCCTGTTCTAGAAGTACAAGAAGACAGGCAGTCAGGAGACTGTTCTCAAGAGAGGCTGCTCCAAGCCACCCTTGAGACAACAAGGAACTGAGTACCTGGCACAGACAGAGCACCTCTGACTAGAGGGGAAAAGGGAGTGGAAATAGAAGGGCTAACTTAAAAACCTGCTTTTTCTAAGTAATACCATGCTGGGAAGCATCTCCTGTCCTCTGCTCCCAGGATTTTGAGGAACCAGGAGCTTTAGGAAATCAAACTCAGTCTGTCCACTACTCATCTGGGGGCCAGGGCAGCGACCAGACTGCTGCACCCTGGCTGCAACCACAGTAAGATAAGGATTCATCTGCCTCTGCTCTCCTGAACACATCTGCTGTGAGTAGGAGAGATTACAGCCACTGAGCACTGATAGACACTAACTAGAGGGGGGGAAAAAAAAACCCAGAACATTTCTTCTGTAAAGGAAAGCAAAAAAAGAGAAGCAAAGCAAGCATTTCATGTGTAGGATAAAGAAAGTCCAATGCTTTCATACATCCCTTGAAGGCTCTAGGCACATAAAGGTATCCATGTACTCCTGACATCAACAAGCAGGTTTCGTGTCATGAAGCATGCACACAAAATGAATAGAACTGACAGTAGCAGAAGACGACAAATGTTCAGCTGCAGCATAATACAGATATTCAAACAGACACTATGAAGACCTTCCAACATGTTTGTGCACACACATCTTCGCTGCCCAAAACACACATACCACCCTCCCATGAACAGAAACCTTTCTTCTCCATTTGTCCTTTTCTTGCTCTTGTTCTTCATGGGACTGTAAAAATCACTTAGCAAATGGCCGCTTCGGGCCAGAGCACCCCTGCCCTGGGATGTTTTACTCCTTAAAGGCATTAAAAACCTGATGACCACAAGAAGGGTCTCTGCTCACACTGGAACAGGGCACCGACACTTGCAAACATCAGTGAAGGAGAAAATGGGGCTTTCCAGTCCTGCATTCTTTGCAGATACAGGCAAAAGGCGAGAAGTGTGGCAAAACTTCCCACCCCAGTTCTGCAGGCACTTGCAGCACCACAGCACCAACTCACTTTGAGTTGGTTCCCTGAGCGCCAGACCCTGTTGCTACAACTGCAGTAGAAAAGCAAACAGGCTGAAGTGATATTACAGACTACTCCAAGCTTATAAACAGCCCTGCAGATTTCCCATCCATCAGACATAAGACCAGCTACCTCTGTAACTGAACACACAAAGCCTTGAACCCTGCAAACCACCTGCACCACAGGAAACCTTTGTATGCAGCCTGCTAAAGACTCTCCTCACCAGTGAGTTCTGCAGACTGCAGTGTCCACAAAGGGTTGCTCTAATGGTTCAATCTCTTTGCTTGTTGGTACTTTGGCTGGGTCAGCCCCTCAGCTGCCAGCCAGAGACCCGGCACCAGCCACTCCTCACACTTGTTTGTGCCAGACCAGGAGTTGCCACGGCAGTAAATGGTGGCTGAGATGCTGCAGTGCTGGTGTTTGGAAGCCTGGTGTGTCTGACTCTCTGCACATAAAAGGTCTGTTTTGCAGGCTGTTTGTTACCTGTTCCTCGAGACAGTTGTCCATGAACCAAAGTCTGGGAGTCCATCCCGACCACACTGATCAGACCTGAATCAGCAAACTAAGCTTGCTAGGCCCTCAGGTTTTTCCACAGGGTTTCTTAAAATTAAATCACAAGCAAAAAATGCAGCTTAGTCCTTCAAAAGCTGCAATCTGCTAAGACCCTCAGGGCATTTTGGCAAGCTCTTCACATCTTTGCTCAAATATTCTCTATCTCTCTGAGCTGCCAAATTTCAGAGTAAACTTCTGTCCTGCAGACCCTTTCATGTCAATATAAGCACGATAGCAGGACTGCAGTCCATATGCCTAGGTGTGCAAACCAGGTCAGATATCTCTCTTCTTCCTTCCAGGGACACTAGAATTATTTGGGTCAGGGGTGGGAATGTAACAGACTTCTTGTGATTTGATGGAGGCTGCAGGGCTGGGCTAAGGAGGTGCCCAGCATCCACCATTCAAATTACAAAGCCTGCTTGCTTCTCAGAGCTCTGCCATTTCACCATACAGTTCATGTCCAGCAACGTTAGTTCTAAACAAAAGAGCAATTCTTTGCATTTTGCATAGAATGGTTTGGGTTGGAAAGGACCTTAAAGCTCATCCAGTTCCAACCTCCTGCTGTGGGCAGGGACACCTCCCACTGGCTCAGGCTGCTCAAAGCCCCAGGCGACCTGGCCTTGAACACCTCCAGGGATGGGGCAGCCATGACTTCTCTGGGCAATTTATGCCAATGCCTCACCACTCTCACAGTAAAAAATGTCTTCCTAACATCTAATCTAAACCTTCCCTCTTCCAGTTTAAAGCCCTTAACTCTTGTCCTGTCACTACAGGCCCTTGTAAAAAGTCCCTCCCCAGGTTCCCTGGAACTCCCTTTAAGTACTAGAAGGCTACTATAAGAGGCATCACACACTTTCCAGTTTCATGCCACTTCTTAAGTTCTACTGTACAGCCTCTAATGTTTGTATGACAACTTCAGTGAATCAGGATTAGCACAAAATTCATTAGCTCTTTCACTATTATAAATAACTGTCATCCAAAGTGTTTTTCACTCCTCTCCAAATGCAGCTCTCACTTCAAAGTGGGTCATTTGAATCCAATTTCTGTAAGTTGCATTCCTAACTCCTTGTGCTTCTAGTATTACTATCTAACGAATCTGCTTGAGTTTTGCACCAAATCGAGACACAAATATGTTAATAAGCTTCACATTCAAGCATTTCAGTTCTGAAATTCCCTTTTGTGTTTCCTTTTGCTTTTATAATGACTGTACTTGCTCTACATGACAAGGAGACTAAAATGGCCAGCTCACACAATGGGACTTGCTGGTGTGAGCCAGCTTTAGAGATGAGATGATGTGAACATAGACCAAAAGACAGCTCTGAAGACGAGGCAGAACAGTGAGGCTGCACTAGAAACAGCTGTATCTTAATGGTAAATCCCACTCCTTTTTTCTTGATATATCAGAGCTGCTTCTTTCTATGCAGTCATCACTGCACAACAGAACAGTGGCAGGAGACCTGTGAAGTCTCCCCTGGGGGTGCCCCCTAACTCCTCTAAATGTCTCCTTTAAAGGCAAACGCATGCAGACCTTTACCTGTTCCCTAAACACGTGTGTAACATGCAACTCTACAGCATACACACACACACCCCCTAGCACAGCTACATGCAGAGAACATGTGTTTATCTTTTCTACAACCTATTTTCCAAAGGATGGAAGATTTAAAGTTTCTTATTTTTTTCCTTTCCCTTGAGGAAGGATTTTCACTTTCTCCAGCCCCAGGGGAGGCAGAGTCACAGAAACAGCAGCAGGTCACTGTAAATCTTTGAAACTAATAATTATTAAACACATAAATCTATTTAATGCATAGAGCCTCCAAACATGCTGACTGGATAATACAAGAGAGAGAGAGGGAGACAGACTCACACATAGCAAAAGGGCCCTGCCATCTTTCCAGATAGGAGTCTGGAACTGTGTTTCAGTGACAAAGTTTAATTTGCCGGAACAGTTCCTGGGCAGGAGCCTTGGGAAAACCTGGGCTTTCAGCTTTTTATTCCACACTACCAGCAGCTACTCTGGAGTCCCTAGCAGAGAACTGTAAACAGAAGCTGGGAACTAGGTGACATGACGTGTTTCAAAGCCCCCAAGTGGGTGCTCCCCTCTCACAAAGAACAGTCTGGGTGCCCAGTGTGAGATGTAGGATGGGTGGATTTGAGACACAGACCCTGCCTCCACCAAAAAAGGAGAAGCGCGACGCATCCTCTACCAGGAAGCAGCTTCTGTGCCCTGGTAATGCAGCCAAGGAACATGCACCCCACAGCAGCCATGGGAGAGCCAAAATCCCTTTCAATGCTGACCTGAGGCTAGAAGGAAGGGTAAGGGACCTTTACCAGAGGAATCTTCCCATACAGCTCCGCTCTTCAGTCCCCAGGCCCACTGCTGCAGCACATTACGCTACAGGAGTCTTTCACCAGGGAATGTAGCTTTAGCATTTCTAACTTCTCTGTCTTCGTTAGCATTTCCTTGGCCTCCAGCAGGCAGCAGCATATTCCAGCAACCATCGTTCCCCTGCAGTAGTCAAAATGGTGTCTGGCATGATGTAGCACCTACTTTCTATGCCAGAAAGCCTGGAAGCAGCACCTCTGCATATCTCCTCCTCTTTCCTACCCCTCAAAACAAAGGAAAAAGCAACTGTCTGCTTTCAAGAACAACCCACCCATTCATTGACTTTGATAGGACTTAAATAGATGCGTAAGACTCTAGGTGGAGATGGGGAAGAGGTAAGAAGTCTCACATGAGCTGATTTAGTATTTGAATGCTGGAGCGTGCTCACTCTGTGCCTACTCTCAGTCCTGAAGAAGGTACCGCCAGTATCTCCTTAGGTCTGTGACCACCACACTTAACGAAACAATAAATGTCATTGCAGACTTTGCTCTCTCTTCATATATCAATCCACATCCGCCCCATTCATGTGCCAGCTACACAAGTTCAGCATAGGGTCACTGTTAAAAGGATTTTCCTAAAAAGCAAACATCTTTGTTTTGTAAGAAAAAGTTTGGTGCCTTCTTAGAGTAAAAACTTTGAATTCTGGTTTTACTATAGGAATTCCTTGTGAATTTACAAATAAATTTTACTATTTGGCTCATCAGAAAAATTGAGATTGGGGTGCATTGAGAAAGATGATACCTGTTCTCTATCAGCAGCATGTTCCAAATGATCCTAGGGGAAACCAAATCCTTAACATCTGCTTGATTTCAACCACAAGCAGTGACATCTCTGTCCTAGTAACAAATCTGTACCCCTACAAGGTAGATTTAGGTATTTGTAGATGGTTTTCCATCCCTTCCTTTATTTGGATTCCTTTAAAGTTCTGTCTCAATTCCTTGGGCACGTCATGCACACTGCTAGGATGACACATATAACACATCCATGCAATGTTTTACTGACGTACCGTATCAACTTCAGCTCCGTTTTAACACAGACATTTCCTGTGATGAAGATTCTCAGTGTAGATCCAAATTTTGCATCTGAGGCTTGTCTCTCGCTATATGCAATAAACAGCAAAGGCAAGAATATAAGATGCTCTAAGCAGAACTGTACTCAGAGGAACGCTACCTACTGGACTTTGGTAAATCTTAAAAAAAGTGTACAAATGTGGCAGTGAAGTTTAGGCTATCAAAATACATTTGACAAAGTGCCTGAGCAGAAGATTGGAGAAAATGACCTCCAGTGGTCTTTTCTAACTCAAAGAATTCTATGATTTATGAGAGTATCTTCTGTTTGTGACACTAGAGAACGTGTTTCTATCTATTTATTTCTTTGCCTATCACTTTTCTCATCTCAGCAGATGGAAACCAATAACATGTTCCACACTGCTCTGAATCCCACCACTGAGGAAGTTCTAGATGGTCCAGACTGAGCATTCATCCCGTCTGCAATGGAAACACGCTGGCTACAACTGCCTGCACTTTGAACAGGCACATCAAACACTCTGAGTGACAGGTCAAGAAAATGCAACAATCATCTCCATATTGTGCTGCAGGGTTTTTTCTCAAGAAAATAAAAAAGCAAAATGTGGGGGACAGGTCCAAGGAAGCTAAATTTAATCTGCTTTTCAAGTTGTTTGTGGATGGCAAGAAAATATGTGAAAAGGATTTTTGGACAGATCTCCTTCTATTTTGCAAGCTAATGGAATTTGCTGAAACAAGACCACCAGCTGCTTTGCTTATAATGCTCTGCACTGAATTTCAGGATATTTGTTTCCTTCTGATAGGTGGTGGCTCTATTCCATACTGAAGATGGGCCTCATCCAGTGCTCCAGATGCAAATATCCCTTTACCCTAAACCTGAGGTTACATTTTTCAATATGGAAAGTCTGATGAATCAGACAAATCCCTTCACATGAGTGACCTCTACCATCAGAGTGTGTTGTGGTGAGATCTGGCTCAGGATTCTGTGACTTGGAATCTTGAAAAATAAATCATGAGTTTCCAGTGTAGGAATGGGTAAAATAAGAAAGAGATTTGATAATTTTTTTAAAGCATTTCCAATGTCTATTTTTAAGCAAATATTTCTTGGAAGCTTAGAAATATTCTGATGCTCCTTCCCAAGCCATCCATTACTTATTCTCTCAGGAAAACAGCTGATAAGTCGAACAAAATCCCACTCTATGTATAAGTACATGTTTGTGCAAGTCTCTCCATTAATAATTGTGTGACTTATTAATATTTATTATGATATCACACACTACATATTATTAGTTAAAACTTATTGGCCAATGTCAGCTAAACTGGGCAGATACACAGAGCTCAAAGATACTCAAATCCAGGTATCGTAAAAACTGCCTTTGCACATAATTACTCTGCAAAGGCTTTGATTCTTTTTTGAGACCCCCTCCAGGTCCTGTAGGCATCAAAGTGGTTTAGGAAAAGGAAAGAAAGGGTAGTAAGAAAGAAAGGAAATGGTAAAGGCATTTGGAGAAGGAGAAGCAGGCAGAAGACAAGAAAATGAGATATGTTAAATGAGTGAAAGCATCATTTGTTGTCTGCTGGAGAGAAAACCAAGCAGGAATATTCTCTCATGCCCCACGCAACCACAGCTGTGGGCCAGCAAGCCTGGCCTGTCCAGGGGATGCAGAGCATAGACCAAGTGCAAGGCAAAAAAACCCCCAAACCATCAGAAAACTATCCACTGTCCTCTTTGTTATTCTCCATTTTTATGCCAAAAGCTTCCAAGGTTGATCTGACTGTAGAACACAGGGATCCACTGAGAGCCTGTGCCATCCTTCATGTGACACGTGTCACTGTGCCCCAGCATCACCCTTCCAAGGCTCAGAGCTGTTGTCCCAGCAAGCTGTGAGCAAAGCCCCCGCAAAATGTGGGTCTCCAGCTGTAACAGGGTGAGAAAGTAAGGGTGCAGCTTGGGACGGACAGAAGGCGAGCACAGGTTCCAGCCCTGCTTCGCCTGCCACAATCGCGGCCTTGGGGCCCCTGGCGGTAGTGGACACGGTACCTGTAGGCGTACCTCTAGGGGGTGTTGGGTGACAGCAACTGAACATGAGCCAGCAGTGGCCCAGGTGGCCAAGAAGGCCAATGGCATTGTGGCCTATATCAGAAATGGCGTGACCAGCAGGTCCAGAGAGGTTCTTCTCCCTCTGTACTTGGCACTAGTGACACTGCACCTTGAATCCTGTGTTCAGTTCTGGGCCCCTCACCACAAGAAGGATGAGGCTCTGGAGCGAGTCCAGAGAAGAGCAACAAAGCTGGTGAAGGGGCTGGAGAACAGGCCTTGTGAGGAGCGGCTGAGAGAGCTGGGGTTGTTCAGCCTGGAGAAGAGGAGGCTGAGGGGAGACCTCATTGCTCTCTACAACTACCTGAAGGGAGGTTGTGGAGAGGAGGGAGCTGGGCTCTTCTCCCAAGTGACAGGGGACAGGACGAGAGGGAATGGCCTCAAGCTCCGCCAGGGGAGATTCAGGCTTGAGATAAGGAAAAAATTCTTCACAGAAAGGGTCGTTAGGCATTGGAACAGTCTGCCCAGGGAGGTGGTTGACTCACCTTCCCTGGAGGTGTTTAAGGTGAGGGTGGATGAGGTACTTAGGGGCATGATATAGGGATTGGTGGGAATCGTTGGACTCGACGATCCAGTGGGTCTCTTCCAACCTGGTGATTCTGTGATTCTGTGATTCTGTGATTCTGTGAGGAGGCGATGCCTTTGGGATTCCCGGCGGGCACAAGCCCCTTTTGCACATCCAAGTGCTGCCACCTGACGGCCAGAGAGGCCGCGCAGCGCCGGGCACTCGGCCGGCTGCCATGTAGCCGGGGCTCTCTTGCCTTGGCAGGCCGGCCCTGGGGGTGCCCCGCACCGCAGCCGCTGTCCCCCCTCCGCCAGAGCACCCGCAGCCTCAGCCCTGCCTCCCCACAGCCTTCCGACCCCTTCCAGCGAGGCACGGCCACTGCCAACCCTGCCCCTTCCACGCACCCAGCGCCCCGGTCACACACGCGTTAAACGTCCAGGCCTGCGACCCACGCGTGATCGATCTCCCCGTGCCACATTACGGACATGATTAACCTTCTCCCACCACGTCACATATTCAATACACCTCCTTTGCCTCCTTCATTCGGACAAAATGAATCTCCTTAGTATTGTCAATAATAATTTTCTTTATATCCAGCATAACAACATGAGGCAACCTGACAGCGCACTCAGGCAATAATTCAATCTTAGCTTCCCACCAACGTTCATTAAATTGAATATAACCTCAGCAGAGCTGCCACTGAATTATACCCTCATATCCTTGTGGGAATTGTATATTATTCCCTGGGGAATAGCAGCAATGCAGCCAAAGATGAAATAGTTCATTTTAAAAACCCCAGGATTGTAACTGATAGCACATTATTTCTTCATCTCATTACTCATTTTGCATGTTAGTAATTAGCAGAGGTTATTTCCCCCATTCCCCCCACCCTTTTGTTTCATTTCATGTCTGATAACATTAATCCGTGGGAGATAAGATGCTGTAAGATTTTAGCACAGTTGAAATGACCGAGTTCCTCACTAGAGGCAGGCAAACCCTAGGAAATTCAAATTCTTTTTGGCAAATCCCCAGAACTGCTCCTCATCATCCCCCATGTATTTGGCATTTGTCCCTTCCCCTAGAAACCCAGCCTCTCCTGGTCTAACAGTGCAGCCGGATGGAGCGAGGCTCAGGTCTGTTTGTGCCAGCTCTGTGGTGCTGCTCCTACTGCTGCCTCTCCTGCTTGTGAAGTCTTATGATTCACTCAACTGTAACAATAAGCACAAAGTTTTCCCCATTCCATGGCATCTTCTTGTGAGGGCTGTGGAAGCTGATCTGTGATGCCACTGTGCAGGGATGGGGGGAGTTTGCTGTGTGTCACAGAGACAAAAGAAGTGCGGTTGGTGTGTCTTCCTGCCCTGTGCCATCTCTTCCAGCCTCTCCGGCCTTTGGGAGCTTCCTTCAGCCCACACGTGTGCCCCTCTTTCCTGCAGCAGAACTGTGCTGCCTTCAGCAAGATGGCCACTGGTCACCCAGCAGCTAACGACTCTCTAGCACATCAGCATCAGCCCCAACACAGCCTTCACCAAAGCAAACGAGCCCGAAGAGCCCACCGACAGCTCAGCCAGGCTGGGCACAGCAACCGCCAGGCTCTGCCTTAAGTTTCTTTTTCACTGGCTGGCTGTTCCTGTGGTGTTCGGGGACAGAACCCAAACATTCTCCCCCATGTCACTCTCCCGCTCCTGCTGTTAAACCTTATCCTGCTGAATACCATGTGTTTGATATTAATTACATGTCCGAGCCCCATGAAAGTCATTGAAATTTAATGAGATACAGGGATGGAACCACTGAGCCAATGGCATTCATTAGGGGTTGCCATGGAGATCAGTTTGCCAGGCTTGACCCACATTAAGTGCCACTGGTCACCTCCCAAACAGACAAAAACATGAAATTAAAAAACAAAAAAAAAATTGGAGCCAATTCCTGAGGGGTCTGAGTGCTATGAGCTCTGTTGCCTTCAGCCAGTGCAGCTGGGGCTCGGCAGTGCTCAGCAGCAGTCGTGGCTCCACCAGGGAACTGGGCTCTGACAGAAGTCAGGAGGTTTTCCTGACTGGCATCTGCAGAAGGAGAGCAAAACCCCACCACCTCACCGACACAAAGAAGCCATCGAGTTCTTTGCACTTCCTTTCCACTTCTTGCAAGTGGTGTCGCTGAACAGGGCTGTCACTTGAAACGCATTCTGTTTTCTGCTTCCAAAATTGTGCTGTTCCTAGCCAGTACTGATGTCGTGGCTCTGAGATCAGGAAGATGGGATGAGAGAGTGAAAGATGAGGGAAAGAAAAAAGGCTGCAACTCAGCATGAAAGTACTAGATAAAGAAATGTGAACAGAGAACCATCAACAAGAACCAAGGATGCCCTGCGATACAGGCCCTGCACAGGGGCTGTGAAAGCTGACGATCCTTCCTGGCTCAGCCAGAACGCCTGTACAGCCTTGGCCAAATCCCTTACTCACCATCTTCCCCATTCCCTCTCTGTAAAATCAGGCTTATAACACCTCTTTTTCCCTTCCCTTGTTTTTCCTCTTCCCAAATCAAAGTAAGAAGTGTCCTGCCCATGTGCTTCCCTGGTGCCTAGTGAAGGGGCAGCCTGACCTCAGGCAGCAATTTGCAGTCTCTCAGTATAAATAATAATAAACCAGATTAACCAGCTCACCAGTCTGTCAGCTTTCCAGCCCACCAGCAGCTGGTGAGAATCAGAGCCCGCTGCAGATGTAGGAGTGACTGGGTGGTGGTGGGGAGCAGGGGAAGGCAGAAGGAGGCTGGCTGTGCAGGGGAACACACAGTGCTGGCACCTGAGCAGCCTCTTTCTCTTGCACGGACCTTGCTGCAGGCGATACAGAGCAGCAGCAGCAGAGTTGCCTCGGATTTCCAAACACCTTTTAGTATTTTATCTTTCCACCTTAGTCCACTTACAGCAAATACACACAACTGTCACATCCCATGGTCTAGAGGGGAACCTTCAACAACAAGATAGTTTAAGCCAGGTTGCAATTAAATGAACTATGCCCTCCCCACAGAGGCAAAATTGTAAGTTACAATTCATAAGGCAGCTAACCTCTGAGCACAGAGGGTATCCTTTGAAGCACAGCCCAAAACACAGAGAGAAATCGCAACAAACTTATCTGAGTACATCTGGTTCACCTACCCCATCTGCAGCCCTGGGAAAGAACCCCATTGCCAAAAATGGCTGAAACCTTATCCCTACAGCCTACAGGGGTTCAGATAATTATATCTGACATGAAAACTTGTAGCACATACAAAAAAAATGGGAGGGGGAAGAAAAGGTCAACTGTATAAAGATGCAATCACTGTGGAAGGGGCCAAGTTACAGCATGGTGAGCTCCTGAAACAGCCAAGACAAATACAATACAATTAGGGTTACATCGGCTCATCCTTTTGAGATCCCATATGTGGGTGTATGAACCTTAAAAAAAAAGGGCCAAGTTATCAGGACTCGCTGCTTATTTAACTTGGCTTGTTCCGAGGCTCACTCTGTTCTAACTTCATCCCATTTTTGCAGCAAACAACCCATTTCCAATATTTTACTTGTCAAGTGCTTTCTGATCACATCTCTCTTCTTTTCATTGTTTTCATTAGAAAAAGAAAAGTGCTGAGAAAGGGAAGTGGATATGAACTGAGGGCCTCCTACACCAAAGTCAGCAAATCTTATCCCTCTGTGCCAGCCAGCCCAGGGTCTTTGGTCAAAAATGAAAGCACAAGAACTGCCAGTGTGTTTAATTACCAACTGCAGGGAGCCCAGTACAGCCCCACAAATGGAATATTGAAATGGCATATTGAAACTGGCAAAGGAAAATCAGCTGAACATATTTTGTGCAAGGGCCACAGAGTTGAAGCCCGAGAAGGATGCAGAACTTTAGGAGCCCTGGGATCAGCTTTACCCAGCCTCTGTAGAGGCTGAGATGAATCCAGTAGTTTTACATAGTTAACACAATCCACACTGAAAGGGGCTGGTGCATAGCAGTGAAGATAACACAGAGCACTCGTTCTAGCTCTGCCCTTTTCAACGCACTTTATATTAGAAACTCCAGTTATACATTTATGCAGTCATTATCAATCACAGTATTGGAGATGCTTCCTGCATGGCAGTGCCAGTTAGATGGCCCTGTTACACCAGGTACTGCCGATTGACCTGGGAGGAGACAAGCAGAGATAAAGGAGCCAAGAAGGTCTGAGCCAGAAGGCAGCACGCAGTGCCACTGTGTGCTGCTGGAGGCCCTCAAGGGCCATCTGGCCCTCACAGCAGCACCCACCTCCCCTTGTTCCCACCACACACACACACCCCGTCCTTCTCAGGCTCGTTCCAGTTGTGGGGAGGGCAACTGCCATATAGGCTTGTGGCTGGGAGACTGAAGGGTCACTGAATTCAGCAGACAGATGAAGGCAGAGCAAAAGCCAGGTTGCCAGGGAAAAACATGTATGGTCCCCTCCTCCTTGCCTTCTCTGCCAGTTATTTAGGAACCAACATCTGTGCCCTGTTTCAGTGAAGAGAGAGATCTACCCTACTGTCATCTGTCCCTGATCCATGCCAGAGAAGCATCATTTTGCTCCACTCCCCGCTCCTGCCCAGCACTCCCTAGAGCCACTGGCACAGGGACACAGCCCAGGCCACAAGTATAGAGAGGATGAACCCAGCCATGCAGCTTCTCTTCCCCTCACCATTCATCACTGTCAGGCTGCAATAACTGAACATTTGCATCCCAGTTTCACACAGCTACCCCCCCCAACTCCCCACAAATTAGCAGTCCACCTATATTCACAGATCAGCACGTCTGCTAGATATCTGCTCCTGTGAGGGCTGCAGAGGGAGGGGGCAGCAGAAGAGTGTGATGATCAGGCTTGAAACAATTTCTGGTCCTGAGGCTGCCAGCAGTACTGGCCTCCATTCTTTATCTCATCCCACAGGGTAACGCATCCAAGTAATGCTACTGCTGCTGTTGGGAGTTTGTTCTGTTGGTTTGCATCATTTACACTTCTGCCTCCTTCCTCCATGAGCCTTCATGGAGGTGTCTCCATTTAGTATGCAGGCCTGGTTGGCCAGTTGCCATAGCAATCCATTGCAGTCCTCATAATATTGCAGGAAGCAAGATCAAAAAAGCAGCATTGTAATAAAGAAAAAAAGAGAAAGGAGAAGGAAAGGCATCCCTCCCGCTCCTCTCCGGCTCCACCACATGTAGAGACACTATGCAAGAGCACTTCATTTTAGCACTGGAGTGAAAGATGAACACCGTTTCCACAGCCATGCTGCCAAAAAGCCAGATGCCCACAGGGGACAAAAGTGGTGTCACTCATTTGAAGCACCACACCATGCTCAGCATTCATCTAGCCTCTATCCCCTGGAACACTTCATACATCGCCACCTCTTCCTTTCCTAAACGATATACTATTTGCCTAAAGACAAAGCTTTGCCCAGCACCCCCTGATCCACACAAAGACAGAGCTCCTCTGCTCCAAGGATAGCTAACGCCTCGGCAGTATGTTCATTCATCCTGTCTCCCTCTGCTCACGAGGGAGCAGCTCCCAAGCTAGAGTTGGCAAAGGCCAATGTTGGCCCTCAGTGACCAGACACAAAATGTAACAATCTTTTCCTTGATTTCACTACACTGATTTTGTTTGCTATTTTTCCTAGAAGTGCTCAGGATGCCCAATTGAATCAAGCCTATGCTGTTACACAGATAAGAACTAACCACTCCTTTACCTAGTGGCCTCCAAACTGCCCACAGATACATCAGCCTGTACAGCTAAGTCCCAGCAAACAAGCTTTTGCTATTAAAGGGTTCAGCAGAGGAATGCAACAAACATGCACCAAAATATCCAATTTGACAATAATTCCAAAACAAAGAGTAGTGTGCGGGGCCCTGGGGATGCTGCAGCTGATGCTTTGTCAGCACAAAAGCTGTCAGAGCTGTTCGGTGTCTGCACCAGCGTGCTACTAGCCACATGCATATTGTGGATTTGTGAGGTTACAAGGTACCCAAATGGAAGGAGAATACAGCCAGTGCTACTTGAAAAACAGACCTGGTCTCGTTGCCAAGACCAGAGCCTCCCCTGAGCTATGGGTCTTCACCCACATCTGCCTTCACGTGTCTTTCCCCTCCATTTTGAACATTTCAAGTTACCTGCAAAAATAATAGGAGATGTTTTTTTAATTGCACATTGTATGAGCAGCTTGAGGAAGTCAGTGGATGAAGAGTCCATCCCCAGTGGAGGGCACGTGGCTAACGGGTAGATTTAATTTATATAAGGCACACCGCTCTCCCGTAAGCCCTGCTTGGCATATTAAACTGGTGTCTTACATCTCCTTCCAGTGCCAGAAATATTCATTTCCCACATCATAAAGACCCAGACATGAATAATAATATTAATAATTAAGTGCCTGACTCCAGGGCTGTACTTTGAGCATCATAACACTCTAATCATTTGCTTATCCCATGATAATTGCACTCCTCCAACCTATTTCTATGCTCTGCCTTACCGGTTAACCATTTATTTGCTAGGGTGTTTCCTAAGACCCCACCCAAGTTTTCAGACCCCAAGTCTCACCTTCCTAGTGAATTGATGAGGTATGTGCTGCAGATTCAAAATGCCTTCTTTTAAAAATGAAAGCTGTTCACACCACCATGAAGAGCAAGGGGAAAGAAATCTAATTACTCCCACTACTTTTTAACTGCAGCAGAGAAATGGCACTTTGTACTCCTTTCTTCGAGCCCAAGCAGCTGCATTCCCACAGACAGCAGCCCCAAGGCTCTGCTAACAACCGTCACTCTTGCCAAGCTCACAAAGAGGGGTGGATCAGCAATACAAGGTGGTACGGGTGTCCCAGCCACCTGCTGTAGTACAGGGAGAGCCACGCTCATCTCAGCTCCTTCCCAAACCAAGAAGTAGCCAAAGCAGTGGGAAGGGAGGAGGATGAATATCTGCCACACGCAGCCAGGCAGATAACCCCAGCTAAGCTTGCTCAGCACTAGTGAGGCACTGGAAGCAGTACAGTTGTGTTCATATGGCATTCTGCCTGGACTCATTAGCCTTTCCGAGAAGCATGGTCTATCTTGCACAGGCTCACCTGAAAATGCCATTTGTACAGGGGTTGCTTAGCTCAGTGTTGGGTTTTTTCAAGCCCATTCCTGTAAAAATTCCAGTCACAGTTCTGTCATCTTTCCCACCCCATGTGTAAGGACACCAGCTATGGCGCTGACTGCAACTAAAATACAGCTACATGCAACTCTGGACAAGAAAAGGCTCGCTGACTGCTTTCACACACACTCCTTTACTGTGGTACTTACCTTCCACATTTTCCCCACCAAAGCCTGCAACTGCAGCACAGAAATCCAAGATTCTCAACCATCTCTTTATTCATGGCCTTCTGCAAAGCCCAGCCACAAATCTGCCCCATGAAGAAAGAAATTTATGAACATGCAGGCTCCTCATTACACGTATTCTCACAGTACATAAGGCACCATTTCTGAAGGAGATTCAGAGAAAAGGTTCATTAAAAGTGAGTGGGTAGCAGTCTGCAAGGCCATCAATAGGAAGAAAACAACAGCAGAGAAGCCAGAGCAAAACAAGCACCAACTACGGGTACTTCAAAAGCAGAATATATCAAAAAGCTTAGTGTCAGCAAAGAGAGCTTGAGAAAATAACATTAAAGCAGCAAGACCACAAAAAAAAAGTCTGATACGACAAAAAGGTTGGTGTGTCAGGAAAAATCTCAAATGTTGGAAAAAACTACTTTTGTAACTGTTTCTGACTCCACACAGCAAACACAAAAAATACAAACACTGATTCTTATGGCTGAATTAAATCAGAGGTTGGTGATATGCATATTTTATTGTTTGCTAAATGAAGAACCAAAAGAAACTTGCTTCTTGCTGATGTTCTCCCAAAACCAGGGAGTAAGAACACTCGCTCCAAAGATTATGGGATTCTACATGCTTACTTGAGTAGAACTTTAATTTATCAGAGTTACTAGTTACATATGGATGTAGACAAGTCAGGTCCTGCAAAATTCAGTGATATAAATAACCACTTCAGCAAAGTCTGTCGAAATCAAGAACAGCCAAAAAGACTGGATGCCCATGCAGGGTGATGCATTTGAAGAGACCATGCTTGGCCAATAATGAAACAAAGGGAGAAAGAGAAGAAAAACTGACCTTCAAGAAGAGATTACAATAAGGTACGAAAGGCCAGTTCTATAAAACTGTGACTGATCAGACTCTGGCACTGACACGAACAGACAAGTATCAGAGCAACTTCTCATTAGATTTCAGTGCCTTGAGGTACTGACATACACAGCGCTGCCTCCCAGAAATGATTAACCATCCTCACTGGTGTCATGTAACGCACAGTAGGTTTTACAAAGGAAGCAAATGCCCACACAGCTTCTGGTTCCCCACGTCTCTAAAAGCAAGCCACACAGTGTCAAACAGGAACATGACTGCTCCTGTTGGAGTTTTGCCTGAGGCTCAGTCCACACTAGAAAGCTGCACCACTTTGTTACACCAAGTTATACAAACTTCCACAGCCAGGCAGACCTTGTCTTAATAGCATTCCATCTAGATTTTGCTATCCTGTAGGGAAAACGGGACAGTCATCTCTCACTGCACTGCCTAGAGTGCAGGGATTTGCAGAGGCATGTCACCTGCCTTCTTCCCTCCTCTGCAACACCACCATGCTGCCCTTCCCCATTTCTTTTCAGTCCCACAGCTGCACATAAAATGCTGGGGAGGATCTCACAGGGAATGCTGGTTCCACAGCAGCAAACCACCATTCTGAGTCTTGTCTCCCTGCAAGGCAGCCCTTCCTGGCTCCTCCTGGGCTCAGGCGGGATCCTCACCTCCTCCTGCCTGGCATGGAATACTGCCTACTCATAAATAACCTACCCATCACTATACCTGCCTTTGCACTATGTCTTCCTACCACTGCAGCTGTACCAGCAAAAAGTCATATTGCCTAATCAGGGTTAGTTAAATCATTAAAATTTCAAGTCAAGCCTAAGTCAAGCTATTTTTAAAAAAAACAAGACCCAGATATAAATACTTCCGATCACTGTTTTAACTGTGTAACACAGGCTTATCTGACAGTTTATAAAACATGCTACACAGAAGAACTCTTGCAGTAGTTCCTGGAATACCTTGCTATCTGGAATATTTGCTAACAATTTGCCACAGCTGTTGACTTGGAATGTTCTTTGTTGGAGTTCATTATCTGTCCAGTGTGACTAATTGTCCAGATCATGTTTCTGGATTTGCTGATTGACTAGACACCTCCCAGAACCAAAATCAGCCTTCAGAGTAGCTACTCAGTATTTCAACGTGAATACTTGCATATATGCATGGTTAATGTAAGTATCTACGAGAGTCTCCTTTTCCCAGCATCTCTGTGAACTAAATCATGTTGGTCAGGGGAAGCCAACAGAGGAAGTCAGTGATATGAAGATGATATTTTGACAACTCATTCCAGAAGCTCAATGTGAGCCAGCAATGTGCGCTTGCAGCCCAGAAAACCAACTGTATCTTGGGCTACATCAGAAGAGGTGTAACTGAGGCCAAGGGATGGCATTTCCCCCTCTATTCTGCTCTTGTGAGGCCTCACTTCGACTCCTGCATTCAGCTCTGAAGTACATGGATTTGTGAGGTTGAGTCCAGAGGAGATCACAAAGACGACCAAAGGGTTGGAGCACCTCCCACATGAGGACAGGTGGAGGGAGCTGGGCTTCTTTAGTTTGGAGAAGAAAAGGTTCCAGGGGGACCTTAAAGCAGCCTTCCAGTACCTAAAAGTGGCCCACAGGAAAGCTGGGCAGGGGCTTCAAGGAGTGCAGTGATAGGGAGATGAGGAATGGCTTTCAGCTGAAAGAGGGGAGATTGAGATTAGGTATAAAGAAGAACTTCTACAATATGAGGGTGGTGAGGCACTAGTCCAGGCTGCCTGAAGTTGTGGCTGCTCCATCCCTAGAGGTATTCAATGACAGGCTGGGTGGGGCTTTGAGCAACTTGATCCAGTGGAAGGTGTCTCATTCTATGATTCTGTAATGGACCTGGGACGGGGCAATGAAAACCACCAACTCTCCATTGGAAGCTTTTGTCAGCAGGTGTCCAGCTCTTTCTGGCCCAGGGCAGGCCCCAACTAGTTATCTCTGACTTCTTGTGTCATTCAAGCTGCGGGCTAAAACAATGTTTAGACACTTGCATAAATGACAGACAAGCAAGCCTGCTCCACTGCATCCAGCAGAAAGCAAACTGGGATACCATCACAAGACCAGCACCTGACAGCCATAAGGACCTGAGGCTAAAACCCAACTGTTGCATTATGCCTCTAATGGTCTGGTAATACTTGTTAGTTGCATCAGTCTGCTGCCTGGTGTACTCAAGGCTGAAACAGCTTCAGGGTAGAGGTCATTATTTTTTGGATCTTTATGCAGTGCCTACAACATCAATACAGTAGCAACTGGAAATCAAATAATTAAGTTGTTACAGTAATAACAACACAGCTGAGAAGCAGTGATTCTGGCTGTGTCAAAGCTGCATAAATCCACTTAAAAGTCACATAGATCTTTTAACCTCCCTGGTCTATTAGAAAGCCAAGCTCTTGAGGGCAGACAACTGGAAGATAAACTACTATAAACTACTGTGCTGAGAGCTAGCAGTCCTACTTAGGTCAGTGTGCAGCTGCTAGTTGGGGTGATGCAATGGGACAGGCAAGGAAGTAAATGAGTCTGGCTGCTTCAAAATTCCTGCTCTGAATGCTATGGGTTAAATCTCTCTGACCTACAGAGGGGAGACCCGAGTACAAGAAAGATGAATGGGATTTCCTTTCCATGAATGGGGCAACCGGTAACAGAAACTTCTTGAGCTGTGAGCTATGTCAGCCTTGGCACACTCATCACTGCCAAACACAACTTTCCTCTCAATGAAGCTGAAGCTTCAACGGTTCTTTCAGAGGCTGCTTATACTCAGACAGTTAATTAAAATTGACAGTGTAGGGCTCCATGTAGCTGACTGCCAGAAAACAGGGTAAACACAATCCTTTTTCAGACCAAAAGGATGAACAATCAGTGAGGCAAATTCAGCCACGTGTTCAACTGTGAGTCTCTGCTGCTGGTGCATCTACTCCCTTAATAAAAGATCCTTCAGCCTCCTTTAGCACAAGACTGTGATCCATTGCTTTCAGGGGGACACAGGGTAGAGAAGATGGATCCTGTAAGCAGAGCACAGTTCAGACTCAGATAATGCAGAGAGGTAATGCAGAGAGGAAAGAGTAAAATCTTATTTTTGCTGTTTCTATTAGGTAATATTGTTGATAAAAGGAGCAATATGTTGTCTGTTAGGCTAAACATTTATGTGTACTTTCATTTAAGCACCGACTGCTCTGAACTGCTCGTACTCTCAGTTAATGATGGGCACTATGGGTGAGTGGAACAGGAGAAGGAGACAAGGAAATGAATAAAATGAGAATATTTTGCATTCTAAGTAGTTCCCATGTTTCCCTGCACCCCAAGAGTGAAGGGGCCCTTTCTGCAGTGCTCATCTGTGGGGCCTGTTCTCTGTTTGTACGACAACACCTCAGAGAAACACCTGCTGCCATGCTTAGCACCACAAGAGATCTGGACTCATACCCAGACAGGCTATGGGGTTTTACAAAAATCCAGAGAGGCCACCAAATACCGATCACATCTGCACCTGGCTTAAAAACTCCAGCCAAAGACTAAAGCCCCACCTGCCTTGCTGGAAGTCACACTAACAAGTTACAAACCTTGGCTCTGAAATCTTGAAACTTCACCTGCCAGATGGGGAACAGGGCACACAGCTGGGTTGCTAAAGGCAATAGAACAAACCAGAAACAGGAGTAGGAAAGAGCTCAGGGTTTCACCAAGACGCCACACTGCCACTGCCTTATCCACATTCTGCTTTGCAGAGCACAAGGGTACAACCATACCATCCCTGCTTGCATGCAGTGTTCCTCTACGAGTCCAGTCTGAGTTCTGTCAAAGAGTGTCTCCTGCAAATGGGAAGAGGGGGCAAATCCTCTCCTGTATGAAGCACCCGGGGGAAATAGCATCAGTTAGCAGGTTTGTGACTCTCATTTCAATAGCTGGTCACCTATGGGAGGACCAAGTTCCTAGAAAGAATCAGCAACTGATACAACCCTGAAATCCAAAGAGCAAAGATCACAAGGCTCAAAGAAAGACCCTGTCCTGAAGGGGTCAGATACAGGGCCCAGCAGTCATCCAATTAAACTCTAGCACATGCATTATTTATGGCATTGTTAGTAAACCAATGTCTGCTGGCCGCCCTGGCCTGCCCGTAGTGTAAAGAGCTCCAGAGCAGGACACAACCCATGTGCAGAGGCGCTCTAGGCTGGTCGCAAGCCCCTGGGCCCAGGTTTAGCAAGAGGCTTTGCTCTTCCCTCTGTGAGCCCCAGCCTCCCACACAGCCACCCACAATACCGGGGACCATGCCCAATCCAGGGCCAAAAGAGGCACCAATCCCTGGCTCCTTCCACTTGGAAAGGCAAGGCACAGAGCAGAGCTCCAGGGCAACAGTGGGCACAGGTTATCTCCCTTTCTCAGAAGGAGAAGTCTGTCTGTTCCACACCCTTACCATGAGCCTCCCTGAATCATCTGGGAACTACAATGCAAAGCCTGAGGTGTACAAACAAAACTGATGTTCCTCCTTGGAGGAGCAAGCATCCAAATACTGCAACCTGCCAGGGTGGCTTCAGGTGAAGCTGGCTTACCCCTGCCAGTCACAACTGTGTATTCAACAAAAGCACTATTAAAATAACTATGTTTATTTATAAAAGCAGGAAGGCTAAGTGACATTCCTATAACGGAGCACGCACCACCACGAGATTCCTTGCTGCTGGAGCAAAGCACTGTAATCTCCGCTAAGATGCACTGTTCTCTCTGCAGCATGCAGAAGGCGGCTGTGCTGTACAGGTGTGGCAGCAGGATTTGATTCTCCTACTCCCAGAGTCAGGGAAGTTTTGTCACAGGGCTTTGTGGTAATAGGATCAAGTACTAAATCCACAGGTAAGCACTAATGTTACCTGCACTCACTTGCCTGTTCATCTTGTATAATCAACATCAGGTATCTTGCGCATCACACTGTCCCTGCAGCCTCCTGCTCCATGCTGCTCTGCCCCACGCCTCAGGCTGACAGAAGGGCTTTCTCTTTGCAGGGTCTTGCATGAAACTGCATTGTAACAACATGTCCATCTTACACCCTGTGGCTGAGATTTTGAGATGCTTAAACCCTGGACCACTGAAGTTAATGAAAGGCTCATGTTACAGTTATTAGGACTCCTTCAAAACTCCCAGCAATGCATTGGAATCTCTTCTATTGATTCCTCTCCTACCCATTACAGACTGCTGCTGTACAGTATTGTATGTATTAACAAACATAACAAAACAATGAGGTCAGCTGCCCTTAATCACACCAGTTTAAATGCAGAGTTACTTTGATAAAATCAATTGGATTATTGATATGTACAATGGTATACTGGGGAGCAGAATGTGACCCCTCATCTCTGTCACACGGGTTACCGCCCTGCAGCAAACTGCAGGTCCTAGTAATCTGTTCAGATGCCATCCCTGTGATCTGCAACAATTGCACCCAGCAAATTAGAGTCAGAATCAAACACTGGGCAGTGAAAACAATTAATGCTCATATCTAAGGTATGCACTGTCCTCTAGAGCAATAAACCACCATGGAACTGCCACAGAATAACCCACAAACTGGTCGTACATGTCAGCAGAATCCATGAACTCAAGAGGCCCTCCCTGCAATGTGTCACCAGCTTTATTCTGTTGGTCTCCCTGTGCTCTCTCTTTGCTCCTGTCATCTGAATTTCCCCCTCAAGCAGCTCAGCTTTCCTTCCCATTCCAAAGCCAGGACAGGCAAGCGCCAGCAGGGACGGTCACAGAACACCAGCACAGCTCAGCATCCTGGCCTGAACAGCAGCACCTTCACCTCACTTCGCAGTGATTGAAGTGCTGCTTGGCACCTCAGGATTTCATGGACTACAGGTTTTCAGTGCTTCATAAACTGGAATATTTTTGCTTGTTTTCTTCTATTGTTAAACAATCCCTTGCAAAGATGTAAATGTGGGGAGCCTTGCAGCAGGTAAATACAGCACAGTCTGCTTCCTAGAGGCACAAGGAAGAGGTTTATGCCTTGACACACAGGGCTTTTGTAGATTTACCATTTTA
This sequence comes from Clamator glandarius, assembly GCA_033459285.1. Lineage (NCBI taxonomy): Eukaryota > Metazoa > Chordata > Aves > Cuculiformes > Cuculidae > Clamator > Clamator glandarius. The sequence goes on along the minus strand of JAUNZM010001016.1, from coordinate 3,254,507 downwards.
TTTCCCTTTATCCTTTTTAACTCAACTGCTGAGATTCTCAGCATTTAGAGACAATGACAGGATCTCAATGTCATGAATGCAGGTACAGCATTCAATTAATTTCCACAGGGAGTTCAATGCCCAGCTTGTTTTTCCTGCCTTGGAAAATTCCCTTTAGGTCTTTGGCTCCCGCTGAACTCCTGAGCCAATGCTATCAGTTGGCAAGATGTCCTCCAACACATGACAGAACATTCTCTTTAGCTGTTTGAAAAATGTTACATTTCCAAGTTACCCAGCATCTCCCTTCCTCTTCCACTGTAGAATACAGAAAGGGGAGTTCCTTACCATCATTGTACTAGTGTCATTCCACATGCTTCTAGCGTAGCTCTCCGTTATCATTGATCTTTCCAACCTAAATAATGTCTCTTTTTGTGTGGAAGCTGCCTCCTGTTTTTAAGGATACTCACTTTTCTCCCTGACCACTTTTTACTTGTACGGTGTTTTGTGAACACAGGTTGCCTGAGAACAGACCTGGAACCCCTGGTAAAGACTGGGAGCAGCTCTGGCTGCCACAACTGCTGACAGCCTAAATCAACAGTTACCAGCCCTTTCCAGGCTGCAGATCCGAAGAATTTCCTGCTGGTTGTCCTAGGTTTTGTATAGCAAACCTAAGCACGCTGACAACAGGCTCACTTTCCTTTGGTGATCTCAGCGGAGCCTACACCTCACAGATTATAAATCACTAAATCAATTGACTTAAAAAGAGGTGCAAGTTTCTCATTCAGCTCAACAAGGTGTTAACACTACGGTGCAGCAGCAGCGCATGCATGTCAGCACTCCCAACCAGTCTGACAGATAACGGCCAGCAGACACCAAGCAATTCTGCAATTGTGCAAGGATTTGGGGAATACAGCTGGTGTCAACATCCGTTCTTTTCAGCCCACCCTCTGACACTGGAGTCCTAATTCAGAGCTCAGTGCAACCCTGCTTCTTTTCCTATGGCCCTGATCAGCATAAATATATGTAAATTTTTATGCAAATACCTGACATTTAAAGGCAAAATCGCTGATCTTTATAATGATTACATATACTTTTTAAAAAAAGAAGTGTTTAAAGACCTGCAATTACAAGATAAAAGGGAGAACGTATAACTGTTACAGTTAATGACCCTGCATAAGTTAAAAGGGGTATTATAGCTAAGAAAAGATTTGTCTTTTAAAGTTCAGTAAGATGCTTAAGCATGCAAGTAATTTGAAATATATAAACAGAGCTGGCTGAGAAATATTCGTTGCTTTTCTAAAGAAAATTCTTAATTTCCAGTAAAATATTTTATTTCATTAACCATAAACCAGATTTTTTTTAAAAAGCATTTAAAAACTACAAAGTTTCTTCCCAAAAACATAAAATTCTATTTTCGTTTTTCCCTTCAAAAGGGAAGAAACAGAGCAGAAAGTTTCAGAGAATAAAATATATTTTTCCATTTTTCCTCTGAAAGCTCTTCCATGAGCGCGCAATTTAGCTTTGTTTACATGCTCTGCTGCAAAAAAACGATGGAGAGGGTTTCCTCGGACAAGCATGGCAGGGCTGTCCCCGCAGCCTCTGCGCAGACGCTGCGTCCAGCTGCCCTCCGCAGTGCAGCATCCCCACAGCTCTCGGCAACGGGTAAATGCTGCAGCCCAGCCCCTGCGCTGGGTCCCAGCTGCTCTTCACCCCCGATTCATTTGTGCCTGACCTAACCCACGCAGTGGTGTGGGGGCTTGCTCTCTTCACTGGTGAGCGCCATGAGCTAATATCCCATCTTAGATGTCACACAGATGAATGGGAGGCAGAAAGAGGGAGCACACTAGGCCCCAGCCCCGCTGTGAATAACTTAGATTTGCATAGAAGAATGGGTAAATCCATGGGCAAACCACCAAGTAATATCTTAACAAGAAGAGAATGAAGGTAAGATGTGCCCAAGGAAACAGTGTGACCAGCCTCACTCGCATCTGCCTGGTGAGCCTCATTCTTTGCCAGGATACCATGTATTCTCAGAGCCACCAGCCTGGAGAGGCTTCAGCCAGGCCACTTGTCTCCCCTTGCTGGACTCACATCCATCATCATCCATTGCTTGGCTTTGCTTTGCACTTGCATGGAGAACTAGGCAATCCCTTCCTCAAGTCGCTAGGGAAGGGATATGAAAAATGTACATAAAATTAATCGAGGCCAGTGACAACCTGAGGATGGAGGGGGAGGGAGAAGGATTTATTCATTTTCATGACAATAGCCACAGAGAAAAGAAATGCTCTCCTGCCTCTCCCCAGGGACCTGAATTGAATTCCCAGGGCTGCCAATCAGATCCAGAATTTAACAGCATTTATTCTGTGGGGAGGCTGTCTGGAGCCAGCGCGCCAGCATCTGGATGATGTCCTGAGCCTGCACAAGCAAGGCAACCAGAATCATGAATTTGCCTCGCTCACCATGCAGGGAAGGGTTCTGCACTCACGCACACAGCAGCAGCTTCTCTCTCATTTATGGCAACAAAGCTGGAAAGTTGGGAAGTCTGTATGATTTAACTAACACTTAAATGGAGGGACACAAGGTCCAGACCGGCAATCCCTAGCATTTTCATACATGGTGCTGCTGCAGATCCCATGCCCAGAAGCCAGGATCTTGACTCGGACTCAATGACTGGTTATAGACTGGTTTAAGTGGTTCCCATTTGGAAGCGGTTTCACACCAATGCAGGCAGAGAAAGAAACTCAGCAGGTTATGAGGCTGGCTCTTCCCCTGGGATGGTTTGCAAAGAGTTAAATTGAAGCTTATGTGACTTTTAGTCCACTGCTTGCAAAATTAATTCATGTTTCAGGCTGGAGAGAACGCAAACCGCTCTGAGTGCCGGGGGATGATAAGCTCTTAGGGTCAATTACTGCACAGATGTGTCCCAGTTTTGTTGCCACTGATTTTAGTGATAATTCCACCTATGTATTTCTACATATTTAGCCTACACAGTTTAGTTGCAGAGAATCTGTAACCTACAGCAGTTTTCTACAACATCTCCCTGAGTTAGTACATTTGTCTGTCTGCATGGCTGTTTCTGCCGAAACAAACAGGACCAGAGGGGTATTTCTGCCACCAGCAGTTGTGTCTTTCACTTGCTGTAGTTTCATCTCTTTCACTGTTGTTAAATGCTCAACAAGAAAAAAAAAATCACAGTGCAAAGGATGCAAAGTCCCACTTTGTTCTCTCCTGGAGCATTTCTCGCAGTGGCATTTTCAGACATTGCTTAAAGCCTAGCACAGCCAATGCAAGACAGCACATTCTACTGAAAATCCTGGAAAGGTTTCCTGCCAGTAAGAAAGACTGTTCCAAATTTCCTCAGAAAATAGAGAGCCAAAGGATCTCCCACTGCAGACATGAGAACGAGTCTCAGGCTGTAAAACCTTCCAGCAGGATTTCAGGAGGCAATCGACTATCGAGCACTGGCTACAGTGCACCGTGAGCTACACAGAGGTACCACAAAGGTACCACTAGCATTGCTCCATCTTCCAGGGCACCAGCACGGAGTACTTCACATTCCGTCTAATGGAGGAGCTTGTTCACCTACTACTAACAACTCCAACACATTCGTATTATGATTACAATGGATGCCATAACTTATTATGTTGCCTATTTCCCTATATTAAGCTCAAATTATTTTGATAACCTCTATAGATGAGTGCATGCCATCCATTAGAAATTCCTCATCTTTCTTTCATTTTTAAGGAAAGAATGCTTCTGTATAGAAATTAAAGAGTTGGAGGGGCAAGGTTTCATTGAAAGCTCTCTTGAAAAGGTTATGCAAATAATCCCAGAAAGGCAGGCTGTATTTCAGTGCAACTTACAGACTGATCCAAACTGAGAACTCTATATTACTGTTATTCACCCATTTAAGGTCCTATTTTCACTTCAGTTTCCATAGAAACCCGTTGTCCTAAATCTGCAGCACTTATAGCCTTTTAGTGTCATGGGTTCTTTCTTTACAGCTCTAATTACACCATCATCCACAAGGGGAAATGGCTGGGATGCTTTTCCCACCACAGAAACAGTCAGGAAGTGCTGCTCTGTAGACAGAGGGAATATAAAACCTAATCATAAACCTTCAGACATCATCCTTTTTGGGCAATTCCCCTATGTTGCAGCTGTATGTTTTATTGTTTGGGTTTTGAACATGGGCCACGGCAGAAATAAGGATGGAATTTACAGAGAAAAATGGATTTTAGGATTTGGCTTAGCTTTTGTCTTCCCTCTGTCTTTTCTAGTCTATGGTAAAGAGCAGTTAAATATGACTGAAGAAACTGAAAAAGTACTTGTATATTAAATACTCTGGTGTCACAAAAATATTAAACACATAAGCTTGAACAAGGCTGTGAAGGCACATGGTCAAGAACGACCTCCCACCACCAAAGGAATGAAGCTCATGTGCGCTTTTATTCATTTAATTCAGCTCTCAAGTCTGCACACAATTTTCTTCTCAGCGTATGAGGGGTTAAGGTTCCCACCTATGCATTCCAGATAGACTTAATAAGACTTTTCTAGTGCGCTAATACAAAACACACAGGGACCTTTGTCTTCCTACATGCTGGTAAAATGCCTGTTGTGCTATGCAGATTATTATTGTTATTATTATTTCTGGCGCTGTCACTTCTAGCTATGGTGCTTCAAAGCGATGATATTAAAGACATAAAGGCAGGCAGCCCTTTGGAAATGAGGAATAGCAACAGCAACGTCAAGAACTTTTTATAGCATCCCTTATTGAAACATCTGGAGGAAGTATCATCTAATGGTCTGTGAAGATAGCTAAAAGGCAGAGAGTCCTCTGTTCTGTTTCTAGATCTGTCACTGCCACTGACTTCACAAAACTTTGGGCAGGCACCTGAAAAGTTCTGTCAAGGTGGTACCTACCTTAATCTGCTTCTTTATGACAGGTAAAGACATTACCTAATATTTGCTGAAACGCCCCTTTACAAGCAATAACAGAAGATGTGTCTCCCCATCTTTGCAAACCCTGTAAAGTCTTCCTGGCAAATTCAGTCTCCAACACGTAGGTTTCTGCGCTGATACAGAACCTCTGCCATAGTCTTTCCAAAAAGGCCTTTTGACATGACTTTCTCTGCATAAAGGGTATATGATCAAATTCAGATGTGAAGCCCATAAAGCCAGAGTCTCTCTAGCAGACACCTTGTTTAGCAGCAGTTTGGACAAATAGCACCACAGAGGCCCACACGACACCACGAGTGACAGCTGGAGCACTGGAGCTCTGCTTTCCTTTTTCGTATTTAGGAGGTGCTCCATGCTCCAAGTGTGTCTGCATCAAGTAAGAAGTGTGTTTATTAGAAGAGAAAAAAGATGGCCTGTGGCTTTCCTGACGAACATCATGGATGGGGCAACAGCAGTGTGGTTAATGGCCACATCTCCACTTCTCCTTCATCTGGTATTTCAATTAAAATGAAAATAGCAGGAAGATAAAAAACATGACATCCTGAGCATACGCACACTCCTCAGACCAAAAGCAGCAAAAGAAACATCACAAATATTTATTTGGGTATGAGAATCACTCCTTTTGTCAGTGTTGTGCTCTTGCCATAGTTTCTATGAATAACGAAGGTTCCAAAATGCTTTCCATGATTGTCTGCATCAGCACAAAGCCTAAGTCTTTACAGAAACAGAACAATAAAACTAATTCCAGCAAAATCCGCACCATAACTATTTTCAAGGTTAGGGAATGTAAACCATTCATCATTTAACCACAAACAGTGACCATGGTTACCAAGTGCAGGCATCCGTTTAAAAAACAGCCTATGACAAACCAAAAAAGCCCACTCCCCATCCTCCAAAATGGTACAGAAATACAACAACTGAATAACAAGCAAATTCAAGAAGAAAATTCCATAAGGAGTAGGGCCACATTTGTCGGGTAAATTATCTTTTCATTTGGCACCCTATATGCTGACACTCCCCAGAAGCAAGGAGCTGTCACAACTTACCAATATTTCCTGAACACAACATGCTTCCAAGCCAAACCAGAGGTCGTGCTGATCCCACCAGATATGGCTTTTTATCCCCAAGAGCCTGTCCAGTACAATACAACTTTGCCCTCATCAAACTGTTACCTGTTCCAAGTGTTTGCAGATGTTTTCCAGCTTCACCAGAGGCTGCTATTATGACTTTCTTGTTAATGACACTTGAAAGGTTTCCTTTAAAAATAGTTCAGGCCCACTTAAGCTACAAGCATTGGGGCGAGGTAGGATGCATGCCCAGCGTTCACAGCCTGCTCTGCCAGCTGTTGCCATGCAAAACAAGAGCAGCTCTTGCAGAGGATGAGTGGGATGTGGGAACCAAATCCCTGCTTTAGTGCCAGCAGCCCTTGCAAAGCTGTTTCCAAATCATATTTTGGGAGAAAAAGAGGTCACCAAATTCCTTATTTCCAACCAGCATATGCTTCAACATTCAAGCAGCCTGTGCCATAGGGTACACTACGCAGGAACACAACACTGGCTGGATGCTACTCAGGAACAAAATGAGAAAACACTCATGTTCTCAGTGCTGGGAAAAGCAAGGATACAGCAATAACCATCCATGGAGGAGAGGTTATGCATAAACCAACTACTGCAGATACAGACATCAGCTCATCCTACAGGGAAAGGGAAGGGGTGGGGAGGAACCATTGTTACTTGTTGCTGGGGCACTAATTAACAACAACTGCCTTCCTTGGGGTCAGTGAGCCCCTTCATCACCCATACTGGGTAGGGAGATGAATTTCAGAATTAGCATGACCATGGAAGGCCCCTCTCTGCTTCCTCAGGCAACACCTTAGATTGTGCTGGCAGGAACATTCAGCCTCACTGCTCTTCATATTGCATTCATTGCGTATGTCCACGAGGATTCAGTCATTCTTTCATTTGGTCCCATTCCCCAATGTGACATATTACAGAGAAAGCAATCAGAGAGGGGTATTAGGGCATACATGAGGGGCTCTGCTGTGTGTTAAGAATGCGTGTGGAAACATCTGAGCTCACAAGAGCAACCTGGCATCTCCAAATGGAGGTTTTCGTCCAGTGTTCTAATTAATTATGGCTTACCTCACCTCTCTCCATCAGAAATCCCCTTTGTCCTCCCCACTACTGCACTATGAGGGGTATCGTGCTCAGCACTGACAGGTGACAAACGAAGCATAAGTTGGTTCATTACACTGACCCTTCCTGGCAGGGTTTCCCAGGCTTGGCCCGACCTTTTCTTGCAGGCTAAGCAAATTTCCCTTCTCTGATATTCTGCCCACAGGGTGCTGCTTTGTGGCAAAGTGCCGGAGTAGAAGCTTCTCACTTCCTACAATGGGGTTAGGAGGAGTCCTTTACTGGCACCTCAATCACAATCATCAGGAAAGAGCAAATATAACAGAACATGAGGAACATTCTTCTGATAAATGAACTATACTGGTAAGATTTTTTTTTTTTCTAGACACAGAAGAAAGAGGCTGAGGGGAAACTGGGGCATTGCTACAACGCCACCCTGCAATGCCACCCTTTCTCCTCCAAGTGAAGGCACTTGTCTCTCTCGTAAAGTACTGAATTTTCTGTGCAGCTTTCAACAAACCCATTTTCCAAAAGAACTGGTCAGCAATAGCCTTTGCTTTCATGATAGCTTGCAAAGAAGGGAGCAGGAGGGGTGAATCATGCCCAGTACAGAAACAAACCATATATACATTCCAGGTAGCAGGCACACTCAAAGTTGAGCTCTACGCATCAGAACAGTCCCCAGAGAAGGAGTCAAAGAATCAAAGCAAAGGAGCAATGACACAACTAGCCTGACTTTTCAAACACATCAAAGGCCAGAAAACAAGTCCCTCTCAACCCCAGGGACAAGATAGAAAAGATCTAATAAAGAATTCAAATGCCATAATCACATAATCCAATAAGCTACAGTTAAAACAAAACACCTCTTTAGCAAACATCTGTAAGTGACAGAGGAGAGGGCTCCGAAGTGCTAAGCACGGATGGCTCCCTTCGCTTCTCCTGTTAACATTATCACCTCCCACAAGTGGCACAGAGCCGAAGGTTTGTTCTTGATATCAAATTTCCACACAGGCAAACAGAAGGGAGAAGAGCATCTCAACAAAAAGAAACACCACAGATCAACCAGTTGCTGAGAGCTGAGCAATGCAGAATGCGTGCTGGACTGACTTGCCATGCAGGAAGCTGGCTAAGATATCTGTGTGGGAAAAGAGATAAGGGTAGAGGTTGGGAAGCAAAAAGGGAAGAGAAGAAAATCATCCTCTCCATACTGTTGCTAAGGTAAGTCTCTATTTGTATCCTCCCACACTACTCAAGCCTCTACATCATTTTATTCTGGATATTCTCCTTTTTCTCTTTTAGTCTCATATGATCACTTCTCCCTTTGCCATCTTCAAGTCTCTTCCTGTTCTACTGCCTGGGACTTCCTCAGCCATTCTGCCCAAGTACCTGCTACCCAGGGAGTATCTCTTCCACCACTCCCCACATTGTACAGCAGTGGCAGCAGCACTGAGCACCACGAGTCTGAGGTATCTGACCCCACTGTTCATATCCAGCACTCTGCTTGGATTTACATGCCACAGAAAGAAGACCTTCCTTCCACATTGGTATTGGTACCAGCCAGGAATGGTCTCTCCTTTGATATGCAAGCTTGGAGCCTTCCAGGCTCAGACATATTCACAGGAGCAGACCTCACCGGAGGAAGACAGATCCAGACTCACAATCCCTCCTTTAACAGAAAGCCCATCCCTGGCCTAACCTGAGTAATCAGGGAGAGCAAGTTTTGCTGCTGTATGCATCCCTAGACATTTGCTTTTATACCAGCTCTCGAGTACAGTCCGCAAGCAGAGCGCAGTAAATCTCTCTGAAACACAGCAGGAGATGGTAGCACCAGAAAGGGTCATTTCCTTTTGCAGAGACTGGAGCAGGCAAGAGCTGTTCAGTGTGTACAAAGGCAAAGGAAGAGGGGCCCTCAGCTCCTCTGATATGCTTGTGTATACAGATGCTTTTGCAGAATCCCAGTAATGTCCAGTACATAACAGAATCACAGAATCACAGAATCACAGAATAACCAGGTTGGAAGAGACCCACCGTATCATCAAGTCCAACGATTCCCACCAATCCCTATGTCATGCCCCTAAGTACCTCATCCACCCGCACCTTAAACACCTCCAGGGAAGGTGAGTCAACCACCTCCCTGGGCAGACTGTTCCAATGCCTAACCACCCTCTCTGTGAAGAATTTTTTCCTAATCTCAAGCCTAAATCTCCCCTGGCGAGCTTGAGGCCATTCCCTCTCGTCCTGTCCCCTGTCACTTGGGAGAAGAGGCCAGCTCCCTCCTCTCCACAACCTCCCTTCAGGTAGTTGTAGAGAGTAATAAGGTCTCCCCTCAGCCTCCTCTTCTCAAGGCTAAACAACCCCAGCTCTCTCAGTCGCTCCTCATAAGATTTGTTCTCCAGCCCCTTCACCAGCTTTGTTGCTCTTCTCTGGCCACAACATCCTTCTTGTGGTGAGGGGCCCAGAACTGAACACAGTACTCGAGGTGCAGTCTCACCAGTGCCGAGTACAGAGGGAGAATAACCTCCCTGGACCTGCTGGTCACGCCGTTCCTGATGCAGGCCAAGATGCCATTGGCCTTCTTGGCCACCTGGGCACACTGCTGGCTCATGTTGAATTAACATTCATGCATACATCAACCTTGTGCTGACAGAATTCCACTTTATGATTTTCCTTCCTGCTCAGTCTCCCATCTCTAGCCCCTCTTTCACTGCACCATGGGCTAATCCACATTTTCTCTGAGAGTATATTATTTCCATGAGATATAAAGTGTTTTGCTGAAATCTTGCTAGGCGACACCTGATGATGATCCAAGACAGTTAAGTTTTGTTATTAAAGAAAAACATTAAATTACTGGTAGACACGAGGACGGTATAGAACTGGTTGACCAAACGTTTCTGCAGAGCCACAGAACATGACAGGTACACTCATGACAACAGTAGTTTTGGACCAGCCTTCACAGCAAGTGCAAAGTATATGCATGAGGAGGAATGCTAGTGATGAGTGAAAAAGTATTTTTATTTTCTGTAAGTAATCATTTTGGAGGAGAGCACAGCTCTATGCAACCATTACAGCTCTAAGAGTGGGAATTAACTTATTGGAAAAGGTTGGGCAGGAACCCTGACACATGACCTCCAGCTGGAATAGAGCCAGAAAGGGTCACTGACTCTTCTAAACTCCTTGCTTTATGCAATATGAAATCACTTACTGTTGATGCAAAACATGACCACACTTGCATAGATTATTCAAGAAAAAAACATTACCTCAATGTGCCATATACATATCCCTGTGAAAGAGCACTGCACACCGACTGTACAGTGAATTTCAGACAGAGGGATTTAGCAGAAATGAGAAGAAAATGGTGAATCGTTGTATATGATCTTTTACGTGGCGAGTTATCAGTTGATTTATGTAGCAAGAGTCCCACAGAGTTAGTTCATGATAAATTCATGAGGTATGTGCTTTTGATCACACAGCGCTCTTCCCATGCCCTGCCATTTCCAGCTCCTCTTTATCCACCTTCTGGAGACAGCATTCTGCCTCACATGCTAAATGGACAGGCAGTAAGGACTAGTCTGCATCAGTTGCCTCTTAGAAGATGCCACATTTGGGAAGGGAAGAGATGCCTTTCTAAGAAGTCAGCAGTCTGGAAGGTAACACTGCAAGCAGGCTGACTGGAAGAGTTGAGTCTCTCCTAACGTACTCGAGCCCCTGCATCCCTGTGTGGCAGAAAGGGCTGACAGGGACCAGCTCTCAGCCAGCTGTCCTAAGACAAAGATGCTCTGTACTGCACATGCACAATCAAAGCACTCCCAGGCTCACAAGTGGATGGGTGGCTTTCCCTGCTACATCGAGTGAGATTAAAATTCTTTGAGTGAAAAGACAATACAAGAGAAACAGTCTGTAGATTTAAAAGGTGCATCAATTCCTGGTTTAGGCCAGGAATTCTGCAGTCTGATCCAATCTCCAGTTTTTAACTGCACTGCACAAACATGGCTACACCTAAGGAGTAACCAGAGACTTTGCAACCAGCATGGAACTCTGCACAGTTAACCACCAGACACCTAACGAGCCTTGGGAAAGGCTGTGCAGCCCACACACTGGTATGATACTGCTTTCAATAGGTGTTTTTCAGAGCAGGTTGATTTGGAGCATACAGTGGCATTCCCCAGCTCTCAGCCTCAGTTCTCCTCACACTGAAGCCAGCAGTAATCTTGGTGAGCACTGCACGTGCGTTATCTTCTGTGCTTCATCAACCCCCATACCTGCTCAGCACCCAGAAACCACATTCCAAAGCTAGTTTTAGGGCACAAAAGCATCCTGGGTTATCTTTACTGGGAGACCTACATCGCAGGAAAAGGCAGAATGGTATTACTACAAGTGCCATGACAGTAACAAACAATCACACGACAAAGTGATGCAATCTAGAGATCAGCCCAAACTGGCATATCTGCAAATCAGAATCTGCTTCTGCACCTTGGCAAACAGCGACCTGTGGGAAGATTACTGCTTTTCAGCACAGGCAGAGCATGACAGAAATATCTTGGAAAGATCTCTGGATCTTTGCATTAGTTGCACCCAATCAAGCACCCAATTAAACACCCAATGCACCACTCTTTGGTAAAGAGAGGTCCTTTGGTGTCCGGATACTCAGCTCTGATTTAGTGTGTGCTACAAGAATCCCTGTCCTTTTAGGCATCCTCAGAAACTGTGGCACTTTGGGAGACACAATAATTAGCATAATTGCCAATTCAGCCTCTAATAATGTACAATGCACTCATTAACCCAATTAACCCCACACAGCACCACAACAATCACAAACAACGCAACTGATGTGGTGGAGAGAAGGCCGCTTGACAGCCCTGCCACATCCCAATGCACTGATGTGACAATTGCGAGGGCTGAAGGCAACTCCCAGCGGCAGAACTCCCACTCAACATCAAGATGGGGCATGCAGCCACCTGAGCTGGTGCCCTAGCCATGTGCTCAGCTTTCCTTACCCCTGTCTCAGGGCACTATTCCTAGGGTTTCTCGGCCCAGAAGGTAGGGCCTGGAACGGGCTGGTACATTTAATTAAGCACTAGGTATCAACACCCCCCCATACACACCCCTTCTCCACCCCCTCTCACTGGAAAAGTCTCATGTGGGATTCACTTGCCTGCTTTTGCTGCTGCTTAATTCAGTCGGGCTGGTAAATAATTCAGCAGGCACTCAGCCAACAAACAAACAGGCAGCATAAATGGCCAGCCAGGGAGATGGAAGGATGAGAGAAAGAAAAAGCTAATGTGAGAGTAGCAACCTTTGCTGGAGCTCCTTTTCTACAGGCAGAAATTCAAGCAAGAAGTGGTGCTGACTTCTTCATTCCCTCCAGTTAGGCTCTCACCCCCTAAAGAAGCAGGGGGTCTATCTGCCATGACCTACTGCCAACTCACTCCTGAAGCTCCTCTGAATGCCACCCCCAGCCTTCTGCTGCACATTCAGGGAGAGCTTCAGTGCCTGTGGGACTTCCACATAGGAAGCTAACTTTGCAGAAGTTTGTTGGAGAGCGGATGCAGTATGGTTTTAAAGCACCACCAAAGAAATTTTGCTATTGAATAAGAGATTACCTCCTGACTTCAGCTGGAGGACGCAGCACAAAGCCAAGCTGTCACCCACTTTGCTATCCTGTGTGTAGATGTGGGAAAAACTGATCAAGCACAGGCAGTGGAACAGAAGGACAAATACATTGATTCTCACAAGTGTCTCCCCTCTTCTCCAAACTCCGATTCTCCATCAGCTTCCTGGGCTGCTTCTCTATCACATCAGCCTGCAGAGTGTGAGCAAGCAGCAAGCGCTGACTTGTAGAGTATAAGTTCTCAAGCAGGAGATGCCCTACCCCCAGCCAAAGAGAAAGCTGCAAGTATTATAGGAATCTGCACCAAGAAGGCATGCAGCAGTGACATATCATCCTGTTGAACAGTCCCTTTCAGCCTCCCAGGCATTCTGCAGGAGAGCTGGCTTTTCCAAAGGTGTTCAGGCCCCCAGGTAAAAGTCAGTCACAGAAGAAATCAGAAAACCACATTTACAAGCACTGGTGATGTTTCAGGAAAATCAGTATTTGCTGCAAGGATTAAGGCTCTTCATAGTCCAAGGTGTCCAGTGCGCCCAGCACAGAGGTCTAGAGATCCCTCACTCTGGTGTCTGTGCTGGAGGCTATCAAACCACCACTGGGGAAAGGACCTTGAGTACTGTAAGCCAGCAGATCAGCGGTAGGGCCTTTAAGAGGTACAGGAACTATTCTTTTCCCCATCCACACTTTGCACATGACAGTGGGAAAATAAAGGTTAAGGGTTAGAAGGACACCTACAGAACATCTTCAACATTCAGAGAAATCACAGCCCATTAATTCTGGAGCAGTGAGAGCTGCCGAGCCCTGGAGGGTGCTTGTGGCAGCTCCACTCAGGTCCCTCACACATCTGCTCCAGAGGCACTTCATAGAAAAAGGAAAGAAGTTGTGCCTGTAGTATATTGGCCCTTTGGAACAACAGAAGTTTGCATAGGACTTCAGGAAAACTTTAAGAGTAGCACAAGTTTAGACAACAGTGTTGTGTGCTGGATATAGCTGTATCTTGTGTCTTTGGACACAAGAAGAAATCTCCGCAGCACAACATGCAGCTCGGAAAGCATTTCTTTTCTTTAAGCAGTAATGCTTTCAACACAAAACAAAAATGTAATGAATTTTGGAAAGCTTACTGGGGGTGTAAGTTACCTGATACTCTGCCGGGAGAAGTGTGACAGGAGACTGAGCTCCTGCTTTCTTCTCCTTGCGACATTTCAGTGAACACACCTGAATACCACTCCTGCTGTTCTAGACTTGGACAGGAATGACCCGATACAGACAACAAACTCATAGTACACCTGGTATTGTAGGCCATGAGTACCCACTTGTTTCACTTCTATTACCCACCCCTATCTGTTGCCTCCTCTGATCTCTCCTGGTGTCAGTTCTACACAATCCTAATAGCCAAGAACATCGGGCTGAACTATCACAGCAGTAAAGGAGAGTTTGCCTCTTATTTTGCCTGCCTGGAGTTCTGTCACTCCCACCAAACAATGTCTCATCCTGTGAAGGGTCATGAAAATGAAGTGATGAACTGCCAATAAATACATGCACTCTCTCATTAAAACCAGCTACAGCATTGCAGCCTCGCAAAGTAACCAGCATACCCGTGTTTCAAAAAAGTCCTCAGGGTTTTCTGGAGAGCTGAAGACTCAAATGTTTTAAGCTGGTAAATTAATTTAAATGTTAATTAAAACTAGGAATAGTGATGCTGCTGTTCCATGATGGGCTGTGACCACAGTTTTTGTAGAACCATTTCTTTAGAATTCTCTGACTGCATCAGTAAACAAGGCAAAAAATTTAGCATCACCAAGCAGCAGTAATAAAAATTCCTGCCTTACATAAAAGCTGACTTCCACAAAAACCACATTCCAACCAGAGGAAAGCTTTGGGGTGATTCAGGGTAAACACTCCATTATTCTATCTACAAAACCAAACAATAATCCAAAACATTGTAGTGGGGTTTTCTGTGGTGCTTAACCTTACAGCAGTGATGAAGCTTTTATAAATGTTATTCTTACAGTTTCCTATGCACATAACAACAAATTAGCATAAGATAACCATATTAATAAGGCCAATTTGCTTTAGGTAGCCTCTTCAGCATCCTATGGAAATATCAACACATGAAGTTAAGGACTAAGGAAACTCTCAGACACTACAAGATCACCTAAGTAAAATTCAGATCTCCAAGTACGACTGGGAGTCACAGTGTCACCAAAAAGACCTGTCTCGCAAACCATTGGCTTCCCTCTAGGCCACGATTGCTGTGAGACACAGGGACAACAGGTGTTTGGGGTAGTTCACTACAAGGTGCTCATTCGGTGAATGCCCTCATTCTGTGCAGCCTCCTTGGTACAAAATGTATCAACACCTTGCAGGTGAGATTATCAATGAGGTGGTAGTGGAAAGACAAGAATTTCAAAGGAGGTGACAAAGCATCAAATAAACATCTCTTAGATTATCAAATCCCTGAACCTGTGCTTGGAGCCACATAATTATACAATGGATGCCAAATTTCAGGATGCAGAAACAGCCGTTGCAAGGGTAAAGACACGTAGATTGGTTTATTAACATGCTTCATGGGAACATCCTCTGAGTCTCATTGAAAGGGACAAAGAAAGCAATGGAAAGGTAACTGGAGTAGGTGTATTAACACAGTAATTATAGGAGAAAGAAGCTTTTTCAGGCTAGGGAATAACTAAGCATTTCCTCTGCCACTGAGAAAGAAGCAGCAAGTGACAATCACCACTCAATGAAGTGGTGTACCTGCAGACTCTATGCAACTAAAAGAGCGAGAGTCCAGAAAGACACTCCAGGAGAAACAGATATCGTCTGCTGGTGGGTGAGGAATTCAGCCATTGCCAGCAAGCAAAGTGCTCCTGAGGATCAGGCTGTCCCGGTCGCAGCTGAACCACCGCTAGGCATGGGAAGTTGTTCAGCTCAGCGTGGTGGCAGCGTGGCAAAGCACATGCTGATTCCTGCTCAAGGGTTTTGTTACCTACCACCCACAGTGGCACCGGATTAAAAGGGAAATGGGGCTATGCTGACCAGGTCTGGAGACTGCTTTGGGTTCATGCCTGGATCCACCTCGGGTGAGCAACAGTGTCACGTGAAACCCCCTTACCGCAGTTTGCAGCAGGGTGGTGCAAACCTCTCCTGCTTTTGGCTCAGGAAGTCTCATACTCCCTGAACCTCAGCTTGAGATTTTCTTTCAAATGCACACAGGCCCTCCAAGTGTAACCAGAGCCAAGATCAGGCTGGTTGCAAGTCAAACGTTCATATGGTTTCCACCCCAAATCATAAATCCCACCCTGTCACCTGGAACGGAGCCCATTCTGCTCAAACTCCGGGCTGCATTTGGGGGAAACTTGACCCCGGTTCACTGAAAGGTTCACAGATCCAGCTCCCACTCTGGGTCACAAACCCTCTCCAACAGGGAAAACGCCCGTGGCTGTAGGGTCCATCCGGACCTTGTTGCCGGAGTCATGGTGTCATCTAGTGGTGACAGCTCGTATGGGCACGGACCCTGCGCATCTCCGAGATCCCTCAAAGCCCAATCGCGGAGCCTCTCTTAAGGGCATCTCCCTCCCGAGAGGCAGCACAGCCCGGCTGCTTCGGGAAAAGCACCGCGAGGACAGCTCTTTGCAAAGGCTCCCTAACAAAACGAAGGACGAGCTTTGCTTTTCCTTTCACCTCTACGCAGGTAGCAGACACAATCTCCTAGGACAAAGGGCAAACCACAGTAACTTTAAGGGATAGCAATCAGCAGCAGGCCTAGCTGGATAGAAGTTTTAAACTCAAGAGCTGCTCCTCACCATAAAAGCTGCATCTTCTGACATGTCACTTCCATCTATGCTGTTACCGATAACACTCAAAAATCCTAGCACTAGATACCAGAGGAAAAAGGAAATTTTAGTTTGCACTTTAGGAGCTCTCCTGCATAGGCACATGGATATGCTCAGCTCTCAAAAAATGGCAGCTGATTTTTGGATTCCCAATTTATATCCTGTTGGGTTCAAGTTCTCTAAGCATTAAGCAGCCAAGGCAGCTCCCAAGTTCAGAGAACATCTCTTGCAGGAGATCAGCTCCCTCTGTCTCACCAAGTGTTTCTAAGAGATTTGGGCCCCCATATTTCCCATGTGACAGGGTTATGGCAACGTGAATTCATGCCTCCAGTGAAGCTGGGAACTGGTGTACCAGCTCTTAAGCCTGATCTGGTTTCAAGGAACCTTTAGTGAGATTTAAGTCAAGGAATTTTACTTTTGAGCTGAAGAAAGCAGAAACACAAACACGACTGGTTTTCCAGGCTCAGCTGATGGGTGGCCACTAAGATACTGCCAGTTCTGCTCCCACAGCCCAGGCGCTGCACTGAATCGCTTGTCCCAGAAGCTGATAAGAGCTACAACTCAAAGAAAAGAAAATTCTCTTCAAATGGGAAGAAGAATGTCAGAGAGAAACAGGGGAAAACATAATTCCACCACTGCCCTGGAAACCAACTGGGTTTGCAGGTTCCTGATGTCTCTGAGGTTTCATCTCTGATCCAACTCAGGTGTTTCCTTGACAGGTTTGTCTTCTTCCCTAGATCTTAATCCCTCCCTCTGATATAGTCATACTGTCTGCAAGCTATTGAGATTGAAATTACTGTCTGTTTGCCGCTCTGTTTGAGCTCTGATCTGTAACACAACCACAGCAGTAGCTGGACTTGATTCTTTACTGTTTGGGGTTGCAGCCTAAAGGCCAGGCTTGATGCTGCCAACACTGAAATTCAAGTCCTAGCTCACATGCAGGGTAAGAGGGAGAAAGCACTTTTCAGAGTGCAAGCTTCTGTTGGGATTCATCCCACAATGGCCCTTTTTTAAGCCTGGTAACAGTGCAGACCAGAGCTATCTTCATGGCAGAGGATTCTAAACACTTGATCCTACCTTTGCCACAGCACGCATAGGGAAGATATTAACTGCTACTTGCCTGGACTCAAAATGACCACAGGAAATGTTTGTCAACAGCAATCTCCTTAGAGCTGCACCACCCATTTTCTTCCCCCATCCTGCCACCAGCATTCTGCTTATTCTGTGAGGCTAGAAGACTTCACAGTGTCGTCTACCCACTACAACTACTGCAAAGGCGAAGCCCAAGAATTGCTCAGAGGTAAGACAGTGTTAGACTACTGTGATGTGGGGAGGTTTTTATTTACTAGTAAGTTTACCAACCTTAAAATAATGGACAGCTTCCATCAGAGCCTGCATATGGAGCACCTTTCACTCCAACGCAGCTTTCCAAAAGCGTACATGCACAAAACACAGAAATGTGCCACCCCTGGAGCTGAACGCAGCTGCAGCTCATCCAACATGGTGCGATAATGACAGGGAGAGCTTCTGCCCTGCCCACGACAAACCTCTGGGTTTTGGCAAATGCACCCGGGATTTTTGCAGGCTTGCTATTCCAGAGGAGGCCCATATAGTTAAAGGGTTCACCTGAAACAACCATGCAGAGTCAGCAAAACACGTTTCCTTTATGTCCTTTGGAAGGTCAAAACCTCTTCAGGAGAATATGCTGGAATACAAACTGCCAGGCTCCTGAGCCGTTTCCTATCTGATTTTCAGGTACTCACTAACTCTGCTACTCAGATCTGTCACAGCTGAAGGTGAGGGCAAGGTTCTCCCTGCCCACTTGCTGCCTGAGAGGCACAGCAGGTTTGCTGGGTTGGTGGGTGCCAGACCCCAGGTCCTGCAGTGCCCTCTGCCACTCAGTCCCGGTGCTGCCAGGCTGCAGCTGATCCACCAGCACTTGGTGAAGGACAGGCAGCAGACAGCACTGCCCAGCCTCACCTGCAGCTCCGAGGCCCCATGCCAGCACTAAGACAGGAGCTCAGCACTTGTCTCTAACTATGTGAACTCTCAGGGCAGTAGGTTGGGAAAGCACTGCCCCTGCCAGGGCTGCTCAAACAACTGATTCTCAAATCTGTTTCCTGGGGCTACTGTACCTCAGCTCACCTCCTGCACCTCACAAAGCTCCTGCCCAGTCCTTCCCATCTGGGATCCACAGCAGAGGAGGTAGCGGAAGCCTCTGCACTGGCACTGCAAGGATCCTTCCTTTGCAACCACAGGAGGCAGCCTGACCCTTCACTTCAGCCCAAGTCACATCTGAGTGACGAGGAACTCCAGTCTCCAAAGGAAAACAGAAGAGCTGACTTTCGTCCTGCCCTAGCCCGAGCCATGAATCCCTTTGTGGGTCAGTCAGGCAGCTTCTGAAAACTGCACAAAGCCAATTTCTATCTAGGTGGTAATAGAGCAGATATTCTAGAAGGTTCTACTAACTTACAACCTCTAGGATTTGACAAAATTGTTTAGTCAGTTGGTTAGCCTCACAGCTCCAAGAATATTTACTCTACCCTTACCTGTACTCTTTCTGTTCAAGCTGGTATTGGCAGCCAAGCCTGATGCTTAACACTCAAGATTCTGACTCTCAGTGACAGAACACAATGTGTTCCGGCAATCCGTTACACACCTAGGTTAATGAAGTTCTTATTAATAAAATTATTTTAAGCACAACACCCAGAAGTAGCTTTATTAGATCAGTTACTGATGTACAATCAGCTCCCACACAGGCACAGCACTATCCTGCACAACAAACAGCTTTGCAATACATACAGGATTCCCCGTACAATGAGGCCAGATGGTGTAAAGCTGCCAGGTCTGTGCTCCAGAGAGTAACGTGCAGTTCTCAGCAAGGAAAGGGTTTGCATGCGAAGAGGCACACATGCAGTCTTCATCTGCATGCTAACAGCAAACTTCTAAAAAATCTTAACTGGGGAAGAGAACTATATGCTAGCAATGTATGATTTTATCTCTTATCTTTTTGCATCCAGAGCATACTCCTCTGTGTGAGTTATCACATCTATATCTCTACAAGGATGGAATTCTCTGACTCGCCCCTTCCTAGGGTCAGGATCAAAGTCACCACCCCACATGTTCACCCCTAATCAATACACGCAGCTGGGACTGTCTCCTAGATTGGCCACAATTCAGACATGTTTTTCCCTCCCACAGCAAAGCACAATTTGTTTTGCTGGGCTTGTCACTGCAAAGCTGACATAACTTGCTTAAGAACAGACCAGGACACATTCCTAACACCAGCAAGTGTTAATTCCCAAAGGTGTGGGGGTGCCAGGCCATGTAATATAGTCTTTCTGTGAGCATTTACACCCACAATCCCAACAATTACTCCCGATTCCCTTCCTCTTTTGGCTGCCACGTCTCCCTTGGGAAGAGATACCTGAATGCAGTCAGCTGGGTGACTTCTCCCTCCTGCAAACTGCTGGCCACTGTTGTCTGTGTTTCTGACTACTGTGAGTACTTATCTGTGTCTGTGTTCTCCTCCCTGTCCTGCTTTCCCCCAGGCAGGCAGCAGAGCCACTCACAACCTTCATAAGCTGTGACACAAGCATGTGTGCAGTACAGTGAGCACTAAGACTAACCACAGCAGCGCTGACCCTGGACAGGGTTCTGTTGGAGTAGCAAGACTCACAGAAACACAATCACTACTGTTAGGTAGCTGATACTATACCAGGAATCAACACAAAAGCATCACCTAGAACCACAAAGTTCTAGTGACAGGGCTGCTGCAGCTGTAACAGCCCATGAGAAGAACAGTCCTTTTGGGAAGCTGTGCTATTTAACAAGCCAGCTGATGCCAGAACTGCACATTATCCAAGCTCATCTGCTTTTGCCAGCTAAGCGGCTTATCTAATAAACACACTATGTCACCTACAAATCTCGCTTCTTCAGGATTATAACTCCTGTGACATCCCAAACACAGAATCCTTACAAAAGCAGATGAGGCACAAAACCTCTCAAGCCCACCGCTGACCCACAGCGGGCACAGTCTGGGGCAGTCCTCCTTTGCTCCAGGCCTGGAAACTGCAGCTGCAACTCCACACTCAATTTCAAGGTGACTGCAGGAACAAGGTTCTGCCAGAAAATCTTTATCTAGAAACACCCCCTGCACATTCTGTCTTTGAGTGTGCCGTGTGCTGCCCAGCATATTTCAGTCCTTGTTACATGGGACAAGCAAAAATGTAACTCTTACCTCCAAACAGCACAGGCACAATATTCTTCTTAAGTTGTACCTACACTTGGAACAAATCCTTTTGCTTACTCTTTTTTTCTTGACAGCATTCACGTGGAAGCAAGGGAAAAGAATGGGGACATTTACAGTGGAAAGGAAGAAAAAGTTGAACGTAAACTGTTCCGTTGACCACATTCCATTCCCTCCTCTCCAGCATTTTCCATAGAGGACTCAGGTATTCTTCCCGTGTTTGCCCACTTCATTGACTCCTCCACCACGTGCTCGTTCTCTGCACATATCAGCCGTGATGCTACACAGCATGTGCTGGTCTCTGCCAGCCCAGGCACCAGCCAGACCCCCACACAGACAGCCTGCGCTGACGGAGACGGAACACACATGATGAGATCAGCATTGGAATAGCGTTGATCCAGTTACCAGCAGCACTGAGCCCTGACTCCATCAGATGCAAATGAAACGCTGTAGAAGTTGCTCCTTTCTTAAGGGCTCTTTACATGCGTGGCCAACACACACAGAACTGCAGTGGTATAGCCAGTGAAGTTTGTCTCTCACCATGACCTGGAATTTCTGAGAGTGTGGAAACCACAGGAGCATCTTAGATAATTTTTATTTTGGTTTTAATGATTTTTTTTCTCCTCTTTTTGATGCCTTTTTTCTCCCAGAGCTGTGGAGGCATCAGGATATATTCTGGCATGATGTTCAAGAACAAAATACTTCAGTATACCTTTGCGTAGGTCTTAATTCTAGCTGTTTTTAACTGCAGATGTGAGTGACATCTGAAAGTCATGCCAGCCTCCTTGCATAAAGCACATATCCTTTGCTGGTAGGAGGATGATGGTGAAATAAGTCTGTGCCGTCTTCGCCTGCATTCAGTACCTCCAGAGATCTTGCAGTATTCTGGAGCATCTTGGTAGTCTCACCTCCTCAGTCTCCCTGGAGGAAGATATAGAACACATCCCATTTAGGAAGAATCATCTTCAGGATACTGCCTTGCATAATTAAATGTAAACTACCTAATCTTTTCTGTATCTCCATGGATGCTCAGTTATGGGGGAGTTTTCTCCCACCTCCATGCTGTGGGCAGGAACCCTGAGGGGAGGGAATAGGCACAGTCAATGTGTGACAATGAGCCCTGCAGGTGTCAGCAGGTGAGCTTCGGAACACACTACCACCAGAAACCACAGCCAGGAACCAAGTCCCACAGCTCATCATTCCTACTAACGCAGAGTTCTAACACATTCACAACACTTCTGCAAGCTTCGCAGCCGAAAAAACAATACATTGTATACAATCGTATAATAAAGCTCAATTAAGTTAATAATTGAAGTAGTTCTTGCATGCTACTTTTCCTTGGTGAACCTCCAAATGTTTTTAGAAAGCCAGGGGCACTGCCTCATCTCGCTAACAAAAAAGGGGGGCTCAGAGCCCACCTTACTGGGAGCCACCCACTGCACAGGCAACAGAGAGCAGCAAAAGAGCCATTTTAACACCAGAGGTGAAAGGGAACAGGCAGGCTGTAGCCCTTCCAGATAGGGGCAAGCCAGGGCCCCCAGTGCACCCCAAGAGAAGAAGCCGCTGCCCTGCTCCTGGCCCTGCCTGCTGCCCTGCGATGCCAGTGCTGCACCTCCAGGCACCTCTGCCTTGGCAGAGGCTGCCTGAGCTGGCCCGGCTGTAGGCTTGCTGCCCTCAAGCAGCTCCAGTTGCCCTGGGATGCGCTGTGAGTCCCTCAGCAAAGCAGATACCCTGAGAGGTGCTAGTGCTGGCTCAAGGCACTCAAAAGCACACGCTCCCACGGGGAAGACACAGGCGCAGCCACAGCCTTGGCCCACCCATCCCTCATACGGATGCCCTGCTCAGCTCACCTGCTGCCATCGCCAGGAGCCCAACCTGGGCAGCTGCTGCCCACAGACATGGCTCGGGGCCATGGCTGCTCTGGGAGACTGGGGCTCTCATATGGAGAGCAACTACCCCTCAGAGCCGTACAATCCTCACCTGACAGCCACTCCCTGGGGCCACAGCTGCCTCATAGAGACCAAGGGGCCTTGTGTGCTCAGCCACCACCACTACCTTGGGCCAAGATCTCTCACCTTGCAGCCATTCCTTTGGGCTGGACCCTCCCCACACCACAGCTGCCCCTTAGAGACCGGGGCCTTCATATCATAGAATCATGAGGCTGGAAAGGAACCACTGGATCATCGAGTCCAATCATTCCTATCAATCACTAAACCATGCCCCTCAGCACCTCATCCACCCATACTTTAAACACCTCCAGGGAAGGTGACTCAACCACCTTCCTGGGCAGTCTCTGCCACTGCCCAATAACCCTTCCCATGAAATATTTTTTCCTGATGTCAAGATTGAACCTCCTCTGGTGGAGCTTGAGGCCATTCCCTCTTGTCCTGTCCTCTGTCACTTGGGAGAAGAGGCCAGCTCCCTCCTCTCCACAACCTCCTTTCAGGTAGTTGGAGAGAGCAATGAGGTCTCCTCTCAGTCTCTTCTTCTCCAGGCTAAACAACCCCAGCTCTCTCAGTCGCTCCTAATAAGGCCTGTTCTCCAGCCCCTTCACCAGCTTTGTTGCTCTCCTCTGGACTCACTTCGGAGCCTCAACATCCTTCTTGTGGTGAGGGGCCCAGAACTGAACACAGGATTCAAGGAGCGGTCTCACCAGTGCTGAGTACAGAGGGAGAAGAACCTCCCTGGACCTGCTGGTCACACTGTTTCTGATACAAGCCCAGATGCCATTGGCCTTCTTGGCCACCTGGGCCACCGCTGGCTCATGTTCAGTCGCTGTCAACCAACACCGCCAGGTCCCTCTCCTCCAGGCAGCTTTCCAGCCAGACTTCTCCTAGTCTGTAGCTGCTTAGGGTTGTTGTGCCTCAAGTGCAGGACCCGGCATTTGGCCTTGTTAAACCTCATGCCATTGGTCTCAGCCCAGCCTGTAACAGTATAAGAACAGTAACCACCCGGTGTTTGTGCCACGGCCACCCCTCAGGTCCGACCCCTTCTCATCTCACAGCCACCGGTGGGGCCACAGCTGCCTTCTCACAGACCAGGGCCCTCGTGTGAGCTGCAACTCTCTGCTCCTTGCGACCAGGACCCTTCACCACACAGCCAGCCCTCGGCTCCGACTCCCCCTCACCTCTGGGCCGCCCCTCGCACCCCAACTCCCTCACAGGACGTCGCCGCCCCTCGTTCCCCGCCCTCAGCGCCGCCCTCCCTCAGGCCGGTACCTCAGGGCCAGGGCTCCCTCAGGACGCCTCATCCGCGTTGCACCGCTCCCGCCTCAGGACCGAACCCCTCCGCAAGAAAAAAAGTCCCCTCCAGGGGGAACCAAGAGCACTTTCCAGAAGGCCATAAAGGGAAAGACAACTACGAAGACACAGTGCCAGGGAGTTTTACCTGTGGTTCAGCTCAGAAGCTTGGCACAAAACATCCCTTTAATAAATAAAAAAAGGCCATTAACAAGGACAAGGCAGAAGAAATCCAATTTCTCCATTGGAAAGAAAGGTCACAACATGCTGAGCAACACGGTGTATAAAATCAGACAGCAAAACACTTGCTACAGACACCAAGTCTAAAGTCTTTTATTACATTTTATAGATTAAATATATCTTCAGTAGAGTCTCTCTTTTTAAAACACACAAAAGGAAAAAATACATTCTTCATGTACATATGAAATACTGACCAGGGACCATGTACAGTGCAAAGTATGAACACAGCTACACAGACGTCACCTCCTTGGATGATTATCAGGCTTTCTACAGTAAAAGTAGAACGAGTCGACGTTTCTGCTTCCAAAGATTTCTCCAAAGAGAAATCCATACCCTACACCTCCATGGCATGTTGTGGGATTGTGCAGGAAAGGGGTTTCTTTTTTACTTTTTAAAGATATTACAAAATCCTTGCATTGCATGAAAAATTATCAAACTCCACAGCTTTACCTCTTTTGCACATTCATAATCATAGTACAATTTTTATTGCGATTGCAGCCCAACTCCAAAAATCCACGTAAAACCAGACATATATATAACCTGGTAAAGAGAAAGGAATGGATCAGAGTGATTGTTGCAATGTCCAGGAAACACGCACCCACGTGTACACACACATACACAAAAGATGGAGGCTAGTGAGCTGTGACTCCTATTTATTACGAGTTTGGAGCAAGGGCACAGGGTTGCATGCTTCACTCGGGCGGTGAATCTCTAGTGTCTCTCAGTAGGGGATGTCGTTCTGGTAGTACTGGATCATGTCGTATGTCCTGCTCCTAAAGAAGAAATGCAAAGCCAAAGGTAAGGACAAGTTTAAAAAAACACTGCACCCAGTTTCACAGAAACAAACATCACGATCCTGCCAAAACACAACATGGGTGAAGGAAATTTAGCTGCTAATCAAAGCTAGCCCTATATGCTTTGAAGGCATTGTGAAGGCCCCGCTGCTGCTACAATGCAAAACATCCTGCTGTTGTTTAAAAAGTATTTCCATGCTTCTCAGCATGGTAACAACAGTTGGGATCCTGTGTTTGGATAAGCCAGAAGCACCTCACATTGGATTAGGAGTTTGTTTTAAGAGAAGAAATGCATAATGAACGAAGCAAGATCATCAGGGCTGCATGAAGACAGGATTATGTGGAAACAAAAGTAATCTTAATTAAGGAGAACACTAATAATGAAAATTAAAACGCAGGGGAAATAAAAGCATTAATAGCAGTATCTCTGACGAGTCACTGCACAAACAAATCTAAGCCTTGTTAGAGATAATTTATCCCTGGGCAGAGCTTGTTCAGGTCACAGACTGCCCATGCCACAGGTAGAGCTGCTCAAGCTTGTCAGAAGTAAACTGGCTCCGAGCATTCACATAGCACTGTGACTTTGTATCCCCAATATTATCCTGAGATTCTGAGCAGATGCACCAGCAGGCGTTGGAAAAACCCAATTCACTTCCAGCAGGGCCATATCTGAGCCAATGAGCCTTACTGGTCTCAAGCTGACCCCACATGCAAATACACAACAGTTTGTATTAGACTCCCTAGTGTACCCCACTAAGTTTGTATTATCTAGCATACATCTACACACACCCCACAGTCTGTTCTGGTGACAGAACTGACTCATATTTTATGACAATAAAAAGATAGGATTCATGTCACTGACAGAGTAGAAGCAAAAGCTATAGATGGGGAAAAGTCAGTATCAGCTCTTATTAAAAGTGATAAAATGCAAACTTAGGATGTTTAAGTCCTAGTTTCATTGTATTTAAAATATTAAATGTCATTATTTTCAAAAGTTTTGCACAAGATACTAAACTATTCGTACATATGAAGGGAAATAAACTACAGTTGACTGGCTAGGTGGTAATTAAGCTGATTTTTAGATTGCTAAGAACTGATTATTCCATTCAGTATAGTGAATAACAGATGTCAAACATGGCCCAGCTACAAAGACATTTTCTACTTGAGGCATTCCCTAACTAATATTACAAAATAAGTAACATATGGTCTAACAAGATGATTAATACGAAGGAAAAATTAGTAGAAAGATCAGAACTCATTTCTAGAGAAGAGTTAAATACATTTTTGCACAGATTAGCAGCTTTGGATTTTGGGAGGATATTCAGGCAACTTAATGCTTACAAGCGATTATAAAAAAGATTTTGAAAAGTCACTGTAGCCCTGCTTCAGCTTCATTCTTACTCAGACCAATGGACCGTACATCTTTTTTTAAAAAACCTCCTCCTTACAAAATAAAAGGAATTATCTGAATATCAACAAGTAGAAAATGTTTGGTATCTGACTGATATAAGTCTAGTTTCTAGCTCTGCTCAAAGCTTGATGACCTTTCTTCGGCCATGGGGAGAAGACATGCATAGATGCCAAACCTGTTGCTGAGGAAGCAATTCTGGATGATCTTGATGATGAAAGTTGCTGCCTCTCGCTCAGTCATGTTGGGGCTGAACCTGTTTCTATATGCAAAAAAAAAAATCACAAAAAGCAAAAGTAAAAAATCAGTGAGGTTTCCTTTAAACACGAAACAAATGTCTTCGCACAAGCTCAGCCAGTGTTGATTTCACTTGCTGCAAGTACCTTCTTCTTGCGAGACCACCACATACAAATCATGTCCTGTTTTCCTAAGCACTTGCCCTTCCTCTTTTAGTGAAG
Source organism: Clamator glandarius (assembly GCA_033459285.1). Taxonomy (NCBI): domain Eukaryota; kingdom Metazoa; phylum Chordata; class Aves; order Cuculiformes; family Cuculidae; genus Clamator; species Clamator glandarius. The sequence continues at coordinate 3,227,611 of JAUNZM010001016.1, read as the reverse complement.
GCAGAGGCTGTGAACTTTTCATCAGTCTAGCGCCAACTCTAGGAACAGCAGATCCCTCTTCCTAGGCAGCTGCTGCTTTTAAAATGTATTTGTACCTAGTAGCGCCCTCAAGCTCTAACCCATCGTAAGTTATAATCTGTGCTTATCTTTAGGGAATTGTAGGAAGTTTATGCAGGAAATGCTGAGGTAACTCAGAAGGCATAAGCCTTAAGGGCTGCTTGTAAGTGTCACATTAGAATTTCTACCTGCCTGAGGTGCTGGATGTTACATCACAGCCCCATTCCATACTGCATTATCTGCAGAACAAATTTTAAGATGCTGAGTCCAACATCAGACTCTGCAACATATCACATCTCAATTAAAGCACATCCTTGCTTTACAGTCCTATGCTAGTCCTATGAACTTAAAGATAATCCACATATTTGTACAGTCATTGAACAGCTTGAACTTGCTTCTATGAAAAGGCCTCTGGAATTCCTACTTTCTGAGACATTCTGTAAACATGTTACCCTTTTTAAAACATTGAGACATTAAAGATATTTGAGTGGCATGACACTTCTGTAAAGAACATAGTAACATTTTCCAGTTCATAGGTATGCTGACTTACTTCAATAGCTTGATTGTCTGCCCTCGGAAACAGGGCAGCCCTGTATCCAACATCAACGTAACCAGTGAGACCACAGCATCCATGTATGGCCTAAAGAAAAAGAGGACACAAAGGTTACAGCATTCACTCAAACTTCTGTGGCCTTAAGTAGGCAAAGCAGACAAGTTGAGGAGTTCAACAAGCTGGATCACACCGTTTTCTGTAATTAAATCAACACATGTAATCCTCTTAGGTTTGCTGGTGGAGCTACACCATTGCTTGCAATCTGTCACTTTAATTAAATTTCACTTCTTTGTGTTGGACTACCAGATATTCCGAATGCTGCAACATGAACAGTCTCAGGGAAGATTACACAAAGCAATGCTTTAGTAAACAACCCTTCTTTGGCATCAGAAAGGTGAATCAGTGCATTAAAACAGTACAAAAGGCTGAAACCAGCTACGCCACAGCAACAGATTATCTTCTAATTCCCAATTACACTATGTAATTCTCTGCTACATCAGCCTAGCTTCCCTCCTCCTCCTTCTCCTCCCACTCAGAACATTTATTACCTACCAGGCTTTTACTCTACTACTTGGGCGACATTTTTGCCTAGACACAAAACTCTCTAGACTGCGCCCCTTCAAGGAACCAAATTGATCTGGACTCCAAGACAGTCCCCCTGGGGCTACTAGCCAAAGAAACTTTAATTCTGTAAGGTAACTTCAATAATACTTTATACTCATGACAGAATGAGCTTTTATCTAACCTCTTATTGTACTGCCCCTTACTACTCACACGCAATATCATCTTTGTATAAATTTATTAGCATTCCTGTGTGTTAAAACAATGTTTGCTTGGTCCAGAGTCAGGTAAAGTTCCAAATCTTTATGTTGACCAGCTGACAATCACAGTTGAAAAGCTGAGCTACCAAAACCCCTGCACATTTTACAACAGAAAACTGTAGCGCTTTTTCACATCTACCTAATTACCTCTAGCTGAAATGGTGATTAATGTGATTGCTTTATTTGGGAAAACAAGGAAGATTTTGAATCTCCTGTAGTTTCTTACTGCAAAGTTTTAACAGCATACTAAATTGTGTGAGAAAATGGATGTAACATCACATTTACGAATAGAATACATAAAATTTTTGCCTGTGAGAAAAACCCCACAAAGTCAGGCTGTAAAACTGCAGCGTTATTGAGTTGCTTCCAAGTTTGCAAGATGTATCAGGACAGTCCAACAGGCTCAGACCCCCTACAGAGAAACACTTAGCAGTATTTATCTTCTCATCTGTTTTTAGGCACGCAAGCATTTCCACTTTAGAGTGGTTAAGAACACCTTACCTGACTGCCAGGTAGCCTCTGACACACATCTCCATAAACCATTTGAATGGAGTTGCCTCCATTTTTCCTCCCATTATCATCACCATCTCATCAGTCAGCTTTATGTCAGGCTCCCAGCCCAGATTTCCACCAGGTGAGCTTTCAAACATGAATCCAAAATCTGTGCACAAAAGATAAGCTGCCTCATAAACTTTGTTGGTTAATTGTGCGCTGTCAAAGCTGACAGAAAGAAGAGGTGAGTTTCACATCTAAATATCTACTTTTTCTACCAATATTTCAACTCCAACTGAAAAAAAGCTTTGGTGAAGCATAACACCACCAACAAGAAATCATCACCATGACATTAGATTAGACTTAAGAATGATGACATTGAATAAACTCCTTGCTGTATCATCTGTGCGGTCCCAGAAAAGCAAAGCTAAAGCAGGGGTTACAGCCCCACACAATTATATACATTTACTTGTTATTTTAAATTCATACCCACATAAAAGGAACCCAAAGATTTGTTTATATATCTTCATACATATACATACATACATGTATGAATGTGCGCATGCACAAATATATGTTCAATACCAAACAGGCATGACAAAATCCCATGTATGTTTACAAACTGTGAAATCAGTGTAGAGATCGACAAACGGCTTATTGTCTTCTGTGGGCCATAGTTTGCAGCAGAAGGAAAAGGTAACAACTGAAATTTGAACGTGGATCTGACTGACCGATATGAATGATGTGTCCCTTTTTGTCCAGCATGATATTGCCATTATGCCTGTCTTTTATCTGGAGCAGGAACAGGAGAAGGCTATATGCAGCCATACTGCGGATGAAGTTATAGCGAGCCTGTACAAACAAGAAATTAAAACAGATCAGAAGAACAAAGAATTTAATAACTCTTCATCCCAGGAGCAGATACAGCTGAACAAAGCTTTTTTTTTTTTTCCCTCCATTCATGATTAGGTTGAACCAACGTTTAATGATGTTCTCTATACATCTACAGCTGCAGTAACTTCTTTAGCTAACTCACTCAGAGCTAAAAATGGATCACCAGCATCAGAAACCAGATACACATTATAGTAGTCATTATCCAATTATCTGTCATTATTTCTTATAGCTAGAATGTTTCTCAGTTGAGATTTTTGCTGTGCTTGCCAACAGACATTTTACCTTCTGGAATGCAAGGGTAGACTCATCTCCATACTGCCTTGTAAAGTAATCATACATCCCAGAGTCTGTCTGCCTGCCCAGCTGGTCACGGGATGTGCAGTCAGGAATGCATTCAATAACACCACACTGAAAGGAAGAAGAGAAACAGGTCCATAAAGCGTGCTCCCAACATAGATTTTGTTCGTGGCTCTTGGCAGTCATACAGGTCCCCTGGGAAATGTGGGGAAGCGTATGGATCATTGAATACAGAATTTCTAGCTTATTCGGTTAAAAAGTATATCCAGTTCTTTAGGACTTCCTTGTAACACAAAAGAAGCTCTGTGAGTGTCCACTGAATCGCACAATGCAGTCCCCAAAATCAAACAATAAACATGAATAACCACAAGAAACAAATTCCAGAGCCAAAAGCTTTAGAGAAGCAGGAAGAAGGAGAGGAAAGCTTCTTTTTGTCACTGGTACTCCAAATAGTTGGCATAAGAAATGTGGGCAGGGTTTCCTTGCAGTATGGAATTTTTGTGTGTGCTGGAAGAGAAGATCTTTTTTAATTGCGAATTGTGTTCTACAGAAGTATAGTTAATTGCTCACTTACCCCAGGAGCTGTGGCCACCACTCTGTACGGGAACACAAAAAGATCCAGGCCTACCAGCTGAAATATGTTCTTGAAGAGATCTATGATTTGTAAAGCTAACATGTCCTGTTATAAAATAAAAAAAAATTGCACAGGTATTAGTGAGGTTACGGACCAGAAGTTAAATTACAACAGTGCTCTGAAGAACTCTGAAGTGAACATTAAGTTACCCCAGCAGGTCTGCAGATGTGTGCTTGTGTATCCACTGTGGCTCTGGGGGAAATCAAACAGGGAAAATCTAAATACTGTTTAAGTGGGCAGCAAGCAACACTGAAGATTTAACTGCTGACCTATCAAGAACAAAATCTTCCATCACTCTTTGATAAGAGGGCTTCTAATAACTCCAGAGATAACAGTTAGCATTCCCTCTTAATCAAAACCAATCAAGCCTCAATGTATCAAGCTTCAATGTACAAGACAGCACCTTGGGAACTACTGCTGTTTTACAACAGCTCAGTTGAAAAATAAACTCTGAAAAAGAATTTCAAGTCACAATAAACTGTTTTGAAAGAACGGCCTTTGTTTCCCAACCACAATTCTCCAGTGGCACAACATGATGCTCTCCCTCAGTCCATAACTAGTGAAGATTCTCAAAATTCCAGAAGAAACATATTTCTATGAGAGTGGAGAGGCCCTTGCACAGGTTGCCCAGGGAAGTTGTGGCTGCCCCATCCCTCGAGGTGTTCGAGGCCAAGTTGGATTGGTCCTTGGGCAGCCTGGTCTGGTGGGAGGTGTCCCTGCCCATGGCAGCGGGGTTGGAACTGGATGGGCTTTGAGGTCCCTTCCAACCCAAACTATTCAATGATTCTACGATTCTATACAAAAATTATTTTCTTTTTATACATATTGTCACCTACAAATCTGCTTTCTATAGCTACAGAGCCTGATAGCTTCGTACCTGTCGACAGTCATCACCCACTTTAAAAATCGCTGCCTGCCAACAGATTTTCTTACTGTCCACCCCTTCTTCTGCACTTTCATCTATGGAATCCGAACGACAACGCAGACCTGCAAGAAGAGAACAAAGCAAAACCCAGACACCAACATGAGTAACTTTCTATCACAACAAGCCCTCTGCAGGCAAAATCAAAACATTTCACTGCAGGTACAGTAGAGATATTCCTGCCTCGCAATGTGTTAAGTTAGCTCCCTTTGTCTAGTGCAGCTGAAACAGATACACCATGATCTACCTGACTAATGCCTGCATTGCATTAAGCTAGTCAGCCAGGGTACAGCAATCCACAAAATTAATTGTGAGATAAAACTGTCAGAACCTGGAGTTTCCTAGAGTCTAAATACTAGGGAAAGACAATCCATTTATAAGTTGATCTAAATTAACTGGTAACATTTCTTCAAGATAGTTGCGTGGCTTGCTTTCTTAGGCTTAAATCCGGTTTTTTTGGAAGTTTTCAGAATTTTCTTGTTTGTTCTTTAATTCAGTTTCACTTCTGAGTCAAACCATTGCAGATAAAATTCAACATGAAAATAATTTTACGGCAGCAGTACAAGTCACTAAAAGCAGGCAATTTTAAAGGGCCTGCTGACTCTTAATTAGCAGTGTCAATGATTAAGACCCAATTACTAACCTTCTTTTTCAAGCTCACTAACTCCACATCGTTTCACTTTAAATTTGGCCAGGTAGGGTGCTTTTGCTGCACTGAATTGTAATAAAAACAAAGACGATGATGAGTGCAAATTAGTCAAACAAGAATTTCTAGAAAAATGTCTAAATATCATGAATTCACCTAATGGAAGAACACAAGAGCGTGTTACCTCTGCATAGGAGTTCCTGATTTGTAATCAATGTCCAGAACAATAGCTTCAGGATTGCTGGGCAAGTAGCAGCCTGCAAAACGGAGCAGACAGCTGAGAACAAACCTGTTGACTAGTGCAAAAATGAAAGCTGGAGAATAACTGATGTTAGTGTCTACAAATTCAGGGCACACTTTTGAATTAAATAAACGTTAGAGATAGACTGGAGATTAGAGTCTGCAAGAAACAAAGGATGCAGTATCCTCTTCATTACAGAGGGGCTGCCAGATACTAATAGAATGCAGTTTTGAATTAATACTGCAGAATCTGTCCCAAAGAAATGTACAGACAGGAATTCTCTTACAACAGTCCCTAATAAGATGGAGTGGCACGTCCCAGGGCACAGGCAGGACCCTCAGCCACCAACATGTGGTAGAAGAACTGAGACCTGATAGACAGAAATCAGGAAAAGCTTTCATCAAACTCCATTTTAAAGAGAAGATTCAGGTGGGGAAAATATATGTTCAAGATTTGAAAGGATCTTCAGACAATGACGTTTCAAGGGAATGCTTGATGGGAGAGAAAGAAGAATGAAAGGAACTGGTCACGCTTCATTCTTGAGATAACATAACTTCTAAAAAGCACCTCAACTTTATAAAAAAAAGAAGGTGGTCTGAAGATGGTCTGAAGAACAGCTTATTTATCTTCCCTCTTCAGACATACGTTTCTACTTCAACTCATGACGGGTGCTATGCAACCTGCTTTTGGGCATGTTTTGATACACCAAACAAATTACTGGGTGGGTAAAAATATTTGATTGTTTTATGAGAGAAACAATCCAAGTGTAACAGAAGAATAGCCACCAGCACAAAAACTGAGGGTTGCCACTTGCAAAGATTTGAAGATTTGCTTGCAGAAAATGCAGTACTCATGTTGCATGCAAAAAGCCACTTGCAGTATATAGTTACATCACTTCTTACCAGGTTGCACTTTCACCTCAGACAGAGCACTCAAACAAGCTTTTTTTCTTTCATCTCCTTTAGGGAATGGCCTAGAAAGATGAATGATATTTTATTTATCTACGTGTTACATATGTACTAGCTACGTACTAGCTTCAAATTTGTTTCAAATTTATACAAACTTCCCTAAAAATGTCTCACTGCACCACTTCTAAAGAACTTACAGGCTCAACACCTAACCAGAACATTGTCCCTCTTAATGAAGGTTTTGGTCTTTGCTTTGTAGGTTTAATATTGATTTAACATACAGGCTGTTGACAAAGCCAAACAGCATAAGGAATCTGAATTAAAAATAAGAATGCTCTTCCTTATACAGAAAATCAAGCATAATTATACCTGTGTAAGCACCGCTATAGTTATACCAATAGAATTTTCCTTAGTGGAACTTGTCCTAGAATAAGAACATTGCTAACTGGAAAAGGACAAGCCAGCAAAATGCCTATTCAATTACACGGCTAATTTCTCACACACTTAACATGACTGCAGGTGTCAACTGGATAATTGGTAACACGGTTAATGATTAGTACATACAATTACCCAATTTGCATAGGCACTTGTGCTAACCATCTATTGAAGTTGGTCACCCAGCTGGAGGCTCACCAGGTGTAGCAGCATGCAACTGAAAGTTATTACTTATGCTCTAGTTTTAAGCAGTACAGCAGATTACTGAAGCAGCAACATAACACTTAAGATAATGAAATAATCACAGATGATACATTTATTCATTTATGCCACCTACAAAGCAAACAGCATCTCCTTTATATTGTCTTGATATTGGAGATGCAAAAAACCCCAGATTCGTTTTAAGGCTGGGGTACAAAATGCAGTGTTTGCAAAGCACAATTATTATTAGTTGCTTAACTATGACTTGATACTAACAAACAGCGGATTGATTTCACTCTAAATATGAAGATGTGCAGATCCCAACCCCTCCTTTTAACTCATCCTACTGGGTGAAAATATCTTAATATGCACATAGATGGCACCTAATATTTGATGATTTCAGCAATGTAAATGTCTGTTACCCTGATGCCCTCATACTGCTGGTTTGCAAAGCCTCATTTTAAAGGAGGTATGTTCCAGGAAATACATGTTATATGACTTCCAAATACTTTCATACACCAGAGAACATTTTAAAAATATGCAATGAAACCACACTTAGAGACTTAAAGCTTGTGTGCTGAGCTGCTGCCATCCACTGGCAAGCTTTATAAAAGCTAAATTAGGTATCTTATTGCAATCTTTACAGCCAACAGATTAAAACCTAAAGTTGCAGTTCAGAATAATCTGCTTCCAAAGTAAAAAGTTACAGCTGTTTCAGATGGACTGCTAGCTCCAAGCACTGAGATCTGGGCAGATATGAATTATCCCTAAGAGTCAAACTAAAATGAGCCTTTGCATCCTACTGCAACTCTGACGTTACAGTTAGGAAAAAGATCCTTTTCTTATCATATAAATAATTCTATTTTCCTGAAAACACTATCCAAATACTTCTAAAAGCAACTTAGCCTCTCATTCAGGACACTGGTAATTAACAGAACAGCAAGCCCCTAGAAAGCACAATTCCTAAGTACAGCACTTACTTGATAATGGCTGAAACATTGGTGATTTTATTAAAGAAATCAAACTCCCGTTGGTAGAACTCCTTAGCTGGGCCAGATAATGAGCCAGTTATCTCCTCTACCAGCTGCTCCAGCAGTTCCCCAATATCAGCTGCACATGAAAAAGGAAGCATCTGTGTCAGAGGCTTATTTCAGAAAGTTAAATCACATGGCTGATAGAAATAGCCACCTTCAGAGAGTATTCGAAACAAGGTAATGATGCAAACATTGGCCCATCTCTTGTGATGCATTGTCAGGTAGAACACTTCTACAGAATGGGTCCTACCTCTACAAATGAAAGAGTTTCCTAGCTAGAAGTATTCCTCCTACCAAGAGAGAAGTAGGAAAGAGATTGTCTGAACTGAGCTGAGAAAAGGAATCAAGCTAGAATGTATTTTAAAGCACTCACGATCTTTTTGGTGTCCTTCTTCATCCAGGTAGATATTAGTTTTCATGTTCCAGATGAATTGGTGAGCCAAGAGCTGAGATTTGGAAGCTGCCCACAGGATGTATTCTCTAACATAACCCATCTGTAACCACATCCAGTCCAGTCAGGGTCAAAGAAGATAACAACTCTAGCAAGACTCAACATTACTGCTTCAAACTCAGAAACATTTAATAGATGGAAAGAAAACCTCTGCACTCTCGTTCCTGTTGCTAAACAGACTTCTAAAGAATGAATGCATTTGAACAGGCAGTGAATTGACCTCAAGTGTTTTCAGCTTTATTACTGACCTATTCCATTATTCTAATCCTACTCATTCCAGAAGCTGCATTCCCTTTCCTCTACTTTCTCCTACCTTGTGGTCTGGAGATGTTTTTATGTTTGACTGATAATAACAGACAAAATGTCTCATGTTCTCACACTGCATTGCACAGCTTACTTATCTGTGCAAAGTTCTTAAAGAATAACTATTCCCAGTCACCTACGCTACTGGCTGGGGTGGCTTCACCTGAAAATAGCGCACTGGCCAGCGTTCACATTCCTTGTGAGTAGGTAACAAGGATCTTACATTAATGATCTCTGAACTTGGTCATCAAGCTTTACTTTTGGCTTCTGCAAGATGAAGCTAAAACCTGATCTAATTTACATTGTGGAGCACGAGACACCCCTAGAGGTCTTCTCTAGTTAACTCCACAGCAAAATGATTGACAATAATGATTTAATTTCATTACTGCTTGTCTCAGGCAAACCTCCAAAAGCTTTATTCAGATAGAGTCCTCATCTGGGGATTCCCATAATGGAACCTCTTTCCTGACAAATGAGCTACATAGCCTCTGGTTTCTCAAATTTATGGGTTCATAGAAGAGGTGTACCCAAGGCAAGCCAGCCCGTAGAGACAATATTTTTTCTTCTATGTATTATATATAGGACAATAATAAATAGCATTACTTTAAGCTTAATTTTTGTCTGATATGCAGTTATAAGTCTAAAAGCTGCTTTAAAAATCTGTTTTGTTCATGTACAGCTGTTACATATCCTTACCTTGTCATACCGAAGTGCCTGCACAATCTGTGGAATGTAGAATAAAATGGCATCCTAAAAAGAAAACATGGCAGGGTCATTATTGTTTTAGTAGTCAGAAAGAAAGACAGGTCACATGCACAGAGAAAGGTTCCCTCCAGTTAGGTGATAAACAAAATACCACTGCCTCTTTATTTTAAAATACATATATGCCAACCTCCTCAAATTGAAGTACTTCTCTGTGCAGTTACTCCCTTCAAAAATATCATTAACAATCACGTATTGTACAGTTCTAATGCAAGCCTGACGAGTGTTAAGAATTTAGACTTCTGCTGCTTTAGAATAAACACCTTTTCACAGAGAGGAGATTCAAAAGGAATAATTAGAGAAGGGAATTCCTGTGATTTATGACAGGAAAGCTGCCAAGTACATGAGCCAGGATTAAGTGGGACAATCAAGTTCCATGTTTCATCCTGACACGTTCACATTCTGCAATGCAGTGTGCCCATTTAGCATATGTGTCCCTCCATGGTATTAAAATGAAGCCTGTGGCCACAATGAATAAAGTCATAACTTTACTTGGGGTGTTGAGGCTCTCTTGGAACTCATCTTACCGGAGGAAAAGACCGCAAGACTTTAACCCCATACTGAGCTGTTAGAGGATGAGGTGGATACATGCTTGAAAAATAGGAAAGGCCCGTTGGTGGATCTGTCGGTGCCCAGCACAGGACGTGGCTGAGCTCAGGTGCATCAGCATCAATTGTATGCCAGGTAACCAGGTACTGAAAAAGCAGGTCAGACACGTTAGTTTAGAGCACCCAACAATGTCTGGATAGCACACATCAGATAGTAAAGCTATAGCCTAGCTCCCTATAGCAGGGAAAGTGAAACATGCTATATTTCATTTTACAAAACCACAGCTATTTTAACTAAAGCTTTTTTTTCCATGGAAATCTATTGGAATCACCTCACGTCCCAGATCATCAGATGAAGTTAGCCAATTCAAGTTACTAAATAAAGGAGTTGTAGCACAGGGAGAAGGAAGGGAGGATAAGCCCTTTTGTGAGAGTTAAAGAAGGTTCCATTTTCCTGTTTTACAGGTGATGGACAGAATGCAGCTCTGACGAGACTGTCCCTCACATAACTAGAACACTTCACGGCAGATCAGCTTGAACAGTCTCCTCCATTTTAAGTAGCTTGGCTTCTTGATACACAGAATGGGTTAAGTTTGAAATAAATTCAGCAGCAGCATTCACCAGTGGTCTTTTTACATATTATACAGAAGGAACAGAAATGGTGGCTATAGTGCAAGTGCTGAGTTTTGAGACATTTTCTATATGGTGAGAATATGCCCAGGCACGAAATGTTCCATTAGCAAACCAGCCACCCACTCTTATTCTGTGATTCTTGCCTCAGCACCCTGCTCCCACAGCTGTTCTCTCATTCTTTCCTACAGAGCTATGGTTCACACTGGAACACACACTATGTTAAGTATAAGCCTGTATTTTCCAACATAGCTGAATGAGTTGGCCACACTAGGGGCCTGTAAGAGTATAAATATTCACAGGTACCTTTATTGCTTCAGGAACATCACTAACAGCTCCTGGATCCAACCGAACTAGACGGGTCACTTCTGTTCCAATAGCTTCAGTGTTCTTAAATCTAAGTATAACCAGGAATACAAACCCATTATTAGAAGGGGCTGTCAAAGTTTTCTGCTTATATGAAGATGGGGATGCAAAAGGCAGAAAAGTATATGATTAATAAATAAAAAGTCCAACTATGAAATAGCGCACGCTGAGGGACCAATACGCTGCCAAAAGAGGATACAGGAACTGCTGGTCCTCATCCAATGCTTTTGTACAAACCACTAGTATTTTAGCCCACTATTAGACTCTTGGCTGAAATACACTGTCTGGGATTCAACAGACTCCAGTGCGCAGAGCTCTACTTGGCAAAAACTATCACTGTCGTAAGGGGGAAAGAATTTCCTTTCCTTTCTAGAGCCAAGTATGTTAATTCTCCTATAATACTTGTTAAAGAGCAAGCCAATATATAGCTAGAACACTTAACTCAAAGATACTTTTAGCACTGTTTAAAAGCTATGCCTGCTAATGGGTTAAGTGCTAAGAAAACCTCAACATGATTTCTTCTGAACAAAACACCGTCTGAGTGCTAACAAAGAATGGGTGGCAGGAAAGGAAGCTGGATTCCCCTAGAGCTTGAGCCAAATGAGTACATCAAATAATCCAGCCCTTCTCATTTCAAAGGTCTCAATCAGCTGTGGAAGAATTCGAAGGGATAGTAAACAGGAGCAAGTGCCATCAGCCCTTGCATTGTAAGGTATTTACTCAACCTCTAAGGGAGCAGGAATTACATCAGTGCTTTCTTCTGAAAAGCTTCACCTGGTAGGCAGCTGTACAGCAAGATGAGGAGAAATGCTCCAAGCCAGATTTACATTATCCTTCCATTGCTTCTCACTAAGACTGATATATTTTGACCTCCAGTTCGCTACACTGCTCTCTCCAGTTTGGTCCAATTCCAGCTCAGGGGAAGACAGTGGATTGTACCATGTGATTAAGCGTTCGATCTCAGTAGCCTGAAGGAAATAGAGAAAAAGAAAATCATTTTCTGGAAAACCACTCCCAGTTTCATGCTTTAGTTTACATATCCTGTAAACACAAAAGTGTCTTAAAAATTCATCAAGTTTCCCCATTCTTCTGATGACTCACCAGCAACGACAGCAGCAATGTTCTTCGCTTCATGTAGTACTTGTGGAGCTGTGTACCTCTGTTAGTCTTCTTAGACATACCTGGAGTAAAGGACAACAACATTTTGAGTGGGTTTTGTTCAGTAAGCTAAATGCTGCTTTTGAACCGTCTGCACTGGGCAGCATTAACATGTAAGAACTGAATAACCACAGGACACTTGTGAATTTAAATCAGAGCAACTTTAGGAAGTCAGCAATGCAGCTACTTGCTGTTCTCTGAATATATGGAATACAACAGGCTAAAGGGATATCAATTTAGCCAGTATTGTATCCACATTAGAAACAAGACAGCCTACTAAAGAGAAAGAGCACATAGTTTAAAGCACAGTCCACAATCTAATGTCACTCTGCTGCCCTCCAAAAAAGCACTAGGGACACATTTACACAAACAAAGCAATTTCCTTAAAGGATTTCAGTGTATCTTGACCTCCAGTCTTACTTCTGCACTACAGAATTGGATATTCTATCAAACAGGATGGGTAAATTCAAAACTTTGCTGCATGCTACCAGTGAGACTTTTTCCACCCCCTCTCCAGAGTCTGGCACTAGTAATTAAATACCCTGTCAGAAGAACAAGAACCCAGTATTAAAGGTAAATACTGACTTTAAGCAGCATCTGCATATAAAATATGCGGCAAAGTTGGCTGTATTGAGCTGATTACAATAAAAATATACACCTGATTTTTTAGATATGGTTGACATTCCACTGGACAAAGGGTAAGTATTTATCCATCCTTGTGTTGCCTGTTGTCGAGATCCAACATTGATATCCAGGTTGCTCCTGGTGTCTTGGTTATCTAAAAACACAGCACAGATCTGATGTAGAATCCAATCAAAGGAACAACAAGCTTTTGAAATGGCACATAAAGGAACTCACCAGGTGGCACAAGTTGGCTGGCTGTCAGATACTTCTTGTCTGAGAACATCGCTGTCCAAAACTTGATCAATATGGTGATATCCTCACGAAGCCTCTTTTCCCCTTGTGTAGGGAACTTTGACGGACAGCTTAAAGAAATCACACAAATAAGGTGAAGTTTAACGTATTGGAAAAAAACAAAAGCCACAAAAACCTAATTAATACATATTTCTTATTCTGAACCAGAATCTACAAGGACAAGACTATACATAACTATTTTATCCTCACTGCTAACTGAAGAGTACAAGCTTCCTGCTGTAATTCCAAATTAAGCAGCAGTGTGTCAGCATCTTTGAAATTTAATATTATGACTGATTGACATCCACATTCAGTCAATTATACTATTTTCTGTCATACTCGTGTCCAATGTTGAAATCAGCAGATTCAGTGTGGATGTATTTTTCAAAACAGCAAAACTATATTTCAGTAACACGCTCTGTAACAGCAATTCAAGTCTTATGAATCTAGTTACAGTTTTGAGCATTGAATTCCAAAATAAGGAGAGAAAGAAAACAGGAACATTCCTGAAGTTACTACTTTATAAACCACACATAAAGCTTGGAAACTTTTATCTAGGACTGTCTGAGATGGTTTATGCACTACACAAAAGTGCAAGGAAAACAGAAGTTTCCATTAAAACGGGCAAAATAGGAAAGGAAGAATTTAAATCACTAGAAGAGAAAGACAGCTGCTGCATTGAATTATCACAGAAGGTTTAAGAAATCACACATACTTTCAGAGAGTAAATAACAAAGTACCTGAAATAATCAAAGGCAGTTGAATAAATCTTTTCTCTCAAAACGTTTCGAATAGTTGCATTTGGAACCACATCAGCATGCAGCAAGGACAATCCTAGAGTCAGTAACCTAGTAAGCAAAACAGAGAGAGTGAAGGTTTTAGCATTCTCAATATGGTGGCCAATACAACACCATGCAAGCCACAGCTACAGCTGTAGCTCCATTCAACTCATGGAAAAGCAGCTGGTTTTGAGGTCTAGTCAAACTATTTTCATTATCGTCAGTCTGTTCCTAAAGACAATGGCTCCTAAACCACAGAAAGTTGAAGCATCAAGTCAGAAAAAGTGATAACAATTGATGGAGCAAAATTACCCCCAACTGATATATTGACTGGATCCATGATGTGGGAAATTCTCTGCATGAAATGATCCTGTGAAGTTTCCTGAAGCACCAAAAATTACTTCAAGCAAAAGTGAGTTACTTCTGCTTTGAAAGCAGAGCTCAGACTCTACATCATCCCAGGCTCTTAAAGGGATTTTCACTACTTGAAGCCAAGGACAAGTTATACATTTAATGTCTGGACTTTTTTCTTTCAACCCTCTATAATCTTATTTCCTCCACCAAGGATTAAAAAGTGCTTACTCACTTAAATCGGGGTCCAATTGCAGCCACGTGCCGATTCAAACTGCCTTTTGCCCCTCCAATGTTCAACGAGAGAGACCGCTGGAGCAGGCTGGAGAAGATCTCTATCTGGTCAGAACTGCAGTACTTGGCTATTTCAAATCTCTGCACCAAAAACTGCGAGAGAGACAGATGTGCCATGCCTCCTTTGCCCTTTTTTTATCTCATAAACTCCCCAATCTTCTTTGTTTCAAACATCTTTCTCCCCCCTAGTTATTACGCTCATCTAAAACCACTGTGTCTCCTGGCTTTGAGGCAGAGGGACTACCATCAAGACTCCAGTCCTTTTCCGAATCATGAGAACAAGTAGCACAAAGCAGCTTAACCACAGCATCACTGCAACTCTACCAGAGGTGAGACATTCCAGAAGAAAAACACACCTCTATCCAGATGTAATGTGGGGTCACCTCCGGCGGACAAGGCTTTGGCTGACTCTCTTCTGAGGCTGCTAATGGATCTGCTTCTTTCTGCTCAGCAGAAAACAGGCCAACTTTCTGCTCCACTGTCATTTGCCAGGCTCCTGCCATTTCCCGCATGAACTGCAAAAAGGAACGTAGCAGAATTTCTTGTTTCAAGAGTATCTTATTATATGGAAAGCACGATCTTTCTCTGTAGCGCACACAAAAATCTAATACATCAATTAAAATTCACTGCAATATTAATGGAGAGGCAGATAGAGGTCTATACATTTTACCTGAAATAATATGTTTCTTTCACATCCTAAACTACAAAGGGAAGAAAGACTCTGAGAAGTTCAGCAAGTGCCAGAAAAACTAAAGGCTACAGCAGACAAGTGATGTATTTTGTTGAGGACACAGGACTGTTAGGTCAGCTGGTGCCATCCATCCTCCTAGTCTACTAAAGGTCACGGCCTCCAACAGCAGAAACAAACATATGCCAGGTTCTCAAGTACTGCAGGACATTGTTCAGCTCACAGACACACACAGCTCATGAAGCACACATCAAGACAGCCCATAATGCACTTCGGCTGAACCTGCTCTAGGAAGAAAGGAGGCCCAGCAACCAATGGTGGTTACCTGATCTCACCTACAAGAGAGAAAGAAATTTCCCAGAAGCCTAATAGAAAAAAATTAAACTGATGCTTAAGAAGTTAAACACTGAAATGTGCACATAAACGGACCTAAGTGAATTTAGATTGACAATTTCCTCCAGCAAGTGAAACACTCAGTGCTCACTAAGTAGAGCAACTACCAGCAGCAGCATTTTCAGCAGCGTGTGGGCTGTCACTGCACCACACTGAGTTGCTTAATTTCTATTGGATTCACCTCACAAAATACAGGTGGTTTAACCTGCTACAAGATCAGTTGCAAGCCTGTTTTTTATGCAAGGGTGCAATGCCAGATACTAGAGGCTCTGACTGATGAGCAGTGACACTCATTTCTATTTGTTTCAAAACATAATTCTATAAAGCATAGTTGTTTAGAACCCAGTTCATGAGTAGTTTGGCAGTAAAGTAATTGTACAGTTGAGATCCTAACAGATTCCCTCTGCTGTATCATTCCTGCTGCTAAAAAAGATGTCCCACAGTCCACTTCGTGAGGATGCTCAGACTTCCCGAATAAATGAACAGAAATTTCCTGGCAGGCTAAAGCAATTAGCAACATATTTAACATCCTTACTTGGCACAGATTCTCAATAGCTGTGAATCTCTCAAATTTTATCTCTTCCCCCTTGCAGGGCAAGAAAAAGAGTTGTTAAATAGCTTCCTACCGGCACTTCTATTCCGTTCTTGGCAGCAAGCAGCCACTCCCAGCAAGCAATTGCTGTTTCCATACCATGTTCACTGAACATTCGCAGAGGTCCCCAACACAGATGATGAAGGAGCTGGGGATCACAGTCTGAAAACAAACATTCACTCAGATTTCTCCAACAGGACAAATAAATGCTTTTCACATCAGCATGAAATTGACATGCATGGTATGGAATAAACAATTCCTAATAAATAGTTTCTAGTTTAAGAAGGCTTTTCCCCAATATAAGCCTAATTAAAAAACTCAAAACACAGTTTATCTTCAAGTTGATGTTTACCGGGTCTGTAGGCAGATAGTTTTTTGTAGCTTATTGCTCTTGGCATTCACAACCAGAAAGCGGAACTCCAGTTGTTTTTCATTTACCTTTGCTGCTTATTAGCAGTGCAGTCAACTTAAACATGGCCTGTGTGTAGAACTCAGTGTGGCCTGATTCGAGAGCATCATTCAGCTCCTTGACCATCAGCTTATTCAGGTCAGATGTTCGTCCTGTAGCATTTGAGAACTGAATCATTCCAGAAACCTGTAAAACATAATGGGTTCTTCAACAGAGGACAGTACTTTGAGGAATCTAGTTTGGTATTGATCGTGTGCTGATTAAGGAACTCTACTAACAGAGACATCTTTCATTACTAATTTGCCGAATCTTTAGCTTTATCTATAATCTAAGAACTTTCTGCAAAACAAACAGTAAAAGGATCCGTTTAATAACCTAGGAAAATGATACCCTTAAGGTTGAAGGAATATAACTTCAGAGTCCGTGCTTAAATTAACATAGAACCATACAACAGTTCAGGTTGGAAGGAGCGTCATCCCCTGAAAGGCTATGCCAGAGCTTGCAGACACTCCACTCTCAGGAGAAACCCTGTACTTACCTCTCCTGCATAGCGGTTGCGCAAGTTAAGAGAAGCCATGAAGTTGGAGTAGTCCTTCTTCACACAAGTTGGTCTTTCAGTCAGCTGTGTCGCCTATGACCAGACCACATACAGCTGTTTACAGTGTCCATAGCCAACTATTTGTCTTTTTTCTACTTATACCTTCACATACGTTTTAAGTTCAGTTTTCCTTAAGCTTGTAATCAGAACAGTATCAGGATTAGCAGGTAGAACATTACCAGGACTGATAAAAATTAAATGAGGAACATGTGAATTGATTCCATGGATACAGTTTGAAACATATATATAATTGGATATACTTCTTGAAAGACCAAAGGGGGAAAAAAAAAAAAAAAAAAAAGCATATAAAGGGTAGAACTTCTGGGATTGCTGCTCCCTTTTCATAAACAGGTAAGGAATAAGATAGAAGCACAGATGTGATCTTAGTTCTGCCCTCTCCATGCAAACCTTGCTGAGCTGACAGTAACGCAGAAAAGAAAATATTTTGTTCCTAAGAAGTGCACTAGTAACCCATGTTTGCCTTTGCAAAAGCCCTCAGGAATTTCTGACTCAGAGGTTTCTCATCAAAACAAATAAAAGAATAATTCTATATACTGTAACACAATTTTTTTTACATTGAGGATTTAAAACTAAAATACAAGACCAGGAAAACCACCAAAAATTCAGCAATCCTCCATTTCTAATTATTTGTTTGGCTCAGGAGTGGATAGACATTTGAGAACTTTTTTTATTACATGTCTTGGATATAAGATTCGCATACTATCATCTTCGCATTAACAACATCCAGTCCATGGGAATAAAGCAGGAGGAAAAACAAACTGCTAGCAGCCTGAAAGCTCTCTGGAAGACTTTTTGTCACTTGGTTGACAGGGCAGGCAAGATAACTTGGTTTGAGATAGAAAGAAATAAGGTATCTTTCTGAGTAACGTTCAAGTTCTGCGACAAGATAAAGGTGATTTAGAAAATTTCTATTATGTGATGATACTAAATGTCATAAAATCAACCTGACGGCTATAACACTGCACAAATGAGCAAACAAGAACTGTGCTCAATACTCACCCCTAGAGTGGTGTTCTGTCTGTTGTAGCCTGCAAAATGCAAAACACTTTCTGTAGCCATAGCCAGTCCTGTGTGCTGGGACAACCCTGACACCCAGTTCTGATGTTTGTTCAGGTACTCCTGATAAAGAGGGGAAAAAAATAAGAATTAAAAAAATAAGTGTTTTCTGGAAAACTATAGTGATTTTCAAAACAAGGCAGCTCATAAGTAAGTGTTGCATCACTGCATATTACCAGAAAATTCATTACTTGTACATCTGACAACAAATAGACTGTATCTACCCACCCATTTTAAGCATCACTCACCTGGCAATAAGAAATTCTGAATGTCCTCCAAATACACAAAGAGTAATGTGGGTTCCATTTTATAATAGCATAAAGTAACCAAGATAAATACTTGAAGGCTCAGGTCGTCTTTAAAAAAAAAACACTTTTCACAAAAAGAACCTTCAGAAAGGAAGTGCTTTGAACTCATGGAAGAAGGGATATGGTTGGAATCTCTTCAGGGCTTTTTTTTTAGGGAAGGAAATAAAAACTTCAGGCACACTTGCAGTATCCAAGATCTCGAGCCTCCCCAGGAATTTCATTATCAGCGCTAACTTTGGCACTTGTAGACAGAACACTAGCCTATCCCAGACTACATATTTCTTCAACTACTCAGCAAAGGTTAATGAAGTCCTGCATTTTACTAAGGGAAACTTTCTGTTTACGTGAGAGGTATAGCCTGAAAAATCAAAACATAATTTAATTCTCATTTTGAAGATATGTAAAGTCCAAATTCTTTCACAGAAGCTGCCCATTACCTGTAGATGAGATTTCGTAACTGAAGGAGCCCATTTCATTGCTTCTTGCAGAATCATCCCACAGCGTGCAGCAAAATCCTTAACAATACTCTAGAATGTGACAACATCAATACAATCAGTAAAATACAGAAGTGCTGGTTTTAATGGTGTAATAAGTAAAACAGAGCATGGCAGGCTGCAGCAACATCATATGGTTAAAATTCTCTGCAACAATTAAATGTACCCTTGGGAAGTGAAGAACTATCGTGCTTCAAATCAAATAAAGTAATAAGATTCAGAAAAACATATATACCAGGTATCACATTGTCTTAGGAAAGCCTAACCTAGGAAATATTTTTTTTAGAAAAAGACAATCCAGAGAGTAAAGAACATACTTATTTCCTTGACACACAAAAAATATATCAGGCATTATTTTGCTGTTTGATAAACCAAGGAGCACCACCTACCTCTCTAGCTTCATGCGTGTCAGGGACAGTTATCCTATATGGAGCATCTGGAATGTCATAGTATGGTTGGTCCTTGTGAATGTCCTGAACAAAAACAATTATCAGTTCACAGTAAGATGAACTTCCATCAGCACTTAACTTGAATACCACAGACAGCTCTCTCCTCAAACAAGGGGTCTGATTTAGCAAACCTTTTGCTAATACTGTCTTTCAAAGTCCATCTGAACAGCTCGAAGAAACACATTCTATTCCAGTTTGGTTTTCAGTAAAAATAAGTTTAAAAATCCAAAGTTCTCTCCTCAAAATTTAGTACAAAGATAAAACTCTATAAAGCACTTCCACATGTAAAAAATATGAATATGTAATAAAACCAAGGAATCACGATGCACTTACACAAGCTGGCAGAAAAAATATAATCTGACAACCATAACTCTCAAAACGGCCCCCCCAAATCAAAAAAACACCACAAAACTTTTATTTCGAATGAGACTGTTCAACAGTTACCATGAGTAACCTTGTCTTTTATTCTCCATGCTAAATTTGACTTTCTAAACCATTTTACCACCTACTAAACATGGGTGCAAATGCACTTAATTGACCGAACTTAAAATTAAGACTTTATCAATCTTAGTGATGATAACAAAGCCAAATAAAGAACTCATATAAGTATCAAAAATGTGAAACAAAGCAAAAAAAAAAAAAAACAAACACAACCCAAAACAGTTCTACTAAAGAAAAATGGAAACATACATTTTATTTCCCTACAGGCATTACTAGAACAAGACACTTACTGCACTAAGAGACAGTGACAGTGTCTGCAGAATATCTAGCATAGTCTTCAGCACAGTTCCACTCCACAGCAGGTGAGGAAATCTAGAGCAAGACAGGATTCAAAGACAATAATCACAGAGTGCTGAAGAAGGACATTATTTTAACAAGAAACAGAGCTGCTCAAAGAGCTATCTATAAACATCACCAGGTATGCTCACACGCAAAGCTTGCTGTGCCTCATGACAGTCAAAAGCTCTTGAAGAGCAATTTCAGTAGAGTTATTTCATAGGAACTGAGATTGCATTTATTTTGGAGGCAGTTTGCTTTGCTCCATCCATGGGATGCAGATACACATTTTAAGCAGGGGTTTCAGAGCTCAGGTTAAAAATATTGGACTATTTTTTCAAGGAGCGGCAAAAGTACCAGCCAAGAAATCCATTTGACTGTAGTCATTGATTGCATAAGAAATCACTAAGCAGGCAAAATGAAAAGAGAATTGGCACATTAAATCTATACTCACTTGTCTACCAGACCAGATAAGTATTTGTCTGCAACTCTCCTGATCCTCTTGTGTATATGGTTAAAATTTACCAGCAAGAACTGAGCATGTCTCTCCAGCTCTTCTTCATTCTCCTTAGTTTTAGGCTAAAAAGCATATCAAAGAGAAGCGTGAAGCTCTTAAGGAAAAAGACAAGTACCCTTTCATAAACTAAAGTGAGAACACTGATACAACTTTAAAATTTTAGTTTCCATGTCACCTACTTTGTCAGCCATCATCGTCAGGAAAGCTTCAAACACCTTGTCAGCAACAGCTATCACACACTGCATCATGCCTGGGGAATTGAGAGAAGTGACAGGTTTGATTATCACAATTATGTTTGCTTTATAAACCATGTTTAACAGTTAAAAATCATTCAATTCAGCCAATACTGAACCCAGCTGTTCCAAAATAAAACCAGCCATCTCGGCAAAAATAAAGCAACAGCAACCCAGTGAACATGATTAATTTTGTTATATAGCAGCTTGATTTGTTTAGTTTTGAATGCCTGGAGATAACTTCCCATTGTCTCAAGTTGCAAGATAACCTAGACTGGCAATCTTACCAGATTTGTCTTTTTGGATTGCTTTATCCTCAAAATAGCAGAACATGACTTGGAAGCGATCTTGGTCAGTTGAATGCAACACCCTAGGAATAGAAGAGTTTCATGGGTTGGGCTGTTTTGGGTTTTGTTGCAGTTTGTGGATTTTTTTCCTTTTCTTCTTAACACCTTCAACACAAATCTATGTACTTCAATGTGGCACTACATGCTACACATACAATCACTCTTCATTTCATGATAATTATAAGTCTCTAATAAGCATGGTTTTCCTATTTGTGTCTACATTCAACAGGGCTCAGATCACAAAACACCTCCTTGTTAGCAAAAGAATAACTTTCACACCTCAGGAGTGGGAACCTCATGATGATACACAATCACCACAAACATATCAACACAGTACAATCTTTGGCATTTCTATAGGCTTTGCATATGTTGTATTTGCATGTGATGGAAATATCACTTATTAAAAAAAAACATTTTGAAAATACACAGTCATTACATTCTGGAAATGGTCATCCCTGTTGTCAGTTATTTTCAAAGTAAGAACATGATGGAAAATTTTCTTAGAATCATCGAATGGTTTGGGTTGGAAGGGACCTTAAAGATCATCCAAGTTCAGGCCCCCTGCCATGGGCAGGGACACCCACAACTTCCCTGGGCAACTTGGGCCAGAGCCTCCCCACCCTCAATCATGAAGAATTTCTTCCTAATATCTAACCTATGTATCCCCTCCTTCAGTTTAAAGCCATTACCTGTTCTCCTATCACTAAATGCCCTTGTAAAAAGTCCCTCTCCAGCTTTCCTGCAGCCCCCCCTTAAGTACAAAAAGGCTGCTATAAGGTCTCTCCAGAGCCTTCTCTTTCCCAGGCTGAACAATCCCAACTCTTTCAGCCAGTCCCCACACATCACAGCAATCTCACAGAAGAGGCAAGTGCCCACACACGGTCCATCAGAGGCACAAGCACAAGACTCTGTGCAGAGAAGACATTGCACTTCCAAGTCATTGCTTTGAAGAACCCTTTCGTCCATCTTCTGTTAGTTCTTATACAGAGCAGATCCCATTTCTCAGGCTCTACTACATTATTCCATCTTTTTTATCTACCCTAAATGTATTTTTGCACAGATGAATTCTCAGTCTTGGAAGCTTCAGCAGAACTAATGCAACAAAAAATATTGATTCTGATCTATCTTAATATCTGACAACTCTGACTTCAACATACATGGTTCTTAGCTTTTTTTTTTTTAAAAATTCATCAGTGAAAAAAATATTTAAATACCTCATATACTCTAGGCGATAAACAGAAAGGAGGTAAGTAGTCATGGCAAAGTCCAACTTATTGATCAATGCTGACACTTCTGGAGGAGGATCCAAGAGATTTATTATAGTACTCCGCAATTCGTTTAATTCAGCCTAGAGATGAACACATGAAGTTATCTGAAGTGGGAGTACTATATCAGCTTGTGTTCTGAAAGCATTTCTTTTCAACTATTACTCTGTTTACTTTTTAACCCTTAGCAAAAAATATGCCAGGACGCCTCTGTCTGCAGACTAAGACCAACCTGCTCTGACTCAGCAAGTCATGGTTCTTCAAATACAGAATTAAACAGAATTAAATCCTGGAGTCAAGCTCCCTACTGAAAAACCTGCTAGTTTCCATGCTGTTGTACCAATGAATACAATTCCTAAGCTAAATGCATGTAAGTTTGATGAACACTAATACTGTTCATTGGGGAGAGAAAAGTACGAGTTTTGTCTCATGTGAAGTGGATGAAAAATTAAAAGTCTCCCATCTCCACAGAGACTTTGTTTCTACATCAAATCAAAATACCATAGCTACCACCATAAACACTTGTATTAACGCTCAATAAAAGCAAATCAAAGCCATTTACGTACACTGCTGTTATACAAGTAGTGTAAAAAAGCTGGTTTTCACTAATAGGAGGCAGGTTGAAGGAGTATTGTGCTATTTCAACATATTATAGTTACCATATCATTTAACACCCACCAGCGTTATGGAAGGAGATAACAGAAGAAACTAATTCTTACAGAAGTCACGGTATCATTCTTCATGGCAGAATTGTACTGGAGAACAGATCGCAGCGGCTCTTTGCTGGGAAATGTGAGTAATGGAGACTTGGTGGCAATTTCACACACACCCTCATACCATTCCTCTGGCCAGAGACCTTAAGCATAAGTATAAAAAGAAGGGTGGGGTAGGGGAGAAAAGCAATATTAAGGTTCACAAACTCAACTAGTATTATCAAGCTTTGCACAACTTCCTAGGGCTTATAATTATCCATGAAATTAAGCACAAAAACTCAACACAAGTGATCCACGTTCTAAACTAACACATTCAGGCAATTCCAAGTGAAGTTTCTCATTGGGTAACAAGTTTCTGCTTGATTACTATTGTAACCCATGTGTCTGATCTTCCACTTCAGGAACTTAGCTGTCAAAACGCATGCTTAACTAAGGCTATTGACTTAGGAAAAACACTTAAGTACAAGTGGTACTGCGCTGAATAGCATAGCGAACAGCAAACCTACAAAGAAATCCTACCAGAGAACTGTCATGAAAGCTGTTTGCTCTGTAGTGTCTTTATGCCTGTAACTAATGTTGCTCTCTCAGAGCTTACACTACCTGATCCTTCCACAGCAAATCCCATCAGCACCGAATACAACCAGAAATCACGGAACAGCTTTTGCAACCTGGGCTTGGCCTCCTTGATGGGCGGCAAACGTCTGGTGAGCTACCAAAGAAATGCAAAAAAATAAACATCGGGAAATGAGTTCTAATAATGCGATTCCATGCTAAGGGATTAATTAACCTACCTTCTTTACTATGAGTTAAAGGTTTGTCATCTATGAAAACTAATATTAGATTGCTATTGCTGTACTGAAGAAAATTAGATCTTGTTAGAATATCTAAAATGCTAATGTTTGAGATGCATGAAGAATTTCCTTTGTTTTACACAGGAATAATATCATGTTGATACAGTAACCTCTGAAGAGGATCCATCACATTAGTACACCATCAACTGCAGAGAGACCATACAGCCCTTTTAACTGTTCTGAGGACAATACCACACAGCTTTGCTTCAGTGCAAAGGAACTCAAACCCAAATAAATATCACCCAAACACACTTCTGGTTGCTATTGTTTATCAGCTTTCTGGAAATACATTGAGGCACCAATAGGGGATCTTTCTTTGTTTGCACCCACGCACACAGTGACATCAGTTCTGGAGAATTTACTATCTAAACAAGCAAGCAGAAGAATTATTTTCAACACATTTATTAAAACTCACTGGTATTTTCTGCACAAACAGCTGCTACCACTGGAAAAGCACACTTTATAGTCCCAGCCAACACGACACGCAATTTTATATGCATTTATATAACAAATTCAGCATGTTATCCTAAAATGTGTTAGAAGCACAGGCAGTATTTAAAAAGTGAAAGAAATGGCCCATTAAACCACAGACTCAGCATGACTGTATATTATTACTGTAAACTTTATTAAGAAGATGTTAGATTCTAATCTAACTTGAAGATATTTTTCCTAACTGTACAATAATTCCCTCAAGGTATGAAAGCCAACAGTATTTCAGTGAAAACCTAAAGGCAAATTTGGAAATATTTTCAAATAATAAGGTAGATTGTTCATTTTAAAAAAATACAGGAAAATGCCCTTTACTATGGTAAAATTAATCTGAGTTTAAGTTGGTGAATGGCACTGTGGTAAAAGAAGTTGCTCATGCAACACCAACATTCACACCAATATCACCCTGCCTGAAGAAGCCTTAAAATCACAACCACAGCAGCACCAACCAGATTTGAATGAGATGCTTCCCTTTTCAGCACGAAAGCGCAGCAACAGGACTTCTGCTAGTCACAAACAGTCAAGTTTATATGCGTGCTTGACTTTGAAACTTTATATACACACAGATTCTTGCTCAAAGATCTTCCTCAAAAAAGAACAAGTACCTGCAAAGCCATAAAAGCAGTTCAAAAAACAACATATAACTCAGCAGAGATCACTAGGCGAGGGAGGGATTTTGGCTGATGAAGTAACCTCAGCAGTGTTTGGTTTAGAGAATGTTTACTTTGGGAGATACACAAAAAACCTAGCGTCAAAGTTCAGATTAAAACCCTGCCGTTCCCCTTCCTCAAGCTATTCAACACGTCCCTTCTGTATAGTGGCTTAAAGGTAAGCTTCGTTTCCATCTTCTGGTATTTTAGGTAGATCTGATCAAAGACGTATGTATTGCGGGGGGGGTGTTTTGCCTGTGTAAGTGCTGTTAAACAATAATTGGATGTTGGTGAAGACAAGAATGCAAAGTTGGGAACCACAGACAGAAAATTCTGTGCCAAAAGCAGAAAACACTTATCAATGATTCCTGGATAGAGTATCTCAAGTCCTGTGAATCTGACTGCTGGGGCAGGGAAAGAGTCACGAATTTAGAAAGAAACAGTAAGATAAAGCCTGACTCAAGTCATTCAGTCACAGTGTAAAAACCATCTGAAAAGCAATTCTGTGGATCCTTCCTTGCTGCAAAAGAATTTTTTTGCTTTTTCTTTTTTTTTGTATGAGATAATCAAAACAAATGCTTTTAGGATTTCAGTTCAGGGAGAGAGTGTCAAAAATTAAATTTCAGTCAGTTACTTTGGTCCTGCTACAATGTGAAAAGTATTTTCCTTCAAGCACTGGTTTTATTCACAGCCATGCAGGTACGTACATCTATATATTTTACTTCCACAGAATAGCTCTTTGGTCTATTTACTAATTCTAATCCACACAGGAGTAAGATTTTTGTTTGAACAGTGCAGTCCCACTAAAGGTACTTAGCACAAAGGCACATCTTTCTCTGTGTTTGTTGCTAAATACGTAGATCTCCCTTATTCCATGAAATTTCACTGTTGCTCTTCAAAAAATACTCCCATAGAACTCCCATTTTTTGTTGTAGCTACAGGATGTCTGCTTTGCAAACTCTTCAGTACATCTCAGTCTGCTGGTTTGCTCTTCCAGTGGATCCTTGTCTCTTCTACCAAACTTATCTCAAACTTAGCTTAATGCCATATTTCTAGCACACATCAGTACCAGTCAAGTATCCATTTTAAGTGTTACAGGTTTATAAATAAAGGAGTCCCACATATTTTAGGTAATGAGTTTGTTACTGCTGAAATATACCAGCAACGTTGACCTCCATGGGAGGAGGCCAACCAATTCTTTGGCAGTCTGGAGGCACTACATAAGCAAAACCGATTACCAGTAAAACAGATTTATCCATTTAATTAAGCTCTGTTCCACTAAAAAAAATAAATGTTGTTGAATAAGGTACTTGTAGACCTTTTGCTGTGACAGAATTCAGCTTAAACTTAAAATTAAGAGATAAATTCAATTACCCTATGCTCTCTTGACTGTGTTATCTTCCAGGTTTTGAACTGTCAGAATGAAGTTCCTATTTCATTTACTTGCCCTTGCTCTCATCATAACCTCCACATTTTGTGGAGTCAAGGACTTCACTGAGCATTTTGAAAGTCTTATAGATGCACAGTCACATGAAAATGGGACCTATGATATGCCAAACCTACCACCGGAGTTCCACAGAGAAAACACCATCACTAATGACTTGATTCCTGAAGAGGAGGAGGAAGAGGACTATCTAGATCTCGACAAGATACTGGGTGAAGATGACTACGGTGACATTATTGACGCTGTCCCATACATGGTTTCAGAAATTCAGCAAGGAAATATTCTTGAACTATTCCAAGGCAAAACCAGAATCCAGCGCCTCAACATCCTCAACGCAAACTTTGGCTTCAACCTTTACCGCAGCGTGGCAGACAAAGCCAACTCTTCAGAAAATATTCTCATGGCTCCTGTTGGCATTTCCACTGCAATGGCTATGATCTCACTGGGTCTGAAGGGTCAAACTCAGCAGGAAGTATTATCTGTTCTTGGCTTTCAGGAGTTCATTAATGCCAGCACCAAATATGAGCTCATGACTGTTCATAATCTCTTCCGCAAACTCACTCACAGGCTCTTCAGGCGCAATTTTGGTTATACGCTGAGGTCTGTAAATGACCTTTACATTCAGGAAGACTTCTCTATTCTGAATGATTTCAGAACCAACATGAAAACATATTACTTTGCCGACGCCCAACCAGCTGATTTTTCAAACCCTAACTTCATAACCAAAACCAATGAACGCATCTTGAAGCTGACCAAAGGATTAATAAAGGAAGCTCTTGTGAATATAAACCCTACAACACTGATGATGATTCTGAACTGTCTTTACTTTAAAGGTAAGAATCTGTTATTTCAATCTTAGCAATGTTTTTTCTGTTTGCAATTTACTGCATACTTCATTAGAAAACCCAGACAGAACTTAAAGCTAGTCTACAGCTCAGACAGGTCTAATGACTCCCTTGTTAAGAAGAACATTTATTATTAGCCCTTTTTTGCATGCTGCTATAGCACATTGATGTTCCAGTCATACCCTGTCATTAGTGGACATTGTACAAATACAGAAAATGCTAATTACAACCAAAACCTTATAGTCTAAAAATGAGACTAGAAAAACAATATATGAAAGCAGAATAGCCTCAGAAACCATAAGCCTCGTAGGAGTCTCAGATGGTGAGGTATTAATTTTTATGCAAGTTATCAGTCATATTCAGTCCTGCTTCAAGTTATTTGCTTCAACGAAAAGGTACAGGTTGCAGTCAGTTAAAACACTCAACATTTCTGAAATAATTAGGATTCACAGGAATAACTACTAAGAATTTCAGCTTAAAATATGTATTTTTCACATGATTAGAGCACGATCCTTGTCCACAAGTCTGTCCAGAGGACTGAATAAGCAAAGCATCGTTTTCCTGAAACTATGAACAAACACATTCTAGAATATTTCCATTAACTCAGCATGAACTGTCTGCTGATACAAGCTCCCACATCTCTCACTATAGGCCAAACAGTTAAAGAGGCTTGAAGTAAAGATAGTACAATACAGTCTTACTATGAAACCTTATTTTTAATGTCTGTACATTGAAAGTAAGAGTCTGGTGGGATTTTCAATATTGGGTATTTGCCTCAGGTTGAAAGTTTGGTAATTATTCAACAAAGTTTTAAACTGGGAGGTGCCAATGAAGGAGGAACTAAGGGAAAAAAGGGAACCTGTTACTACCCAAGACAAAAATCATATAATCATAGAATCATGAGGTTGAAGAAGACCTCTTGGATCATCTAGTCCAATCATTCCTATCAAACGCTAAACCACGTCCCTGAGCACCTCATCTACCCATCTATTAAACACCTCCAGGGACAGTGACTCAACCACCTCCCTGGGCAGCCTCTGCCAGTGCCCAATGACCCTTTCCATGAAATATTTTTTTCTGACGTCCAGCCTGAACCTCCCCTGATGGAGCTTGAGGTCATTCCTCCTGTCTCCTGTCACTTGGGAGAAGAGGCCAGACCAATCCTCTAAATTCACTGTATGTTCCTCTTCCGACACACTTGCAAGGTATACTTCCTTGAATAATGCCACTTGTCTCTTTAAAAGATCTGAAGCAGTCATTTGCATAAAACCCAAACAATCCCTTATTCTGAAGTACCATCTAAAGGGGACATATTTGCATCCTTAAGTACATCTCTGATGAGTCTTTACTTTCCATTAGGCCATTCTAAGAATATAAACATGCAAAGTGCAACAGATACATTATTTTTTCACAATTTGGTCAATTTTAAAATACTACTTTGTTTTAGTCTGTCTCAAAACAAAGAAAATAACAGTAAAAATTAAATATCTTTAGTACTGGCACTCTCGAGTCACTAAAATCGAAAAGACTTTTGGCTTTTTCTGCTCCCCATGGAGTCCTGTAAGTCCAAACTGCCTTGGTGCTGTCTGCTGAAGGCTGTAATTCTAACCCTCAGAATGAAAAAGATGAATCCTATACTGCTGTCACCCATTCCTTTGTCTTACAGTGACAAGTCTCTCAGTAATTATCATTTTTTCAAAGCAAGGCTTTCTTAATTTTCCCACTAGTCCTTCTAGACATGCTCACTGTTGTCCACACCTTTCCTTTTACAACATTTACCCTCTCCGTATCACTGCACACAAACTCTGTTAAGCTCTCAGAGCTAAGAAACCTGGGAGTGTTCTCAGGTACGCAGAGATGCTCAGCACACGTGATATTGAGTAATGAGATACTTGCCAAACACCATGAAGTCTCAAGCTCCTTTTATATGAAATACCATCAAGAAACTATTGGAAGCTATTCACATTGGTAAGAAGCAAGTTTTATCTCGTACAGATGTCCAGCCTAACTCCATCTGAGATCTGCAGAGGCCTGAACAATCATACATGAGTTTCCTGAGGAGATGGTTATTTTAGCCATGGTACATCACATCAGCTTTTGATAACAAAGATTTTGACAGGTTCAAAAGTACTTTTCTGAGATTCTAGTCACGAATGCAACAGCAAGGGGGGGTCTAAAAGACAGCCAGGTGGGAAGATTCAACACAAGAAATCACAAAAGTTAAGGTGCCAGCTTGCCTCAGGCAAACCCAGAAGACCATGTCATTCACCCCCAGACAACCACATCTGTGAATCAAAGAAAATAGTTCCCAGCTCCTCTTCTTTCCCAGGCAGAGTTGCTAAATGTCTCCCATTCCCCAGTGACAGCAGTGCTGCTGAAGCTGCCCTGGCCACAGCAGCTTTGCCCCTTTAGCTAGCCTGAGTCCCACACCTGCGAGCTCTGCTCCCTGGGTTTGCCTGAGAAGTGAGACAATTTATTTGGGAACAGTAAAATCCATTTTATATCCCCTTCCCTTCAGAATAATAACCCCAGTCTGATCACTGCTCAGTCTGCACCCTAACAACCCAACATACGAAGGAACTATTAAAGTTGCACTTAAGGCTTTTTTTTGTCACTTCACAGTCAATTTGACAAAGTCATATTATGGATCTCAGAATCACTTGCAACATTTTTTAAAAGGTTACTGGCTAAAGTTAGAGTTGTAGTCTCTCCACACAGTCACAGCCACACTCCCTATGTTCTCACTTGCCAACAGTCCAGAGTCGTAACAGAAAATACCAGTAGCCCTACTTCCACTATAAAATTCTAGTTTTGTCTGCCCATTAAAAAAATAAAGCCTCGGTTCTGAGAAGGGATCAACAGGAACACTGCTTTAACAAAAAAAAACCAACCTGACAGATGACAGGCTCACATAGGTGTGCTGAAATCACATCAAACTGGGTCACAGCTAAGCTGTCAACACCCAAGCTCTTCAGGTGCCCTGTCACAGGAAGTTAACTGGCTAAAGCCTTCAGCAGAAGGTCTTCTATGCAAAATGAAACAACCATTACTTGCTTTGCTGCTCCTCATGCTTAAAACAGTCTGGTTTCAACTACCAGACCTCTCAGAAAATACAGTGTCAGTTGTTTCACTAGGTGCAAACCCTGTCAAATATTTTGTATCTGTTTAAACTTTGAAATTTCTAGGTTCCTTGTAGGGAAAAAAAAAATCCATACACACTGAGTCCTTTCAGATCTCCAGTTCGTGTTTACCCACTCCTGTAATTCACAGTCAAATCAGGCAAATGTTAGGTTCAAAAGAAAGTCAGGATTTTTAAAGTCACTTTAAAACTTGTCTTCTTATTCAGCTTAATTGAAATCAACAATCTCCTACAGAAACTCCCAATTCGCATGAATTAAAACTTGATGTAAACTGTTATTCTATTTTATTAAACAAGAAACTTAAGGGTTTTTATCTGTCTTCTGCATTGTATTAACAGGAACCTGGGAGAATAAGTTTCCAGTGGAAATG
The DNA here is from genome assembly GCA_033459285.1 of Clamator glandarius. NCBI lineage: Eukaryota > Metazoa > Chordata > Aves > Cuculiformes > Cuculidae > Clamator > Clamator glandarius. The sequence continues at coordinate 3,196,270 of JAUNZM010001016.1, read as the reverse complement.
ACAACAAAAAGAAGTTTCCGACTGAATGAGAAGCAAACAATAAAGGTTCCTATGATGCAGACTAAAGGAAACTTCCTAGCTGCTGCAGACCCTGAGCTGGATTGCAGCGTGCTCCAGCTCCCGTTCGTGGGGAACATCAGTATGCTGATTGTACTTCCACACAAACTCTCTGGCCTGAAAGCCCTAGAAAAGCAGATAACCCCTCAAGTGGTAGAAAAATGGCAGAAGAGCATGACAAACAGGTATCTGCCGAATGTACATATTTGTTAAAAGTCTTAATTTTCTTGATGAGATTGGCAAGAGTGAGTAAAGAGCACAGAAGGTAACATATTAAATTTTTATTAAGAATATTAGACCTAAACAAAAACCTGAAAAAGATGGATTTACTGAATTAAAAATCAGGACCAGTGATCTCTCAAAATTTAAATACCATCAAGAAATCAATGATGACAGAAGTGGAAAATTATCATGAAGTTCCAAAATTCTTTCTATTTAAATACTCCATGGCGTAGACTTACAGAAAAAGTTCTTCCTGATAAAGCAAACAACAAGAAGGAAAAACAGGACTATGATAATAGCAGGTTATTTGTGCAGAATAATATCAATCCATGGAAGGCTGCCTATGTTTGGTTCAGCTGTGAAAGGCACACATTCAGTCATCAACAAAGAACATCAATTAGCAGAGAGAAATAATTCTATAGCCCCTCTTGGGCAAGACAACAGACTAGGTGGTATCTAACCACATACTGAACTGCTCAGAGCCATGTACCTTATACACATAAATCATATGTCAGATAGCAAGTTGACAAACTAACAGTTTTGGGAAGGGAATAATTGTTTAAAACACAGCTTAAAACTAACAACGGCAAGGTTTAAAAGTACAAGTACAACAGTCAGTCCTGTATATTTGCGTGTTCTGCTTGCTGAAGACAGCAGGAACACCAAAATGCAACTGATGCATAAAACAAAGGAGTCGTGCAAAAATTAACCCCTCAATGATTTTTCACTTCTGTTTTTTATTTTTACTAGAACAAGAGAAGTGGTTCTGCCTAAATTTAAGCTGGAGAAAAGCTATAACTTGATTGGTTTTCTGAAATCCATGGGAATAGAAGAATTGTTCAACGAAAAAGGAGACTACTCCGGTATATCAGATGAGAAAGTCACCATTGACAGGGTATTTATTCCTCTCTTCTTTTCATTTTCTTTCTGACTGAATTATATCACCTGAAAATATGGCTAAAATACTTCACAGTTAGCTAAAATACTTTTTCATCTTTCCTGGAGGATATAGAAGGGATGGGGCTTGCTCAGCATGTCTCTGTCCATCCAATAAGGAGGAACATGTTTAACCAGATGTGGCAGGGGAAGGCTGGGAGCACATCATCTGAGCACACTTAGGAGGTCCTCAATTTCTTCTTTGTTTGTTTAAACAGTTCAATCATCAAGGCACAATAACCGTGAATGAAGAAGGCACAGAGGCGGGAGCAATAACCAACGTTGGGTTCATGCCTCTTTCTACTCAGATTCGCTTTACTGTCGACCGCCCCTTTTTGTTTCTGATCTACGAACACCGCACTAGTTGCCTTCTGTTCATGGGTAGAGTTGTCAACCCAGCCAAGTCTTAAGAGCAGAAGAGACCTCCAACAAGCTTTTTATACATGAGCTCTATCATTAATTACACATTATTATACCTGTATCATAAAGGAAATTTTATTGTCGTATCAGCTAATACAAAAGCTGCTGGTATCAAAAGAAAATACGTTATCTACAGGTAGTTTCATATGAATGGACTCATGGCAGTAGTTGATTTGACTGCAATTTAAAATGGTTAGTGCCATGTATCAATACAAGCGTATAAAAAAGAATAAATGACAAAATAACTTACACTGTGTTCTACTTCAGTGTATAAAATTTAATCAATAAAATATTTAGACTATCTGGATTCTTGAATGTTAGCAAATTTGTGCTAGGATGCCTATTTATAATAAATAAAAGAAAACCAGAATAAGGAAATCCTGGATATCTGACCAGTCTTAGAAGCTTAAGTCTCTCCTGGGTATTTTACATAATGTAACTTGAGAAAGAGTAGGTATCTACATTCTTTCTTTTGTTTGCATCATTTAACATTCAGTAGACTTGCACACCACAAACCTTACGGACTTGTTTTTATCTCCTCTTATTTGTTACACATCTCTGAGGAATGAAATATTAATGGATCCACTATTTTCCCCAATCAAACTTGTATGGTTTCAGTACAGCACTCTCAGTTTTACCAGCACAAGTGGGATCAGAATTAGGCCAACCAGGTAAATCATACTAAGAACACCTTTTATACCAAAAGCAGATACCAAAAGGCTCTTTTCACTGGCTCAAAAACACCTAGAGCTCTCTACAAAAGAAAAGTGTGATTTACAGCAATCACAACATCTGTTAAGCATTCATATAAGCTCTCCACATTCAATTTGATGGACAAAACCTTTCAAGTCAAACCAGGACTGTAAAGTTTCTGAACCATTGAGGTAAGAACAGGACAAAAAGCCTTCTCCATATTTGAAAGAGTGAAAATTTACCTGCAGTCTGTAGCATGCTACTGCCTATCTGGTTCAAGGAACAGGGCCGCACCTTAAATGCAAATTATTAAAGCCAATAAACATACTCAGGCTCACCTTTGCATCATACCTTTAAAAAAAAGGACCTCATAGCCCAGAGAGGGCATTCTTATTCTTATTTGCTGCATCAAATATTGTATCCATCCATATATATTCATATTATAAATTTGTCTTATGTTAGGAAAAATATACAACTTAAGCAATAAACCAACAGTTATTTTAAGGATTAAGTGTTCTCTTAAAAACGTATTTTCCAATATTATGTTTAACTTACTGATTCATTCTGCCCAGGTGGCCAAGAAGGCCAATGGCATCTGGGCCTGCATGAGGAACAGCGTGACCAGCAGGTCCAGGGAGGTTCTTCTCCCCCCGTACTTGGCACTGGAGAGACCGCACCTCGAATCCTGTGTTCAGCTCTGGGCCCCTCACCACAAGAAGGATGTTGTGGCTCTGGAGCGAGTCCAGAGAAGGGCAACGAAGCTGGTGAAGGGGCTGGAGAACAGGCCTTATGAGGAGTGACTGAGAGAGCTGGGGGTGTTTAGCCTTGAGAAGAGGAGGCTGAGGGGAGACCTCATTGCTCTCTATAACTACCTGAAGGGAGGTTGTGGAGAGGAGGGTGCTGGCCTCTTCTCCCAAGTGACAGGGGATAGGACGAGAGGGAATGGCCTCAAGCTCCGCCAGGGGAGATTTAGGCTTGAGATTAGGAAAAAATTCTTCACAGAGAGGGTGGTTAGGCATTGGAACGGTCTGTCAAGGGAGGTGGTTGAGTCACCGTCCCTGGAGGTGTTTAAGGTTAGGGTGGATGAGGTACTTAGGAGAATGATTTAGGGATTGGTGGGAATGGTTGGACTCGACGATCCAGTGGGTCTCTTCCAACCTGGTTATTCTGTGATTCTGTGTGATTCTGCCTTTATATACTGCCATTTGAAATTTTGCATCACTAGGATTATTTGCCCCTCATACAAAGCTTTTTTAATGTGACAACCAGTAAAATATCAGTATTAGCTGTTGAACGATGATGAAGAGCCAATATTGAATCAGCTCAGATGGTGCTTTCAACTCCTGTCTAACACTGCACTTACTTACAAGTCCACCATGTGGGGGACAATTTTCAGTACTGAACTTGCACAACAGAATTAATAAACAATACACACACATATTGTTTTATCTGTATTAAAGAAAAGCATGTTCAAAGCTCATGTCCTAGATATAATTAGTTCCTCAATGAGCTGGAGCATCTGAAATATAGGGATTTTTGAGACCTAAGTAACACGTATTATTCAAAAGAAAGAGGTCAAGCAAAAAAGCAAATCAGCTACTGCTCAAAACTCATGATCTTCATACATTGTGCAAGAAAGTCAAATATTTGCTTCAACCACCATAATGTAACCATTAACTCTTGCTTCAGATCCTGGCACCATCTGACTCCATTTAAAGGTCACATTGGTTGAGAAAAAAGCAATTGTCACCAGCTACTCAGAGAAAATGTATCGTCAATAAAAATGTGTAACAGAAAAGTACTTCCACAACTTTTACATCAAGTCTGCAACAAGCACTAATTTTTTCTCAATATGCAAGGAATAATCCTGCTTTCACTCAAATCTGTACTAGCATAACGAAAAATACTAACCACTAGAACATCTCCACCAACATAGGAAGTGCACATTTGTGCAAAACTGAGCAGCTCTTGAGTAACAGCCAACCAAGACATTTATAACCACATTCCTGCAAAGCAAGGGTCCAGCCCTTGTGATTGGTGGTGAATTCGGGAAAAGCTCATGGCAGAAACTACTTTGATCTTTAACTGGTGCTAATTATAGGCTCTTCTCTCTGAAAAGCTTCAGTAAAGAGGTTTGTGAGGGCAGAGTATGAAATGAATTGTATATTGTAGTAATTGGACATGTAGCGTGAGCAAGTTACAGGTAGCAATGCCTATGACAAGTATGTAAACCATCCTTCCCTTATGTCTCACAAGCCGTGCAGGAGAAGAATTCAGCTTCAGGAAGGTAGAAAGTAACATGATAGATTTTTGTCCTCCAGTAAGTTTGTTTGTCTAAAATACATGTTGTTTTCTGTAGAAGCTACAGCAGCTCAGCAGCTAACGCTACCAACTTGGGCACTCAGCTTGGACCTATCATATTGTCTGTTGGAAATCTAGAATAGCTGCACAGCAGTTTTGGCCTGAATTAGTAATTTAGTTACACTTTGCTAAAATACGTTCCTTCCACCCCACCTTCCTCCCCCCGCCATCGCCCCCCCCCCAAAAAAAAAGTTGTCATTTGAGACCAAAACCAGATATACATCTAAATAAGTGTGGCTAGAAGAGATACCAGTGCTCTTGCACATTTCCCAAAATGCTTCTAGTATAACAGTCAATTCCAGTTTTAGAAGACAGAGGGCATTTCCTCAACCTTCCTCCCTTCTTTTTCAATGATTTTTTTTTCCCTTTTAAGAAGCAAAATTCACTGTACTGTCAAATTCAGATTTATTTTTAACTCTGTTCGTATTCACTTTTGGTTTTCACTTTCCTCCTCAGGCCACAGATATATGCTGCTTATTACACTGCAAGTCAAACATTACTCAAAGAAACATCCCTTGTGGTATTGCTTAGCGCATGAATCTCTTGAATTCAGGATTAGCAACAATTTAACTCCCAATTACAGAAGAGCAATCATTTTGAAAGATGTGTCGTTAAACAAAGTGTTTCTCTTCCTCTTATGGCAAGAAACGTTATTTTACAATACAGCTATGTTTCTCTTGGATGTGTACTTCTGCACTAGCTGTTAAATCATTTTACCATAGAACAGCACCAATATCTGATCTATGTGAGAAAAATGATCTTGTTTGCAGTTATTGGATACTCACCACAGCAATAACAGGAATGAGCACACCCAGATTTCCTGCACTACTGGAGGCCTGGAAAAGAAAAAGGAAGTTGTCAAACCATATACAAAAGCATTTCAAAAATACCCGCAACATAATATATTTCAAGCAAACATTCCTAGCATCTATGCAAATGAAAACACGTATTGCCAGCCACAGCTCTGCTCTCTCGCACACAGATGAGCACGAGGTGGCCAAGAGAGTGCTCCATAATCCACTTGAAAAGTCTTGTTGACAGACTCCTGGTGTGCCCAGCTCCTGTGGATTTTGGAGCACTCTCTTGGCCCCCTTGTGCTCATCTGTCCTGCAGAGTCAGAGTAGACACACAAGCTGAGATAGCTAGAACCCAGCACACGATACCAACACATAGAACTGCAGAAAACCCACTTTTCTAGAAGCATTTTTGTTACAAAAATGGAATATTGGCCCAATTGCGATAACATATGGCACCGAAGATGAAGATGCAATGACCTCCATCCTTGGGCACACTCAGGAGACATTCACCAAATCCCAGTCTGGTTGGGGTTAGAAAGGACCTCTGGAACTCATCCAATTCAACCTCTCTGCTAAAGCAGGTTCACCTACAGCAGGTTGCACAGGACCAGGTTTTGAATATCTCCAGAGAAGGAGACTCCCCACCCTCCTGGGGCAGCCTGTTCTAGTGCTCCATCACCCTCATAGGAAAGATTTTCCTCATAGAATGGTTTGAGTTGGAAAGGACCTCAAAGATCATCTAAACATAACTCCCTGCCGTGGGCAGGGACACCTCCCAGTGGACCAGGCTGCTGAAGGCCTCGTCCAACCTGACCTTGAACACTTCCAGGGATGGGGCAGCCATGACTTCCCTGGACGATCTGCTCCAGCGTCCATTTCCCCCTTATGTCTAAATTTGCCCCTCTCCAATTTATAGCTGTTTGCCTAGGTCCTATCTCTACATGCCTTTATAAGAAGGCCATCTCCAGCTTTCTTGTAGGCCCCCTTCAGGTACTGGAATGTCATGATAAGGTCTCCTCAGAGCTTTTTCTTTTCCAGGATGAACAACCCCAACTCTCTCAGCCTGTCCTCGTATGGGAGGTGCTCCAGCCAGTGCTCTAGACGAAACTGTCAGTGCCTTCATAATAAAGAAACACTGCCTCCTAGCTCAGACCCAGGTTCAATGAATCCCATATTTTTCCACTTGCAAGCAGCTATAAGTCAGCACAGCAGTTTGTCTCCCATCGTGATTTCAAAACTGAAACAGTGGAAAAATATCCCCGAAAAGAGGAGGGTGGTCCTAATTCATAAGCGTCATATTAGAGCAATGTTTACAATCTGGTTTTCATCATTTCAACTCGCTTATCTGTGGTTAAAAGAATCAATGAAACCCATGGGGAGAGATTTTTTTCACCACAGTCTTCACAAAAAGCAGATTCCGGACATGTCAAAGTTCGCTTTTAAGAGTTGGCATCCCTGGTTAAATACAGTCAGTCTTCAAAGCAAACACATTCTTAGGTTTAAGGAAGCATGTTTTTTACTGTGTGTGTTAAGGTATGGATTTGGTTCAAAAAACATATGGAAGACTGTTTAGTATGGCACACCCGTACAAATGCACAACTGCATGAAAAAGCAGTGACTGTCTTACCTTGAGTGCTGGCCCTTTCTCACTTGCTCTCTCACTCGCTCTCTTTCCTTCTAGCCCAAGCTGAACAAACAGCTCCAGCAAGTTCATCAGTAGCTCATCCACAAGCTGTTCTCCTTGAATGTTAGCAGCAATGTTGGCGAGGGCATTAATGACGGCTAAAGAGCAGTGTCTAAAAAAACAGTTATGAAAAAGCAGTTCCTCAGAGTTTGTATGTTCAGCACATCATTCACAATGCCAAAAGTAACTCTTGTAATAAGACTGCTCACACTTTTTCATTCAGTTGTTTTGAGGGTGGTTGACTTTGGTTTTTACGAATAGCAGCACAACACTCTGCTGATAACAGAAATACAATCAGTATTTAAGCGAAAAACTTCCTGTAAACTTTCATTTATGACGCTGCCATAACCAAAAGGAAACTACTTTCCCATAGCAGATGTGGCTACAGCAAGAAAGCAGCAAAGGGATTGGGAAAGCTCTAGAGACGAAGAAGCAGAACTCATATCAGTTGATGTTAAAGCTGAGATTGCATTGGGTCAGACAGTACATTAAAACATTGACAGGAATAGTCATTTTGGTTACTCACAAGCTACACTGAAAGATATCCAGCCTACCACAACTATCAAAATCACTAATATCTTTAATTGTAACACGGACTAAAATGCATACCAATAATCTAATTGTTAATGGTTTGCATTTAATCCCTAAGAAGTACTGGGATCACATTTAACAAAAAAACAAAAGCCAACCACACACAAAGCTCATTGGAACTTCATTAGCTTTTCTAGGCTGAGAGATTAATTACTCTAGTAACAAATAATATAAGTCATCAATGTCAATTATCATTTACAAATTATCACTCCTTACAGAGGGGAAAAAATCAATACTACCTGTAGTGAAAAACATGTTTAGGCATCTTTACAATATGAAGTGCTAATATTTTTAAACTAATATATTGCTCACATCGCTCTTCGACACTCAAGAAAAAAGAGCAGTACTGTTTATAAATTCATTATAAAGCTTATACTGGGGAAAAGTGAAAATCCTTGATGTAGCATAAATGATACTTGATACAGTATTCATATATTTAAGGAACACAGGTAAGTGTTACCTGTATCCACGTTCCTTGTAGTCTTTTGTGGCAGAGTAAACAACTGAGCTTGCTTTGACACTGATTTGCTGAAACAGATTCCACACTTCTTGGTAAATGTATTGCTTAAAAAAAAAAGAAAAGAAAAACAGAATAAATCAACAAGCAGAGCTTATTGAACACAATTTCTCTGTAAAATAAGCTAAGTGTTAGAAAGCATTTCAGACAGGTATCTAGTCACAGCCTGAGCAATGGTTTCAGCTTCCATAAAGTACACAGCAGAAGTGTTTTCATTAGCATTTTCAATAGCTCAAATTTTGCACAATTTATTAAGTTCTTTAATTCCGCCTTCCTGATAGAAAACTTTTTTTCAGGCTTCCAAGTTCTGGCAATTAATTGGTCGCTCAGAGGCATAAAATACATTCAGAAAAGTTAAGTCAATTAATCCCCGTATGACTGAAGAAGGTAATCTATACTTTCCAATGTAGGGACCTACAAGACTTGGAAAGTTAATTACCAATATGGAAATATACTGAAAAAGACACCATGCACCTATTTGGGACATAGGTCAAGTTTATAAACTTATAAGTAAATTTTGAAAGTATTGAGTTTGGATTTTTTTAAAGTTTGTTTAAAAAAGATTTATTATTTTCTGTGGGAGGAGTTGTGTGGGTGTGTAATCTTCCTTAGAGGGGTGGCATCTAAAACATGATTAATCTGATGGCACAGAGGTATGAGGATTGTACAAGAGCGATGAAAGAAAACACTTAAAACTTCTGCAAATGCAGTTTCTAAAATATATTTCCTTTAGTTAAAGGAAAGGGATCATGAACTGGCACTCTCTTGGCCAGTTCTTTCCTTACATTTCCAGTGATGACCAAGCAGCCTAGCTGATCAATGATGAGTACATCAAGATGAGAAGGTGGCTGGCAAAACTTCTGCTGCAAGATCTGTAGGATGGGTTCCATCATTTTTGGGGTGTCCCTCAGTGCCACTGCAATGTGCCCTAGAGCACGAATTGTGTGGTCAGGAATCAAATGGGCTTCCCTGTTACAAAAGACAAAAAAACACAAAGAAAACCAAAACCATACATGTAACTGTTCAACAGTTAAAGACCTCCAAGTATGGTTACATTTCATGTAAGAACAGTTCATATACTAATATTTAAACATCACAAACAGCTTTAATATTGCCACTCTACATAGCCCTCTACTCCCCACATTAACATTACAGATAGACATGCACAAGCCTCCACAAAAGCACTATCCAAGAAACCCAGGCTAATCCATGAACAAACTATTCCAGAAACAACAGTGAAAAGAAGTAAAAGTGATCTGCAAAACATTAAGACACAACAGCCAGACCAGCTATTATAGGGCCTCCCCTTGGAGCTTTCTCGGCTGGCAACTCTCTTAGAAGTGAAGCAAGGCAAATGCTGCAAGTGGCATGCTGTATCAAGCCATAAAGACAGTTGAAGGAAACAGCAAAGAACATAACAATCTAGGACTCAACATTGGTTAATACCAAAAGATTTGATCATTCAATCAGATAAACTGAATTCATACCTCTTAAAGTAAAAACAAGAGCTCAGCTCTGCAGATTTGCATGGACAGATCTTGACACTATATATAAGCTCACTAATCTCAGGGACGCCCAACTCTAAAATAACGCTGTCCGGATTTACATCTTAGACTAAGCTTCAGGTTCATTGAGCAAAGGAAAAACCAGTCTGATGACAACTTACTTATCACTCTCTTGAGAGATGTACAGACGGTTAGATAAACTGGAAAGAAAGGCCTCAACAACCACCGAGTCTATAGTCATTCCAGCTTTCAAGCACCTAGAACACCAAGACGAGGAAAAAAAAAAGTATGAATTAAACATTTAATTTTTTCTACTGTAAATGCACACCAGGTACAATGGAAAAAAGTTTACACCAATGTATAAGATCTGACTGTGTAGGAACATTGCACATTCATTTTAAAAAATGAACAGAGCTCCTACTGCTGCTTTCTCCAGCAACAATAAAGACAATGATATGCAAAAAGGTAAGTTCAGAATCCCTTGTCTCTAGTTGCCAACTGTTTGTCTGTCCTCCAGCTCTCAGTAGTTGTCTAGAAGGGAAGAACAATCATTATGCTGCCCACATTCGAGTGTGTAACAATCCTTCTGCTGTAGGAGGCTCACCCAACACGACAGCAGAAGGTGAAAATCCTGCTGAGTACCAAAGTGGTGACAAGCATGAATTACATACATGGGAAAGCAAAACAAACGAGACTGAGGTATTTTACAATTGGACAGAAACAGAACCAAAAGGTGTCTGAAGGAAAATAAAGTCACAATCAAAAAAGGCAAAAAGCCTTTATAACAGCATCTTCTGAACACGCACAATATTTCTCTGCTAGGGAAACAGAACTTGTGTTTCAACATAGCACAAGTCTCTTACCTGCAGATGCTGTCTATGGCAATGTCACGCAGCTGCTCGTACATGGACGGTTGACTTTTCTTGCCAGGCATTACATTTACAGTGGACTCCGAATGCTCATTGGTCACACTAATCTTGATGTCATTACCACCTACCAAGAACACAGAGTACAGAAATCAACACCACCTGAAATAACTTCTTTGCCCACAATGACAGCAAACAGGCAGAGCAGTATCTGGTGAGCAAGTGGAAAACAGCCTATTTCACAGCTCAGGGTTGAGTTGAAGAACTTTGGAAGTGCATGTGTTGTCACTAGCTATGCAAGATATTACAGCATTTAACTATTCCTAAACCCTTATCCCTAAATTTAGTCCCCTTCAGGTCTCATTCTACATGTCCTACTTTAGCATTGCAGAACTGCTTTTGCATTAGCAACTGATTGAAATAGAACATTTTCTTTTGGGAAATCATAACTTGATAATACAATTTAAAAACAACAACAAAAAACATGCAAGTTTGCCATCAAGACATTCATGAAACTGGAGCACAGGACCTGTACAGAGCCTGAGGAACATGGCCTTGTTCATCTGGGAGAAGAGGTGGCTTTGGACAGACCTAACTGCTGCATTCCAAAGTATGGAGCGGGCTACCAGGAAGTCAGAAGCAGGTTTCATGGGAGAATAAGATACAACAGCCATAACTTGAAACAAGGGAAGGTCCAGCAGGCTGTGTGTTTCCCACCTGCCAACATCATTGGAAGGGTAATCATGTATTGGATTAGGTTGGAAAATCTGTCCTTGAAGGTTTTTGAAGGCCTGTGCAGGCAAAGCCCTAAAAACCTGCTCCAAATTGAATGCAATTGACACACAATACAACCTTCAATACTGCAGCACCACGCCTCAGCAGCTGGCGATCTCACTCGGGAGGAAAGCGAGCAAGATCAGACTGCCTTGGTTTCAGCACAACAAGCACAGCAATGTTGCTGCCAGGATAAAATGTAGCTCTACATACACTGCTCACCCTTAGATACACTTCTACCAGAAGCTGCTCTGCATTCTTCCTCTCCACCTCCAAAAAATTCACAAATGCATCTCCACTTCCCTCTACAGCCCCAAGTACCCAAAAGCATCAAAAAGCTGTACAAGCCACACGGCCCTTTTTTTCCTTTACCTGTGTGATACTGGGTATGATACTTATAAAGTTTCACAAGCACTGGGGAAGGTACCACAAGGAAGTCTCTCAAGGATAGATTTACAGATTGAACCACAACAGGGAACCTCTCACACAAACGACCGAGTCCCTAAAAAGAGAAAAAAAAAAAAAAATAGCAATGTAACTTTAGAATATTGCAGCACAAGTTCTATTTCAACTGTAAGTTTTCAACTTCAGCTTAACAAAAAAAAAAACCCCAAACTATACATAGTTCTGATGGATTCAATCTTTTGCAGAGAATTCAGACATTTGAAGTCAGGTTATCCTAGAGTGCACCATGCCTATCAAGCCTTGCTGCTCTCTTCCCAGGTGCATTCACAGGCGTTACATGAAATGAAATGCAATCTCAAAAATAAAGTTACTGGACAAGTTCCAACATTTAGAAAATCCTGATAATTTACCGTTTATGCGGTGGCAAACACTGCATTTGTCAGGCTATGAATTAAGCGCCCAATAAGAAGATATAAAAACTAGAACAACCAAGTCTTAGTCTTAAAACTCACTGATCTGCCAGTCCCAGTATTTTAACTGTTTATGTCATGGACTAAGCAGCTACATATTCCAGAAATAAAACACCTGTTTTAAAAAAAAAAATCATAAACATTATTTTTTAGAATATGAGCTAAGAAAATTTTAAAAGCACTACTCTACTGCAGTTTAGCTTCCACACCAGGCTTCTAAAACCCTAAGTGTAGAACACATTGATGGAAAGTAATACAAATAGTAGATAAAGAGTGTTATTCTAGCAGCCTGTAAAACCTCCCAGCTCTCACTCACTGATACAGTAATGTCAAATGCTGTAAAGACAGACCTGCAAACAGCAAATTAGCAGTGGCAAATGAGCAATGATGACTTTGCTTGAGGTTTTCGACTGCAGCTTCTCTGACAACTTGATACACAGGTTTTCTGCACCTTAAATGAAAAACCCAACAGAAAAATTCATGATTATCAGACTCATCAGGACACACAACCCAATGCTCACTGGAATTTCTAAAACAACACAAAGTTTATCAGCTTTATTTTCCTCATACTACAATTCCTCAAAGAGATTCAGTGCTCCTTCTGTGAAAACACTTCTGGAAACTTAGTATCTGCACCAAACAACTCTCTCAAACACTTAAAAGTATTTCTACAACTTCAAGTAAAGAAAAAAAAAAATAGAGGGAGACAGGCATTCCAGATACCAAAGAGTGTTTTCTACCTTGCTCATCCTTCACAGCCCACACCATGAGATCCACACAGGCAGCATTAGCCTGACAGCGCAGTTTTAAAGGACTCAGTTCGTTGTGCAGACGATCCACATCATGAAGGATTTTCTGAAGTTCCGACTGACTGGTATTGAATTGCTCTAGCACAAAATCATGGATTTCCTTCACAAATGAGTTGGGAAGGTCTAAAGAAATAAAAGGAAATAGTATTAAACCACAAGGATGGGAATCCACGTGTCAGAATGACACCATATATAAAATCCATTGCTATGTTATAAATAAATTTTCATTAACTTTATGCTTTACCTAAAACACAAATTTCAAGGCAAGTCTACCAGCAAGCAGACAATTGAAAAGTCATCTATTAACACTTCCACTGGCGTTCAAAATATTTTTTCCTGTTTCCATAGCAACTTTTCTATATGGAAACATTTCAAAACACAAATTTTACAGCATATGTGATGTTCCCAGGAAATGCAAACCTGTGTTCAAGCACTCAATACAATGTAGACAACTCTTTGAATCCTAAACATAACGAAGGATAAATTGAAAGAAATAGCAATACTATACCTTTCATGTAGTATAATGTATCTCTTAGCATTTTAAACTGAGCAAGATAAAGTGGGTCACTGAATGTTTTATAATAGAGATCTGTACTAGCACCCGTCTAAAAGAGAAAACAAGCAACCTGTTAGATCCAAAATTAAGTATTTTCCATTGTACAGATAAATAAGTCTTATTCCAGTCATACAATTGTTTTCCTCCACAATGTAAACCAACATTGAAAACCAGAAGTAATCTCATAGCTTTCCCACCCCCTCTTAATTTTATCAAAAGTAGAGCCACTCAGTGTATGAAGTATGATTCAGTCACTCCTTCAATTTGAAGGGCACAAACGTGTTCTCTCCAACAATGTTGTTAAAAAGAAAGTGTTCAAACCTATGAAGAGATAGCAAAAAGAAACTGAAGCTGCTTGCACTCAGACCTACATTTCCAATACTACAGTATTCAAAGGGAAGTTGGAGAGAACAAAGTCTTTTTCCCACACGACTGAACACACACTTTTTCAACACAGATCTATGTCCCTGAGGAGATAACTCCACAAAAATCTCTGGGAAGCAGGAAACAAGAACTCACAAATCTAAAGAAATAACCATGTGACCTCTGAAAGTAAAGGTCCACAACACCACTAAACTTGCAGAAATGGAACCCCAAAGAGTAGCAGTGATTTCCAAGCCAGAAAAAGAAAAAAAAACCCACATTTTATTTACAGGAAAAAGGACAATATTACTGTAATACGAAATTGAGACCTCTTTCCCTTCTATGCTAGTGAAAAACATTCTTTTATCCTTCACCCCCACATTTTTAGGCAGTCCAAGGCTAGATCCAAACCACTGAAACAACAGTTCAAACAAGAAATGATATCATTTTGCAGACAGAAGGCTTATCTTACATAGGTAAAAGACGAATTTCAGAAGTATTAAGGCCAAAACCAAAAATATTCAAGTCATTAGAAAAGGAATTTAATAACATACTTCTGCAACTTCAGCTAAAACTGCATCCAAGGTCTTTAGCAGAGAATCCCCAACAATCTGCTTTACCTACAGAGGAAAGAATAAAATAAAAAAAGGATGTTTCCTGTTGATGACTAGATAGGAGACAACAGAACTTTGCATGGGCACAGAAAACACATGTCATTTAACTGCAAAACATCAGATGAAATTAAGGCTACAAGGATTTCTGGCTGCAGCAAGAATAAACGTATTTGAGCTCCTATGAGCTAATCCAAAATGACTGGTGCAGACAGGGCCAGTATTTTCTGTCACTTGACTGAATTCCCAGCAAGTGAACCCTTCTAGAAAACGGTCTCATTCTCACAGCAAAAAAACCTATCTTCTACTTTAGCAAATTGCAGTATGAAGTTACCTCAGATCAAGTGCTGTTTACAAACAGGAAAAAGTTGACATAAACTTACTTGATTTTCCAAATTCTTCACAGTTCTAATGAGAACTTTTTAGGAATACTACTGTAGTATGACACTAAATGTCACAAAAATAACATTATACAAAGCTTGAGACAAACACCATCTCGTTATTAACAATTCCAAAAGGTTAAACTGCATCTCTCTCTTGCACACAATCGCACTGCAGCCTTCATAAGAACCCACCACATACCATGTTCAGGAGCTGACGGAGCATTTCCAGTGGGATGTTGAACTCTCTATTGTTAATACCATTGAAGAGAGGAGAAACTGAAAAGCTGGAGCTGATTGTGGAGAAGTAATAATCAGGATCCACTGCACTCCCATCAGGAAGATATGAGCCTGATCAGAAAAAAAAGTTTGAGAGAAGAGAGTAAATATAACATTTGTTTAATAGTAACTTTAGTCACTACTACAAAGTTATTTCCAACACAAGTACAGTCTTTAACTTGTAAGCTACCAAGAGGTACATTTCAGCGAATCTACTGGTAAATCAAGACAGAAAACTATGATGAAAAAGATCTATTTGTACATTAGAAGTTTACAATCACAATGGAAGAATCCATTTCACTGACTTATGTCCATGTCAGAGACACTGCTGACAAGAAGCCTTCCCATACTACCTAAGTACACTCACCTGAAAACATCTGTAAATGCCATTTCATTCAAAAGCACAAAGGAGCAAAGAACAAGTTAAGTCAAAACTGTCTTGGCAAAGTTTTCCCCTATATTAGGTAAAACAAGCATGTGGCACAGCTTTTATCTTAAATGAGGCACCAATTCACTACTGCAATTTGAAGGCAAAGAGAAATCAAATTACTTTTCAGATTCAAGTACTCTGTTAAGCAATCAACTTGCTAAGCATACTGCTTTTGGCACTGTTTCCACATTAGAAATGACATTTCTGCCTTTCTGAAGTACTCAGCTGCCTGCGCTGAAGTAATGTACTTGTGAATAATAGGCTTTCAAGCAAGACTATTTATTGACAACGACAAAAAAAAAATGTTTACCATCCTTTTTTCTAAACCATCAGCCTTGACCAGAATAAAAACAAGGTCATTACTCATTGTCCTCAGAAAGTAAGACTATCACAAATTATATTATCTAAAATAAAACAAGGGCTGCCTGTATCTCAAATATCTGGTATAAGTTAGTATTGAAAATAAAATCCTGATTAGAATAATAAATCTGCTGAAGACACAATTAAAGCAATACTAACATTTTAACAAAGGTTGTCCATTATCCAACTATAATTTTAATTAAGATTATTTTTTCTTCCACTACTACAGTCTCTCACTACCTTGCAGCCTTCTTTTTTCAAATTCAAAACATGAAGTCCATTAAACTGAAGGAAAGGTTGGTTCCACAGGATAGAAAGAAGACAAACAGGCCTCTTCCTACTTGGCAATTTAAGAATGATATTTTAATTACCCTGCAACCCCATGAGATGATTGAGTAAAACAAATGTCTCCACAAATAGTAAGATGAAGGAAGAAGGAAAGTAATGTAAAAGAAATTAATTTAAGCCAGGGCTCCAGAAAGGAGTACAACCCAGAAACAGAGAATGCCCAAACTGTTAAAAATCTCAAGGGGCCAAAACACTTCAGATGCAGAGCTAGTTCTCCACTTGATTCATGAAAGGCAGTTAATTTTGAAGCACTGCTTTGGCACAGAACTCACAGCTAAAGCTCTACCAAAACTAAACAGTTAAGAGTCTGAATATTAATTCATGAAAATGTTTCCACTTTTCTGCCTTTTATGATGCAGAAATTAATACACATTACTGAGCACTTGACTTCAGCATCTCCTTTATTACTTCCCACTTCAGCAAATGACCAGGTCTCACACCATGACTCACATCATGTTCACTTCAAAGGGAGCAGTTGGTTTGGATTTACACAACATGCCACAAAGGTCTCAAAATTCCAGACCCTAGTCCAACATTTCAGTTGTCTAGGGAAGCACAATATGAACACTTGTTCCTCAAAGTGACTCCGCCTAATCTCCAGAAACATTTCGGGCCTGGTTGAATTAAGCTCTTCAGTACTAGGCACAGCCAAGCCCTAAGGAAATCATGTCTCAGAAGCCTGCCAGAAACAACTCAGCCTGGAAACTACAGGAGTTAATGGTAACGTCCTGATGTTTTTATACCCCTGAATTTTTCAGAATTCTAGCAGGCATGTGCCAGAGAATCAGTATAAAAATTCTAAAGGGCAGAGAAAGTGGTTAAAATTTGTGGTTTCCATTTTCTATAAATAGTAACAAAACCCCCAAATCACACACTGTTCCTGCTCAAAATAATTTACCTTCGAAGTAGTGAAGTGCAGATCCTCCAGGAGAGCTCGGAGGGGGAATTCCACGTTCAGGACTAACCTGAAACATCACACAAAAGCTGTAATTTAAAATACGTTTCTAGAAAACTGAAACACCTTCCAGAGAATGGCTCATAACCTTTATAATGAAAGACCGCTTCAGGCAGAGCTCACAGGAACTACATATTGCCACACCTAACAGCTCCATTCCAGCCAAAAATGTGAAGTTTAAAAAAAACTAGTTCAGTGCTTTTGACCAAAGGGAAGAGATCAGACTGATGACTGCTGTACTGAATGCAAGTATGCATCTAAATCCATTCATATCTCCGAAGCTCCTGGTGAAACCACTGAGCACTCGAGTATCCTCAGCGTTTCTGAAAGCTGTAGCCAAAGTGCCACCTTCCCAGTTTTTCAAGACATACATTACAGCACTTTTTCATGAGAACACAAGGAAGAGGATTTACCAATTGTTTCACATGAAAACTTACCAGCACAGTTGATAGTTTAACTGTCACTGATTATTCTGTACCTCAGAAATGACAAAATTATTTTGAAACCCAGTTGCAGAACCAAAATAAAGATTGCTGTACCCAGGCAAATGATTAGTTATGAGATTGCCTGTGTATCAAGGCTCAATGCTGTCTTAACTCCACCAAGATCATAAAATCATCTAAGCACTAACAGAGTGAGTCATACAAACCTGTGAGATGCTAGACACGCTGCTAGCCTTTCTCTTTAGTGTTCCTTCTTGGCAAACAGTGAGTAGAGAACTGGGAAGAATTGATCTGAAATCGTTAAAGGATCGTCGGCGAATTCCTTCAAGCTCTTCTGGAACTCTCAGGGAATGTGGGGGAATTTTGGGGAAAAGCTTTGAAAGGAGAGCTTCCTCTGAATTGCTGTAGCGACCAAAGGCTCGGGAAATTCCTATCAGGCAGGGTACTGCATACTTGCATAAATACTCTGGAAAAGACAAAGACATATAAAAGCATATTAACAGTAACTTAGAACTTCCTCTTCACAGCTTTGCTACCACTCCATAAAACTGTGTCAGCCTCACGTGCTTCACAAAGACTGTTCTGCAAGTAGAGGAAAAAACATGAAAGTATCACAAACTAATAAACTTCTCCTGCTTCCGTATTTATCAGTCAGGAACAAACAGAATAAATACAGGCTATGGGAAGTTGAAAACAAAAGCTGTTCACTTTTCAGGAGTGATCCTGATAAGCACAAAACGCAAGAGGAGTTCAGAAGACAGAAGTTACAAATATAGAAACAATTCTAATAGTACCTTTATCGTGCATTTGTGGGGTCTGGCACATTCCCAAGAGGAACTGCATTACTTGTAGAATTGCATCCAAAATCTGAAGTAATCAAGACAGACATATAAAAATACCTTTTGGTAATGAGATATCATTATTTTAGAGTAGATCACTACCACAAATGAGACCTGCAAATATTAATGTAGGCATCTCCATAAACATTTTTTTAATGCTGTGTGACTGAAAAAGTGTATTGTCCTCACTCAGCTTACAGAGCCTCTTCCGTAAAGTCTAGCCAACTGGCAGGTCCCAGCAGAACAGAACTCTAGCAAGCCTGATCTCTGTATCAAAACTTAAATTCGAAAATTCTGGGTTCAGCAACACCCTTTGACACCTAGAAGTGACAGCAACTTTAAGACTATGTTCTAGGTACTTCACTATAAATTAACACAAAGAAAATAATGCAACAGTACATAGGTTAAAGCAATTAACCCTTTGCAAGAAAGGAAGCAGCTGTGGTGTCGTCTTCTCCAGGCATTTGTCAGAACTGCAGCACTGGAGAACTGGGCACTACATTAGCACAAACTTACAACCCTACCTGCTCTCTGAGAGACGCATCCCTGTACGCAACATCTGATAACAACGTCACCAAGCAGAAGCTGAAGTTTTCTGCAACTGGAAGCAAGCCTGCAAAGTAAAGGACAGAAAATAAGCCAGTTGAGCACTGTTATGAGAAAATCAAAACAGAAGGAGATGATGATTATGATAATATTAATAACAATAAAGCAAGCAGACAAAAGTCATTCACATGTCAAATTCCAAGACAGACTATAGAAAAATACAGTATTTCACATAAAAATTCAAAGTACGCTCTAGTCATCAGAATTTCAGCATGGAATGGTAAAAGAATAATATAAATAATTTAAAACTTTTCCAGGCTTTCAAACAATTAAAAAATATAGCAATTTTATAATATCTCTTGTGAAAAAGTATTCTTACATTAATGTTAAGAGATATTAAGGGAGCAAGGAGTGAAGTGGTTTAAATAGCAACTAAGCATCAATGCTTAAAGTAGGGCATACAACTTGGGTTCTGCTCTCCTGCTCTTACTACTACATCATCTCCTACAATTTAGTAACAAAATACATTGAGCATAGAACTATTTGCAAAGTGCAATTTATCACAAAGCAGCGAAGCAAGAAAGCTGGGAGGTATTCAACTTTCTCTTTGCTTCTAAGAAAAATCAACAGTAAAGGCTGTTGAGCCAGAAGCTAAGAACACAGCAGGACCCATCCTCACCTCCCCACATATCACATCCTGAATAACTTCTATTATTTCTGTTTCCTGGCTGGCATTGAGAATGATCAAAAGACCCAAACATCACCTCTGCCTTTCCGAGCATTGCTTTCTTCTATCCACTGGACTTTGGGAAGACCCTTCAGAAGACGGAGGAGGTAAGGAACCACATTATCTTTGTGCTAAAGAAGAAAATACTCTATTTAAAACAGAGAAGAAAAGCTGAAACATCTAATCTCAACGTATTTTAGAGATATGAAAAGACTACATTAATCACAAACAGAACTTGCTTCCAGTAATTACCCCACAGGCTTCCTGAACATTGTAAAATTGATTTCAACACAGGCAAATGAAAGTAAACCAATTGAGTGCTATAAATCCCATCCTTTCTCTCTAGGTAACAGTTCATTCTCTGTAAAAGTTGAAGAAACAAGTTCCAGAACAGTAACTGATTCCAAACAATTTACTAGTTTACAGCAGGGTCACAAAATAGTTTTAAGGCAGCCAGAAATCCAAAGTGGCACTCCTGGTGCAGCACACGTGCAGGCAAATCTGTGTGACGCTGCAGCCTCCACTTCTGCAAATCAAAGCAGAGCACTTCCCCTTCTTGTAGGGCTGAATTAACTCCTGCTAATGAACATGACAGAAACTCTAGAAAACTTACATCCCGCTGCCTTAGTTAAACTCACACAAAATACACAAAAAGGACAAGGTTAGTAACACGCATGCAAGCTATATCATAGCCAACAGATAGCAAACAGGAGGAAATCCAGGCCTGATGAAAAAACAAGCAACATTAAACATCTTAAAGTGAGGCTTAATGACTTAGGACTTCAGACTCGGCATAGCCCTCCTTTCCCATGCACAGAACACCACCACAGCCAGAGCTAGCAGGAAGGGAAGCAGCTTGTCATCCACAGGCTGATGGGCACAGAAGGGATGTTCCTATCACTGTAAACTATGCGCACTATCAGTCTTTTCATCCTGGCTAGAGCCAGGCATGGAAAGACCTATTGCAAACTCAACATTCAGGACTGTATTGGAACATACTCGTCATTTTGAAGTACATGGGGAAGAAGAAGCAATGACACACAGGGGCTGAACAGCCTTTTCTTTCTCTCCTTAAGCTATGATGAGCAAAAACTATGGCAGCAGTTTGACCGTGGCAGTGCTACGACTACCATCAGTAGTGTCCTCATTTCCTTCTGCTCTCCTGCCTGCATCCATCTGTTATCTCTGACCTTTTTATTTAGTTTTATGAAGAGTAAACACCAACTTTTCATTTATTAACAACTAAACTTGAACTAATCCACAATTCCCAAAGCAGGAAAAATACCTGAAGGTCAGATTCAATTAGAAAGATTCCTAATGCGATGACAGCATCTCTGCGACGTTCATCTAACTGGAAAATCCCATGGAAATCCACCGGGCACATACACAGCAGCTTTTGTACCTGAAAAGCAGTGAGGAGAAAGGACAGGGGAACAAGACCACTAAGTCAAACAGTCCATGGGAACAGTATAGGTGTTAAATCTCCCTTCCAAAAATCCACCAGCAGACCAGCACAGCTCCCAGCTTTTCTTTTATGGGGCAGAGCCTCCTGTCACATCCATGCCCTAGGGCACACCAAGCAACAGCCCTGGACGGCACTGACACAACTGCAAACACTTCCACAGCAGAGGAACGAGCTTGACAGGCTATGGTTTTCCAGACTCATTCAGAACTGCTGTGCTCAGTAGCCTTCCCATCTCCTAACAGACAAACAGATGCCATATCACCCTCCTTTGCCATCAATCGGTATGAAAGCATCTAAAGCAAGGAGAGAGGGACATAACAGATACTAGAAAAAGACAGAAAAATCTCAAGGAGATGACAAAACATTCTTACCACAATACGGGTCAACTTAAAAGTTCTCTTCTACGCTGGACCAAGCTGTTTGGTTGGTTGCTTTTTCTGCCACCACTCAAGAGAATTTCTGAAACTTCTGAAACCATCCCATTCACAGAAATCACACCTGCATACCTGCTACAACAAGGCCTTCCTTCCACTAATTCACTGGGCATTTGGGATGTGCAACAAATATGTAACAGGCACATATATCATATTTACTCAATTCCTGTCAACAAACCTGGGTGAACAGAGCTTTGGCTACAGCTGCACCAAAGCCACCTTCATACCCAGCACTGAACAACAAACTGTTACCTAGCTGGAGTGACTTTAACTTAAATCCTCTTAACATAACAGATTAACTTTTCAGAATGATTACTTTCTCACTACTTGCCTACTACTTCACTCAGCAAGCACACATCTAAATCTATCAAACCTCCCAAATACTCCGTTTTCCTATGGAACAGTTAGACACGGAAAACACAGGCCATTATCTTTCAATAAGTCTCCCTGAAGTTAATAAATATTACCTTAAAAGGATTGTAAGAGTGAACACCTGTGTCTGAATGACCTACAAGTGCTTGTCAAGTTATTTCCCATTCAAAAAACCCTATTTAAACACTTAGCCTTGATATTTCTAAACCAAGACACTATTTCCCTAGAGAACTAAAAGAATTTGCTGGATGCCCAGTGGAATTTAAGATTCTGGTCCTTAAGCTGCCAGAACTCATAATTACAAAACCTTAACACAACACAAATAATCCTCTTGCTTAACACAAAATACAGGAGAGGAAACATGGACTTTGGAAAACAACTTCTCATGCATCTGTCCCACACTGGGTTAAGAGCAGCAATAGCAGCAGTGAATATCTTCCGCTGGATATGAACAACACTTAGTATCCTCCGTCCCAGGGATCCCACACGTGCCCCCCTCCCCTGTCCCCATGTCCCACGCGTGAGCCCCCTACCTTGTCCCCATGTCCCATGCATGGACCTCCCTTTCCCCACGCGTGAGCTCTCCCGTCTCCATGTCCTACGCGCGGCCCTCACATATCCCACGCGCGAACTCTTCCCGGTCCCCACGGCCCACGCATGAGCCCCCCTGTATCCCTGTCCCCATGTCCCACGAGTAAGGCACTCCCCGTCCCCATGTCCCACACACCGCTCTCCATCCCCACCCGTGACCTCCTTATTCCCATCCCCGCCGCCGCCGTCCCCACCTTCTCCAACGGTGCGGGTCTCTGCCCCGCCAGCGACCGCGCCAGCGACAGCACCGTGTTGAAGTAGAATCCGCGGGCGGGCCCCGCGCCGCCTCCCCGTGCGGGCCCGGTGGGGTTGGTCCCCGCGGCCGCCGCGCTGGCGGTGCCCGTAGCCGCGGCCGCCGTGGCAGCAGTTGCAGCCGCCGCCGCGGCCGCAGCCACCGCCGCCGCCATGTTGCGGGGGAAGCCGGCAGCGCCGCCTCTCGCGAGATTACGCAGCACCAATCACAGCGCCGAGATGGCCGCTCCCGAGAAGGCTTCACACCCAGGGGTGCCCTCGCCCCGCCCGCAACCCCGCTGCACCAATGGAATCGCTCGGCAGCCGCCCTTCCGGTCTCTGATTGGCCCCGCGCCGCCACCGCTTTCCGTCAGCCGCCCTCGGGGTGCGGGGGGGTGTGGGGCGCGGCGCTTCCGCCCGGCGCGCGGCGGGGCGGAAGGAGCGGAGCGGCCCAGGGCCCGGCCTGGCGATGTCGGCGCAGCCGAGCAGCTACAACCCCTTCGCCGAGGACGAGGAGGGCGATGAGGCGGCCGTGGCCGTCGGGCGGCAGCGCTTCCTGCAGCAGGAGGTGCTGCGCCGCTCCGCCGCCACCGCCGACAGCACCGCCCGCTCCCTCTCGCTGCTCTACGAGTCCGAGCGCATCGGCGTGGCGGCCTCCGAGGTGGGGCCCGAGGACGAGGGCGTTTGTCTCCCCCCCCGTGTCTCCCCCCCGTGTCTCCCCCCCGTGTCTCCCCCCCGTGTCTCCCCCCCGTGTCTCCCCCCCGTGTCTCCCCCCCGTGTCTCCCCCCCGTGTCTCCCCCCCGTGCCTCCCCCCCCGTGCCTTCCCCCCGTGTCTCCCCCCCGTGTCGTGTGTCTGTCCCCCCCCGTGTCGTGTGTCTGTCCCCCCCCGTGTCGTGTGTCTGTGCGTCCCCCCCCGCGTGTCGTGTGTCTGTGCGTCCCCCCCCCTGTGTCGTGTCCCCGTGTCGTCCCTCCTGTGTCCGTGTCCCCATGTCGTGTCTCGTGGTGGGACCTGGGTGGTGCGTCCATGCACCTTTATTGAGGGGCTAAGTGTGTTCGGCTGAACTGCCCGGAGTTTAGGGAGGATTAGGACACAGCTCTTAGTTCTGCTTTGCTGTTCCCTGCAGGCAGCTTTCCTCCCACAATTAATCCTGCGATCCCTGTGGAGTAGTGTTTGTACCCCTGTACAAGGAAATAATATAGTAGTATATATGAGGGTTTCTAAACCTTGCACTGACTATATTAGTTAGAAGATTTTTCCTGTGGTATCAAAAAATCCTATTTCCTTTGGTTATTCTGTTTATAAATTATCAGGAACATTCTAATAATGCGAAGATAGCATCTCTTCCCAATGAGGGTGTCATTCACCACCTGGAATAGTTCTGCTTGTTCATTTCCTGGCCATGAGCCGTTACGTTTTCACGGTGTCACTCATCAGGTGCCACGCTTATGCCATTGGGAACAGATGCAAATGTCAACCTGGCAATGGGCCGAGGCATTAAATTCCTGCTTGTAGTAGGTGTCAGGAACCTGGCATTGCGTAGTGATGAGGATTTTACAGCCACAGCTGACTAGCAACTCCTGACTGAAATGCCCTGCAGGAAGAGAAGCCAGTGAAAAAGCTATTTGACTTTAGAAACGCCGAAGAAAGAGCTCTGGTGTTTTCTTCTGTCTCTTTTAAATATCTTTGATGTTTCCATTTATCTTGCCTTTTCCACCTTCTCTTTTTCTGTTCATGTCTGTTAGGAGCTTGTACGTCAAGGAGAGGCACTGAAGCGCACCGAGCAGATGGTAGATAAGATGGACCAGGACTTGAAGACCAGTCAGAGGCACATAAACAGCATTAAGAGTGTTTGGGGGGGCTTGGTAAACTACTTCAAAGCCAAACCTCCAGAGAGCAAACCAGAGCAGAATGGCACCCAGGAGCACTATGGTAGCAGCAGGTAAGTAAAATAAACGTTTTTCATGGGGTTTGTGTCCCACTGTATCTCTGAGATGTCACCAGAAATTCAGAACTTAAAAGGTCTGTTGATTCTGTGAAGTAAACTCCTGAGATGTTGTCTTGCTCTCTTTTTCATTTAACTCTGAGAAAAATATTTTTACTTTGACTTGTAGTGCTAAGAATCAATTTGTACTTATGGGAAATTCAAACTATTACGCAAAATGACACAAGTAATTCTTTAGGCTCTTATCAGATATCATGTTTACTTCAGCCTTACCAGGAAATCATGATGTGAAGCATTGATGTGCTTCCAGTTAAATATTATTTGTGTTTCCCTAGCTGTTATTAAACTCTGTCAATAAAAATTAATTGCCCTGAAATTACTGTGTCTCACAGTACTTGTCTCTCTCCAGCTGAGAAGTTTATGTACAGCCTGGCAATGCCACATGGGTTGCTTCCTCCCTTCCCTCTTGCTCTATTCTCCAGTAGAGGAAAGGAGTAAGTTTCCTCCAAGACAGAAGATACACTTTTGGGTTGGATATCAAAGTTCCCACATGCTATTTTCAGCACTAAAGTGACCGGTTCTGCTGTCACAAATGTTAGTAGTTCATTTTAAAGGAATATTTTGGATCTGATCTAACGAATTTGCTGCTCTTGTATGAAATTAATTCCTGTTCTTGCCTAACAGACTCCCAGTGAAGCCTGTGGTCTATAGGAATGGGTTTTTTTTGTTCTCTTTACTACCAGATTAAAAGAAGCTATGATGTCTAGTAAAGAACAAGAGTCAAAATACCAAGAAAGTCATCCCAATTTAAGGAAACTAGATTATGCAGGTTTGTTAACTTTATTTTGCACTGTCATCAACACAGGGTAAACTTTCACAGTGGTGAAGGCAGAGACACGTCAGCCTGCCCAGCCACTGACCTGCATGGCAGCCTAACAGCTGGGGATGTGTGTTTTCCCTCTTTCCTCCCCCTCTGTCCTCCAGCAGAAATCCTTCACGGCTCTGAATTCTGGGGAATTGCTTTCCCTAAAACTCCTCATCTCTATGCTGAAGCTGTAAAACGTTTTGCTTGGATAGAAATTTCCTTTAGCACTTCCTGCAGTGTATTTATGCTATATCCAGTAAGGAATTTAAAAGCATCCCATGCTCCTGTTTGCACAGAGGAGACCATAGCTAGAAATCCACACCGTGTGCAGACTTGCCCTGCCCGTGTTTGCCAAAGCATTAACTTGTGCAGTGAGAGGTTTTCCTTTTTAATCATTGTTTGTTGGGTCTCAGTTAGGTCTCCCGTGTTATTTCAAGCATGGACTATACCCTTCACACTGAAATAGTTCCCTGAGCTGTGCAAAGGGAGTGTGCAGGGTTTGATCTTGTGCCTCGTGCTCGCAGCCCCTTAACTTCTGTGGTGACTTTTATGCATAGAGTAACTTCCTTTTTAAAGTGAGGTTCAATTATTTAGATCAGTAGGGGTGCGAATGCAACAGGGGGTGTTGGTAGGTATAGTTTTGTAAGGGAAGCAATGCTTTACAGGAAGACAAATCTCCATTCCACCCCACATAATGTTAAGAGTCTGTCCAATTGAGGGCCAAAATAACTCTGCTTGCTCAACCTGGGGGAGCACGAGCTCCTACTGGAAGTTACCAACCTACCTGCCTTGGCAGCTGCGCGGGTGTTTTTGTAATTTTTCTGTCAGCTGCCCCATCAAACTACAAAAGGCAGCCCAGAATGAAGTAACGAGAGCTTAATAATTGTCCATGTTGCTCCTGCCCACAGATGGTGGGTCACACTAATTTTTAATAGCCATTCTAAAACTCTAAAGTCTTTTCTTGCTTTCTTTTTTTTTATTACATAATAATCTGTATTTTATACTGTTAATAGACAGTGATTTCGGCAAAGCAGATTTAGTTTCTTCAGCGCAGAGAGATTCCTATCCAAAGAATCAACATCTGCGAGCTTACCACCAGAAAATTGATAACAACTTGGGTGAGTAAGAAAATTGAAGCTGTTTGATGTAATACAATTTTCAATTTTTGCTTCTTATGCCAGAGAAGAATACTAAGTATTATATCGCCAACAAACACTTTTTCATTTAGTTCACATCTGATCTTTGATAATAAAAAAATCACATTTGCTTGCGTTCTGCAATTTAAAGCTGTCTACATGGCAGAACCCAATATCTGATTGAAACGTGTTATCTAACAGTAGAATGTTGTGGTATGTCTCAGGGTCAACTACTTGCAGATATTGATAACAAATCGAGTTAGAAATGCCATTTCACTTGCAACCAGCTAGAAACAAACCAGCTAGAGTGCGAAACAAACCAGCTAGGGTGCCTGGAATAGCGTGCATCTACTGTGGAAACCAATATGCTATGGGCATCGGTACTCCTGCTCTTCTGCTTGAGAAATACATTTTAAACTGTCCCTGAGTAGAGAGACCAGATGAAAACCCACACCAAAAGCCTGAGCCCTCTCCAGTCATGGATTGACAACAGGACAAATACTCTTGCTGAATGTGGACACGTTAGCAAACCTCCATCATTTGAATGAGGAAATGATATCCTGGTGCACTTGCATTTGGGATATGAAAATGTTTCTTTGAATCACAGAATCGTTTAGGGTGGAAAAGACCTTTAAGATCATCAAGTCCAGCTGTAAAAATCGTCCTGTAAGTTGACTCAAATATCACTTGGACAAGCAGGCTTATCCTTCCATTATGAAAAGTCTCATTAAGCAGGTAATAATAGTATTAATAAGGAAATACTACTTCAAATTGACATCCGCGTTACACCAGCATGGATTCCACTACCTCTTTTTCAGCTGCTCACCAGTTACACTGAAAGGTGCTTTCAGTTTCCCTAACTGACAGTTCAACTCAGATTAAACTGTACATCAGTTCAGACCCACAGAATTTACAGCTGCATGTGGTTGTAGAAATACATGTGTTACAGAAAACAGAAGAATCACAAGGCACTAAATATTTAATGTCTGAATTTGATGCATTTCTCTTATTACTTCAAACCATTCAGCTGACTTTCCCTTCCTTTCCTCTGTAGCATATATACAAAGTGCCTCTTCGCTTACATGTGCCACAGTTTAACTGACCTAGAAAAAAGAAATTGGAAAGAAATCAGAAAGAAATAGATGAGAGAGAAGTAGTCCAGCATAAGAGTTAATGGAAGCTTGTTTCTTCTGCTCCCAAGCTGCTCAGAGCTTCTGAGCCTCGAAAGAATTGATACCAATCGAATATACCATAAGATAGTTTCCTTGTAGCCAAATTAGAAGATCTAGAAATGGGATTTTCCCATCTACATTAAATAACCAACTGCTTAAATCATCCCTGTATTGACGATATCTCTGCATGATGTTTAAAGAAGAACTGTTGAGGTAATGAGCATATTATGTGTCCCGAGCTCAAAAAAGATGTGCCTAATTTTCTATAAAACACATTTTTTTAAAAAACTACATTATGGGGTGTGACATTTTGTAAAGATCCAGCTTGGGTTTAAGCATTTGTAGTTAACTTGTACTGGATGAAAGAAGGAAGTGACTATTTCTGGTAGTGATGCAGTAGCAGTTTTAAAATATCAGTGCCTCCACTGTTGAGCAGAATGTTCAGACTTGAGCGGTTGCAACCAACATTTTCTAACTCAGGGTTGTGGATAAGGGGGAATCCTGCTAACGTAGGCAGTGTGCTTTATCCGGCTCTGGCTCCTGACGGTCCCTCTCTTCCTTGACAGATGAGATGTCTTCTGGGTTGAGTCGTCTGAAAAACCTAGCTCTGGGTCTGCAGACAGAGATAGAGGAGCAAGATGATATGCTGGATCGGCTAACGAAAAAAGTAGAGACACTGGATGTCAATATTAAAAGCACCAATAAAAAAATCCAACAACTTTAAAGGATTTTTAGGTATTTTTTTTCCAGAATCAGTTCTTCTTGGACATCTTATCTCAGCTGATCTCTTAAAAACCTCTGGGACAGTATCCATTTCTCTATTTTCAGATATGTTATTGATTTTGTTGTCATTAAAATTGCATAATGTTATGTGTAGCATAATACCTTAAGATTCCTGTTAATGTGGATGAAGAAGGCGCATGTTGAGTAAAATCTCTCAGCGCTTGGTAGGGGCTTTTGTGCTGGCCACCCTGCTCTGCTGTGGAACAGGGAGTCACACATGTGGAGGAGTTTGCTGTCAGCAAAGCTTCAGTGTCCTAAGACACTGTGATGAGAAGCTTCAGTGTTCTAGCTGTGATGAGAAGAGTAACTGCATTTTGCCTCTGGTTTTGGGGAGGGGGGGCAGAAGGAATAGAACGTGCTACTTTGTTCAGAGCAAATGTTGCTAGTTCTGTTTACCTACAGTTATTTTGAATTCAGAAAAAATGCCGATTCCCAGCTGTAAAAATAATTCAAAGGGACTGCTCTCCAGCATTTCTGAGGCTCAAGGAACGAACTGTTCTGCGGAAGTTATAAAATACCAAGGGTGTCATGCAGCAATGATAATGTCCTGTGTGTGCTCCCTTTCCAAAGAGGACTTTTCCCAATCAGAGGATCCACAAACTGAGTTTTTTTGTGTTTTGGTCACTAAATGTTATCACCTTTACAGTGTTCTCAGTAACAATCTCTAAGGGTATTGTATGGTCTGTACAGAACATTGATTGAGGGTGACCCAAAAAGTTTGGGTAACGAAATCAGGACTTAAATGTATGTGCCCTTAAAGATTCTTTTGCAGGAATTGCCACCATCTGCTTTTTGATTTTCTGCTCTTGCTCAGCTTGTTCAGTTGGCTGCTTTTGGAAAAATATCTTCCATTTTAGAAATGGAGAGTTGATCTGCTACTGCACAAACAGGTCGTAGGAGATGGTTCTTTAACAAACATTTATTTCAAAGGTGGTTAGGGGTTGAGCTCATGCTGGGCTTTCCCAGGAAGGTGACTTGATTTTAGCAGCTCTGCTATGATTCTTCTGCATTGCCTCAGCGGGTGTAAAAAACGTTCTTCCACATGGAAAAAAAGCTCAAAAACTTTTTTGAGTCTTCCAGATACAAGTTGGGCCTTCCAGTTTGGTTTATTCTTTTGTCGGTATCTCTGTAGAACAAAATGATTACAACTCTGCCTCAGCCTGGAGCCCTGACAGTGAGAACTTGCTGTCTCTCAAGGGCAAATAAACGATGAGAGGCCAAGGGAGCCGTGTGGCAGCGCAGCCGTCACCATCGCACACGACAGTGAGTGGCTAAGGAGAGAGAGGTACTGCTTGAGCTGGTGCCGTGTTGTCTGCTGAGCTGAAGGGAGACCTTGGTGTATCGAGCTTGTATCCTTCAAGAACATCACATCACATCCTTTTCCTTTTTAATTGGATTTGTTGCTTTGAGCTCACTTGCTCGAAGTGTAGCCAGCTGCTAAGGACATGAAAGAAAATTTGAGCCTTTTGTGGTTTGCCGTCTCTCCTGAAAGTTCAATTGTAGAAACAAAGATCACTAGAAAAGCTCCACTTCTGGGGCACAGAGTTATGGAAAGAAAAAAATAGTATTGCTAGGATTATTTGCAAAGTAGAGTGGTTAATTGGATTGAAGGTGCGCCTCCTTGCCCCTTACTTTACCAGTGTCTTTGATTTCAGTCCCTAAAAATAAGAATGTGCTTTTCAGGGACGTAAAATTTCAATAGCTGTTGAGTATCTGTAAGTGCTTTCTAATTTTCAGTGTGTTGTTTGTGCTCATTTGGAACCTTGAATAACCTTTTCAATATCAATGTATCATCTAACTTTTGGGTCTATATTGTGCTTAATTCTCTTTTTACTCAATTGGAGTATTTATGAATTATATGACTTGATGGGTCAGGATGGTTGATCCATTTATTTAGTGAATTATGACAATCATTAGTTTTCAAAATGCTAAGTATCTCAGTGAAAGAAGATTGAAATTTTGATTATAACTGATTTAGTTTCTTATTTGATTTTTCACATTTTTTATTGAAAGGAGGAAGAATTGCACTTCTTCTTATCCCAGTGCTGGTTAACAGAAATATTTACATCTTGAAAAGGATGTATAGTCTGTGAGAGAATACTAAAGAACTGCATAGCACATGATAACACAACTGTTAGGGGAAGCTGGAGTTCACACTATGTGCAGCCACCTCACAGCTATGTTTTTCCGAAGCAAGAGTGTGGTAACTGGGAGGCAGCCTGGGATTTTCTCAACTCCGTTTTGGCTAGCGGAGGGGAAATGCTGCTGGGGTTCTCATTGTGTTACGTGTAGTAAGAAATGTGGGCTTGAAACCAAGCAAGAGTTTTGGTTAATCTAGTGAAGCATTGCCTCGCGGATGTGAGCATCTCTCCTGTTTTTAGTCTCAGTTATTTCATGAACTCCAATGAACTCAAGTTTTAGGTCAACTGTTTTGTTGTGTTAGCCTTACCAGATGTTTACTGCATCCTGGGTATCTTTGAGGCCTTTAAAATCAGGCAGGGAAGGGAAATAAAAATACCAAATCCCTTTTTTTTTGCTTTGAGACCCTCTTGATCCAACCAGACCAGAAAAGCAGGATCTCACCCATGTGGAAGCTTTGCAGAGGTCTAACCACTTGCCTCTTCCAGAAGTCCCATTCCCTGTCCCAGTGCCGTATGTCTTTGTTTGCTTAGGCTTTCCTGCTCTATCTATTCCATTTGTGTTATTTTTTTTTCTTGATGGCCTTGTTTTAAAGGATTATTTCCCCTATTGTGTGGGTATGAGTGGATTTCTGTAACAAACTGACTTCCCATTCTCAGCTTTCATGCAGACGCTTTATGCTGGTCAAGAACCGATGTCTGCCTGGCATAGGGAGGCAACACTGCTGTGTGATGGGATTTTTTTCACTTGTTGGCATAACTTGCATGTAGACCAGGGACGTTTAAAGGAAGAAAACCACATGATTTTTGCCTTTTCAGGAAATGGCATTTTGCACATCTTATGAAGGACTAATTTCAGTAACTTTTTGACTACTTCCTGAGATAAAACAGTTTTGTTTCTTCTTGGATACTGTTGAAAAGCTCCCGTTGTGCAGGGCATAGGACTTGCAGAAGAAATTTAGTTTACACTCAAGTGCTAACTGGATAAGTTAAATGATTTTACTTAAGTACTGACATTGGCATAGGAAATTGATGTCCTTGCAGGAAAATAGCTATGTTAATTTTGCTTTAACTGATTTGAGTAGGAGTTTTAATGTTAGGGTCAGAAGAAGACAGCAAAAAAAATACTATTTTCTTGCTTCTCAAGAAGTTGGTTCATACATTTTGAAGAGGTGTTAAGCAGTGGGAGGTAGCAGACCCCTCCAAACACAGATGTGAGATGTACTCTATAACCAACGAGGTAAAAAGAAGTGAGAGTAACCAGTGCGTGACTACTAGATTCTGAGGTGTATTTGATTTTTAAATGTCCTGAGCATTGAATTAAATATTGTAACAGTGATGTGTAGCTGAGTTTTGATCTGTGCTGCACAGATTTGTTGCTGAGCTCTGGCCAACTGAAACCACTGAGATGTGGTACAACATGGGGAGGGGGGTTAATGCGTAAAATTTAGCTGTAATGTGTTGCTGCCTGGTAGTCTCTGTGAGGTGATGTCATTTGTTGAATGGTGAGATAGAAAATACTTTCCAGCCACTCTGCCTTCTGAACAAACAGATTTTTGTAGGCATTTTTACAAGCGTAACATCATAGGGAGGAGATGTGTTAATTTTGACTTTGAAATCTGTGGGGCTTAGTTTTCAGAATCATAGATGGT
This sequence comes from Clamator glandarius, assembly GCA_033459285.1. NCBI lineage: Eukaryota > Metazoa > Chordata > Aves > Cuculiformes > Cuculidae > Clamator > Clamator glandarius. Next base: position 3,163,544 of record JAUNZM010001016.1, on the reverse strand, counting down.
GATTATTTGTGTCTATGGCTTTTTTAATATTAGTTTAAATCTGTGCCACCCAGGTATAACACTTTTTATACAAGTCAAATCACAATCTCTCTCTCTCTCTTATTTAAATGCTAAACCGGACTGTAGTTCAGCAATTTATGAGATGGAATTAAATGAGTGTTGATTGTTAAGACGGTCAATAAAGGTGCTTATTGCTAATCAAGATTGTTTGTATTTATTTCCCGTAATTCTTTGATTACAGCTTCATTGACACTTCTTTCCCCCAATAAGGCCTGTTAAAACACTGGGTGTACTCTGCTAAGTTTGTGACTGAATGGAAATAATCTTGCAGCTATTAAGTTTTGTTTTCTGAGAATTAAAAAGGGCATTTAATTACTATGTGAGTCTTGAGTAGAATCTTTTCCATCCTGAATGCAGAGAGGCATTTATTTTTTGCAAAATTTGAACTTGTGATGATAATATCAGGTCTTGAGTCTTCAATTTATTGCCCTGTTAGAGCCAGACAAAGACAATAGTTATCACAACGTGCTGCAGTGCAATATGGAGAGAAGGGTGCCCTCTCCTAAATGACATAGTTGCAATAATTCAGTGATCTTTGGTATATGTTTAGCAAGATCAACTGAACAAAAACATTAAGCAAATTGCTGGTAGGAAAGCTTCTACCTCGTCAGGGTCCTGTTGTCAATGCACCAACCTTATGAAGCTACAGAATCATAGAATCATAGAGTCACCAGGTTGGAAGAGACTCACTGGATCATCGAGTCTAACCATTCCTATCAAACACTAAATCACGTCCCTCAGCACCTTGTCCACCCGTGCCTTAAACACCTCCGGGGAAGGTGACTCAATCCCCTCCCTGGGCAGCCTCTGCCAGTGCCAAATGACCCTTTCTGTGAAAAAAAATAACTCTATAACTCTAGTGTGCTGCAAACTGGCGTTTGTGGCACAGCAGAAGTGCTCTTGTGCTCAAAAGACATAAAGGTGGCCTTCTAGATATAAAAGCGCTTTAGTGGGGCTGCTTTCTCCCTCTCCTATTTTGGTGGCAGAGTCTTCTCAGTCAAGCAAAACCATTGCAAGGAGCCTTTATCCTGAATTACTGCAGAAAATATTAAACAGAGGTTCCTGTACTTTTCACGCATGCGCTTTCTCTTGATGCAATTGGGGGAATACCCTCCCATGCCAGTGCTGCCTTCAGAAGTCCATATAGATTGCAGTCTAGCTCCTCTATCTGGTCTTTCTTCACTACTGACTTTGAAAAGGTTTTATTTTCCTTAGCCATACCCCTCAGCGATTTTGTGTGCCAACCAAGCAATTCATTCATTATTGAAACTTGGGTGATTTAATAATTTCCTGGCACAATGATTCCAAAATTTGGGAGGAAAAATGGAGAAGGATTTTTCCATCTCCAAGTGTTTATTTTATTGCCTGAATCCTCACTCTTGACCCTTTTGAATGGTTCTTTGTTGAGCTCTGTGCCTGAGAAAGACACTGTGGCCAGGCTGTCATCCTTGCAGTAGAAGGTGGGGGAAAGGGAGCTTATTCTTAGCAATCTGAGGTACCTGGCTGCTGCAGCATTTGTAACTTTGAATTTCTGGAGCTGTTTCCTTTCTGCAGGCTCCATAAGCTAAACAAACACTTTGTTCCGTTGCCTGCTCTACTAATATTGAGGCTTTATTCCTCCTCCAGCTAACAGACACTGTGCTGGGTTTGCAGTGGCAGCTTGCCAGGCGCCCGAGGGCTTCACCTGTGCCTGAGTGAAGTCTGAGGAACAGCACAACCAGCTTTTCACCGTGGGGTGCAGCATCAAGTTGCCAGTTTCCGTGTCTCGCTGGGCACCAGCACCTGGTGGCAATGACAGAGCAGGGAGGTTTTGGTGCACTAGAAGGCAAGAAGCTAGAGCCTGGATTCAAGAGTGAACTTAGGTAAGAAATACGCACGTATTTATTGTGAGGGTCACGTTAAAACCATTAAGGTTCCCTGTATCTTTGCAGTTAGGTGTTTGTAGAGATATTGCTGAGTCAGTCTGACTGTGAGAATGCTCCACATCAGTTTCCCAGGAATGTCCGTGCTTCCCCAGGTGTCTCAAGGTAATGAAGCAAAGTTCTGCAAGAACAATATTAATTTGGTATTTGAGAGAATTATTACCTACCCTTCCCTATAGTAATAATAAACAATGGAATTTGACAACATTTGGAGAGAGATTGGATAAGCATCTACAACCATGTTATGTACCTGCCTGAAAGTGCCTAAAAGCAACAGTCTTAAGAAAAAGAAGAGACGTTCTCATGACAGTCTCAAACACTCTCTTGTTCGATTGTTCAGTCATCCATAGGCCATGTAGTATAGCATCATGTAGTTTTATGTTGACTCTCATCAACCACTCTGCTGTTCTAGTACCTCTTTCTAGTGTGGATTGACTGGAAGAGAGCCAAATAAAGCAAAGTCTGTGTGTGAACAGCCGGGAGGGATAATATGTAAATCTGGTGGAAAAAGGCAATTAAAGACAGTGTTGAGATATAATGGAATATAGACAATACTGTGCCTGATCAGAAATATCAACATAAACAGCAGCTATTGTACAACGTCTCTGAAGTGAACTTTGTTGCTTCAAGCGATGGCATTCTACAGAAAACAGATGGATTATGGAATCTGAGAGCAGACTTCCAGAAACAGGTCAGGAACATGTCCATGTTGACGTTCAGGGTCTTCTCCTGGCACAAGGGGACAAGAAGCTGCTTCTCCCTGCTGTTGTGTTTACATAATACAGAAAGGAGCTGGAAAGTTGGTTCATGTACAAGACAAATACAGCTGAAAGTAATACTGCATGTCATAGTAACTATGAATGGAGGTGAATAGAGGGGAAGTGATATCTGTGATAAGCGCTACCGTAAGTACCGTCTTGTTGCTCCACAGCCCAACAGCAGAGGAGGTAAAGCAGCAGAGAAATGAATAGGGAAGCCTGACAAACCAGAGGGACCACGCCACTAGCTTACCAGAACCTTGGTATCATCAGCAAATGCAACCACATAGTTTTTTGAGAGGAGTGGGTGGATTGGGGAGGGGCAAGCCATTCAGAAATGTTTAACTTTATGTTCCAAGTAAAGATGGATTCAGACAGTGTTTTAAGCCTATGTTTGACTATCTTTGTTTTGGAATAATTGAAAAAACTCTGCACAGTTTCCTGTATTCTACCAGACATTTATACAGCCGTTTGTTCGCTTGCTCTGTGGATGAGTACGATCAGTCACAGCCCGGACGCAGCAAATCAGGCTCCCATTTGCAAACACAGACTTGGCAATGTGCATTAACTGAACGTAGTTCTTGTATCATGTGCTGTCTCGGTCATATTCTGAGCTACAAGAGAAACATGCAGATATACAAGGATCTTTGGTAGGTCTCACGGAAGAGCTTATTTCTTAATGCTTGTTCCTTTTAGTTCTTTTGTTATCTTCTTCCAGCAAAACCAAAGAAATAAAAGAAGAGTTGCTTATTATTCTGAGCAGTAATGTTTCAGTCTTCATGAAATGAAAATGGGTAGAAATGCACAAAGAAGACTCAGTTCTGATGTGCTCTGGCTGCAGAGCCTTACTGGATCCAGAATTTTAAACATGTCAATGCAGGCTCTGGTTGAGTCTGAGCAAAGGGCTTGTGGAGAGCCAGGATGGGAAAGGGAGAACTCTGACACTGGGACTAGAAATCATTCCTTTGCTTCCTGGATGCAGTAGACCATGGTGCAGAAAGAGGGAGGCAACTAAAAGCTACTGCATAGCTGGGCCTCCACACAGTCTTTATGAAATTAATGCTTTATTAGATCACAGTTTCCCGTGATGAGAGCTAAAAACCTGCAAAGTGTGACCACTAAATGCTAAATATACAGTTTAAACAAAATGCTAAATAAATGGTTTAACTAGCACTTTGTATGCTTCCCTCTTCTGTTTTTGCATTTGTTAAACCTACGCTGTATACCTGGACCTGCAGAGTCTGCCAAAAACTTATATCACATTTTTATGTTGCTGGGCACCTCTCAAGGCTTCACAAAGGCAGAAAGTACCAAGCACTCTTAAAAGTCAGAAAGATCTTTCTAAAAAGACAGGTATTTCTAAAAAGGTTGACTATACACTGAAAAGATAGGATAGTAAATTCTCTCCGGTGCTTGTTAAGGCTGCCCTTGCACAAGAGATTTTCTCCCTTTATGAAGCATCCCTCATACACGTCCTATCAGTTCCACCACTCAGGGGTGGTGCTGTCTTAATCACTGCATGGGCTGAATTCCTTCTAGTGACAGGGAAGGAAAAGTGCTCATATACTGCTTCTGCTAGCATTGGTAAGAAATTTTTTTAAAGGTCTAGTTAAGACTGAAGTTCCAGAAAAGCCAGTCTGTTATATTCAGGTTATACATGTAATTAAGAATGATGAAATGCAGAAAACTTCCATTAAACAATTGTTCCACAAACAATTCAATACAGAGAAAGCCACAAGTGAGTAAGAAAATCAGGGTGACTTTTATCTTCAGCTTCCTGAAATCCTACCAGCTGACAGAAAAAAAAGGACCTTTGTGTTACATAAAATAGCTTTACATGGTTTGATAAAAACCTGGTTTTGAAGGGAAATAATGGCATTTCCAGGAGGGGATTTCTGAACCTATCTTTAAAGTTGATGCAGACAAAAGTACAGATTCATACAAAAGCAGGAACTTGGGCATAAAGAAAGGGAAAAAGTATTTCATAAGCAGTGAAATGTTTCAAGAAGGTGCACACCTTGGTCAAAGATTTTTTCCATTATTTCGTTTCCCAGTTTCATAGATTTGCCAGTAAGGGCTGAACTCCCACCTCAACTATTCCATGTAAATAAAAGTCCCTCTCTGCTCTCTAGCTGCTTCTTTTCATGAAATGTGCAGAAATCAGTATCTTTGAGCTTATCCTGCCCCATCACATACGGATTAATTTGGCCAATGGTCTCCACACATGCTATGGTGCAGAAAAGGAAACGAGCAACAGAGGGAAAGCATGGTCATAAAACACTAGTTTCCTTCTGTGTATGCAGGGAATTCGTAGCTTCTGAATTCAGAGAGTGCTGCTCTCCAGAATTAAGAGAAGTGGAAATATATTGTAAAGGCCCTACAGAAAATTAAAGGTCTGTTTACCAGCTGCATGGTTTACTATTTTACTCTAAAATTAAATGGGTTTTCTGCTTTTCTTGGCTTGATTCTATTTCCTGGATAATGTAATAATGCTAAGCAAATGAACACTGAGGTTTCCCCGTCAAGGGTCTCTTTCAAAGAAAATAGCTAAAAGGCCCTAACAGTCAATAGCATTTCCCAAATCAACCTATTAATCTGCAGTTAGAAAACATCAGCTCATTCCATCACACTGTAGGAGGCAGGAAACAACTGGAAGACCCCTGCAGATCCTTTCCAGCTTTTTATTCTCATAACAAATTCATGCAGACTCACTAGTTATTCTGCTAAACAGTATTTAGCCACACAGACCACTTAGCTTAAGATTTCACTCGATCTGTTTATGTTACATAGCTAAGTTTCTGTCATTCCAGAACTAGGGAAATGAGCAATAGATGCACACCTGATTTATATTCACTACTTCATTTCTTTTCAATAGTTATATTTTCAAAGAACACGTTCACCCTCTGTCCACTTGATGGATGAGTTGGTAGAGGAATTCAGCTTCTAAAAAGGTTGATGTAGCAAGCAGCCCTGACCCATCTGTCATGATTTTGAAGACAGACGTTGACTCCCATGCCCTTTATTCTGCTTTGCGTCACTGCCCAGCAGACCTCTGTTTTTACAAGGCTGGGCTGGAGGAGTTGCAATTTCAGCTAATATATTGCCATGCAAGTGATTCAGCATCTGTGCTGCAAAGCCTGGAGAAGGCAAGTGTCCTGAGAAGAACCCAACAACTACATGAATGCACAAAGAGCATGAATGTCAGCGCACTGCACCAAGACAGACAGAAACAGCTTCTTTACATCAAAATGCTTCTGGGAGGAAAGACAGGCATTTTGTTTGAAAGTTACAAGTAAATTCTGTATCATCGCAGCATTATCTCAGTGGGGAATCGGAAGACCTCCAGCCTGCACTGCTGCTGCCCTGAGACACTTCTGTTCATTTTGACATTAAATGCCATCAGAATTTACCATCTCCAGCAGAGCTTCACATGCACAGGGAATACAGGATGGGGCTGCACATACCAAACTAAATTCATAAAATGACCTTTATAACACGTCAGAAGTTAAATCCACCATAACAGGGGATTTCCTTTAAATGCTAAGCTTGTACAATGACATTCTGCTGGCAGAGGAAGAACTAGAGGGAATTTAAACGTTAAACAGTTACACGTCAACAACTCTGCATCAAAATCTTTACATTTCAAATGGTTTCTTCAAAGCCATTACAATTTTTACCACCCTGCTCTCAGGAGCTTGTGCAATGACTTACAAAAAACCACGAGAAACTCATCTAGGGTCGCAGAGCATTCTGTATGACCCAGAGTTATGCATTCCATAAGAAGAACAGATGGGAAAAAGAGAATTGAATGCCAGGGAAACATTATTTGAAATAGAATTTTGAACTAAAATGGAGAATAATGGCAGGACATGTACCAGGTGTCAGTTGTGGATGGGAGATGCTGAGAGGAGTCGATCCTTGATTCAGCAGTGTGAGCCTGTTGGAAGGAGAGAGAAGAGGCAGAAGAGAGGAAAGGGGAGGGCTCCACTGTCTCCAGGAGACAAACTGGAAAGAAGTCCAAGGAGCGAGGGTGTGGTTTGAAAAACAAGGAATATAATTTCAGACTGAATCCTGCAGCAAACAGGGCAGTCAGTGAGGACCTCGAGATGCATGAAATGTTGACTTTCTGTATGAGAGACCACATCAGAACTTTGGGAGTTGCTGTGATGCTCTGTCCTCACTGTACCACATCATCTTTGTGCTGTGGCAGCTGATAGAGCTTTCCCAAGGTTTGCATTTATCTGCTAGGCAAAACACTGCCACTCAGACAGCACTGGGCAGCGCGGGGCTGGGAGCAGATGGGGATAAACGTTCTTCATTCAGTGCTGGGCCAGGCACAGCACTGGCAGTTGGTAGTGGTCAGCTGCAAGGACGCACAGCTCCAACCCACAGACTGCAGGTCACCTGAAGCTTCACTTAATCATAGAATCATGATCGTAGAATCACTAGGTTGGAAAAGACCCATCAGATCATCAAGTCCAACCATACCTATCAAATACTAAACCACTTGTTCACACTCAGGCAGGCCCCTCACTGTCAGCAAGCAGACGATCTCCCATACAGGCCAGCACATGTGCTGGTGCCGTTTTATTTTTTAATCAAAACAGTAAAGCAGCCACACATTTGCAAACTGAACACTTCTGTAGTTAAACTGTGATTCAAACTGATCTTGTGGAGCAAGACTCCGAGAGGAGCACTTAAGAGAAATTGCTTTTCCAGTGAGACTTTCTTGGCTAATTTTCTATGAAGAAGACGAGGAACATGCACAATACGTACAACATTTTTCCATATAAATAATGGCCTCTCCAAGGCAAAAATGCAGCTCTTCTCAGAGCTGTTCTCAAAGCCTGAAAGAGAACATCAGGCTGCCATCCATAGGAGGAGCCAGAAAACCCAACATCTTGAAGAGAGCAACCTCTAAAAAAATAAACATTCACTATTTTCCATCTGTGGAAGAACTGCTGGGGATTACACCCTTCTCAGCTGCTAATTGCTGTGCCTCTGCCTTTTGTGAAGGAGGAGGAGAGCAGCAGTTAGCTAAGCAGAGGGGTATGAGCAGAGCAAACGCTTAGAGATTTGAGACCCTTTCTGTTTCCTTCTAATAGACCAGAGACTGTATGAGAAATACCTTACATAAGGCCAGTAGTGCCTTTTCATTGAGTGATCCCAAACTAAATATAGAAAGCAAGCTTAAAAGACTCAGCTGATGGTCCAGAGCTCCGTTTCTTTACCTGTGGAAGCTCAGCTGGTTGCAAAGCAAGGAAAAGATGGCAAAATACTTGTCCTTTTTATTTTATTTGTGCTAAGATTTCAAATACTATCAGCTTACCCTTCAGAGCTTAGGAGGAATCTGACCCTTGTGGTCTGCAAAGTCAGGGGTCAAAAAGAACAGAGGCTTAAGTACAGAAGAGTATAAAGAAGGAAAGATGAGAAAGACATCAGACAAAAGCGTGGCAAAGTACTTTTGCATAAAGCGAGATCTTTTTTTACTATAGAAATTATGGGATGTTGTAATTAGCAGGATTTGGCCAGCTGGGAGTGGGCATGAAGCACTGTATTATTAAATTGGACTGAAGAAATACACCAGACCTTTAATATTAATTATACTCTAAAAGAGCCTTGATTTCCTCAACCTGTGATCTCTCTCATGCATGCCAGCAGTTTAGTGCTGGACTGGAACAGTGACCACAGACAGTGCACAATGATCGTTATGCATTTGTATTATAATTCTTGCTAGTAAAAACACATCTCAAGAGACAAAGTTCTTCTTTCTTTCCTTTGTCACAATTTTCTCTAAAATACGAATGTGATATAAAAGTATACTCTCTAATCATATACATTGCTTAAGAAGTTCTACTTCATTTGTAAAATACGTGACAAAAGTCTGTGGCTCATTTGTTTTAAACAGAGCTGGTTAGCTACAAAACTAGGAAGCAAAAGCTTGCAATTGGAGCTCTCAATATAAAAAAAAATGGTATCCATAAAGTAAATGTGAGGGAGGGCAGCTGAGAGAGGCAGACACGGAACCAGTTTATTGTATGCAAAAGGACTGGTGGCTGATCATGTCCTGATGTCCCACTGCTGGCCTTGTTTCTGCAGCACTCTTGATGTGCTCCTGTTCAGAAACTGTTATAGTGAACCCACCGTAAATAAAGTGCTGCCAACAAACAGAGTAGATGCTGCTCAAAGCCCTTTTGAGACCATGGAAAGAAGAAAATCTGTCGCCACCTTAGCTCCACGTTTGCTTGCTTTTTGAGAGGATAGACCATGGTGCCCAACCCAACTGGGAGTCCTCTGGGCAGGGCTGCAGACCCCAGATTTCCTGAGGGATGGGGCTTTATCAGCACCTCAGCCCCAGCATCTTCTGCCACCCATTCAATGGGCTGTTCAGGGTTTCCTCACTCCAGCTGGAGACCTTCAGTTCTCCCATGCATGGCCAAGGGTTCTCCGTGGCTGCAGCCTGTGATTGCGCAGACCAGCAGGAACCAAGGTGTCTCAGCAGAGTCATGCTATGATTCCTGTGGAAACCTAACCCAGTTCTGGTAATTCCCAGCTCCATGTACTAAAAATGAATGAGGTTAAGTAAAAATAATGAGGTTTTCAATTGTAATATGTTTGGAATCGTTTTAATCTGCCTTCTGGTTTTGAGCCTTCGGGGGTCCCTTGTTCAGTTTTCCTTTGTAACCCACAGCATGAGAAACTAATTTACAAAAAATTAAATCAGAGATTCGCCCGTAATCTTGTGTTTCCCAGGGCTGGGCTCTCTGGGAAAATGCTATCAACACCATGTTCAGGATAAAACTGCTGGAGCTCGCAACACTGGAGCAATCAGTTTCCATCTCAAAGGATTACTGCAATTTAGAAGAAAGATAGCGGTAGTAACATTACCTTCCATTCCCTCATCTGGTGCCAAGGGACAGGCTAGGACTGAGGGCGAGGGGAAGGTCTTGATACACTTCTTGCAGGTCAGACCCTCCACTCCTTGGTTATTCAGTAATTTATGTCAACTCTCTGGGGAAGGAAACCTGTTTCTCTCTACGAATTCAACAGGGCAGACAAGCAGGATGGCTTTTCAAACGTACTGTCCATAAAACTCCTCACCCACCTCTGGGCACAGCAGCAAAGGTCGTGTGGCACTAGGGTCTGTTGGTGGGCAGCGGCGGGCTGGGGGATGCTGTGGGGACAGTGACAGTGGTGGCTTTGGTTTTGGTGGACAAAGGTGCTGTGGCGGTGGGCAGCGGTGGCACCAGTGGCAGTGGACAGCCATGGCAGTGGCAGTAGAATTACAGAATCACGGAATCACTAGGTTGGAAAAGACTCACTGGATCATCGAGTCAAACCATTCCTATCAACCACTAAACCATGTCCCTCAGCACCTCGTCCACCCGTCCCTTAAACCCCTCCAGAGAAGGTGACTCAACCATCTCCCTGGGCAGCCTCTGCCAGTGCCCAGTGACCCTTTCTGTGAAAAAATTTTTCCTGATGTCCAGCCTGAACCTCCCCTGGTGGAGCTTGAGGCCATTCCCTCTCGTCCTGCTCCCTGTCACTTGGAAGAAGAGCCCAGCTCCCTCCTCTCCACAATCTCCCCTCAGGTAGTTGTAGAGAGCAATGAGGTCTCCCCTCAGCCTCCTCTTCTCCAGGCTAAACACCCCCAGCTCTCTCAGCCGCTCCTCATCAGGCCTGTTCTCCAGCCCCTTCACCAGCTTCGTTGCTCTTCTCTGGACTCGCTCCAGAGCCTCAACATCCTTCTTGTGGTGAGGGGCCCAGAACTGAACACAGGATTCGAGGAGCGGTCTCACCAGGGCCCAGTACAGAGGGAGAAGAACCTCCCTGGTCGCAGCGTTTCTGATCCAAGCCAAGATGCCACTGGCCTTCTTGGCCACCTGGGCCGCTGCTGGCTCATGTTCAACCAACACCCCCACGTCCTTCTCCTCCAGGCAGTTTCCAGCCAGGCTTCTCCTAGTCTGGAGCTGCTCAGGGTTGTTGTGCCCCAAGTGCAGGAGCCGGCATTTGGCCGTGTTAAACCTCAGTGGCAGTGGCGGTGGCACTAGTGGGGAGCTGTGGGAATCATCAGCTGAGGGCAGCGCGCAGCGAGGCAGCGGGTGGCTGTGGCAGCAGTGTCAGTGGCAGCAGGGTGCCCCCCCCCCCCCCCCGCGGCAGGTGCCGCCGCCCTCCCCTCCGCGCCCCTCCCCGCCCTGCGCGCGCCCCGGGGGCTCCGCGCGGTCTCCGAGCCTGGGAGGTGGGCGCTGCGCGCGCGCTCCACCGCGGAAGGATACGAGCTTCGATCTACCTCCCTTACACAGACCCCGCGCCCCTCTCCCGGGCGGGCCGGGGGCATCCCCGCGGCTTCGGAGCTCCCCTCCGCACCGCCGCCGCTCAGCGGGAGCCGGAGGGGAGGGGGGCGAGAGGCGGAGGGGGGTGCGGAGCGGCGAGGGGGAGAGGTGTGTGTGGCGGGGGGCAGGGACTATTTGAGGAGACCCCGTCGGGGTGGTGAGGGGCGGAGTGATCGCGGCCCCGCGCGTGGGGCGCCCTCCCGCGGGCTCTGCGCCTGCGCCGCCCCCGCGCCGCCCGCCCTCCCCCCGCCCGCAGCCGAGAGGCGCCGCGGCCGCCCCTGCCCAGCCATGGCCCAGATACTGCCCATTCGCTTCCAGGAGCATTTCCAGGTGAGCGCCAAGGGGATGGGGCTCCCCCTGAGCCACCCTCCCTGAGGTGGGGCGCCGGCGCGCGGGGCTGGGGGCGCTGGAGGGGAGTGGGGCGCCTCCCGCGGCCGTTGTGGCGGGGGCACCCCCTTTCCTTTCCCTACTCCTCCTTCCCTTCTTCCCATTCCCGTTCCCTTCCCCCCTTCTCCCCCCTTTCCCTTTTCCCTTCCCCTCCTCCCCCCTTTCCCTTTTCCCTTCCCCTCCTTCTCCTCCCTTTCCCTTTTCCCTTCCCCTCCATCTCCCCCCTTTCCCTTTTCCCTTCCCCTCCATCTCCCCCCTTTCCCTTTTCCCTTCCCCTCCATCTCCCCTCCCTTTCCCTTTTCCCTTCCCCTCCTTCTCCCCCCTTTCCCTTTTCCCTTCCCCTCCATCTCCCCTCCCTTTCCCTTTTCCCTTCCCCTCCATCTCCCCCCTTTCCCTTTTCCCTTCCCCTCCTTCTCCCCCCTTTCCCTTTTCCCTTCCTCTCCTTCCCCTTCCTTTCCCTTTTCCCTCCCCCCCTTTCCCTTTTCCTTTTTCCCTTCCCTTCTCTCCCCTACCGGGCTGCTGCCTCTATGCCTCTCCCCATCCCTCCCTCTCTCAGTCCCTGTCTCCGTCTTCTCTCTAGTGACCAGTGACAGGACCCGAGGGGATGGCAGGAAGATGCTAGGGGAAGGTTAGGTTGGACATTAGGAGCAGGTTCTTCCTTCAGAGGCGGGAGGAGCACTGGAACAGCTCCCCAGCGAAGCTATCACGGCGCCAAGCCTAACAATATTCAAGAAGCGTTTGGACAATGCACTCAGACACACGGTGTAAATTTTGGGGTTGCCCTGTGCAGGGATAGGAGTTGGACTCGATGATCCTTGCGGGTCCCTTCCAGCTTGGGTCATTGTGTGGTTCTGCCCGTCCGTCCCTCGCGCTGTGCGGAGCGGCCACGATTTGTGCAGAGTCACTCGCTGCTGAGGTACCTCCCGGCCGCAGCTCACATGGGCGCTTTGAGCTGGCTGGAGGGTTGAGGCTTTTCTCCTTTATCGAAAGGACCGTCAGCCGCTGGGTTACGAGGCTTCCTGGGAGCCTCTGTGCGGCTGCAAATCGGTGAGATGAGGTGCGAGAAGCAATTTGGACTTGGAAGCTGCCCAGCCTCCGTCCCTCCTTCCAAGCATAACAATAGTAAAAGAAAACCATCCCTGAAAATGACATAGTTCTATTCTTAATAGCCTGTGAAACCCATAGTGCCAGCGTTGGAAAAGATCCATGGCTAATGGATGCTGCACAGACAAACCGGTTTATCTGTTTCCTTGTGAACTGGTGGTGAGAGAGTGTTGTAAAGGGAGTGAGACAACAACAGTCTCTGAACGTGTAGTTTGAGGCAGGAATTAAAGGAATTTGCTAAATGAATGAGAGAACAGGAAGTGGACTTGGCAACTCATCCTTCTGTCTCTGTGCCGCCCCTTTCTGTCAAACTGTGCATCCATTTCAAAATACAAACGGGTATCATCTGTCAGTGTGGTCTTTGTGCCACTGCAAGCATTTCAGCTTGGGAAATGGTTATTACTACTTCTAGCTCCTTCTGGGAAGTGTTTTTCTGCTTGACTGGAAGAACTGACCTGGTTACTGCAGAAGGAGCCCTAGTCTGATGAATGGTACTAGGGCTTGTGAGCTTCAGAAATACATAATCTTGGTGTCTGAGGGAGCAGACTTGCCTGTCTACTCGGAATTGTCACAGGTTAAGAGAGTTTATGCTGTCACTTCCCCCAGCTGCCTGCCAGTGTCCAATGTAGCAGTGATTACAGTAACCTACAGTACAGCTGTCTGGAAAGGAAACTTGGGATCAAGGTGGTTTGGATCTCAGAATATCCTTAGAAAGACACATGTAGTTCTTATAATTTAAAACTAGCAAACATAACCAGTCCTGCTGGTTGTGTGTGTGGTCTGTGCAATAATGATGAGAATGTCACACTTAATGTCACAGTTGTAATGTGCCACTTTGCGTATTAATTAACTGTTTCTGTGATAGCTGGAGGTGTGTGGCTTGTAACATTGCCAGTGTTACCATTGTGGTGCTTCTGGTTTGGGTGGGGGGCTAGCAGCTTCTCAAGGATTTGTACTGAAGTCATAGTCTATTTTTTGCTACCACCTGTTTTTGCTCTTAAATAATTTGGTCTTATTGAAGGGACTAAACCTGTGCTTGAGGGACTTTTCTACGGCATGGAGGCTGCATAGAGGAGCAGGGGAAATGTTGGGGAACCCCACTGTGAACATGTAGGACCAAACTCCTTCAGATTCACACTTTCCTGCTTCCACCCCTGAGTCTAAGTGTGGTAGTTCCAAAACAGTACTCTGCTACAGAGAACTGGAGATTAGTAGTAGCTGGGAGTAGGAATGCAGTCAGCCTCCTCAGCACTGCTGCAGTTGTCTCTACATGGTGGGATAAATAGGGAAATCAGAAGGAATGTGGGAACTGGTGGTGTTTGCTCTGGCTGGATATCTGCAGTACAGTTTTATCAGCACTAACTTAATATTATACGTTGTAAACATCCAGAGTCAGGAATAAATGAATGTGGTGCTTATTGTTGTCTGGTAGGGAGTTAATGAGAAGATTATGCCTGTACTCCTCTTCATTATGCTTTGCCATCACCCATATTTAGCTTTATCAGCTTAATCTCTCCACCCCTCCCCATTACTTCCAAGAAATTGGTTTGGCTACAGTTAAATTCTTATATTTAAAAGTAATGTAGCAGATTTAGTAAGCTGCTTTATGATGTTACATCCAAAACTACACTGCATTTTTCTGTAGCTTAAGTCAGTCTGTACTGTTTATACCTGTAGCCATTTTAATTAATATGGCTATAAGTAGTTAGCACTATAATTACTCAATTCTACGTTCAGCCTGTTGCTGATGAAACATGATTTCACTTAAGTTCAGAGTCTTCCCAAGATAGTTGTATGTACTTTACTAAAAGGGGAACTGAAGCATGCAGAAAGTGCTCTTCAGGGGCACTAAACGTAACTTGTAGTGCTAAATACTGAACTCTTGTCTCCCACTCTCTCTGGCTGAAAGTGGGTAAATGATAGTGTGAAGTGAAACAGTGATCCTGGTGCATGTAAAATCGGAGGAGGGCTGGAAACCAGCAGGCTGTTCACACTCCTTGTGAAGCTTGTTTTGCTGTGGGTTGAACATCCTTCTGACAGAAGTGTAGCTCCAGGCCGGGGCAGAGGAGGGACTGCTGATCACCGTGTAAGCTGCATTGGAAGTTGTTGCAGCGTGTACATTCAAGTGTTCTGTGAACTGAAAGATGGAGCATAGCTGCAGAAAGAGAAAAATATCCAGGTCTTGATGTGGTAGCAGTCAAGTCGAGAATGAACTCGGTCTTTGTTAGCTCCATTTAACGTGACGGAACATTTGGTTTTAGATGTGAGCTCCGTAGCTGTGAGTCTTCACAAATTCATAAACAACGTGCATCTAGCTCATTCTTCCCACGGGAGATATGACAGTTAAGTCCTGTAGCAAGGGAGGGAGGAATAAGGATAAGGGCTTGGTTTTTATTTGCCTGGTGGCTGCCCAGCTGCAGCAGCATGAACTGTGCCAGCCCTGCTGTAGTGAGGTACTAGTAGGCGTCAGTTAAGCCACTGTGATTTAATAATGTTCTTAACTCCAGAGCTTCTGTTGCAGCAGTGAATTATAAATTATTTACCAGATTGAACCCTTCCAAGGGGATTGTAATTTACAATGGAAATGTTGTAAAAGACTAAGTATGCTGGTGCACAGACTGGAAGCAATACTGCTGGAATTCACTGATGTACAAAGCGTTCTTGATCTAAAATTAAACTTTTCCTTTATTTAGTCATTGGTTTGCTCTTAAAAGTTTGCCTTTGTCCCCTTTTGAGTTTCTTTCAGTTTTCATTAATAAAAATTCTCCTTGCCTGCAGAAAGTGCTGTTGCTTATATGAAGTCTTGGGTTCCTAGGTTGGGGGCTTCATCCCTTAGAGATCCATATGTCTATCCACCTAGGCAGGGTTCTGCTTTCTCTTGAGTACCTAGTACAGACTCTTGAGCACAGCCAGCTAATGTGAAAAAAAAACTTGTGTGCGTGACATGCTCTTGATGCGTTAAGTTTTATACATCTTGGTGCAGTGCTGAGAAGCTGAGGTATCTTGGTTGTAAAGATAAAGGATGCAGATTTACTTCTGTCATTTTTTGGATAGAACCGCTTTCTATTTGGATAGTCTGAGATGTGAAGAATTAGGATGTTGTGCAATAGGCATGACTGAGCTGAAGTGTAATGGCTTTCATGAGTTTTCTTTGGCTAGACATACAGACTTAAAAGCACTCGGGATATTTGCAAGCTGTAAATGACTTTTTTGACTTGTATTCAAAAGTTAGAGCTAAATACCATGACTTGATTAATCTGTTTAGCGTTGAAGAGACCATATTTGCTCACTGGATTGAAAAGTGCCTTACACGTGGTGAGAAAACTCGTTCTATAGACAATATAATCCTCATCAGAGACGTACAGGAGCAGATTTTTGTATGCAAATACAAATATGCAGCTCCTTATTGAGCGTGATTATGACTTTACATAGTCACACAGTTCCAAGAAAGTGTTTTCTTGGTTTGTATTATGCTTATAATGGCATGTGCTTACAGAGCTTTTAGCAGGCAGTTATTAATATTTGGATACTTATAGGCTCTGTCCAAACCTTACTCTTTTCTAATGGGCTTAAAAAAACAATAGTTGATCACCTCTAGAAGGCATTTCTACTAGAGCTGTGTGGCATAAAGTTGAAATGGGATGTTTACTGAGCTCTTTAGAGATCCCAAATTCACACAAGAGTTCAGTCCAGCATTTACCTCATGGTCAGTTACAGGTATTGGAGTGTCAGTATGGAGCAGACAGAGCTAGGCTGAAGTGTTTCCCATTAGAGAAATGGAGTCAGTCTAAAAGACTGGTAGTATCAGTGTCTGAGCTAGTCTGTGCTGTCTCTCTCTGGATCTCTGCACTCCACAGAGAGGGAAATGCATTAGAAAGTCCACTGGAACTCTTCTGTAAATGAAAAACAAATTTCAACTCCATTTCTTAGCAAATGGTACCATGCTGGTAAAGCAATGGAAGAAAAATAAATCTTGGGTTAATAGTTGTATTTCATCCTAAGTGCAGGGCTTTTATCTTTGTTGAGGTTGAGAATCAAGTAACACATCGTATATCTTGGGTTAATCTTTACCATGTCAGTAAGTTCTCAGTATGTCTAAGATGCTGCAGTGATACTAGGTAGCTGTGAAGTCAAGATCTTTGTTGTCTGGTTGATTCAGCCTGATAGTGAAGATAGTTCTACACAGTACATGTCAATAACAAGTATTAGGGCATGTAAGGGTAGGAGAGGCATTACTTGTTGAACAGGTCATTCTTCCACAGTGAGGCTTATGTGGAGGTGATGGTAGCATTTAACTGGATTACCCAAAAGTCAGATGTGGGGTAAAATCATGGAAGGAGGCTGTCCCCTTTTTGTCTTTGGGATGACTTTGTAATATTGAATCTTCCTTATCAGAAGAAGGCAACTTTTGTTTGAGAGTACTACTTACCTAAGAAGCTTAATATATGAATATTTAGTAGCAATTGGAGGGCTTGATGTTTGCTCCTTTATGGAAATAAACTGCAAAATCTCTAGTAAATATATACAAACTTCAGTAATGACCTATGGAGCCCTCACCTGAGGCCTATTAAGATATATAGCTAAATGCTTGCTACATTCTGTAGTTAAGTTTTCTTAATTCTGTGCTTGAGGAAGGAGGGAAAGTGCTTTAGAACAGCCAAGTCCACATTATCTTGGCATGTTTATCCCATCTAGGATAAAACAATGCTGGCTAATGTCCCTTTATTTGAGGGTAAAGGGGTTTTGCTCATAGTGTAGTAATATGGAAAATGCCTCTTACACTGCTTCCACGTTACAGGAACACACATGATCTAGTGAGGATACTTATCACTGCCCAGGCAGGAGGAACAGTCTTCAGTGTTTGCAGATCACTAAAACGTGAAGCCATGTCAGCAGTGACTGAGGCTTGCTTTACTTGCTTTACTGTCCTTTAGGAAGCACTCACATTTGCCTTTAAAAGATGTGGCTGACTTCCCAAATAAGGATGGCAGCGGTACTCTTTCATAATTTAGCATTTCATTTTCTGAAAGCTTTGCTAGATTTTAGAGTAGTTTCCTGTAGTTTCCTGGAAAATCTCAATACTAGAACACGAAGCAAAATCTTGCATGTGGAGAGTACATGTGTTGTCTTGATATGGCAACTTCTTTTGTTACTGGCAGGCCTGTAGTAGCTGCGTGCTCAGTGGGCTTGTTTGAGAACTCTAGTCACAAGCAGCTTCTGATGTCTTTATGTCTAAAGTTTGATTCTGTTTAGGACTTAATGGCACTTACTGAACTTTACTACCAGGTATCCAAGTGTTTACCTAGTAAGTGAGGGTGAATGGGTTTCTATTTTTGCTGAGACACATTTTAGAGAGGGAGTAAATAGATTTTTACACATGTGTACATTTGGGTTGTATTGCGTCACTGGAACTTGACTCATGTTGAGGTTAGCAGTTATTGAGCTGAATAGCTTTTTGTTAGTATGCTGAACAGAAAACTAACAATTCCTGAGCTGTTCTAGGGCACAGTCCTGGCACACCACACTTGTAGGTATCTCTGTTACATACATAATTTATGATTTAGTGAGTAGCTTTACAGAACCCATGATCAGCTGGATCAAAACACACTAAAGCGGTGTTTGTGATGCCATCATGGGACTTGTTGCTGTAGGGGTTTAGTCTACTATATAGAGGCCCTGGTGGCATGTATGAAAGGAGGCTAATGACTCTATGCTGATGGTGGTTTCTATCCTGTCTCCTTGAGGGCAGTCGTCTTTCACTTGCAATGCACTGAAAATCAGTGTAGGTTAATCCGTTAGGAAGCTTTGTTGAAGCTGATACAGCTCCTCTACTTGAAAAGCATTGCTCTGGGGTATAAAGCAGGTGCTCAGGCTTGCCACAGTTACCATTATGTGAAGTGCAGCTTACATACATACCAAGTTGGGGTGTGCTGCCTAGGTGAATCTGATTTACTGCATACCAATTCAAACAGTGATACTGGCTCACTGCCATCTCCTCCTGTTAACCTGAAAGTGGCAGTGAATAGAAACAAAGTTAACACAGAAGGAGGAAAATGAAAAGGAACCCTCTTGTAGGGCAGTCTTTTCAGTGACAAAATAAATGACTTTGTGATACTAAGAGGAACTGCTTTGTGCTCTACTGTCATATGATTGAGCACAAGTTATTTTTCACAAGTTGGACATAAGGCTGGAGGGGGCCTGCACTGAAATCTCTGCCTTAGTTGTTAAGCCAAATGGCTTGACATCTTGGACAAGGAGAGGTGGAATCACCAGTTATTGCAACAGCTTTCTTAACTTTTGCTGGTAGGAATTGGATTCTACATAGCAAGGTGAACAAGTTCACATGTAAAAATAGGCCATTTGAGACCTCCTATGTAGACTTCATTCCATGATGTTAGGAGTGGGTTGCACAAGGGTAATTGACTGTTTCAATATGACGCACTGATGATGTACATTGCGATTCTGCCACTTAATAAATTTTAAGTATCAAATTGAGCAGCATTGCTAAATCCAGGCTAAATCTAGAACAGTGCTGGTACTGATAGTGAGCTGCCATGTTACTAGAACCAGGTTAAGCAATAAATGCTTAAGTTAAAGCTGCTCTTAGTTTGCACCAATAACACAACTTTTGAATGTCTTTAGGACGTGAATACTGAGAATTGTGGAGTTCTTTACCTATGGAACAAAGAGAAACAGAAGATAAATTGTAGTTCTGTAATATAAGCTGTCAGAGAAATATGCCAGTCTTGCATTTCCTTTTGGGGGAGACTTAAAGAGGCTTGAGTTAGACCTTCAACATGGGAGTGGTAATAAAGCACTTTCTTCCCTTTTTCTAGCTCCAAAATTTGGGCATTAACCCAGCAAACATTGGATTCAGTACCCTAACAATGGAATCTGATAAGTTTGTCTGCATCAGGGAGAAAGTGGGAGAACAGGCACAAGTAGTGATAATTGACATGAGCGATCCAACAACACCCATCAGACGTCCGATTTCTGCGGAAAGTGCCATCATGAATCCAGCCTCTAAAGTCATTGCACTAAAAGGTGAGTAATCCTTTCTTGGTGCAGTATGAAACCTGTTGTTTACCTGTATTACTGCTTACATATGCCCTTAAGCTTAAGGTTTGTGTAAGCTTTCGAAGAAGAATGTATATGAGGATAAGAATTCTTGCCTGAACTTGCATGTTGTGGTTTTGGCAGTGGATTTTTCAGTAGTCTTTGGATGATTTGCTTCCAAGTAGATGTGAGATGCCTGGGCTTGGCACTGCAGCCTTGGATTCTCACTCAGGACTGGGTGAACATATGGTATATTTTCCCTTTAAATGGATGTTGTAAATATGATGGATGCTTTTAGAGATGAATAGGGCTGTGAAGCTACTCTGACTCTGCTGGGCCTTGCTCCTTTGTTGTAGCTCTGGAGAGCCTACTAGATACCAACAAATTGTTCTAAGGATGGTCAGTAACTGTGAAAGTCTGAACATACAAATGTGTTAAGATTGGCAGTAATGAGATCTTGCGATAGAACAGCTCTGCTTACCTGTACCTGTGGTGTTGATACTGACTTGAAGTAGCACTCTGAGCTCAAAGAGTTTTTAATGCAACTCTGACTTTTTTTCTTAAATGACCGACTTCTAGTATTTATTCTCAATAATTGTTACTGACTATGTACTTTTCTTCCTGCATCTTATCTAAACAGATGGTGAGTGAACTTTGTTGCAACATTTCGTGTTTGGTTGTACAGAGTGGTCTAATCTCATTAAAAAGTACTGAACTTTAAGGCAGCCATTTGACGGTTCACTTCATAGCCAGGTGGGGCATCTTAATCCTCAACCATTATTAGAGTGAAAATGTTCCTCCACTGGCTTGTTGCTAACCTTTTGGCTGCTTTGGCTATTGACTGTACCTAGTGAAGGAGAAGAGCGTCCTCTTAGTGTCTGTATGTGTACGTCTAATGAAAGTACAGTTGATAGACAAAACCAAGTTGCGGTACTTTTATGAGAGACCTCTGCTAGCATGTCCTGTGTGCTATTCATTTCTGCCTAAGTGTTCTTTGTTGTGAGAAATCATGGTTAAATTACTTAGGGGTCCAAGAAATAACTGCCCTCCAAACTGGCACAGAACTTGTAACTTAATCTCAGGCTTATACTGACATTAGGGGAAAACTAATGTGTTAATATTTGACTTCAGCTGAATCTGTGATCCAGCTAAGAATCTAATACGTGTTGCAAAGAACTGCCTTACCTGGGGTGTCAGTTAAGGAAGCCATGAAAAAATTATTTCAGATCTGTTCAGAATTCATGGTCCTTAATCTTGGGCCACTTTAAACCAAACTATATTGGCATGGAAAGTGCCTTCTCTACACTAGCAGAGTTTCATCTAGCTTTTAAAAGGAAAAAGCTAACCTACTAACTAAATAGATTATTACCTTCAAAGAATATAGCTTTATTCTTGCCAGCGTTGAAACTTGCTCAAAAGGAGTATTGTTCTGTCCATGCAAAGTGAATAAGCTCATCCTCTGAGCTGATAAGGTTGAGTGAATGATGTCACATTGATGTGTCGGTTGTGTTGTCAGGTATTGCAAACTCGGTAATCTCTTTCTGTCCGTAATCTAATGACCAAAGGAATGAGGAGAAAGAGGATGAATACAGCTACCTAACCAATATGCTGTTACCCACAATAACCAGTGGAACTACAGTGAGCTGCACTGACAGCGAGGTTTAAGGTAGTCTGTCACTCCAGACTTTCCCTGCTGACTGACCAAGGCCTCAGTAGTCAAAACTGTTGCATATTGTGACTCAACGTGCCATGATTGGGAGTTGCTCATAATCTGAGGATTATTGAGCAATAAACATACAAACCCACCCTCAGAAAAAGAAATGAAATGGTTCTTGATTTAATCTGAAATACAATATGCACAATTTCATTTCTGGATTGCATGTTGCATTCTCCCGGTGTACCAAGATTTATGCTTTGTCCTTGTGTTCATGATTCTCTTGCTTTGCTCTGCACTGAGAGTACTCTCCAGTTGGTGTAAGTGGAGAATGCCACACTCAAGGGTGCGTCCATTCTTTGTGGAATGGAGAAGCTTCATGTTGTGGTGAACTGAAATGTAAATTCTCTTGCCAATGTTCAAAAAACAAATCTGCTTACTTGTCTACACTTGTACAGAATCGTTGGAGTAGACTGATCAGTGTGATAGCTTGACGAGGAAAACTTGTCTGGCTCCTTGTCTTTGATCTTGGCCTAGGAATATGTTCAAGAAGACCTAAGACTCAAACTCGCACTCGCCTTCGCTATGACTTTATAGCAGGTTCTGCTGCCTTAATCAAATAACAGATTTTTTTTTTTTTTTTGTCATCTAGAGTTCTGAAGTTTGTATCAAGTTCACACTTAAGAAAATGTACTTCTATGGCTCCTGTGGCCCCAGCATCTAGAGCCAGCTGCCTGTTGAAGCTTCCAAGCTCATTTCCAGCTGTAACACAGCAGTCAAATTTATTATAGAAAATAAATAGGCCTGAACTTGTAGCTCACTTTACTAGCTTATCAATTTCTTCATGCTCTTAACACTAGGAAGGACACCCTGCTTCCTCTTCAGGAAGACTGACTTTGAGACCAGTTTCTGTATGCACATACTGGTATTCCTGTTCAGGTGGTGACTAGAGCCCTTCTAGAACTACTTGTCTGCCTTCTGCTTGTGAGGCTGCACATTGTGGAGGAGGTTCCAAAATCAATCCCTGGATAGCACCAGTCCACTGCTGGATGAATTGTCCAGTAAAGTAAATACACTGTTTCCAACTATTAGTTTGCATTTGATGTTAGGGCCTAGGCTTACTGCATTTGTATAATACAGTAATGGCACGTGCAGAGCAAGGTGGTCAGAAACAAGCTGGTTTTGGTTCCAGGAGAGCTAGCAAGCTGTCCTAGGAAAAAGTTGATTTGGTTTACAGTTCTTTATGGAGTTAATCCAAGGAGCACAAATGCTGCATATGGCAGCTCTGAAGTCTTGCATCATTTCTTGGCCCTGTGTTCAACTAATGCACTCAATTTACTGTATAAATTATACTAAAATGTTATGCAATCCACGACGCATATTAACCTATGGTTAGTATCTCTTAAAAACAATTCCTCAGTATCCAGCAGCCTTCATATATCAAAATTTCTCAGTGGAAGGAACATCTACAAGTTTAACAGTCAGAAATGTTACTAGCAGGGAAAACGCTTCTGAAATGTGGATAGAAATAATGGCATTACAAGCCAATACTCTAGCAGTCTGAGTGGGTGTCCTGTGAACAGGAAACAATATTCCTGGAGGTGAGTAGTCTCATCTGCAGTGAAGTAAAACACGACTTGGACTTCCTGGAAAGAATAGAGTCCCTTATTCTTTGTAGGTTTATTCCATTAACATTAGTTTTAAGTCTACCCTTACTAGCTGCTTCTGATACTTTAAAAGGAATGTACATGCAATATAGTTGCCTAAATCATGAAGCAGTAACCTTAACTGGAATTAAAGGTCCAAATCTTTCTGTACTTTTGACTGCCCTTTTCAGTAGGCCCTTGCTGTATTACTGTTGTATAGGGTCCATCCAGGTCCAGTGCACTGTCTGTTTAACACAAGAATAGAACGGAAGCTGTGATCTTCATCTGTCTCAGGAGCTGCTGTGAGTCTTCTGCTGTTGGACTCAGTCCAGGTCATCTACATCAGCTACTAAATTGTCAAACTGGAGCCATTCTTTCTAATAATTATACTGAGTTACAACTATTGGACAGCTATAACTGGATATACCAATACTGCTACCTAACCCAGAGTTTACACAAGCTCTGCAGCTTAGACTCTCTTTTAACTGCAGTGTATAGTTAATTAAAATGTTTATGCTTGTCATTTGTTTAAATGTCAATGTAAGCATTGGAAAGGAGTAGCCTTTTTTTGCTTCAGGGGTAGTAGAGGCTTTGGGGATAGGGTGGAGATTCTGTTTGATGGGAGTCAGGTATCAAAGGAGACTGAGATGTGGCAGTTTACTAACCCTGACCATAACCTCACTGGAACAGCAAATTAAATAGGGTGCTTGTAAGTAGTCAGACTATAGGGTAGCTGCTGTGGGTCAGCTGTCTAAGGTGTTTCTTGGATTTTGTCATACCAGCTGGGAAAACACTTCAGATCTTCAACATTGAGATGAAAAGTAAAATGAAAGCCCATACCATGGCAGAGGAAGTGATCTTCTGGAAATGGATATCTGTGAATACAGTTGCCTTGGTGACAGAGACAGCAGTCTACCACTGGAGCATGGAGGGAGAATCACAACCCCAAAAGATGTTTGACAGACATGCTAGTCTTGCGGGCTGCCAAATCATCAATTACAGAACAGATGAACACCAAAAATGGCTGCTGCTGATAGGAATTTCAGCTCAGGTAAGTTACCTGGAAACAGCATGCGATGAAAACAATCAGGAAACTGTGGCCCCACTTCACTTAATAGCTACTGTAGTTACTTAATTTGGTTTTGATAGATGAAAAATTAAAAAATATCTTTTGTATAGGAATAACCTGACATTTAATGCAATTAAAATGTTGGAGGAAGGAATGAGAGGCATTTGCTGCTTTTTAGTTTACTGTCCCAAGGGTCTTGCTATAAACATTTGAAATCTTATCTCTAAAAGCTGACTTTTCTTCTTTTTTCCAGCAAAATCGTGTGGTTGGTGCAATGCAGCTGTACTCAGTTGACAGAAAAGTCTCCCAACCTATAGAGGGCCATGCTGCAGCTTTTGCAGAATTCAAAATAGAGGGGAATGCCAAACCTTCTACTCTCTTCTGTTTTGCTGTGAGAAGTCCTGCAGGGGGCAAGGTAAAACACAACTGTTTTCCTGTTCTGCCGCAGCAGAACTCTGTACTAATAGACTTCAGCAATCACACGGTTTACTGTATGCTGTTGGAAAACCAGCCTGGGAACCGTGAGCGCAGCATCGAAGTGCTTTCTTTCAGTGGGATAGAAACTGCAAACAGCTCGAGTTGCTTAGGTTAAACTTAAAAGAAGAACAAGTGTAGATGCAATGAGAACTGAGCTCAGAGTATTACAGTATCAGTTTATGCTCACGTTATTTTTTGTGTGTTAAGTCATTAAGTAGTCTCTTAATTTGTGAATACAGTACAGAAGAACTAGATAAGCTTAGTGCTGTAGGTAGGTTGTTTGCATCTAACTAATTGTGGAACTGCAACTTCTGAGCAGTCTGTAAAGAGCTGCAGTAACACTGAAATGTCTTGAGCTTTCTAGTCTTACGCTACAACATTGCTGATGAATTGACAAATCTCACTCAAAACATCTTGAACAAGTTGTCTTAAATAGAAATATAGTCTGCTTTCATAGATAGCATGCAGTTTGGGGTGGGGGTTGAGTTTGTATTTTGCAATTTTTTTCAGTTTTTCCTGGGTTTGGCCCTTACCAAGTTCCAGGAAACTTGTCCCTTTGATAAATACCTGGAGTGCAGTTCCCGGACTGTATTAGTTCAGTATTGGGCAGACATTTGTCAGCCAAGTGTGGCAGATGACTTCAGTAGCACATCTGTAGAGAGGAACTTAGTTCATGTGGCTGTACTTGCAGGCAACCTTGTGACATGTACACTTTTCTTTCTAGCTGCACATAATTGAAGTAGGTCAGCCAGCTACTGGAAATCAGCCATTTGTTAAGAAAGCTGTTGATGTGTTTTTCCCACCTGAGGCACAGACAGACTTTCCTGTGGCAATGCAGGTAAATGTTTGACCCTCAAAAATCAGTGTTATTGCCTGGCAAATAGCTGCCATCTGTGTTGTAATGAATGCTTCCTGCTAATGCTTTGCTGTGATTCCTCCTAGTTCTTGGAGGGGTGTCAGTAGATTTGTGGGAGCTAGTCTGGAACTGTAAAAAGTAAC
This sequence comes from Clamator glandarius, assembly GCA_033459285.1. Classification (NCBI taxonomy): domain Eukaryota; kingdom Metazoa; phylum Chordata; class Aves; order Cuculiformes; family Cuculidae; genus Clamator; species Clamator glandarius. Next base: position 3,138,079 of record JAUNZM010001016.1, on the reverse strand, counting down.
ACGGAGATATATATATATATATATATATATATGCTGTTACAGTGTTCAGGTATGCCAATACAGAGTTGTATTAAAGATAAACAAATCCCCAAAAGACAACCAAACGCAAAAAACATCAGTCTTCTGTTAGAATGTCTCTAACATCGCTTGGGCTATTAAACTTCCTGCTGATGCTCAGAGTTCTAGGCAAGAAGTTACGGTGCTTGATGTAGCTTCGCATGAAAGTGGTATTTTGTCCACAGTAGTTGTCACAGAGACAAATGGAGCAGGGAGTCCTGTATCAGCCTGCCTCCTGTATTAGCAGCACAGAAAAGGCATTTTGGGACAGTAAAGGGAGCTTGTTTAGGTAAGACCATAGCTGATTGCCTTGACAGACCAAACTTTGCTTAGTGTGTCTTCAGGACTAGAATTGTGTAATAAAAGAAAACTATCTGGTCAGCAGTTGCATGCTCTGAGTCCAACAGACCAACTTTGTTAATTAAACCAAGAGATGCCTTCAAGTAAAGTAAAACAAGCTTTCTACGTGCCAAGATTCGTGTGGCTCTCTACCTCAGCATAAGGCTTAATTAACAAAACATTGGAAGACATGTTCCAAAATGGAAGTGCTTCTTTGTCTGAAGCCTGTTCTGCCTTGAAAGCCTCCTCAGTTTAACTGACTTGACAGGTAAACTGGAGTACTCAGTAGCTGAACTTGGTTTAGGTCCTGCTGATGCTTTGGATAGGCCTTGTTGGAAGAGGGTGTGATTAATTCATTAATATTTCTGAACAGAAACTTGTGCTGACATATCTAGACTAGAATGCTAACTAAGCCCAACTCTTCTCTCTCAGCCTGGCTCATTAGCATGAGGAGTATGACCTTTGCTGCAGATGAATTTTAATTTCCCTTCAGCCTCTATTCAGTGAAGCTACAGTTCCAAACAGCCGGCAAAGCTGTTCATTTCTTTGAGCCTGTAGGGAAGAAGCCCGAAGCTATATTTGTTCTTGGTGTCAGTGTGAAGGCATGTAGCTGCAGTACTGTCTTGTGGCTTGGCTAAAGGCAGCTGTCTTAACTGTTACAGTCTTAGTCTTAACTAATAAAACCCCATTTCTTGGCAGATTGGAGTTAAGCATGGTGTAATCTACCTGATAACAAAGTACGGATATATTCACATGTATGACCTGGAGTCTGGAGTGTGCATCTACATGAACCGTATTAGTGCTGATACTATATTTGTCACAGCTCCTCATGAACCTACCTCGGGCATTATTGGTGTGAACAAAAAAGGACAGGTAACAAATCCAGCATTCTATTTTTGAGCTTTGTGAAGCTCAGATGGAACATAACAAACCTGATGAGTGACTTGATCTGATAAACATCACAGAAGGGAGCAAATAACTTTGATTAGTCGTTTTTTAATTTCTCCTAGTACAGAACTGCTTGGGGAGGAACTTGTTTTTTTTCATAATCTACTCCTTCACTAATGGGCTGCATAACCATTTGGTAGCTATGTTTCATAGTAGCTGTGGAAAGGGGAGTACGCCTCAATAAGCCCTTGATATTTTCCAGGTGCTTTCTGTATGTGTTGAGGAAGACAACATAGTGAACTATGCTACAAATGTTCTCCAGAATCCTGACTTGGGACTGCGTATGGCTATACGTAGTAATCTGGCTGGGGCAGAGGAGTTGTTTGCCAGAAAGTTCAACACACTATTTGCTCAAGGAAGCTATGCAGATGCTGCTAAAGTAGCTGCATCTGCACCAAAGGTAAGTAGCTCCAAAGGTAAAGCTTAGAAGTCATGGGAATTTGCCTTAGCTTAGTGGACTTGCATTTCAGTACTTGACATTCTAAAACTTAAGTGCTGCAATAGTGGCCTTAGTTCTATACAGTTTGGTTGCTTGTTCTGAGTAATATATTCGCTTGTATCCTGTAGAGAAGCATCTGTTACACTCTTCCAGCCACAGGCTGGGCTTGCTGTGGCCACTGACCTCTTGCTAGAATGTCATTGGTTTGATGAAGGATCTCCACCCTGAAGGCTTAAGAGGAGATGCTTCAGTGTATAGCTTAACACTTGTTTTTTGTCTAATACTATTCACCCTTCAGTAATTAAACATTGCATGTCTCCATCTTGTGCCTCTTCAGGGAATTCTACGTACCAGTGATACAATCAGGAAGTTCCAGAGTGTGCCAGCTCAGCCTGGGCAGGCCTCGCCCCTACTCCAGTACTTTGGAATATTGCTTGACCAGGGACAACTGAACAAATTTGAGTCTCTGGAGCTCTGTCGCCCTGTCCTACAGCAGGGCCGCAAGCAGCTTCTGGAGAAATGGCTGAAGGAAGACAAGGTAGGCTTGATCACGACACTAGCTTAATTCTGTTGCCTTGTAACAATTGAGTGTGAATAATAATTTTGTTGATACCGCATCTCAATTCTGTTTGACAAAATACCGCTTCTGACTTCAGCTGGAGTGCTCGGAGGAGCTGGGAGACTTGGTGAAGACAGCTGACCCAACCCTTGCACTCAGTGTCTATCTTCGTGCTAATGTGCCAAACAAAGTGATTCAGTGCTTTGCTGAAACCGGTCAATTCCAGAAAATAGTGCTGTATGCTAAAAAGGTAATGTGGATTATCATAAGCTGCTGGACTATCTTATGTTTAATATGTGCAATCTCAAGCTATCTTCCCCGAGATCAGTTTGTTTCCTGTCACTTAAAATTGATAAGTAGGTAAGTTGGAGAAACAGTGTTTTCTTCATTGTCAAAGTGCAAATCACAGTGTATGACTAAGGGCTGAGCAATCTCCAAAACATTAGATTTGGAACTTCCAGGATTTTATTAGCTATCAGATTGATGGACTGGCTCAAGCTTATGCTGGACACTAAAGGGAAGGTTCTTCCTAAATTCATAAGTTTTCTTTTTTGGATGGATTACAAAACAATTTGCCTGATATCCACTTGTAAGTTCAGGACTTGACTTGATATATAGTGCCTTAAGAGTGTTGAAAGCTTTGTTTCCTTGTAGCTTTCTTACCTAGCAAGACGAATAGGTGAAGCTGAACTTCTGTGTCAACAGACAAGCGATGCTTTTGTCCGAGAATTCCTCGGAGATGGGTGCGGTAACCTCACAGCAGTTAGTAGTGCCTGTGCTAAAGAATTTGGAGCCTTACAAGATGTGTAAGGCTTCCCAGATGTGCACAACTGTTTCTGATATCTCTAGGTTGGCTACACCCCAGACTGGATCTTCTTACTGAGGAGTGTGATGAGAGTCAGTCCAGAGCAAGGCTTGCAGTTCTCTCAGATGCTTGTACAGGATGAGGAGCCACTGGCTAACATTAACCAGGTGATGCCTACAACAAGAATACTGGTCTCTTTCTAGAGGTAATAGCGTAGTACCATTTGGGGGTCTGGTAAGGCCAGTTCAGGTCCCTGGTTGACCTAATGGCCACTTCTGGTTAAATGAACAGAGAAATAAGGCAACAATTTACATTATCAAATAACGTAAGCTACTTGGAGAGAGTCGTAGCTTTTCTTGTAGCAACTATCCCAATGAGAGAAGGGATGGGATTTATATGCTATGTTAAAACTATAGAGAGTGAGTGGCAAAATGTGATGTAAAAGCTGGAAGTAATGTGCCTGTTACGATGTAAAAGCTGGAAGTAATGTGCCTGTTACGTTCTAGAGAAAAAGAAAACACAGTGTCAACCGTGTCTCTACTTACCATGGTAGTATTGCTGTGAAGACAAAGGAAGTGTAGCATGCTAGGTGCTGCAATGAGCTGTCTTTCTAGCCAGCCCGTTAGCATGTACAGATAAATGTGCATGTGTATATATTTAGACTCCTTTTTTTCCTCACTTGACTGATCTTAACAGATTGTGGATGTGTTCATGGAGAACAGTCTTATTCAGCAGTGCACTTCCTTTTTGTTGGATGCCCTGAAAAATAACCGCCCTGCAGAAGGCCACCTGCAGACTCGTCTCTTGGAAATGAATTTGATTCATGCCCCACAGGTAGGACCTCTTAACCTAGTTCCTTCAAAAGATGAAGGAGAGGCAGTATTAAGCTTGCACAAGAATGTTATCTGATCCTGATACCTATTAATAGTTCAGCAACATCAAAGACTACTAATGAGTCACTGCTGTGACTTTTCAACAACTTTAAGGCTGAGCTGCTCTGATTCTGTGACAGTCTGAATATGAATTGTAACCTTCTAGGTTGCAGATGCCATCCTTGGAAACCAAATGTTTACACACTATGACCGCGCTCATGTTGCCCAGTTGTGTGAAAAGGCAGGCTTGCTCCAGCGAGCTTTGGAACACTACACAGATCTCTACGATATTAAACGTGCTGTTGTTCATACTCACCTCTTGAATCCTGAGGTAAGTCTGTTGTACAGAGTAAGAAAGTGAAAGCATAAGTGAAGTGAATGCTCTTTAGTTCTTCTGAAGCTGCTGAAATCCCTGCAGCTGGTCTGTGATGGTTTGTAGGTACCAGAGTAGCATGTGTAGCTGTGATTCAAGAACGTTTGTCCAGTTTAACGATTAAACCATAACCTATGTGCTTGGTAGCTTAAATCTGACCTCAGTTTCCTAGGTGAGCATTTCAAGTCTTGCTTCCAAACTGAATTTTTGTTGTAGTTGTAAAGATGGTAAGTTTGTTTTTAAGTCTTAGGCGTCTTCCGTGCACCAAGACCGCTCTAGTAGCTGGTTGCCACACTGCAGAAGTCAGTCAAATCCTGTATGAAATTATACTTGTTTTTTTCTCTTTGCAGTGGCTTGTGAACTTCTTTGGCTCTCTCTCAGTTGAAGACTCTGTGGAGTGTTTGCGTGCCATGCTGTCAGCCAACATTAGGCAGAACCTACAGCTCTGTGTGCAAGTTGCTTCTAAATACCATGAGCAGCTTGGTACACAATCTCTTGTGGAGCTTTTTGAGTCTTTCAAAAGCTATGAAGGTACAGTATTAGAAGGAAGCAGCTTACTCGAAAGCACTACTTTATGAAAGCTGATAATAAGGATTCTGGCTTTTGTGAGAGGTACTTGTCACATGACTAGAACTTAGGATGCATTTATCAAAGTGAGCTCATCACAGTGAGTTCTAGGGGTAGCTTTGTTCTAGAGTTTCTTAACTCTCTTGCGTAAAGAGCAGAAAGATGAAACCTGAAAGAGGGGAAAACATCCTTCTGATTTTTCCTCCAGTTAAATGAAAATTATGCTCTCAGCAGGGTTGAACTAATTCATGAGCTGAACCTTGTAACAGTCTGCACTTACTTTATTTACCTTGCTAACCATGTTAAAAACACAACTCTTTCTAGGACTGTTCTATTTCTTGGGTTCCATTGTAAACTTCAGCCAGGATCCAGATGTTCACTTCAAGTACATCCAGGCAGCTTGCAAGACTGGTCAGATAAAGGAAGTGGAAAGAATCTGCCGTGAAAGTAACTGCTATAACCCAGAACGAGTGAAGAACTTTCTGAAGGTAAATATTCTGTCCAAGGAATTGAGCAATCCTTTGTATGTTCCATTTAGCTGCAGAACTACAGTCTTCTGGTGGAGGGAAATAGCACCTTGAGGTTTAGCTGACTTGACAGCGGGTAGTCTGCTTTGTACCTGGAAGGAGTCTGGTCCAGATGGTTGACCCAGCAACTGTCTTCTGAATTGGTATGTGACTTGATAGTCACTTTGAAACTAGGTCTAATGTGGCACTTTGTGAAGAGCCTGAACTTTAAACCTCACTGATGGACTGGCTGCATGATATTCATAGTGAGTAGTTTGCTTTCGAAGTCAGTTGTTTGCCTGATAGTCTTATGTTTGAATGTATTTAGACTGCTAGTGCTAAGGGAACTTGGCCAGACTTACCTGCTTTAAAATGGTTCAACAAATGGTAACTGCTTGCCTATGTTTTCTTTTGCACAAAATACAGGAGGCAAAGCTCACAGACCAGCTTCCTCTGATCATTGTTTGTGACCGTTTTGACTTTGTTCATGACTTGGTGCTCTACTTATATCGCAACAACTTGCAGAAGTATATAGAGATCTATGTACAGAAGGTAAGGAGAATCCAGTTTTAAACTCTTGCTCTTTGCTTTCCTTAAGAGGAACTGAACTCTTCAGTAAAACTAAAGCATAATCTGCTGTATCTCTTATGCTTACAGTTCTAGTGTGTACCTTTTTTATTACAACCTGTAAGGGTAACTTTTCCTGGAATATATATACAAATACATTAATACATGAAAACTTGCTGCTCTAAAGCATAGTTTAAATTGTTAACTAGAACCTTCCCATATGGAAGGCTGAGTGTGGGTTTTTAGTACTCCTAACAACCAATTTTACTGATCATGGCTTATTTTAGGTGAATCCTAGCCGTATACCAGCAGTGGTTGGAGGGCTTCTTGATGTGGATTGTTCTGAAGATGTCATTAAAAACTTGATCATGGTGGTTAGAGGCCAGTTCTCAACAGATGACTTGGTGGCTGAAGTAGAAAAAAGAAACAGGTAATGAAAATGCATCTGTAGATACTGGTGTTGGGCTTTCCTGAGCCTGTTATACACCCAAATTGAACTGTATGCAGTTTTGTTGAATGATACAGTACTGATATTGGTTTATATTTCTCTGTAGAAAAGCAGCTTAGATTTGATAGTTTTGATTATTTGGGCCATATAGGAGTGCCTGACAGCACTGCATAATGAAAAATATGGCTTTTGAACATGTACTCTTGGAATAAATCTGGATAAAATTGTCTTGATAGTCTCATTGTTGGCACACAGCTCGTGTAATTAGTTTGTAGTTACCTGTAAGATGAAAAAATGGCTTTACATGAAGAGACAACTAATAGAACATGGGATGGAAGGAAAGGTTGCAAAATTAGTGGTATCTGCAACCTTCCCTGATGTTAAACTGTAGATCTGATCTCTAGTCATTTAAGACTCATTGAAAATAACTGACTGATCTCCATCTACTTTTACATCTGACCAAGAGACTTGCTTGAAGGAAAGGCCAGGTATTAATGGGTAGCTGTCAAGCAAACTTTGATTTGACTTATAAACCTAAAATGTTTGCTTCTTCAAAGGCTTAAGTTGCTGTTGCCATGGCTTGAATCAAGGATTCATGAAGGCTGTGAAGAACCTGCGACTCATAATGCCTTGGCCAAAATCTACATTGACAGTAATAATAATCCAGAGAGATTCCTTCGTGAGAATCCTTACTATGACAGCCGTGTAGTTGGCAAATACTGTGAAAAGAGGGACCCTCATCTGGCCTGCGTTGCTTATGAGAGGGGGCAGTGTGATCTGGAACTCATAAAGGTTAGCAAAACTGCATTTATAAACATGGTAAAGAACTGCTTGCTGCCTGCAGTGGAAGCCTTGCTGGCTATTTGTCTAACACTTGCAGTCTCACTCAGGCAGGAGTTGAGGTAGACAGGATTCTTCTATGTGGAGCCAGTAATTTTTTTACTGATGAGAACTCCAATGCTGTGTGCCTGAACTAAAATTGTGTAACTTGGCTTTAAGGTACCATTCACGTCTTTCATCCACTGATTCTGCTCAAAACCAAACTGGTTGTTGGGCCCAGCTAATGAATATGCCAGCCGTTAAACCTTTTTTTAATTTAGTTTTTTTTTGTTTGTTGGCTTGAGTTTTTTGTTTTGTTTTGTTGGGGTTTTTTTGTTTGTTTTTTTTTTTTTTAAAATGAGCCTTGAGCACTTGATCAGCAGAAGGAATAGGCTGCCGTCTAGTCAGTCTCTACAGTAGAAGGAAAAGCTTCCCTGAACCTAGAAGGGGAGCTGTAATTTTCCCTTATTGTGGTTGGCCCTTAGAGTTGCTCCAGTATGAAAATAAATGTTGACAGTTAAACTGCGAGGACTTACTCAGATATCATTCCTTGCCTATCTTAAGCTTGTTGATTCCTAGAACCTCCCTCAAGGAAGTTCAAGGGCAAGTGAAATTCCCATTGTTCTCCAAACACATCCTAATCTCACACTGAACACCAGAGCTTGATGCCAGATAGTAGTGCTTGTGCCTGCTGGAGAAGAAAATATTTTTCTTCTACCTATACATAGTGTATGCAAGGAATGTTAGCAGTGGCAGTTTGTTTTGCCCTGTTTGAAAGACAGTAAATGCTGTTCTCTGGCAAAACCTATCCTGGAAGTGTTAGAATGGTGGTATAATCTAGGCTTGTATCTGAAAGGGGATGATTTTCCAGCCTGAAGTAGCTATTTTTGTAGTAATATGTCTTCAGTAGCCATAAAAACATGCCAGCTGGCTATATTTGGCTTTTTTATTTCAGGATAAAGGCATCTCTGAGTTGTTTTGCTAGGAAATTTTGCTAGGATAAGCTTGGTTGTCTTGGTAAACCATACCAGTTTCTTACCTGGCCTGATGTTCTGAGCAGGTGTTGCTGGCTACAGAGAAAAAAAATCTTCATCCTTAAGAACTACTCTTGAGACAGTGCACCCTTCTAGAAGAGAGCTCAACTCCTCCAACTAATAGATGTACAATGTAAAGTGAAATTGTCTGCTGCTTATTTGCTTACAGCAAAGTACTTGAGATTGCAAGAGCTAATTTGGATACATACTAACAAAACATGACCTGTTGCTAGAAGACAGAACAGGCCTTCAAATTTCTACTCTTCTAGTTGGAATTGAAATTAGTGATACTAATAGGATTATAGCTCATAACTCTTGCTGCACTTCTATGGGAAATTTCACATTTTTCCTCTACCCTTAACATTTTAACAGGGAAATCCAAGCCACTTACTACTCTGAACACTTCTATTGTAAAGCTAATGACACCAAATTTGTAACCAATTTCTAGCTTTAAACACCAGCTCCCTTAGTTCACTACTTTGCACTGCCCAGGCAAGTGGCTCCCTTTCTAGATTTAAAACTTAAGTTCTTCAGGCTTCTGCAGGTCTTCACTTCAAACAGAAGCAAATAGTTACTGTGAAGCCACTGTCACAGTATTTGTGTCGGGCAAAACCACAAGAAGCTATAGAAATTCTGCTGGAGACCTGCTCCATGAGCCTTCCAGATCAGAGGTTGGGTAAGAACTCGTCTGTGGCATTTAGCATTGGTCAGCCTTTAGTTCTAGTCAGTCTTCTAGGCTGTGATTAATAGCTAGCTAAACCTGTCTTGTGCTACTAACCCCTAATGCTAATGCCAATATTTGTGACTTCTTCAGGTCTGCAATGAGAACTCTCTGTTCAAGAGTGAGGCTCGCTATCTGGTGCGCAGGAAGGACCCTGAACTCTGGGCAAATGTTCTGGAAGAAAACAACCCATTCAGACGGCAGCTTATTGACCAGGTATAGTACAACGGCAAAACTTCCAGTATGAGTTGGCCCCAGAAGTATCTCAGACTTCATGGACCATTAAAGTAGCTGTCTTTTCCCACGAGGTCCCTTGAGGGCCCCATCTCAGGCATACAGGAATTTCTAGGAGTTTGAGTGGCAGGTACTAATTTTGACCTCTTGGTCAGAAAATTTAGTTACCAGTATGATATTATCTGTCCTGTGGAGCAACCTACATATAGTTATTAAAATTACACTGTGCATCTCTACAGGGAGCAAATTCACTATCTAATATAGACTTAGCTCTTTCTTGCTTTCTGTGAGAAGGTAATATCAAAGTTCTGGAGCCTCGACTTGTAGTTCACTGGAATAGATTGGCAAATACCTCACAGGGGGATAACACTTAAAATTTCCCTGCCTTGAAATCCAGGTTGTGCAAACAGCTTTGTCAGAGACACAGGATCCAGAAGAGGTTTCTGTAACTGTGAAAGCTTTCATGACTGCTGATCTGCCTAATGAATTGATTGAGTTATTGGAAAAAATCGTCTTGGATAGTTCTGTATTCAGTGAACACAGGTAAGAGGAGAGCTTAGTCCATGGCTTTAGCCTGTCGGGTGTCTTTGTTTAGGCTGTGAAGTGACCCAAGTTATTTGTAGGCCTCCTGGTTGCGTGACCCTAAGCACTCAAATGTGTATAATCAAGTGAAAGAGCAGAATTTAAAATTAAATTTATTTAAGCTAATTCACACTATGCAGTTTGCAGTGATATATTGAGAAAAGAAAACACTGATATTGATATGCAGTTCTGTTTTGAAGGCCAATATCAGTGCTTCTGAATCTGGAGCTGAAAGGCTGTCGTTAATGATGGCAAGCGGGTGTATTTTTTTGCATGTACAATGCATGTCACTTAAGCAGGTGTTACCATGCACTGTTTATAGCTTCTGCTTTCTGTTAACTAAAGGAATCTCCAGAATCTGCTAATCCTGACTGCCGTTAAGGCTGATCGCACTCGTGTGATGGAGTATATCAATCGACTGGATAACTATGATGCCCCAGATATTGCAAACATTGCTATCGGTAACGAGCTATATGAAGAAGCCTTTGCTATATTCAGAAAATTTGATGTTAATACGTCAGCAATTCAGGTGAGGCTTGGTTCTTGCATGAAGGTATAAAATGCCAGTAACAGGATGGGAAGGGTACTGTGATATTATTTCTCGAGGAGTGATTGTCTCTTAAATCACTGAGACTTAAGAGTACAGTTCCCATGTAATATCAGGTTGCAGGGACAAGCAGGATTATTTGCAAAGAATGGCAAAACAAAGTCAAAATAATTTTTTGAGAGATTGATCTGTTGGACAGAAGGGACTTCTGAAAGCAGTGAGCTTATATTGCTTACATGGTACAGTGTATGCACTTGAAGGAAGAGCTCTGTTAGAGAGGGCAATGTTAAAGCTTGGAATTTTAACTTGCAACTTCAATTTTAAACAGGTGCTGATTGAGCACATTGGCAACTTAGATCGTGCTTATGAATTTGCAGAGAGATGTAACGAACCAGCAGTATGGAGCCAGCTAGGCAGAGCACAGCTCCAGAAGGACTTGGTGAAAGAAGCCATCGACTCCTATATAAAGGCAGATGATCCATCTGCTTACATGGAAGTTGTTCAAGCAGCAAATCGAAATGGTGAGACAAAGTATTCTCCAATTTAAGATTGTTTGAATATGAGCTAAGTTAGTGCATCTGCGTTGAGCAGCTGGGATTGAGACTTAAGAATTCTGTTTCGTAGGAAATGGGAGCAGTTAATACATGGAATGGATGAAACAACGTTTTCTGTGTTGCTATACCAAAACCAGATCTTCCTATGGAGATAACTCAGAGATTATCCTCTAAAATACAGACAATTACAATTTATTTCTTTACCTGTCTATGGCAGAATTGCCTACCCAACTAGGTTGTAGAGTAGTTGCAAGAAGCTCAACCTTAGGTGGAGGTGGCTCAGTGTTTAGCATGGAATTCCATAACTCAAATGCAAATGGCTTAGGTCCTTAAGATTACTAATAGAAACTGTTGCTAAGGTGGGCAAGGTACACGGTATGGAATGACTAAACAGGGGATCTTGAATATCTATTCTCTCTTCAAGATAACTGGGAGGACCTAGTCAAGTTCTTACAGATGGCAAGGAAGAAGGCTAGAGAGTCTTATGTAGAGACGGAACTTATTTTTGCTTTGGCAAAAACTAATCGCCTGTCAGAACTGGAGGAGTTTATTAGTGGCCCTAATAATGCCCATATACAACAGGTACGTCTTCATCCACAGTTCGCATGTATGACTTGCTTCTTAGCTGACTACTAATTCTTGCTGTTACTCTTGTTTGTCTTGGACTCCTAATGTAGGTTGGTGATCGCTGTTATGAAGAGGGGATGTATGAAGCAGCAAAACTACTCTATAACAATGTATCTAATTTTGCTCGCCTGGCATCTACCTTGGTGCACCTTGGGGAGTATCAGGCAGCAGTGGACAGTGGCCGCAAAGCCAACAGCACAAGGACTTGGAAGGAGGTAATTTAAACTCATGCTTTTTTCATCTGCCGAGCGTGCTCTACTGTTGCTTCTAAGCATGTTGCTTTGGAGCATAGACTCCTTTGCTCTGTCAATTTTGTAGGAATTATAGAAGTGTTAATTTGTAACTGTGTATACTTATCTCCAATAGTATCTTGTTAACTGTTTCTACCTACAGAGTATGTCTGTAGCTTTATAAGCTGTCCTCTTGCCTAAGATAACTTTCAAAACAGTGTAAAATGAGTGGCAGAGATTTTAATTCTAGAACAAGCATTATGGAAAAATGTATTTTTGGAATGATAAACCTCAAATTTGATATAACTTTTCTAATTAACTTGCCCTTTAATGTAAGGAGATTAAGGAAGCATTACAGTATTCTTCTGTTAACTGTTTACTAACTCTCGTTACAGGTATGCTTTGCCTGTGTAGATGGAAAAGAATTCCGCTTGGCACAGATCTGTGGCTTACACATAGTCATCCATGCTGATGAACTCGAAGAGCTGATCAGTTACTATCAGGTTAGATCATTGTTAATATCCTGGAAGACTTTAGACAGCATACTTATGTCTGCGGGTAAAGTGGTCACAGATAAAACCTGATACCCTGTAGGGCTGATGTTTGAATTCCTTCTTCCTCCATTTCCCAATAGGTACATGCATTTTTTTTTTTTTTCATTCTGTAATAATTGGAAGGGTGATAGTTTTCACTGTCCATTGCTTTAAAATTATGTTGCCTTACAAATCGAAGTACTCTCATTTGATGAGATAAGTAAAACAAGTTGAGTTGAAGTAAATATGTATTTTAGCAAGATTTAAGTGCCAGCTGGTCATGAATTTGCAGTTAATCCTTATTTTCCTAACATTCAGGATCGTGGCTACTTTGAAGAACTTATTGCCCTTTTAGAAGCTGCTTTGGGCTTAGAGCGTGCTCACATGGGAATGTTTACTGAACTTGCCATCTTATACTCCAAATTCAAGCCTCAGAAAATGAGAGAACATCTGGAACTCTTCTGGTCTAGAGTTAATATTCCAAAGGTAGGCAGTAAGGTATTTCCACTGCAAGTGAAGGTGGGAAGCTGTCAGTGAAGCAGACTGACTGATTTTTTTGTTTATCAGGTGCTCAGAGCTGCAGAACAGGCTCATCTCTGGGCAGAACTTGTATTCCTCTATGACAAGTACGAGGAGTATGACAATGCAATAATTACTATGATGAATCATCCCACTGATGCCTGGAAAGAAGGGCAGTTTAAAGACATAATTGCCAAGGTAAGTGACTAGTGAACTGCATCTAAGTGCTGAAAGCTGCTTTCAGAACAGAGGTAAAAATGTGCAGCAGAATTGCTGTTCAGAAAATGAGTTTGCTTAGGCTACTGCTCTGTCTTGTTGCTGTACTTAAAAGAACTTCCAATAAGTTTAGCACACAGAATTAGTCTAATCTTACATGGCTTGTTCTCTGCTGTGCAGCATGTTCTGTTGAGTGGCAGCAGCTAGCCCAGAATGTCTTCAAAGACTACTTGGGATCATAGGTCACAAGCAAGAAGCGTAACCTCCTTAATACCTTTGAGCTGACTGCTGTCTTAGTCTGAGGCTGTGACTATTCTTGAAGGATCTCTGCAAATGTTTCCAGCTGTTTTAGGGGGATCATTGAGGTGCACAGTCCTGTGAATGCAGCAGTAAATAGGGAATTGATGAATAGGTCAGGTAAGATTCTTATTGGTATTATGAGTTTCAAGGCTGAGACTTGTTAAGTCTACAGCCTTTACTTTAGGGTTCAACAAATGGTCACGTTAACTCTAGTGGACTGTCTGTGTCAGGATCTCTTAACTGTGGGTGGGTTAGTATTGTTTTGTGTTACCTCTGATAATTTGTGGTTTCAGTATGTCCTAAGCAGTCCTAAGGCTGAACAGGAGTTCTGTATGCAAGTGTAACGCTTCTGGCCTCTAAAAGGAAACTTAAGCTTTTATTTAAGAGTCAGATAAGCCTTGTGACGAGTTAAGTGATCCAGACTAAGCACTTTAGACTTACTTGTGTTTGAAGTACTAACTAGTGTCTAACCATGCAGGTGGCCAATGTGGAGCTCTACTACAAAGCCTTGCAGTTCTACTTAGACTACAAACCTCTGCTGATCAATGATCTCTTGCTTGTATTATCTCCACGACTGGATCACACTAGGACAGTAAATTTTTTCTCAAAGGTGAGTTTGGGAGATAGTCGATGAATAAGAAATCTTCTTGCTCAAGTAAAGTTGCTCCAGTCTCTGGCTGGAAAAAAAGGTTGATGTCTGTCAGGTGGCTTTGCCTCCACTATAAAGGACTGAGTAGTAGCCCAGTCCTACCTTGATATGGGAAACACTGAAAGAGTTAGCGTAACTGGTCTAAGAGACTTTTGTTTCTAGCAATACAGGATGCTTAGTCATGAGGGATCCTGACAGTAAGCACAAACTCTTGTAATAGCAAGTGGGAACCTGTTGCAGGAGTATGAAGTATCAGAATTGGTTTACTTAATCTTGTTGGAAACATCTTAATTCCAGGTTGATCAGCTCCTTCTAGTAAAGCCTTATCTGCGTTCAGTCCAGAACCACAACAACAAAGGAGTTAATGAAGCTCTAAACAACCTTTTAACAGAAGAGGAGGATTATCAGGTGAGCCCCACAAAATATATTGCTAGGTCTGAGGTATGCTCCTCTTTCTCCAACAAAAAGAGGCTGTAGCTTGGTTGTTTCCCAGCTGACAGAGTAATTCCCTTGAGTAGAAGACAACTACAATGGTAGAGTGGAGTTAGGCCCCCTGTGGGCATGAGTCCTGAGACACCGATGACTTGCAAACAAAGCAGATGCTGTAGTTTTTCTCAAAAGAGCCTTCACAAAGGTCAGAATTGGGTACGTACTCTACTGGGCAACACTTCTGTGAACAGATTTGCTTCTGACCACATTGGCTGATATTTGGAAGACACGCTTTGTCTTCTAAAGGTAACTAGCTCTTCCATTCTGTAAAGCAAAGTCAGTAGGACCAAACAGCAATTTACTTTTAAGAGATGCATGAAATGCGCAGACTAAACAGCCCATAGCCATGTTATCCAGCTGGCAGGAGCTAAATCCTTTTGTGCCATGCTGAGGCAAGAATTACAATAGGGAAGCATCAAACACCATCTTGGAAACATGTGTCACAATTCTCTTTCCAACAGGGTTTGAGAGCTTCCATTGATGCCTATGACAACTTTGATAACATAACGTTGGCTCAGCGCCTGGAAAAGCATGAACTAATTGAATTTAGGCGTATTGCAGCATACTTGTACAAGGGTAACAACCGCTGGAAACAGAGTGTGGAGCTATGCAAGAAAGACCATCTGTACAAGGTGAGTTAGTATAGCCTTCCTGCCTGACTGTCAAAAAATAATCTGAGGTATGAATCGTACAGCTCCTGGATACTGAATGTGTTTTGTTACTTTCAAATCTGGAGTTCTAGTCTTAACCCTTGACCTTAACCCTTGACTTGAAGTTTAAGGGAAGACTCAGAGCAGAATTGTTTGCAACTTCAAATGCTTATTTTAAATCTAATTTCATATTATCCTGTGCTCTGAGATCTGTCTGTCAGCCAATGGCGTCTGCACAGTTTTGCACATCAATATGGAACATTTTCCGTAGAACTGGAAACTTATATCCTTGTTAGGGTACAGTTGAAACATGATTGCAATGATGTAGTCTTCAGATGTGTAGTGAATTCACATGGGTCCATTTTTGACTACTCTGTAGGAGAGCTGGCAAATAGTCTTGCCACACAGCAAGCTGTCGATGCGGTAATCTCACTCTTTTGGGTAATCCTTAATATCTAATGGTAATGTAGGTGGGATACCCGAAATTTCAATTGTTTATCTTCTGTTGTTTATCTTCTGTCCTACAAAACTCATGAGGCTACTTCAAGTACTTAACAGAAAGCTAGCTAGATACTTGTATTAATATTACCTGTGTTGCCTCAAAATAGGAGGGATTTAACTGAGTTTATGTACCATAGCTTGGCTCTTACAGAACATGCCTGGTGTTGCTGAAGACCTGCTTCCTGGTGTGCCAAACACCTGGCTTATCTAGCTAACAATAACGTGCACATAAGGTGTAGAGCAAGATGCTGACAGGCAAGGGTCAAGCTTAACTGTTGTTCTGCTCTGTAGGATGCTATGCAGTATGCTGCAGAGTCCAAGGATGCAGAACTAGCTGAGAAGCTGCTTCAGTGGTTCCTGGAAGAAGGCAAGCAGGAGTGCTTTGCAGCCTGCCTTTTCACATGTTATGACTTGCTGCACCCAGATGTAGTCCTTGAGTTGGCATGGAGGCATAACATCATGGACTTCGCAATGCCTTATTTCATCCAAGTGATGAGAGAGTATCTCACCAAAGTGAGTATTGCAATGCCTCAAAAGTTAATACTTAGTCTGCTGGATGGTTGGTATTATGCAAACCAAAGCTCTTTGCATGTATTTGGAATATTATTGTTCCTCGTGGATGAAGTCTTCTAATCTAAAGTTCTGTGGATTTAATCACTTCAGGCTAGCTAGCAAAATTTGTAAGTAAATGCATTGGGACTTGAAAGAGCTGTAGTTAAACTTTTGTTTTTAACATTGAACATAAGCAACTGTTACTCAATAAAATGAGTAATATGAAAGTGACTGTTTCAGATTGCATCTAATCAGACATGTTAAGTATTCCCCTCTGAATTTTCTTGCAGGTTGATGGGCTGTTCTATAAGGTGACGCTCTGATTTCAAACTCTTTGTGTTCATTTGTGTTCCTTAATATCCTAGGACTCTTTTACAGGAATCTAGCTGTAGCTTCTGCCAGAAGAGCAGTGTAATTTAACTCTAACTCATTTCCTGTTCACTTTCTAATGCTAAAAGTATAACTATTCACAAGCAACTTGAAAATCCAACCAGACTTTGTTCCTCATAGTGGAAAACAGAACAAGTGATTAAGGAGGACTTGAGCGTTTCGTTCTTGTTCACTAGATTCTTGCAGGGAAGAGGATGTTCATAAGTCAACAAAAGCAGTTGCCATGTGACAGGATCTATTCCAAGTGCAAATCACTTGTTACGCTCTAAATTACTGAAATGTCCAATCTTTTATGCATGGAGAGTTTGAATAGTAGTATAAAGCTTTTGTAAACTTCTTAACTGTTAGTGTGATGAAAGTACTTGCACAGATCTTAAACTCTTCCTCCTCCTTTTATTCCACTGAGATGAAACTTGCCACACAAGTTCACCTGAACTCTTCCATATGGGATTGAGGTTTAAGATTTTTAAACTGCTGGTTGGATTTACAAGTAATCACATGTACTAAATATGAGATAACGTGCCAGAAGGAAAAGCTGCATGGCGAAAGTGGTTTACAGTGGAACTAATTTAGTCTGAATTAACTGCAAAAATGAAATTAGAGAATGGGCTTTATAAATGTGGTATGTCTAAAATTGTCACGTAACTAACTCCAGAAGTACAGAAGAACAGACTTACAGCGAGGTGTGTATGTCTTCCAGAACTTACAGTTCTTTTATGTGTAAAAAGATGTTAAAGCACAGAATAGCCTATGTCTCAGAAGGAGTCAGGAACACAAAGTATGATGGGACTCATTTGGAAGCCTTTTGAACAACTTCCCTTCTGGGCAGTGTATCATGCAGATGTACATACAGGCTTTCCTGGAGAGCTGCTCTTGTGCCTTCTTCAGGGTATCTGCTCAGCATGCCTGCCCTTTCTCCAGTAGAGGGAGTAACGGCACTTCTGTTCGAAGTTCCTAAATGCTTAAGGGGCACTGAAGAGGAAAGCCTAATCCAAGAGAGTGGAAATCCCAGTCCATAAGTAGAGCAATATAACTGTTTGCAACTGATAGTTCTCAATTGCTCTGATCCGTGGTAATGTGGTTAGCTTTTGTGTTGCCAATATTTAGTGTTATCCTGAAGAGCTGGTAGGCTGACAGCTGTAAATGAACCAGTTAGACCTACTGCCACTCAAGTTATTAATTTGAGTTTCAAACTTCAAAAAATCCAAGCCACTTAAACACAGATCAAGGTAACATAGTTAAAATAAGAGGACCTCTCTTGTAGCACTTTTCAGACCAGAAGTGATTCTTACAGTGGGTAAGGAAGATGAGAAGTAGCTGAAAATACAACATTGGGCTGAATGTAGGTTTGCCCAGGATGTTAGTACTGCCTGTATCTGGATGCGAAGCTGTGTGGTTTTCTGCCTTGCAGTATTCAGTCTAGGTCCTGATGGTTCTCTCATGGGAGATGTAGCTTCATAACCTGAGAGATGGAAGGTGCTATTGCCTTCTCGGTTTATTCCCCCTGTCCCAACTCAAAGTTGTGTTTGGAGCTCCTGTGTTACTGTAGCACTTCCACAAATGAGTTTGGCATGAACAGAGCTCTACTTGGCACAACACTGGCATCTGTGTAAAGCTGATACTTACTAGACCACTTTCCGTGGAGGTTCTAGAGTTTCCTTTAAAAGAGGTCTATGTGAGTAATGATACAATTTAAACCAGTATTCTGCAGCCTGGGTTAGATTCTAGTCCTAGACAGATCAAACCTTATGGATCTGGAATATTTGCAAATATCTGGATGCTCTTATTGAAGGGAGGAGGGCTTGTGGGTTAATAGATAACAAAGTAGATTGGGCCCATTTGGAATGATCCTTGGAACTGCAATCTGACAGATGGTTTTCTGGGTCATAGAGATACCAGTAAGTAGAGCAGACCCCCTTCAAGTGCTTCCCTTGAAGGTAATGGGAATCTTTCTCAACTGCATTTGACAGCTATTGCAATAAACCTAAAGCAGTGGTGAGCACAGGTGTACAACATAGCTCCCTGGGAACACACAGACCTTCCTAGTCTCCAACCTGGACTAATAAAACAACACTTGATAGCTAAGGTACCAGGTGTGAAAAAACTCACACGATGGTGCAATTCCTAGACAAGACCTTCATACATCTCCTGTTCACTTCAATGTAGGTGGATAAACTTGATGCTTCTGAAAGCCTAAGAAAAGAAGAGGAACAAGTAACTGAACCCACTCCAATAGTATTTGGTAGGTGAAAGACTTGATTTTAATTCATTACGTCTGTTGTCACTCTGGTCTCTCTCTGTGGAGGTAACTTAAATGACTACCTCCAGTCAGAGTTACCCTGTTTCAAATAAACAGCAAAATGGTTGTCTCTGCTAGATGTACTGCGCTAGTTGTTGAAGTGACATCTCACTCTTACGGTACTTCTCTTCAGCTAAAGTTGCTCCTCTTACGTGGCTCAGAACTCTAGCTTAGGAACAGTCTTTCAGTATGGTAATGGGACAGGAGATACCAAGGTGCGCAGGATCCCAGGAATAACTTAGAGCATGCAAATTCTTCCTGTTATTCCTGTCTGAGAGGAATGTGTCTGCTTTCTGCTCTTCCAAGTAGAAAGGCAGACTGGCTTTTTAGCTCACCCATTTTAAGACATGTGCAGTCAAAAACTGTGCTACTACTGTAGAAGCCCTTCTGAAGAGGCATTCTGCTAACAAGTACCTAGAAGTGGCTGGTAAGGGAAGGATGTGACTGGTGCACTGTCCAATGTAAATGTTAACCCAAATTTAACATATGCATGAGGCATGTGTGTTCCTCGTGATGAAGACAAATCTGTCAAGGTATGTTCAGGCCTTTTGCAACACTCTTCAGACTGAGAGACCTAACAGACCTAACTGTTTGCTTGAATTGCTTTACTTTTCAGTTCTGACCATGCATGGGTTAAGTAGGAGCAGGTTGTTTGGCTTTCAGTATGGTCTCCTCAAAACAAGTTGTGTTTATCATGCTTTCAAGAACAATTGATACTCCTCTTCCATCAGTCCTTCCTTGCTTTTGTACTTTTCCTGGTAGCAAGAGCAGATGGCTTAGGTGCCCGCTCTGTGCTGCATGTTGAGTAACAGTGTGACCTGCTAGCGTGTGCTGGCACAGTGGCTGATTTTTAGCTAAAGCCTCAGTCTTGTCCCATAGTACAGCTAGCATTAGGGAAGCCTGGGTTCTTAAACTAACTCTCCTTTTTTTCTCATGCTTTTCTAGGCCAGCAGTTGATGTTAACAGCAGGCCCCAGTGCAGTACCTCCCCAGGCAAACTTCCCATATGGATACACAGCACCGGGATTCACCCAGCCGCCTGTTTATGGTTTCAATATGTAACTAGCTCTCTGACAGACCTTCACTGTCTCTGTTCTCTTCCTTCCTGACCTTTCCAACTTCTCCAAGAAGTGTACAATGGTCCTAAAGGCACAGATGACCTTCTGTTGGCTGAACACGCTGCCCAGCTCAGTGAGGAGACTTCAACGGGATGCCTGTTAACTGTTATTTATTGATTATTGTCGGTTACATTTCAACCTTTGAAAGGCAGCTTTTGTTAATGACATTGTGAGACTCTAGTCTGAAGTTAAGGCACTATTTCACTAATTCATATAGCAATAACTGCTTGAGGCTGGGGGAAGAGAGCATATTTTAGTTTCTTTTGCGAAGCCCATTGAAGGCAACTGGGAAATTGCCTGGCATCAAGTTGTTAAAGCTTTAGCTGAAGCTACTGAAGTAGCAGGGTGGTTAACAATTCAGTAAGCATCTTGTTAATAATGAATTGTTGAAAGCTTGTGTACATCTGACTACCCCGTTTTATTTGCAGTCTTTCATGCAAAAGGAAATGGGCTTTCTAACATTTGTGCTCCGAATGTTTAGAGGAATATTGGGAGAGTTTCCTTTTCTGGACAATAATGCTGTTGGAGTTCAATGCTGTCGGAGTCTGTTCTATATTTTCTGGAGTAGATCTGAGACTTGAAGAAAATAAATCCTCTTATGCCAGAGAGCAAACACTTCCCACATCCTTGTTGTTTAACAAGAAGAGAGCATGTTACTTGTTGACGTTAAATGGTACTAAAGGAAACCTTAGCTCTGTGTGGCAAGTGAACGTAGGAGTGTGCATGGCTGCCAAATACTGGAGATGCAAGAGCACAGCGTCAGGGTTAGGGAGTGGGACATACTGCTAAAATAGGGAGGCAGTAGGGAGGGCCATAATCCTGACTTTTTATTTGCACCTTTAACTGATTTTGGCATTGGCTTCCTGCCACACCATGTCCTGACCCTGCCCGGTGGGCAGAGGCAGCACTCCCTCAGTTAGCAGGGTGCAGGGACTCAGTTCTGCTATGCTGCAGTAGTACCAACGGTGTGTCCATCGCCCACCTTTCTTTGAGAATGCCAACAGGGATGTATTATTACTTTGTGCCACTCACATGTATCATTAACGTTTTATGTACTTAGATAACAATGTATAATTTATGGTTATGAATCTTGTGCTAATCTTGAATATTATAAAAGTCCAACTATAAATGTAAAACTGCAGTATCCACTGTGTGGTCCTAGTCTTACTATCTTCGGGGTGGGGACCGGTTGGTAGTAATACGTGACCACTAAGAGCATCAGGTTTTTCCATCTGATGGTTAAGGATGCCAGGCAGGAAACGGGAAGCTTTTACCACACCACCTAGCATGGCTGGCTCAGTAATTATCTTCAAAGGGAGTTGTGGTCTCTTTGCCAGACACATCTGCATGCTTTGTCATATGCAGAGGGTGTGCTGCAGGAGACTGTCATGTGCTTACCTGACTCCATTCAATGGACCGAAAAAGCTTCAGTCCTGTGCTGAAAGAGATGCTGAAGTGAGTGTCTTCTCCCCTACAAAACAAGGACACAGCAACAGCAGTGGTGAGCTGCATCTTTTCATGCTGAATTCTACCTGAACAAGACAAAATGTCTTTAAATGCCAGCCAATAGAGACTGATGGGGTTGTGAAACCAGTAGCGCAGACTATGCTTCAGCACAATTCTAACTAGTGCATTGTCCCCCGTGGTTGCTGCACTGTGATAGCAATGGTAGAGGGATGCGGTGTCTACCTTCCTGATAGAGGGCAGAAAGCTACAGCTGCTGATGTACTCTGAACTTCAGCATTGTGCTGCTCAGCACTGGGTGGCTCACCTTGGAACACTGAGCAGCTCATGAGCTCGAGCAAATCTGCACTCTGTCCAAACTTACTCCTAGCAGCTATTAGCTAGGTAACATGCTATTTTGCAGATATGTCCTACTTCTAGTTCCTTGAGGATCAAAAGAAATTTGGTTGAGGCAGCTGGAACCGAAGACCAGCTCTGGAATTGGTACAAATGTAGAAGCTTCTTTCCTTTCAGCTTGCAAAGTTACTGTGACTTTATAGCAACAATTGCAAGCAGATGGTAGAACACAGTAAACTGCTAGATTAAACACTGGTACGACTCCTGACCTGTAGAGAATTGAACTGGCCTGGGGATTTTAATAGCTTCAGTCTAGAAATCTTATTACAGGAATGGCCAAGTTCTCAAGGAAAGCAAAGCTGCCAGCTCTGGAGAATCTTTCTGTAGTTACTCTCCTGACATGTTAAACTCTTGCTAAGTATAATCTTGCATTCTAATCCAGAAAAGCATATTCCCTGCTGTTACAGTGCAGCTCTACCTCAAACATGGAACCAGCTCTTGCATACCATAGTATTTCACTGTGTCTTTAACAGCGAAGTCATTCTCAGCAGGAAAGGAGATAATTTAGTGCATTAAGTAGAGGATTTAATCCAGTTTATGGAGTTGTAATGTCCATCCAAGTGTTCAAAAGTCTGGTTAAGATCATTTTGCAGAAAACTAAGCTGCTGCTTCCCACCTTGTCAGCGAGATGGGGCTAGTGCTGTCATGCAGAATGACCAGTTCATGCAGAACACGCTGCAGAGTGCAGCAGCTGGAGGCATCCGCGCATCTTTTAAGGTTATTCATTGGTTTCTTTTGGTACAAACACCAAGTGAAAGGGCAAGGGAGGAAGAATGTCTAACAAAGCTGCCCCTAGAAGCAAGAGTCTGGTGGAGGCTGCTGCTGTCTGCTCGACTGGGCCAGGTGAGCCAACCTTATAAACTCAGGAGGAATGTGTTGCTGGGGTGAGTTCTGTTTCTTATTGGCTATGTAATGTGATATTTTACAAGATTTTAATTTCCCTTCCCCCCTTTTTAGGGCTCTGTAATTAAATGGTAGCATAGCAGAAGATAATGCTCCTATATAATTTTGCTCCTTAGAAAAAAATTATAGGTAGAGTAAGCCTATTCAATTTAGGACAAATCAGAGGAATGACACAAGAAAGATAATAGTAACTCTAAGGTCCAAAATTAAATTTTTATTTAATAGCTTCTTTTATTAGCAACTGTAGTGGTTAGAGCAGGCACTTCCAGAATGACGTGGATCCCTTAGTAAGGCAGTGTGAAACAAGGAACAATACTTTTTTCCTAGTAAACCCAGCAATAGATTACTCAGAAGCATAAGATTTCTTCTGCATTTTTGAACTCAAACTGACAAGGAAATCCTTTGTTGTCTGATGCCCACTGAGATGAGTGTAGGTAACTTTTGTACTTGGGCACTTACGCTATACCTGGGTGAAGCTGGCTGTTTAGCTGCTGTGTTGTTAATGATTATGCTTCAATGTGTGACATTTTATAGTGATTGGCTTGCTGGAGCTTAACCACTGAGAAACTCTTAGCATGATAGTGGATCCAATTTGTACTGAAAGAAAATTGAGGCTGTAAGTCTTGCAAATCTTGGGACAAGCAGCACTGCGTAACAAGCCATTTAGGAAATGTGTGTTACTCCCTTGTGACAGTGCATATTCCTCATCTGTGGAATGGCTGTAGTCTTCCTGGGTCCCTCTTGCCCTGCTGTAAATGGTTTGGTTTGTCATTTGATTCTGAGCTGACTGTATTTCTCTTTTTGCTTTACAGAGTACCCCAAGACTGCTTCAATCTCATTTGTTCCTACAAAGTAAAATCAGGCAGTATTGAATTTGTGTTAAAAGTTATGGAACGTAAGACTGGAAAACACCACCAGAGTGCTTTGTGATGCTGGCATGTCATTAGGTTGTGGTTTACAGGGTGAGTTAACGTTTGCTATAACAACCTGCAGGTGCATGAGCCCAGCTTAATGGATCTGGAGTCTCTTTATTCTGTTACATCTTGCACTTTGGCAAGTGTCTGCCCCTCAAAGAGCTTGTTGCAGGTGTAGCTTTCATGTTTGTCAGTACTATGTGTTTTCTGTGGGCATCTTTCCAGAGGTAATGACTGATCCTGAGTAATTTTTTACTAATAAAATGCTGCAAAATTGTTAGCAGAGGTATAGGTTTCAGTCTGGATCCTCTGAGATCTTTCAGGAAGGCAGCAAAATCCATCTTCCAAGCTAAAACAGGCCATAAACATGCCAGCTTTTAAGCTTAAGAATGTATGAATTTGAAATACAGTCAGTAAAGTCTTGTTTTGCTTTTATGTGTCAGAACGTAAAAACCTTGAGTCAGAGTGTGAGTTTATTCGGTTATGTGTTCCCTACATGGTTCAGTGACTCAAGGAGTTTTGGGCTTTTTTTCTTGTCTGCAGTGGTTTTAATCAACATTTTGAGATTTCTTCATCTAAAAATCTGTATTTCTCCTTTTCTCTCTAGTGCTTATAAGAGGAAGGAGTTACAAAGCCATCTGGTACGTTCTTTTCCACAGTGATGAGGTCTTAAGTATGATGTAGAGCACAAATTCCAGAGTGCTGGTTATCCAGCTAGGAAGCTAGGATTGCATTAGGGTGGGAAGGAGTGACTAATAAATCCTTGAATTGCTTCCCTTTTGGAAGTTACTTTTTTATTCAGTTAGAGAGTGGAGAAATGGCATCATTTAGGGTAAACTGCTAACAGGGTTTGTCAGTTGGAGTGGTTTCCTTCAGGAATACATCATAATATGAGGGAAATGTGACCATGCTGTGCAGTGAAATGCAGAACCAGATGGATGCAGAGCATGGATTTCACTTGCCTTCTGAGCTGAGTCAGGCCTGCTCACACGTCAGTGTAACAGGGACTTCTGCTGGGCTCGTGAGGCTCAGTCTAGGTAATCTCAGTGAATGATTTTGAGTATCAACAGGAGCTCTTTTTGCATGGGTGCTCAAGTGGGACTCACACAAGCTGTGTTAGAATAGCCTCATCTTTCTTGTAGTCACAGTAGCTTCTGCTGCACACACTTGAAAGCTGGGGAATGTTGACTCAGACCTTCAAGACAATCACTTCTCCTCAAAGCCTGTTAGGTGCAGGATCTGTTATGCATAAAGTAATCATTTGGCCTTGGCAGGGAACCTGAGAAAAAATGAATTTTCTTGTTTTACTAGAAGATCCCAAGTGATGGCAATTAATGCATGGAAAGGTTTGTAGTAGTTGATGTGTTATAACAATTCAGGCAATATAGCTGTTTATCCAGTGAAATGAAGAGATGCTCTTGTTCAGGGGCATGTAATAAGAAGTTATCTGCCTCATACTGACCACTCAGAGTCTCTGAAACCATGGTGCACTGCCGAGTGCATCAAGCTGTGCCAATTAAATAAATTAAAAGTAATAATTTTGGGAATGGGCAAGGGAGAGATAGTTGGAACTAATCAAGTGTGATGACTGTTAACGTGCTTCCTAAGATCCAGAAAGCTTTGCCTGCAACTGGTCTATGTGTTTTAAAAAAAAAAAAGTCATAAAAGTGGCTTTCCTCTTCAGTAGTTCTTTCTTTCATTCTGATTCTCAGGGCCTAGCGGGATGCTGTGAGATGTAACACGGTGCTGCAGTAGCACCTGACTCTCTATTTCACAATTCTATCTTTCTACAGCAGCAGAAACAAGCACCAGCTACCAGCAATGGAGATGGACTCAGATTGTCAGAAGGCTGTTCCCATGAAAACCCTGGAAGTGAGAGCAGTAAGATAGAGGACTTGATGTCCTCTCTGTAACAGTAGCTGCTCTTTTTCGCTTTGGCCACCCATTTCCTAGCAGATGCTTTTGTCTGTGCAAGTCTAGTCTCTCACATAAGTTGCTTACAGGATTTAAAGCACATTTTTGCAACCTCTGGTATTTCAGGGGGTGCTTATCTTCCTTCGATGCTCTTCAGGTTTTCTGCTGACAAGTGGTGCCAGCAGCTTCTTGGAGGTCAAGCTGAGATGGCTTGCAATCTGTGTGTGATTAAATATGAATAATCCTTTCCCTGTTCTGCAAAGTAAGTGCTGCTGTGAATCCCATCGAGGCTGATGCGAATTAAGCATGTGGTGGAGTATTTTCTTGGGCAGGGTGAGGTTGTGAAAAGGCCTTGCTGACCGTGACTGGGGAATGTGTAAGAGCCAGTGTTCATTGTGAAGGTAATCCTGGCATCACAGCAGCAGTTAATACGTGCCTACAAACATGCATGAATGTTAGGATAATTTCAGGGAAAGCAAGTGGGGAGCTGCAGAGATTAATCAGATGTCCAACTGCATTTGTTTGCCACCTTTGAAAGGATTTACCTTCTGTCATTCCAGCACCACTAACCCAAACACCGAGTAGCTACTCTGCATCTAACTATGAGTGTTTGTTCCTTCCCTCTACCCTTTACGTGCTAATTTTACCCACTTTGCTTCTCCATGCTGGAGGTGGGTGGCCTTAGCCTTGACATGAGACTGCCTCTGTGCCTCTTAACTGTTATGAAAATGCATATGGCTCTGACTTTACCTGGGGACGAGTTCTGCAATGCAAGTATGCGTTCGCTTGCTTTTAATCCTGGCAGCATAAAGGTGCTTCTGTTTCCCAACTGGTCTTTCTGCAGGTGGTTAGGGGAACCACAGCTGAATAGCAGTGGAGTTCGCTTATAGATGAGGCTGGCAGCTGGAATCCAGCTGCCCAATTGGTGAGTCTTGTTAAGCAAAAATCCTGTCGCAAAATGCATGGATAGCAAGTCTTGACAAGGAGCATGCCCTGTGTGCGGCTGGGAGAGAGTTCCTCCACCAAATGTTCCCTGTTGGAATAGGGTGGCTGCTCCAGGTACAAGGGAGCACACAGCTCTGGTGTCCGGCTCCAGTCTTTCTGCTTCCTGTGAAATCCTGGGTGGAAAGAAGAACAGCGTTTTTCCTCCCCATATTCCTGTAAACACAGTGCTCAGGGACCCTTCTTCCTGTATCTGCAGATAAACCAGCAGTGAGCAGTGGTGTGATTTGCACAGCCTCCTTCTTTAGGAGCGATAGGTAATAAATACCCCCTAAAACCCTCCCCATTCTTGGAACCAAGCCCTGTGTCTGGGCACTGTCTTAACTGGAGAATGTTTGGCTTCTCTCCCCATGGCAGTGCTGGGCGTTCACAGGCTCTGACTGCCCTGGCACTCCCTTTGTCTCCCTTCCTCACTACTGGAAACACAAATGACAATCAAGCCCTCTTAACAGAGTGCGCCGGGAGCAGGAGAGGCTGGATTGGCTGTGGGCTGGCACACCGCGCTGTTTATCAGGTTGCTTTTATCATTTGCCCCAGTTCGGTTCTGTGTTCAGTTCTGGACTTCTCACCACAAGAAGGATGTTGAGGCTCTGGAGCGGGCTAACGATGGTCAACCTCGGAGCCTGCTGTGGTTGGGGAGACGCTGGCACTTGGTGCCTCTGCCTTGGGGACAGGCAGGGTGATGGGGCTGGAAAGTTCTTGTGGATACAAGGAAAGGCCATCAGGGCAGGGGTGGAAGAGATGGGGGAAGGCCCTGGTGGGGATCGAGGAGGCTGCTGTAGAGGGATGGGGAGAGGCCGTCTGGTGGTGACTCACTACAAGAAAGATGTTCAGGCTCCGGAGCGAGTCCAGAGAAGAGCAATGAAGCTAGTGAAGGAGCTGGAGAACAAGAGGGGCAGCTGAGAGAGCTGGGGGTGTTTAGCCTGGAGAAGAGGAGGCTGAGGGGAGACCTCATTGGTCTCTACAACTACCTGAAAGGAGGGTGCTGGGCTCTTCTCCCAAGTGACAGGGGACAGGATGAGAGGGAATGGCCTCAAGCTCCACTAGGGAGGTTCAGGCTGGGCATCAGGAAACGATTTTCCACGGAAAGGGTCATTGGGCTCTGGCAGAGGCCGCCCAGGGAGGTGGTTGAGAGTCACCATCCCTGGAGGTGTTTAAAGGATGGGTGGATACGGGGCTGAGGGGCATGATTGATAGCTTCACCCAGGCTTTGGGGAGCAGGGCTAGAACTCCCACCTCTTCCCTCCCCGCTCCCGCTGCGGCTCCTCCTCCCGCCCCGAGGATGTGACGCTCGGTGCCGCCCCCGCGGGCGCCGCCCTCAAATAGGTCTCGCTCCGGCGGCACCGGGAGCGCAGCAGCAGCAGCCGCCGCCTCCCCGCGGCCATGCCCGGCCCCGCCGAGCCCCGTAGCCTGGCGGCAGCGGCCCCCGCCGGCAAGGCCAAGCTCACCCACCCCGGCAAGGCCATCCTGGCAGGTAGGATGGGGCCGGGGGTTCGCTAGGTGGCAACGCGGAGCTCCGGCAGGGGCTCCCCCTACCCGCTGTGGCCGGTCCCCGGCCACAGCGGGTAGGGGGAGCCCCTGCCGGAGCTCGCCCGCTGCGACAGGCTCGTTCAACTCCTTTGTAACTGTTGGTTAGCCCCTTGCTTTCCCCGAAGGGAGATGAGCGCCTTCCCTTTGGAACGAGCCGTCAGGGTTGATGAGTTGAGAGCTTTTGCGTTTCCCAGCCGGTTCCCCCCTCCTCGGCTGGTGCCTTTGTTCGCGTGTCTCACTCCGGTCCCCTCCGAGGGCAGCGGGGACCCGGGAGGAGCGATGCTCTGCCTGCTTCCAGCTGGCTGTGAGGAGCCGAGCCCTCCCTGCTCCGGCTTTTCCCACCAGCCACGCTTCGCTCAGCTCCAGAGAACCCCTGGATTGAACCCCCTGGAGACAGTGGCAAGGGTGGGAGCGGGTACCAGTGCTTGAGCAAGAGCGATGGGGCCTCCCTGTGTCAGGAGGGGTCCGTACATCACCTGGGCACAACCAAAAAAAAGAAGGTGCCTTCTCCTTCGATGAATTCTTCGGCGAGGCGAGGCTCCTCCAGAGCTCCCTCTGCAACAGGGGTCTCCAGACTTGTGCTGCCACACCCTCAAAGCGCGTTGTTAGTCCTCTTCTTGTCCCCTTTCATTCAGAAATCTTTTAAGTGGGATTGAGTCCAAGCGTAGCCTGGGAAGGACAGGTGCTTTGCTCCCTATCCAGACTTCCCACTCTTTCCCAGCTCTTCCCCATGTGCAGGTTGTCCCTGTAACAGGAGAGACTTGTAGCCCTTGCCTGTGTCCACAATCGAGGATGGTCAGCTGCGGATGGCGTATCAGCAGGCTCTGAAGGAGGCTGCAGGAGCCTTGCCCTGCTCTCCCCACCAGGAAAGTTGCTGTGAGTGCGCTGGGAAGTTGTTCTGGTGTAAAGGAAAGGACGCGATGATCCGGTGGGTCTTTTCCAACCTGGTGATTCTATGGTTCTGTGACACGGTGCCTCTGGCAGGGTTGGGCAATGCGCACGCCCCAGCTCAGAGGAGCCTCCTGGGTCTGCACGAGGCTGCAGAAGTGGTGGAAGAAGGACCCTATTGAGATGCTGGTCTTCTCCCCACACAAAGCAAATCAGAGTGATTGGTTAATGGGCAGGAGTCCAGCCAAGCTTCTTTGGCAGCTAATTGTCTTAGAGAACCAGGAGAAAAGCTGTGGTTAACTCTCTGTGTCCCAGCCTGCTCAGCCCTCCAGTACTTTGCTGGGGGGTGCAGTGCCTTTTGCAGCTGTATCTACTAACTTTAAAGGGTTTACTGATGCTCTCACGGATTCTAATCCGATGTCTGTCTGTGCAATGGGTGGGTGATCCAGAGCTCAGCTTTTCGGAGAGCTGGAGATGTTCAAGATGGACTGCCCCTGCTGTGCTGCGTTTCCTCTATATTGTACTGATGGAGTTAAACAAGCAGCCACCATCCTGTCCTGGATGCTATCTGTTCCCAGACCCTGTGTAATTGAGCTGCCTTTCACTGCCCAGACCTGAGCAAGCTGGTCTGGCTCTTCTGAAGAGATGCAAGGGAAGCTTTGGCTGCCAAGAGCTCTTCTCCTTCAGTTGACATAGCAGACAAACTCAAAGTTAAAAATTAATTTTCTAATGGGCTCTCATTTGTCCAAGCGGTTGTTGTGTGCCAGGGCAGCACTTTCCCTTGCTGTGGCCACCCAGCCTGCACTGATGCTGGCCCTGCCCCTGTCTGTGGCCCAAGCACTTGAAAGCAACGTAGCTGTCCTGGCTGCTGGGGTGGGTGTCACTGCCAGGGCTTGGTCTGGTCTGTGCGGGGCTTCCAGAGGAGGCAGAGCTGTCAGTGGGTGCGGGCCTCTGGGACTGTGGGTCCCAGTCTTACACCCTTTTGCAAGGGGAGAGCCTGCAGGCTCTGAGCTGACAGGACACTGTAGATACAGAGGAGCTGGCACTGGGTCAGAAGTGATGTAGCTGTTGGACGCAAAGGTTTGTTGTAATGCTGCTTAGCCTACCCTTGGCTAAAAGACTGGTAAATGTGCAGGCTTTATGCTGAAATCAGTATTATCCATGTCTTTCTAACTCATCTGCTGGCTTGGTTACCTGTTGTTAAGCTGGCGTAATCCTTGTGAACCCATGAGCTCATTTGGGGGCTGGCTCGTATCTCTTCTGCTGGGTAATAACCTGTCAGCAGGCAGACCTGGGAGTCCAGCTGTGTCTCCAGCCTTCCCCCGGCCAGCTTTCAGTCCCTGTGTCATGGTTTACAAAATAAACCTTTGAGCCTGCTGGGCTGCTGCAGGGATGGGTGCTGCTGGTCGGCTCTGTGGCTCCCAGCATGGGCTGTGTTGTGGTGGCCAAGCAGGGAGCTCTAAATAACGGTAGCATGTGGTGAGACATCTCTGGCTTCTTGCTGGGTTTTTGGGCACTGCAGGGCATTAGATCCACTTGAGCCAGCTCGTGGTGGGGATTCAGAGCCCAGCACAAACGGTTAGTGCCATTTTGCAGCCAAAGCCCCACTTCCCTGCCCTCCTCCTGAGAACTTTGCTCTTGGTTAGCAACGGCTGTTTGATGAAAGGCTTAGCCTGCCCTGCCCGGAGTTAAGTGCAATCTTATTCCGTTTTTAGCCACCTTTGAAGCCTGGGGTCTGCTCCCTCCCACGGAGAAGCTCCCAGCTGCCTTCCTCTTTGCATGGTACCTCTGCTCTCCCTGGGGCACAATTGCTGTTCCTGCCTACACCTAATCCTTCCTGGTCAGGGACCCCTGGATGCTCTCCTACACAGTGCTTGATTTGGAAAGAGCAGTGGTAAAGGCTGTGGCTTTGATGTTTACTGCAAACACTGAGCGCTTGTGGGAAATAGCACTGAGTGGACCAAGGGCCCAGGAGGGAGAGGAGCTCTGCTGGGAGAAGGAGAACGGCCTGCAGGGTAGGGCGTGATGCACATGACTAGCAGGGAGCCCAGGATCACATGGGGAACAAAGCAGTAATTAGAGCTTCAGTTTCCTCTTATTTGTTAATCTCTTGATATCATCTTTCTTAGGAAATGCTGTAACTACAGAGGAGAGGAGTCCAGGGCAGGGTGTGAGAGCCGTGACTTGCTTCTTGCAGAGCAGGACTCCTTTCCCAAAAGCCCAAAGTCCCCTGGGCTGTCAGGGCCAGTCCTGGGAGGGTGGCAGGGAGGTTGTGCTGCGAGAATGGCTGTGGTCCTGCATGCTCCCTGGTTTTTAGGTCAATGCTTGGTGGCTGGGAGTGTTTCCCCCTCGATGCTGCGCTGGGGAGCCGGGTGGCGGGCTGAACACGGCTGGGTCTTGGTGCACCACAGCTGGCCATGGTTTCCCCTGGGATTGCCTCTTGTGGCTGCTCTCTGTTTGTGGACGGAGGTAGGAGCAAGCCGGTCATGAGCTGTGGAAACCTTGAGTAGCTCTACAGATAGTGGTGGAGGAGGCCGTCAGCCCCAGGGCCAGGAACCCACATCAGGGTGCCCAGTTTCTTGGTCTGAATGAACTCTGTGTGAGCCAATGGCATCTGGGCTTGTATCAGAAACGCTGTGGCCAGCAGGTCCAGGGAGGTTCTTCTCCCTCTGTACTCGGCACTGGTGAGACCGCTCCTTGAATCCTGTGTTCAGTTCTGGGCCCCTCAATGCAAGAAGGATGTTGAGGCTCTGGAGCGAGATTCTATGATTCTGTGAGCTGGGGCTAACCCTGGGCTTTGAAATGCGAGTTTCTGAGATTTTGACATGCTCAATGTTCTGCTTGACATTCCGCAGGAGCCTGTTTTCTTTGGGTTGATGTAAATAATTGGAAGGAGCCGTCCATCTTCCTGGAGACAATGAGTACCGCAAGCTGACAGCTCAGGGCTGCTGCAGCATCTCTCATCTCCGACAGCCTTGTGCAGCACGCACCAACGCAGCCTCCCTGCTCCTGCCTGGGCAGTCGTGACCCTGTGCTTGAGCCCTGAGGGTCTTGGGTCACCTCCTGACAGGCAGAAGCTGATTTCTTGCCATCTCTTCTCTCTCGCTGTGCTTCAGTGCCTGGTACAACCGTTGTTCCCCTGACAGTGACTCCGTCTAAAGCTGCAGAGCTGTGCTGGGGGAAGTGCCCAGCAGCCCTGGACTCCGGCGTCGGCTCCCTGCTGCCTGTCTTTAGAGAGGGTTTGGGATACTTAAAAAATAGGTGCCTGAATTGAGATGATGGGGTGGCTGGGAGCCAGCTGGAGGCAGCAGAGCCGGCGCCTCTGGGTGCTCTGGACAGTGGGGAGAAGGTGAGTTGGACCGGGATGGAGGACGTGACAGTCCCCAAAGGCGAGCTCCACACCGAAAGCAGATGATGCTGTGGCTGAAAGCAAAGGGAAATGGCTTTCGCCATCATACTCACAGCCAAATTGTTTTAAAATAATGATGTTTTATTGGAGTATTGGCTCATTGAGAAGTAAATGCAAAGAGGAGGTGAATGAGCGGGTTGTGAAAGGATGGCCTGTTAAAACAAGACAGTTCCAGTAAAATTAAGGACAAATTACTCCATCCCATCCACAGCATTATCTGCAGCGCTGTTTGCATGGGGCTGTTTACCCACCTGATGGCACGGGGTGCAGAGAGGCACGTTTCATGTTTGTCATTCTGTGTATTCCCAGCGGGGATCAGACTTTGCCAGCCTGTGACGAAAGCAGCCACGTGTATATTTACCGATGGACGCACTGAACCCCTGTGCGCCCCACTGGCCTTGCCCCCAACCTTCCCTGGCCCCAGCACAGGGGACAGATGCTCTCTGAGAAGGGCTGACCTCACCCAGGACACAGTTTTTCCCCGGTCCCCAGCGAGGCGTGAGCCAGGCTCTGCCCCGAGCCCCTTTCACAAGATGGTCTGTGGTGGGAAGGCACGAAGAGGTGGAGCCTGTTGAACTCGTTCCACCACAGCAGGCGTGGGATGATTTCTCCTCTGGCTTCAGCTGGGCTGTGTTTAGGGACAAATCCAGAGCAGCACAAGTGGCTGCCAAGAGGTTTCCATCCCTTGGCAGCAGAGAGATCTGAGCTGCGGCCAGGGCTGCAGAGAAGGGAGATGAGCTAAAGGTGGGCATTTCTGGCTCCCTGATTTATAGCACCCTGTTAGTCTTTGATTCTTCTTTTGTTTTTTATTTCCCCAGCTCTGAAGGCTCTTTTGGCCAATGGGAAAGGGAACCAAATCCCCTCGTAAGGGTACGAACTGTAAGCACAGCAGACGAGAGACAGGCTGGATTGCCTGCAGTGCATGCAGTGTCTGAAATCTGAAGTTTAAAGGAGCTGCTTATATGGAAATCAAGTGCTTGTGTATCTGCATGTGAAATTGCCCTTAAAATGGAGAGGCTGAAATGGCTCTCCAGGTGCCCACTTCTCATCAGAGCTGCACAAAGAACTGCTGCTCCATCCTGCTTCACCTTCAGGAGTGACAGAGGGCTGGTGCCACCTCTCATCCTTCTGCAGGTGCTTGCTGGGGTGCTTGCCTCTGGGCAGGGGTTTGCTGGGGGTGGCAGTGCCGGCCCCAGCTGCTCAGCCTTAGTTTGTGTCAGGCCCTGGGGCTCTGCTTGTCTTCCCCGTCGCACCCGCATCCTCCTGCCCTCAGCACCCACCCTGTCCTGAGCACTGCAGATGGGCTGCTGGTGTCCCCAGAAACTTCTTGCTGGTGCGGTTTGAGATCATGAGCTGAACCTGCGGGTGCCGCTGCTCTCACACGCTGTGTGAGCATCGCAGGGACAGCACCTTGCTGCCAGCTCCAGAACCCCATCGCCTTGCTGCCAGCTCTCCCCGGCAGCGCCCGTGGGCTCTGGCTGTGTCCTCAAACACCTCCTGGCCCAAACAAAGGAGAGAGAGAGACTTCTGCACAAACCATGCCAAGTGGCTGACAAGCAGGTATTTTTCCCTTCCCTCCTTGCTGGGATTGTGGGGTCAGGATTGCTGCAGGCAGGGAGCGATTCCAGGGCTGGGAGTGGGATCCGCCGCCAGCAGCAACTTCTCTGGGTCCAGGCAGTGACCTTCCCTGAAGGACGTCCTCTCCCCTCTGGCTCCGCTGCATCCAGCTAAGAGCTGAGAGCCTTGGCTTGGCATCTGGGCTGCCTCGCTTGCTCTTTCACCTCCTGAGCACTTGCTGCTGGCTGTTACTGCTGACTCCGCGGTGTTGCAAGAGCTGAAGCTGCTGGTTAAAGTCCGGGTAAACAGGTTGCAAAGCCCTCAGCAGCCCTGGCGAGGGAGGGGAGTTGGAAGGAGCTGCTGCTCGTGGGCAATGGAGTGATTTATTTGCATAGAATTAGGTTTCCACTGGAACAAAATGTCATGGGAAGAGGACGCTTGACAGCAGAGTGGGACCTCTGATGAATCTTGTTTCCAAGGAGGGAAGGGGCTGTAGATGGGTGATTTGTGCCACCCTCTCTCTGCAGGTAGAAGAAAACAGGAAAAAAATTGCTCCAAGCACTGGAGTGCATCTGGAATCCCTGCTGGGTGCCCCTTCCTATGAGATCTGCACCAGAGCAGCCCTGAGGACAGGGAGGGGAGCTGGCTGCACACCTCCAGGAGCCAGGGGGAGGGAGAAGATCCTCCCCTGGGTGCGTTTCCCTGAACAGACCTGTTCCCCTGCCCTGCGATTTGTGTGCGCAGCTGCCCCAGGAGCGTCAGAGCTGTGCAGTGGCAGGGCAGCCTTGGATCAGCTCCCCTCCTCTGTCCTCGGAGCAGCAACAGACGGGATCAGGGCACCCGTGTCCAGCCGTGGGGTGTCCCGTGTGTGGGCTGCAGCGCTAGGGAGGCAGCCGCTCTCACAGTGGTTGTGGGTTGGGGACACCTTTTGTCTCCAGCACCCTGACCTGAGGTGGGGAGCCGGCACAGGTTTTGCTGTAGCTCAGCTGGCCCTGGTACCCTAGAGGCTGTCAGCTCCCAGGAGGGGCACGCTGTTCCTTTGCCAGGCCACTTCATGGGTTCTGGGATGCCTGTGGATGCAATTTTACCTGCGGGATGTTGGTCTGATCCTCTCTGCCACCCCTATACAGACAAATGTCATTAATCCCAGTGGCTCTGGGGCTATGGGCAGGTTGCAGAATGTGTGGCATCCCTTCCCATGCTGTTTGGTGCAGCTGCCGTGAGCCAAGATGCTGGTTGTCCCAGGACCAGACTTGTGCTGGGTCTTGCCCTGCTCTCCGACTCCTGGAGTTGCTGAGGAAGTGAAATGGAACCAACATTAATGGCTTTTAAAAATGTCCAGCACTTCTGCTCTGCTGTGTAGGAGGGAGGGCAGTGGCCTTGACAGCACCTGCAGTGTTTGTGTGGCTGTGGTGGCAGCCAGGTGAGTGGCACTGTGGTGTGTAGCGGCACGGGGAGGTGATAGCTGGTGCTGAGCCTTTTGGGGACCATTGCACCCAGCTGGAGGATGCTGCATCTCTCCATGCTGCTTGCCAGGGACCCACTAGCTTCTCCCACAGGAGCTGTTCAGCTTTGCAGGAGAGATTGCAGTAGCCCACGAGGCCCCGTGCTGTGGGACTGGCACTGTCTGCCACCTCTTTAACAGGCTGCGGGGAGGTGGTTGAGTCACCTTCCCTGGAGGGGTTTAAGGGATGGGTGGATGAGGTGCTGAAGGTCATGGTTTAGTGATTGATGGGAATGGTTGGACTCAATCATTCGGTGGGTCTTTTCCAACCTGGTGATTCTATGATGGACATAGAAGGATGAAAAATGGTTGATGGGGCAGCAGGAGTGCTCCGGGGACCCTGGGGGTAGTCGCTGTCCTCCTGTGGTGCCCTGGAAGAACGTGAGCCCGTCCTGCTGCGGCCGCCGTGGCTTCGTCCCACCCTGCTGAAGCCCAGGGTGCTGCGGAGCTGGAAAGCCCGGTGGTGGTTACCCCCTGCCACCTCCTGGGAGGCGCCTGCTTGGCCTGGGCTGACCAGCTCCGACCCCTCCGGTGAAGGCAGCAGGGAACAAGGGGCCTTTGTCCGCTGCAGCGGAGCTGAGCTGGCCTCACGCCCCATCTCTGGTGCTCTGTGGGGCTGAGCTTCCAGGCTGGGCCCGTACCAGGTCCCTATCCCTCTGTGCCTGTGGGAGAAGAGAGGCTGCTGGAGCCTGGGATTGGGCTTTCCCACCATCCCCGTGCTTGGCACAGCTTCTTGGCTGCCTCCATTGCATGAGCGCAGCTCCTGGTGCCCTGTGCCAGGGGGAACCAAACCAGGATAAGGCTGTTTTGAGGTGGATGCTGCCCAACTGCGTAAGGGATAGTTTCCCTTCCCTTTCCTTCCCTTTCCCTGCAGCAGGACACAGCTGAGAGAAGGCAGCGGGGCCTTGGGGGATACCAGCCTGCCGGGACGTTCCCCCACTGTGCGAGGGTCTTTGCTGGTGACGCTGCAGGGGAAGCTGGAGGCAGCGCCAGAGGGATTAGGGGTCTCTGTTTTAGATCTGGAGGCCGTACAGAAGGAACAAGACTGTGAGGACTCACCTGGTGCAGGGAGCTGGGGCCACTCGCTGCATGTTCCCATCCAGGGGGCTGCAGTGTCCCCTGTCTGCGTCCCCTCACAGGGTATGTTGTTGGGTGCTGATAAGCCAAGCTTTTGTGGTGCCACCAGCCCTGTCCATGACCAGGAGCCACCCTGACCCCGTGTCAGGCTGTGTCCTATGGGGCAGGGTCTGAGCTGCCCTCCCCTGGCAAGGAGCAGGGAGCCTTTGAGGCTGCTGTGGTGGGCACCCCAAGAGCAGCATCCTGGGGCTCCCCAGCCCCAAAGGCAGCATCTGTCACGGTCCACTCATAAGCGGACGCATGATGGTTCATTTCATTTATGATTTCAGAGTGCAAAAAGGCAATATTCAACAAGTCAGAAGAGTTATATTTCAATATAAACTGATGCTTTATTAAATGTGTGACACGTAAAGTGACTTGTGAGAGAAAGAGACGGAGAACAAGGAAAGAGATGGGGAGAAAAGGGAAGGAAAAGGGGTTTATAGCTACCACCACAGGTCCACAGATGTCCGGCATCTCTGGGAGTCCTGGTCCAGAAGGCATTCCACTGCTCTGTCTTCAATGGAGGTGATCCCACAGTGGGGGGGGGGGTCTTCTTCTGTCATGGTCTTCTGTTCCCCCCAATTCAGCTGCTCTGGAGCTGTCTTTTATGCCGGTCAATACACCTGTGACCCGCCTTGGACTGTGGAGATGTGCCAATCTCCACCTAGCAGGGCACACATGCCAAGAGAGGAGTGTCTGCAGGTCTCCTGCCCTTGCACATGCGCTTCTCCTGGCATCGGTGGTCGACCTGGGGTCTCCCGGTGAAGGCCAGTAGTCATCATCACTTTGCGTGCATGCTCTGTTGGCTATGAGCCTGTGATAAGGCCCATCATTAATCTTCCTGTCTTTTCCTCCTTGCTTCATGGATCTTTCACAGTGGTAGGGAGCAGAGAGGCTTGAAGACAGGTACAAAACATTTTTGAGATAAGGAGGTAGGTACAGGTAGTTAGGTACAAAGCAGTTGTTCCGTACCAGCTCTGGCCATTTTCCTAAGGCATTTGTGATTTATACAGTCACGTTCTGAGGCTAAAAATGAGAAAATGTTGAGGCAGAAATCGATCCTTTGACTGACTCCTACAGCATCCTGGGGCTCCCCAGCACCACACAGTGCAGCACGAGCTCCTGGGGCGGCTGCACCAGGGTTTGACCTGGAGGAGCTTGACCCACCCTCACGCTGGAGCTGGCCCCACGCTTCCTCCTTGTAACGGCACAAAGAGCTCCCGCTGCGCTTTAATACAAGGAACTGAGCTGTGTAGCCATTAGCTGTCCGGATGAGTTCTAGGGATCCTCCATCCCAGCCGGGGTTGGCTCTGCTGCCACACCCAGGAGTCCCAAACGGGAGCCCAACCACCAAGAGCTGGCTTTGCTCGCTCTTGGGGTGCTGCCACGTCCCCAGCTGTGGTGGGAGAGGCTTCAGCCGCTGCAATCAGCCTCCAGCAGCCGCCGCTGTGTGAGTCCAGTGCAGCCAGACGGGCTTGATGATAATTGCGGCTCCGTGCTGGCGTGGCCAGCTTTGCAAATGGGCTCCTGCTGGTGCTGGGGGAGCAGTGCTGGGCTCTGGGTTTATAAAAGCCCCATGCTGGCAGCTCATCTGCAGGCTGCGGGGCTCCAGAGGGGGAGAAGCGTCTTTAGTGGGAGAAAGACTCAGAAAGTGCAGCTCTGAGTGTGGTGTTTTGCCTGGTTTTCTTACCCCTTTGGCTGATGTCCCCAGCTCTTGCCGTGGCTGGGCGGTGATGCCAGGTTGGCATAGGGCCCTGCTGCCCTGTGAATTCCGCAGGGTTTGACGAGGGCACGAACACCATGTCCCAGCCCAGAGCTCTCGAGCTCAGCCGCTGTCGAGCTGGCAGCAGCCGTGTGGTGCTGGATGGGTACGATACGGCTCCCGGCCCCATCATCCTCCGCTCCTCTCCTCCCACCCAGGTGGCCTGGCCGGAGGGATCGAGATCTGCATCACATTCCCCACCGAGTATGTGAAGACGCAGCTGCAGCTGGATGAGAAAGCAAACCCTCCGCGCTACAAGGGCATCGGTGAGTGTGCGCCTGAGACCCTGCCCCAAACTGCTGGCCCAGTCGGGACTCCTGGGAGCCTGGCTAGGGCTAGGAGGAGTGGGATTTGGTGAGGTGGGTGATGGTGACACCGCTCTGCTGTGCCGCAGGGGACTGTGTGAAGCAGACGGTCCGTGACCATGGCATCCGGGGGCTGTACCGCGGGCTCAGCTCGCTGGTGTACGGCTCCATCCCCAAAGCCGCTGTCAGGTAGGCGCCCTTGTGGCACGATGTGAGCGGAGAGGACCGTGGGTGGGCTCAGCATCAATATCCCAGGGGTTCTTTGCCGAAGCTGGGTGCTCTCCTGGCCTTCGAGGATCCTACCTTGCAGGGTGCGTGGTTGCTGCCAGGGACAAACCCAGAGCAGAGGGGGGTGCAGCCTTCTGGCTGGGCACCCATAGGTTGTTACGGCGGCTCCTCCACAGGTTCGGGATGTTCGAGTTCCTCAGCAACCAGATGAGAGATGAGAAAGGGCGGCTGGACAGCACGCGGGGCCTTCTCTGCGGGCTGGGTGCCGGCGTGGCCGAGGCTGTGGTGGTTGTCTGCCCCATGGAGACCATAAAGGTGGGAGGCAGCCGCTGGGGTGCGAGGGGGCAGCAGCCACGGGTGCCCGGCTTTCGAGGACATGAGGCTGCGTGGGTTTGCTCGGGCTGGTTTTGTAGGGGAGGAGCTGGTGCTGGAAAACCCCATGGAGAGGTCAGACCAGGCGGCTGTGGCCCCTTCTCTGCTCCAGGGAGGAACCTCCTGACCCAAGAGCCATCCCATCATCCATTTTAGTTCCATAAAAGCCATGCAGTCCTTGCAGAGGCAGTTTCCTAGATTTTCCTCTGCAAAAGAGGAAAAAAGAGGAGGCTGAGGGGAGACCTCATGGCTCTTTACAACTACCTGAAAGGCGCTTTTGGAGAGGAGGGTGCTGGCCTCTTCTCCCAAGTGACAGGGGACAGGACGAGAAGGAATGGCCTCAAGCTCTTCCAGGGGAGGTTTAGGCTGAATATTAGGAAAAAAATTTTCATGGAAAGGGTCATTGGGCAGTGGCAGAGGCTGCCCAGGGAGGTTGTTGAGTCACCTTCCCTGGAGGTGTTCAAGGGAGGTGTGGACGAGGCGCTGAGGGACATGGTTTAGTGATTGATGGGAATGGTTGGACTCGATGATCCAGTGGGTTCTTCCAACCTGGTGATTCTATGATTATATGAAAATGCAGAGTAGGCTCAGGCTTCCCCTATGGTCTCACCCAGCCTTACCTGGCTACGTGAGTCTGCTCTGGTCTTGGAACCGTCCCTGGAGGAAGGCAGGAGGGGCCAGCAGCCACCAGGTGCTTTTCACATTCCCCCTTGCCTCAGCCCGAACAAGCGTGTCGTCTCCCTTGCAGGTGAAGTTTATCCATGACCAGTGCTCCCCCCAGCCCAAGTACCGCGGCTTCTTCCATGGTGTCCGGGAGATCGTTCGGGAACAGGGTGAGTCCCAAGGAAGCTGTGGCTTGTTGTCTGCCCTCACTGCTGGCTGGAGGAGGGGTACAGGCCTTAGGGGGTTGCTTTTTTTCCAACACCCTCTTTTGCTGTAGGACTGAAGGGGACCTATCAAGGCTTAACAGCAACTGTCCTCAAGCAAGGATCGAACCAGGCCATCCGCTTCTTCGTCATGACCTCCCTCAAGAACTGGTACAAAGGTACAGTGTCCCTGTCCCCACACATCCCCCCAGCTGTTCCACCAGCTCCCCAGCCCACCTGTGCAAGCTGGGCTTGGGCTTTGCATCAGCACACCCCATGCGTCTTACGGCTCAGGCTCTCACGATAGAGGAAGATGAAAGCTGGAGGGCTGGGGGATGAAGGGTCTTGGTGCTGGAGCAACATCTTCACCTCCACTCTTGGCCTCTCAGCTGTGTGGGCTCTGCAGGGCTGGTGCTGCTGGATGGTCCCCTCCAAGTGCCCCAGTCCCCAGGCATGAGCCCTGACCACAAGCAGCCAGACCTCTGGGATCTTCCTTGTGGGTTCCTTCAGGGATGCTGTGCTTCATCCCCACGCCACCACTCTGTCCTCAACCTCTTCTCCTTTGCAGGGGACGATCCCAACAAGGTTATCAACCCCTTTGTCACGGGGGTGTTTGGAGCCCTTGCTGGAGCTGCCAGCGTCTTCGGCAACACGCCCTTGGACGTGGTGAAGACGAGGATGCAGGTACGGCCCTGAGGCATGGTGCAGGACCACTGCCCGCAGGTTAGGAGGTGCAACCAGCCCATACTGGGAGGAGTGTGGGGACACCCCTGGTGCATTCGGTGGCCCGCAGCAGCGAAAGGGGAATGATTTCTCCTGGGACACCCCCAGTTCTCCTCCTCCTTCCCGAAATCCCCCACTTCTGGCCTCTGACCCTGCTTTTCCCGTCCACAGGGGCTGGAAGCGCACAAGTACAAGAGCACCTGGGACTGTGCCTACCAAATCATGAAATACGAGGGGCCCCTGGCGTAAGCTCTGTGGTGGGGGTGGGTGGGAGTGTGGGCAGGGGGAGGGTGTCACGAGGGCACCGAGCCCCACGGCCTCCCCTCTATCCTTGGCAGGTTTTACAAGGGGACAGTCCCTCGCCTGGGTCGCGTCTGCCTTGACGTCGCCATCGTCTTTGTCATCTACGACGAGGTGGTGAAGTTCCTCAACAAGGTGTGGAAAACAGACTGAAGGGAGTGGGCCAGGGCGGCGTCCACCTCCCTCGCCCCGTGGGGCTGCATCTGGAGAGCCGTGACCAAGCCTGCAGCTGCCCGACGGCGCTGCCCGGAGCCAAGTCTGCCCCATGCGCACGCCCTCCCAAACCCGGCCACCTTCACCTCTAGGAGCAAGCTCTGGAGCAGGTTACATTTTCAGTTGTGTGCTGAAAGGAGCTGGGAGCTAGCAGCCTCCCAGGATCCAAACCCTGAGCGTCCCGGTTATGCCCACCCCAACCCCCTGGTGACACCTCCCCGTGCTCCTGCATCACCTGTAAAGTTATCCAGGGTGAGGTGTCCCCTGGGGACCCTGGCAGACAGGAGCTGCCGGCTGCCCAGGACCAGCACTTTTTGAGGGTGCCGGGAGCCCCCGGGAACCGTGTGGGTGGTAACCAAGCTCTGTATATCGGACACCGCAGCTGGCAGAGGTTCTTTGTGCTGACACTGCCTGCTGGGAGCCACGCGCCAGCTCTCATGGTGGCTCCAGGGGGACCCTCAGCCTTGCACCCACCTGGGATGGGAGGGCAGCCACCTGCTGGTTCCCTGCACCTACTGAGGCCCCTTGGGGTGAAGCATCCCAGCTCCTGCGCTGCTCAAAACCGCACGTGTAGCCAGGCCTTTAGTTTTCTTCATGGGGCCAGGATTGGTGTAAGCCGAGTGCCCCCGTGATTGGTTCCCGTTCACAATCAAGACGTGTGTGCCAGCCGGGGTGGGGAGACGCAGCCCCATGCCGCAGACTTGGCCCCTTGACCAGGGGTGCAAACCCCTTCTTCTGCCACATTCCCCCTCTTTGCCCTCCAGCCGCTTCGCTGCAGCGCTGTAGGTGATCCCATAGCTTTCAGAGCTTCATGCTGACCCACTAACACCCGTGACCATGGGGCTGGGGCTCTGCCCTGCCCCGCACCAGCCTTGGCCCCACCGATTTGTGCCAAACTTCCTACAGAGAAGCTGGGGAGGTAGGGGAGCCAGGGCTCCTCCTATCCCTCCTCCTCCCATTGCCAGTGACAAACGCAGCCTTAACGTGGGAGGTTGAAGGAGGAGAAGGGAAGCCCAGGCTTAGTTTACTTGCAGCTTTCTGCTCTGAAGCCAGTGAGGGCTCGGTTGTTTTTTTTTTTGGTTGTTATTATTCTGTTTTACATTCGCAATTTGAATAAAATCAGTTCGGCTTTAGCAGCTGTGTTAGTGTCCAGGCGCGGGTTGGGATTGAGAAGGGGGTTCCCCGTTGTGCTCCAGTCCTGCTGCTCTCCACGGCCGAGCTGGTGCTCCTGTGGCAGCGTCGGCATCAACCCAGTAGCTCTGGGCTTGCATTATTTCACGCACGGCATTTAATTAACTATCCCAGTTAACTTTACAGACTAGAAGAAGTCTGGCTGGAAAGCTGCCAGGAGGAGAGGGACCTGGGGGTGTTGGTTGACAGTGACTGAACATGAGCCAGCAGTGGCCCAGGTGGCCAAGAAGGCCAATGGCATCTTGGCTTGTATGAGAAACGGCGTGACCATCAGGTCCAGGGTGATTATTCTCCCTCTGTACTTGGCACTGGTGAAACCGCACCTCGAATCCTGTGTTCAGTTCTGGGCCCCTCACAAGAAGGATGTTGAGGCTCTGGAGCGAGTCCAGAGAAGGGCAACAAAGCTAATGAGGGCTGGGGTTGTTTAGCCTGGAGAAGAGGAGGCTGAGGGGAGACCTCATTGCTCTCTATGACTATCTGAAGGGAGGTTGTGGAGAGGAGGGAGCTGGCTTCTTCTCCCAAGCGACAGGGGACAGGACAAGAGGGAATGGCCTCAAGCTCTGCCAGGGGAGGTTTAGGCTGAATATTAGGAAAAAATTTTTCACAGAAAGGGTCATTGGGCACTGGCAGAGGTTGCTCCGGGAGGTTGTTGAGTCACCTTCCCTGGACGTGTGTAAGGATACGGATGGACGAGGTGCTGAGGAACATGGGTTAGTGTTTGATAGGAATGGTTGGACTCGATGATCTAATGGGTCTCTTCCAACCTGGTGATTCTATGATTCTATGAACTCCTCGCTCCGGCTGTGGAGCAAAGAGCCAGGCCGGCGAGGGGC
Source organism: Clamator glandarius (assembly GCA_033459285.1). NCBI lineage: Eukaryota > Metazoa > Chordata > Aves > Cuculiformes > Cuculidae > Clamator > Clamator glandarius. The sequence goes on along the minus strand of JAUNZM010001016.1, from coordinate 3,094,643 downwards.
GGTGGAGCAGAAGCAAACCGGCTTTGTCCCCCCGGCCCAGCCCAGGGGCGGTGTGGCCAGGGCTCCCGGTACCGCTGCGGGCGCAGCCCTCGCTGCTCGCCCAGCTGGCGTCGGGGGAAAGCATCTCTCTGGGTCGGGCAGCATGCGCAGCCTGTTGCTGTGCGCGGGGTGGCTGCTCTGTGCAGGGCGGCTGCTGGCCGCTGGCTACCTGGCCAGAGTCATGGGTAGCTGCCAGCACCGCTGCTGCCCAGGCAGGAACAACGCCTGTTGGGTTCGGAGCAGCCGCCAGGCTCGCTGCTACTGCGACTCGTACTGCGAGAGGACGGGGGACTGCTGCGAGGACTACCACGCCGCGTGCCGCCGCGCCGGTGAGTGCTTGGTAGTGGGTTTTTGCTGTTAGCTATTAGCCCCGTGCTTCGAGTGGGAATCGGATGGATCTGGGGATGCCGGCTGGGCTGGATGTGGGGCAATATCCTCATTTTTTCTGCTTTTTTCCCAAGCTGAATGTCCCACAGGGCGGCCTCTGTTCTGCATCTGAGAACAGTAAGACAACAGCAGCTCTGTAAGGCTCAGAGCTGTCAGTGTGGGACCTGAGCGGGATGTCCCCCAGCATCACTGTTGCCACGGTTGCTGCCTGGCAGGGTGACAAACGGGGAGAACAGGCTCGGAGGGGCAGAACCAGCCTTCCCCCGAGGTCTTAAACCCACGCGGGCGCCAGCGGGGCTCCCGGATAACTGCAGCAGTCAGCTCTCCCTAATCAGGAGATTAGTGGGGTCCCAGCTCAGCGCGATGCGGGGCTGTGGCAGCGGGTGGGATAAAGGGCTGCGGAAGCAGCGCACAATGCGAGGCATGTGTTCCCCAGGGGTCCTGAGAGAGGGGCTGCCAGAGTCACCCTAGCTCTTCTCCTCCATCCCCATGCCCTGTGCTGCCTCTCCTGCGCTCTCCTTCCATCTTTCACGCCACTGAAGCTCTTTTTCTTCCTCCCCTCCCTCTGTGTGCGGCCTCCTGGCAGCAGTGGGCTGTGTGGTGGGGTCCTGGGGCCCGTGGAGTGGGTGCAGCTCCCCATGTGGGGTTGGCAGCAAGGCCCGCAGCCGCCAGGTCACCGTCCCACCCCGGCACGGAGGGGAGCCCTGTCCCGACCTCAAACAGCGCCGGGGCTGCCTGGGGGAGCACCCGACCTGCGGGACGGCCAAAGGTAACGCCAGCCCCATGGGGAACCCCCTCCCTGCTGCTGCCCGTCCCAAGGGGTCCGTAACCATCCCCGTCCCCCACCTTGGCTGCTCTTCTGCCAGGGGTCGCCAAGGTATTGCCCAGCTCCTTCAGCCAGGACTTCGGGGATCCCTGGTGGAAAGCCAGGTTGCTGCCTCCGGAGGAGCCAACCGGGTATGTAAGCCCCCCCATAGTCCCATCCCCAAAGCTGGGACCCCTCTGCACACCCCCCTGCACCCACGGCCTCTTTTTTTCAGCTCCCAGACCAAGGCCTCTTTGCAGCCCATGGTCATCCCCTCCCTCTCCCAGACCACGGCCCCTTTGCCCCCCTTACAAAGCCACGGCCCCTTTGCCCCCTTTCCTAGACCCACGGTCCCTTTGCCACCCCCCCAGAACCAATACCCTTCTCTCCTAGCCCAGTCCCGTGGTCTCTTCGCACCCCCCTCTTACAGCTGTGGCGCCTTTATACCCCGTTCAAGCCATCGCACTTCCCAGCCCTGAAACCACCATCCCTTGGCACCCCGTTTGCACACCCCCCCTCGAGAGCTGTTATACTTCCACCCCCACACCATGGCCTCTTTGGACCCCCTAAACCCACAACCTCCTTTGCACTCCCGTACAAAGCTACTCCAGAGCTGTTATCCTTCAACCTCTTCTCCCAAAAATACGTCCCCTTCGCACCCCACACCCACATTTCACCCCAAACCATTCGTCCCTGCATGCCCCATCTGTCAAGAAAACCCCCCAACCTCTGCCTGACCCCCCAACTGCTGCATTTCCCCCTTCACCACTTTCCATCCCCACCACTTTTCCCCCCTTTCTCCCCTCCCCAGCTCCCCCCTCCCCAGCTCCTGCGCCTTTTTCCGCCTGACGCAGGTCGGACCCCCCTGCCGTGGGCAGGATTGGAGCCGCCGGCTGCACCGTGACAAGCGGGTGTGTGTTCAGTGCTGGGGAGACACGTCCCACCGCCGCTCCCCCTGCACTGGGCACGGGCTGCAAGGAGCCAGGTAGGTGGTAAATTCGGGGGGAGCATCTCTCTATGCCCCTAAGGCATCTTCCTTTTATATTCTTAATTATAAGTAGAATCATAGAATCACTAGGTTGGAAAGGACCCACTGGATCATCATTCCTAACAAACACTAACCCATGTCCCTCAGCGCCTCGTCCACCCATCCGTTAAACCCCTCCAGGGAAGGTGACTCAACCCCCTCCCTGGGCAGCCTCTGCCGCTGCCCAATGACCCTTTCCATGAAAATTTTTTTACTGATGTCCAGCCTGAACCTCCCCTGGTGGAGCTTGAGGCCATTCCCTCTCGTCCTGTCCCCTGTCACTTGGGAGGTCAGCTCCCTCCTCTCCACAACCATAATATATTTATGTATAAAACTGAGATTATATTATAATATGCCACAATTTTATGAGATAATATTATAATATCCCATCATATTGTAAATCAATAATATATACTTTAAATCACTATCCTGGTTTTGGTTGGGATAGAGTTTGGACTGTCATGGTTCACCCTCCTCTCTGCCCCTGGCCTGGTGGGATGGGGAGGAGAATTAGGAGGCAAAATAAAACTTGTGGATTGAGATAAAGACAGTTTTGATAGGACAACAAAAGAAGCAATAATAATAATAATACAAAACAAATGCTGCACAGTTGAGTGTGATTGCTGATGACCCTTTGTGCAGCCTGTCCTGAACAGCAATCGTGGATCAGTGAGCTCTGGCCCAGCCTCCTGTTTCTGAGCTGACTGTGACGCTATATGGTTTGGAATCTCTCTTTGGCCAGCTTGGGTGGGCTGCCTTGCTCTGCTCCTCCCAGCTTCTTTTGCACCCGTACACATGCAAATCATGGGAAACTGAAAAAGTCCTTGATATCTTAGCAAAAGCTAAAACCATCGATGTATTATCAACATTCTTCTCATACTAAATCTCAAAAGCAGCAGCTGATGTGGGAAAAAAAATCACCTCTCTTCCAGCAGAGCATAAGCATTACCTGGGAATAACTAAACCAATATGTATTATCAACATTCTCCTCATCCTAAATGCAAAACACAGCACTTGCTGGGAAGAAAATTAACTCTATCCTAGCCAAAACCACAACGATCACTAATACTTAATATAAAAATAAGTATATTTAAATAAAATAGAATATTTTAGTTGGAAGGGACTTACAGTTATCATCTTATCTAACTGCTGTTATGTATAATTATATATGTATTATAAAAAACTATATATCATAGAATCACCAGGTTGGAAAACACCCACCGGATTATCGAGTCCAACCATTCGTAACAACCACTAAACCATGTTCCTCAGCACCTCATCCACCCATCCCTTAAACACCTACAGGGAAGGTGACTCAACCACCTCCCTGGGCAGCCTCTGCCACTGCCCAATGACCCTTTCCTTGAACGATTTTTTTCCTAATGTTCAGCCTGAACCTCTCCTGGTGGAGCTTGAGGCTATTCCCTCTCGTCCTGTCCCTTGTCACGTGGAGAAGAGCCCAGCTCCCTCCTCTCCACAACTTTCAGGTAGTCGTAGAGAGCAATGAGGTCTCATTATTAAAAATGATAGTTAATTATTCAGGGTGTACCCCAGCTCTCACCAGCTTTCCCTTCCAGGATGTTTTGGGTGGCCGCCTCTGTGCCGGGGTGCCAGGGCTCATGGGTGCAGGAGAGGCTGCAGGAGGGGTGTGTCTGCCCCTCGCCGGCTTTCATCTTCGTGTAGCATCCCCCTGGGAAGGTGAGCTGAGCATCCCCATGCCACTTCTCCTTCTTAGGAAGGCAGGGAATGAAATAAAACCACGGTGTCTTTTCAATGTCACCTCTCCGCAGGCTTCCTGCTCGCCATTGGAGCCGACTGCCTGCTTTTTCCATTAAGTATTTTGTTGAAGAATGGGAGGCAAACCCTGTTTATAAAGATTTAAAGTAAGGGGAATGCTGAAGTATGGCAATTAATGGTGGAAGAACATCACACCGAGTTAAATCTGGGTGAGAAGATGTGGCACTGACATGGGCAGACAACACAATGTCATGTTCAGCCGTGACATCACGCTGTGCAAGGAGCTGCTGTTGGTGAGCAACACGAGGATGGAGATGGAGGAGAGGGCATCCATCCTCTGTGTTTTCGGGCTGGTACGACTGTTGGGCGAGAGGTGAAGGGCAACTTGGCTGCATGCTGTGGTTTGCAGAGAGAAATTAAATGTAGGCACTCAAAGTCTCCACAACTGATGATGCCAGTGGGTGTCCGAGTCCAGCTGCAGGGCTGGGTAATTAAAAGGCTTCAACACTGGGGCTCTTTTTGTACTCTTTATTTGGGACAAAATCCCAGGTCAGCCACGAAAGAAGAGCTAACCCATCGGTTAAAAAAAAAGTAAAAATACGGAGCAGGCCTGGGAGTTATGAAAGCTCCAGCGTGTCTGCTCCTTCCAACCCCACCTGAAGGCAGCGCTGCCATGGGCAGCAACGCATGCACAGCCCCAGGCCATAATGCACTGGCATCCTGGGATGGAGAGTAAAAACACGTTGGGAACAAAGTGAGTGTGTTCCGCACAGTGAGAGGGGTTCCCCTGAGTTACACCACTGAACCTGCAGTCCTGGCTGGTGGCATGAGCCAAAAGCCTCACAGCTACAGGGCTTGTCATGCTTGTTGGTCCATATCCAGAGCTGTCAGGCAGCTCCAGACGGTGATGCTGGCTCCTTGAACACCTTGACCTGACTTGGCGCAGGGGCCAGTCCGTGCTGCGCTAGCAGCCCCTGCACCAGCGCGAGCTCTTGCTGCAGCTCCTGGGTGCCACAGTCCAGCGCTGGCATGGCGATGGCACCTTCTTCCAGCACCTGCAGTGCCCGCACTGCCAGCCGGGCCCTCACCAGCAGCACGGCCACAGCCACGTGCAGCTTGGCACAACCCAGCACCTTCATCCCCCAGCGGGCAGCAGCCTCTGCAGAGAGAGCAAAATAAGGAGCGGCCAGCACAGCACGGTCCCCACAGGCACAGCTGGCCCTGGAGCACCAGGACAGTGGTTTGCCTGTCCTGGAGGTTTTGTGTTGCACTGTACCTTGGCTCCAGCAGCGCCTGCAGTACTGCAGGTCACTCAGGATGCCAGGGCCAGCAGCCTCCAGCCAGCGAAGAGCTGAGGTGCAGAGCGGGTTGCTGGTAGAAGCCTTCTCCACAAACTGCAGCAGGACAGGGAGAAGCTGCCATGCTAGGACAGCTGGCTCCGCAAAAACATTGTGTTCATCCTCCTTGTACAGGCTGGCTGGTCTGTGAGGGCGGCCAAGATGTGGGTGAAGCCCTGGGCTAGCCCCATGGCACCGATGCTCCCCCATACCTAGCCCAGGCCTCTGGCAACTCACTTATTGGCTTCCAGTTCCTCCATGATGCCCCTGAGATGAAGGACGGGCAGGTGCTGCAGCAGCAATTCAAAGGTTTCAGGATGTTCCCCGAATTCTCCTAGAAGGAGCTGCAGGAGGCTCAGCAGCCCCACGTTGTCCTGCACAAAGACGCAGTCCTCTTGGAGTGGCTCCCCAGGGTCCTGCTGCAGGAGGCTGGCAAAACCTGAGGCCTCATGCCGGACATCTCGCTCCTCATCTTGCAGAAGGTGAATGCCCATATTTATCAGCCTGAGGAAAGGGAAAAGAAGGGAAGGCCACTGCACCCCCCTAGAGCATCACCAGCCTGCCTGGAGGAGGGAAGGATGAGGCTTCCCCGTAACAATGCTTCCCCAAGGGACTTTTCGGGAGGTTCTTGGGATGTGATAGGCACAACTGCTGTCCAAGACCTTTCTCCTTGGGAGGGCAGAGACCACAACAGGGATTGGGGGACCCAGCAATGCAATTTGCTGCTCCTAAGGGGCCGTCTGCTTCTACTAAAATGCCACCCACAAATGTTTTGTTGGCTGCAAGCTCTTGGATACCAGTGATTTTTGAATGAGTCAGGTTTTCTTTAATGCCCTTGGGTTTTTTTTTTGCAGGGGACGTGTCCTTTTGGAGTGTCAGATAACCTGCAGCACCCTGGGGCTGGGGCCCCCCAGGGGCTCCAGTGCTGCTGGAATGCGTCATGGGCAACACCGCTCCTGCGAGTGTGAGCATCCCAGGGGATGGGCTACCTACCGCAGAGCCACACGGACAAGTGGAGGACAGGCAGCACGCAGGGATCGCTGCACCACGTTGGCACCGGCTGTCTGCAGGGAGCGGGCGGCCGCCAGCCGCAGCACCTCAGATGAAGCAGAGTGGCTGCACTCCTCCAGCACCGTGCACCATCGCTCGACCAGGGTGCCATCCTCATCCCCAAACCTGCTGGAGGGCGGGGAAAGAGAGAGGGAATTCAGGCACACCTCCCAGCTCCATCCAGGGGACTGAGGACCTCTGGCTGCCCTTAAACCATAAGACTCCGGTGCAAAGCTGTGGTTTCTAGGTGCGACATCATGGCTGTGTTTCCAGCAAGGACTAAGGAGAAATCTCCTGCGAGGGCCAGGTACAGCCCACGGTAGCTGGAGGGACCTACCGGTGGGCGAGCAACAGGCTGGCAGCACACAGTGCCTGGAAGAGGAGGTCAGGGCCAGGACACTTGGCCTCCACCACATACAGCAGCATCTCCAGGCATACTGCCGAGGAGCCCCGGAGCTTATGGGAAGCTTCCTGGGACCATGATGTGGGGTCTCTGTAAAGATGCAGCAAAGCTTCAAGGTACAATCTCAGGAACTCTTTGTCCTTTCTTTCTTGCAGCACCGACCGCAAGCTCTCCTAGTTGATAAGGAAAGAAGGTACACAGTTAGTGTCCCTAGCACTGCAGGGCAGTAACCTCAGCACAACCAGACAAGAGTCCCACACCCGTGCACCCTCAGCTCAGGGAGCATCGTGCTTTTTAGTGAGGACCCGGGATCCCATTTGCACGGTGCATTGGGGACCCTCTGCTTTATGCAGTGACTTCTGAGCCTCGTCATACCAGCAGCGTCAGCCCGAGGGCCTTCTCCAGCTCCTTGCACGTTCCTCCCTCCCTAGCAATCACCCAGCTCAGGACAGCAAGCTGGATGTCAGGACTTGGCTGCTGGAGGAGCGAGCACACGGCACTGATCTGCTCACGATGTGCCAGCCGGGCTGCCTCGCTGCACATGAAGCGGGCCATGGTTTGGTGAAGGACAGCCAAGCCCACCTGGAAGAAAACCAGGATCCCCTTTCCAACACTTGGCCTCAAGTTGGAGGGGTCCCCACCCAGGGGTTCACCATCAGAAAGGCCACGGCTGCGAGTTTCTTAGCAGGCAGCAGTACCTGTGACTCAGCACATCCAGGCTTTTTCCCTGGTGAGAGGCTGCCCAGCTCAGTGCTGATGGTGTCACAGATGCTCTGGGTAAAGCCGGGGATAAGGCATGTGGGCAGGAGGGCAAGGACCTGGAGGAAGGCGGCACGGACGAGCGGGCAGCGCTGGGCAGGGGTGAGCAGCCAGCCCCGTGCCTCCAGCTGCAGAGCCACGGGGCGCAGTGCTTCGGTCGACAGCCTGTGGGAAGACATGCAAAATCACCCCAGGTCCCCAGCAGAGGGACGGGCACTGCTCTGTAGGCAAAAAGCTGCATCTTGGCACAGAGCGACGGCAGAGTCTGTGGGCAGGGGATGATGTGGGTCCACTCACCCTGTGGTGCTCGGGGCCGGGGCCAGCAGTACCTGCATCTGCAACAGGCGCCCATGGATGGCGTTGTGTGAGCAGATCTGTCCAGGCGTGGTGGGGAGTTGCTGGGCCAGCTGCAGGAGCAGCTCCTGGCGCTGAGGCAGCGGGACAACTGGCACCAGTGCCTTGGCAGCCATCGCTCGCACAGCGTAGATGGGACTCCCCGCCAGTGCCAGCAGTGGCTCCAGAAAGCGAGCAGAGGGGCTGCAGAGCAAGAAGGGCACCACGTGGTGATGCTCTGGCTGGAGTGAACCCCTTTCCTGAAAGGCAGGGACAGCCCCAGCACCGCAGGACCACCCTCTGCTGCAGGGCAGAGCATTTGTGCTGCTCCCTCACCTGCTTGGACCCTCGGTGCTGGGCTGCATCTGGGCCAGGAGGGTGAGGACGGCATGGAGCGCAGGGCGCAGGCAGGATTGCCCTGGCACGGGCCTTTCTGTTGTCCCCAGCTCACCCAGCAGCACGGCACCCAGCTCAGGGTTCTGCCCGAGGAAGGCTTGCAGGCTCAGCGCCTCTGCCGAGCAGCCTTCCCCACGACTCCGCTGCTGGCCTAGCAGCCGGGATGCGAGGGCACCTGCAGGGACAGGACAGAAAGCAGCATCAGGTCCTCTCTGACCCCTGCCTGCCCCACCACGGTTTGACCTAGCCAGGCTCTGAACTCTGGGAGCTGCATTGGTCCTGCGGGGATCTCCTGCCTCTCCCCCTCGGTACTTACTGAAGAGCTGGATGGCTGCGTTCCTCATGGCCCAGCACGGTGAGCTCAGACCCCGCAGCACCAGGGCCACCATCGGTGTGGCGTGTCGCAGCAACGCGGTACCCAGCCCCGTGCCACGGACTAGGGTCTGCAGCACATGGATGGCACACACCTGGGGAGAGCACACGGGGCTCAAAGCGCTGTGTGGGAAAGGAGCTCATGCTCCCATGAAAAGGGAAGATGGTGGGAAGAGACAGGGGAGCCAAAGCGCCACCAGCTCCCAGCCTGCCGAGCCAGGCAGGATGGCCAGGGCTGCATTTTTTCACTCACCCCAAGGTCTGTGCGTTAGTGCAGCCTCGTGCTGGGGTACAGCTGCCTCAAGGGCAGCTTGTGCAGATCACCCCAAATGGGCTACAGCAGCCAGGAGGGAGCTCAGCACCCACCACACTTACCTGTGGGAGGTCAAGGGTCTGATCCCAGTCCTGCGGCAGGGCTGTGGTGGCCAAGGCCAGCAGCGTCTGGACACAGCGGGTCAGCAGTGGCCGTGCCTGCACTGGAGCCTCCCCACTGACAATGCAGAGGAAGAGCATGGGGAAGCCAGCGGCACGGCGCGTGATTGAGCTGCTCCGGGGTCCGCTCAGTGCTTCTAAGCCCTGAAGAACAAACCCCATCTGAGATACATCTGGAAAACTGCTGGCTGGAGTCTGCGGTGGCTCAGCAAGGAGGCCACTGGCTGCACCAACTCCACGCTGCAGCAACACAAATGCCAGGTGGGTGCTCACTGCAGGGTGAGGGGACACAGGGACACGACCCTGGGGGTCCCTGGAGCACAAGGGGAAGTGGGGCAGAACAAGCACAGTACCTGCTCCAGCATGGTCTGCGGGATTGCCTGCAGCTCCACATCAGGGTGGTTCAACAAAGCAGTGCAGAACTTGGTAAAACCCACACTGCAGCCTTCCACCGCTCCCTAGGGCAGAGCAGCGTTAGCCTCACTGCATCCCCCAGCCCCTAGGAACCTCTTTGCAGAAGGGAAAGAGAAAGCAAGAAGATATGATGGCATGGGGACATGACAGGGTTTGGCATCAGGATCCCAGCCATGTCCAGTGTCCTGCCCCAGAGCAAACCCTGCCCAGCTGCGCTCGCCTTCCCTGTATGCCAGTAAGAGCCCCCAGCTATTGGTGCAGGACAGGGATGGGGCCAGAGGAGTAGGAGAGGAGCCGAGGGACCCCAGGCAGGATGTGTTCTTACCCAGTGCCGACAGCGCAGCAGGATTTCCTGGAACACCCTTGCAGCTGTCTGCAGGGTGGGGAGCGGCAGGAGGGACTCTGATCCAGCAGGCAGTGCTGGGGCTAGCAGCAGCTCGGCCAGGCCTCCCAGGAGCAACCCTATCTCCTGGGACAAAACAGAAGGACATGGGGACTGGCAGCAGGACTGCTCTGTCCCTGTCCTGCCCCATTCCTGTCTTGCCCCACCATCACTGCCACAGGGAAGCACAGTGGGTGCTACCTTTGGTCCCATCCCAGCAGAAATGGCTTTTTTCTTAGCAGCTGCTGTAGCTGCTGCAAAGAAGCTTGGATGGACAGTTGTTGGAAAGGAGCTGTGATGGGTGGCTGCAGGGCTGCAAGCGGAGGAGCTTGGGTCTGCTGCAGTTGGGCTCTGTCTGCACCTAGGAACCAGCTGGGCTACATAAGGGCAGGCAGGGAGGTAGCTGCTTTGTAGGAGGGATGTTTACCTTCACTGATACCCAGCAGCAGGTCAGGATCAGGCTGTGTTCCTCTGACAGGAGAATTGAGTCCTCTTCCTCCTGTCTCTGGCCTTTCCCCAGCATGATGAGGGAGCCAATGGCGTTCCCCATGTCTGCAAATGATGGGGCAGCAGCTGTGGAATGGAGAAGCCTGGTCTGAGTTAGGTGATGTCAGGCAGATGGAGGAGGATGCTGATGGGGGTCGGGGGCATCCACTGTCCCCTGGTCATAGTGCACACAAACAGCAGCAGCTCCTGTCCTGCCGTGCGCCCCACTGAGGACTGCGGTTCACTGTGCCCCGCTGCTCTTTCTAAGCCATCGCCATAAGGGCTCCCAGCTGCTCCAATTGGGCAAGTGCCTCAATGCTTCTAGAAGGCTTTTGTCTCTACTTCTGCTGCTGTTCAAGCACAGTTGAGAAAGAGACCCAAACCCTGGCACTAGCCACTCTGCTCCTGTGGTTTCCAGGATCCTCCATCCAACACCTAGATCATCCCTGCCCCAGTGTATTGCTTACCCAAGATCCAAAGCAAGTGACCCAGCGCAGCCCCCCCGTGCCCACTGCTGGCTCCTGCTAGAGGCAGCGAGTTCAAAATGAGTGCCTTCCCTGCTCCTGGTGGGCTGCTGGGTCAAGAGCAGCTATGACGGATGCCTCTGTGGCTCCCAGGGCTGGACCCCCCCCATCTGGGAACACGCTCACCTTGCTCATCGGCACCAGGGCCTTGCTGGCTCTGCAGAGCACCCAGGAGGAAGGAGGTGATGTCTCTTGCTGTGGACACGAGGTGGGTGAGGAGCTCCTGCCAGCTCTGTGCTAACTCTGCTGCCTGCATGGAGGTGGCCACCTCTGGCACCTGGAGCAGGCACCTCCGCAGGGCTGCGATGGCTCCTGCAGAAACACCAGCCTCTGGTTACAGCAGTGGCTGCCACAAGCCCAGCTCTCCCGCCTGAGCCTGCAGCTGATGGCTTACAGACAGGGCAGCAAGCAGAGCTTCTTGGGGCTGTGCAGGTGGAGCAGTAATACTGGGGAATGGTTCCTGCCTGCTCCAAATTCCCAGGGAGGAGACCTGCAGCAGGAACTGCTCGCTGCCCTGCCAGGCTGGGGACGTACCATGCATGGGTGCAGTGGTTGCTGCTTGCAGTAGGTCATGGCACGCAGTAGCGTATTGGGCTTGCAGCACGTGGAGAAGGTGCTGGGCAAAGCACAGACCTCGGCTGGACAGCATCGGGGCTGCTTCAGCCTTCAGTGCCAGGCTTTTCATGGTGCTGGTGTCTGTCCTGGGGGAAAACACAGAGACTGCTGTGAGGATGAGGGAGTTTTCTGCCCAACTCATGCCATGCAGCTCCTTCCTCCCCTAGCTTGAGGTCCTGCACTCAACCCTATCCAGGTCCCCACTGCAAGGCTACTTCCAAACAAAGCCATCGCTGCCCTGAGTTGTTAATGCAGCCTCCAGCAAGACTGTGGTGCTGCTGATGTGCTCTCGGGGGCTGCCGCGCACTGTGGGGAAAGGGAAGCCTGGAGCTCATACTTCTGCAGGATAGTCTTCAACAGCACAGCTCCGGCTTCAGCCTCCTGCACGCGTGGGCTGCCCAGGGCCTCCTGGGCCAACTGGAAGAGGGCCAGGGTGATGGGCTCAGGGAACGCTGGGGGGAAGTAGCGGACGAGCAGCTCCGAGGCCAAGTCTCTGATCTGCCAAGACAGGACAGGGAGCAGAACTGGGACACAAGATGGAAGGGAAAGCAGCTGGGGTAGAGCAGGAGGGGAAGCCCACCACCCTTCCCCTCTAGGCTCACCTGGGGCCAAGGTAGGTGGGTTTAGCACCGTTAAGGCTCACCTCATTAGTGCTGTCCTGCAAGCAGCCCAGCAGTGCCAACAAGTTGGGCTGGGAGAAGAAGTCCCAGCAGCCCCTCTGCCTGGCGTAGCTCAGCAGTGTTGCCATGTTCCCTGTGACAGGAATGTGGGGCAGTGGGACAAGGACACGGGGAAGCACCCCTGCAGTTGCGGGATGATGCTGCAGGTGGGCTTCCCTTACTCACGTGGCGGCTGGCCCTTCTTCCTCTCAGGGCTCCAGGTGTCTGTGCAGGTCTCCAAAACTGCCACCACGAGGAGCAGAGCCGTCTTCTTCCTCTGGTAGTTGGAGCCTGGGCTGAGCGAGGTGATGCTGAGCTGCAGCAGCCATTCTACAAAGCCTGCAGGCAGAAAATGATGCTGGGCTGGGCACCCGTGTGCAAATCCCCTGGGTCTGCAGTGGAGGTGCTGGGGTGGTGGCCTCACCTACTGCCTGCGTGAGCTGCTCCTCTCCCTTGTTCACCTCAGCATCTTGGGGCATCTTCCTTCGCAGCTGGGCCAGTGAGCTGTCCCGCAGCCGGACCAGCGCCTTCTTCACTGCCGCCTGCAGCAGCTGCCGGAATGAGGAGGAGTCGCAGTTGAGGTTGAGGGGCAGGAACTTCTTCAGCAGCCCCAACTCGGTGCATGAGAGGGGCTGGTTGGTGCTGGGGTTGCAGCAGAGGAGACCCAGTGCCGCCAGCCGAATGCCCTCCTCATGGGCACGCAGGCAGCAGGAGAGCCGCTCCAGTGCCTCGCCCTGCAGCGACAGGGTCCCTGCCACGCTCTGCTGCACCTTCAGCAGCGAGACCCAAGCCCGCAGTGATGCTGTGTCCCTGCCGCTGAACTGGGCAGCCAGTGGTGCTGCGGCAGCCGGGAGCTGCCTCAGGGTCCAGACAAGGAGGTGGTTGGAGGCGTTACTCTGCAGGATAGGCAGTGGGGAGCGGAGAGCTTGGGAGAGCAGGGGCAGCCAGCACAGAGCCCACCGCTCTGCCAGAGCTGCCTCCGTGCCTGGCTGCCCGTCCTGCCACTCGGCGCACTGCTGCTGCACCAAGGCCTTGTAGACTTCGGCGGCCGCGGGACACAGGTGGTTGGTGGAAAGGCAGCTCAGGAGGTGCTGTGGCAGGTCCGGGTAGGTGTCCAGCACCTGGGAGAAAGGCAGATGACCATCATCTCCCTGCCAGGCTGAACGCTGCATACAGTGGGGGACAGATCTGGGGCACAGTCCGTACTCTGCAGGCACCCGTGGTACCATCTCTAGTACCCTAGGCTGCTTCAGGCCAGATTTTCATGGACATCGATTGGCAAAAAAAGCAGTTCCCAGGGATGCATCGTTGCTCCTGTAGCTCCCTCCCCTACCAGGGATATTCTCCCTTGGATCCCAGCCCCCCTGGCTGGGAAGGCTGCCTGCCCACATGGCTGAGCTGCGCAGGGGAAGGTGACAGGCAGCAGACAGGGGCTGTGCCACCTCAGCAGCACAGTCAGCCTGGTCTAAGCCTCCCCATCCCCCTGCCTTCCCTACCTGCTGGCTGCCCACGTAGGGGACAATGGCACACAGCGGCACGTATCTGCCTTTGATTTGCCACGGCATTGAGATCACCCTCTGCAGCACCTCTTGGTAGAGGGGTCTCTCCTGATCCTGGAAGTGCTGGCACTCAAGTTGGTAGATCTTCAGGAGCAGTCGGAAGGAGCTGTGGATGAACTCGGACACCCCTTCCACCTAAGAGAAGGACGGCAAGCAGGAGCAGTTAGGGTGGGTTCCCCCTGCTGTCTTGCTGGGTCAGGGCAGACCCTTTGCTTTTCCCATGCCTGTGGACTTTTCAGTACTGGCTGGTAACCACAGGATGAGGAGCTAGGGATGTGGGGACAGCAGGTGGTGAGCCAGCACATCTGGACAGGCTGGGACTGCAGCAGTAGGTGCTGAATGAGAAGGGAGAAGCACTGGAACAGTGTGACAAGTGCCCTGGCTCCGCCAGAGGGCAGCTGTAGGCAAGGTGGTTGGTTGTACCCGGTTGATGAAGTTGAAACAGACAGGGGTGTGTTACGGGTAAGGGAAGAGCAGCCAAGCCAGGTGAAGGAAGGGCTGTTTCTGGCTGCTGTGGCACTGGCCTCCACCACCCTGGACTTACCGGGGTCTCAGCATTATCCCACAGCAGCTGGTTCAGCTGCCGGAGCAGCCTGGAGTCCTGGGCCAGGATGTGGGTCCCCATCAGGCGCCAGATGGCAGGCAGGCTCTCTTGCAGGCGCTGCAGCCACAGGGCACAGGCTGCAAAAGCAAAGAGCACTGCTGCAGCCTGCACCCTGGGACTTGCTTGCCACAGAGCTAGCATGGGCTGCTGCACTTAAGGGCCCAGTGCACAAGGGGAGAAGTTTCCCTGTTAGGTACCCAAGAGCCCGAGAGGGTTAGTGTCCATCACGGTGGAACAGAAATTAGTTTCCAAACCAGCTACCAAGGTCCAGGGAAGCATCTTCCCTGGGCAAAGACGAAGCACCATGGGGTCTCTGTGTATCTTGAGCACAGTGAAACAGCAAACCTTTCCAACCTCCCTGCCATGGCGGGCTTATTGTCTCCTACCATGGAAGCAGTAGTAGTGACAGTCCTTCTGCTCCTTGGTCAGGGCACACACAGTAGGAAAGATTATGTCCAGCAGCAGGCAGGTCTGTGGGAACACAGAGAAAACCCTGCCATGAGACAGAGCACTGCCTAATTTTTCTGCTTTCACAGCAACTTATTGCTACATTTTCCTCCTGTCTAGAAGTCCTCAGCACCTGAGGACTTGGGAGATGCTGGAGATGGGCAGAGCTGGAGGCTGCACTTGGCCCAGGGCAGCCCTGGGTTCATGCCGCAGGAGCACAGGGTGAACGCTGTTGCTGCTTTGCTTTTGCAAGGTCTACTTTGGTACCCCCTAGCTTCTCAGCTCCCCAGGAGAGGAAAATGCCCACTCAGATGTCTTTGGAAAAAGCAGGCTCCTGGCTAATACACTGTGCTCAGCAGGATGTGTGCAACTGCTAGTGTGGAATGGCGCAGCCTGGCTATGTCCCTCAGGGCTCCACAGCCCCTGCCTGCAGCTGCCAGCTTTGTGCAAGGGGCTCTCCACATCCCTGGTCATTGGGTCTGAGCTCTCCTACCTGGTGAGTGAAGCTCTCCAGCTGGCAGCTGAGGATGTCTGACTTGCAGCATGTCAGCAAACCTCGGGTGAGCACCAGCTTCTCCAGCCCATCTGGTTCCAAGACGGAGGGGGTCTCTACCACCACCTCTCCAAATTTCAGCTTCCCAGCACCTGGTTGGGAATGGCTGCATTAGAGGGCAGAAAGATGGCAAACAGAAATGCTGCTCTGCTAGCAAACTGCCCTGGCTCATCCCAGGTGCCCAAGGGAGGTGGCCGGTGGCAGCTGGGGTTCCCAGACCCCAAAGGCAGGACATGGCAGCAGCACCTGGCTTGCACTGCTGGTGAGCAGCACTGGCCTCTGTCCCCTCACACCCAAACACTGTCCCCTTCTGTCCCCACTGTCTCCTTCACCAAAGGCCGACTCGAGCTCAGGACGGAGCACTCACCTCGATCAGAGAGCCTGAAGAGGGCCAGCACAGCACTGGCCCCAAGCTCGGGCTGTGGGGCTGTGTTCACCAGCATGCTCAGGGCTGTGCCCGACAGCAGCCGCGTGTCCTTGTTTGGGGCCTGAACTCACAAGGGAGGCAAAGATACAGCTTAAAACCTTTGGAAAACCAGATCCCATTTAACCCTCCTTCCATGCCTATGCATGCAACTACATAGGGTCCCTCAGACACCCCAGACATTGGGGCTGCTTCTGCAGGCTCACACTGGGGAGGAGAATGAGGAGAGCACCCAGGAAGGACAGCAGCGTTCTGCTCCTTGGGACAAGCAGCACTGTCCTTCCCTAGGGCCGTACACACCTTCCCCCACGCCACTTCCAGCAGCAGCCCCAGCAGGTTCTGCACGGCATCACTCTTCCCAGCTGTGCTCCACACCAGGGGAGCCATGTCCCTCGGCAGCGCCTGGAAGAGCTGGAGGCAGGCCTGGAGGAGAAGGAGGGACAGAGGCTGTGGGGATGGCTGTCAGCATCCCTCACCTCCCAAAAAGCACGATTCCCCAGGGACAGCTATTCAAAGTGGTGTTGCATGCCATATCCCTCCTGGACTTCACTGCCAGTGCTTCCCCCCACCCCTGAAATTTGGCTCTTACCTTAACAGCCAGGTAGCCCCACGTGCTGCTGGGTGTAGGCTGGCTCTGCAGCACCCAGTGCAAGGTGGTGGCCAGGTGCTCCAGCAGTGCGGACAAGTTTTGCCTCCAGTGCTGTCGGCCCAGGCTGCTCTCCTCCAGGAACATGCACACTGTGGGCAAGGGCACAGCATTAGCTCCCAGCCAGCTCTGCTCCTGGTTAAACCAAGGGCTGCACTGCCAGTAAGGGGGGCAAGAATGGGTCTGGGATGCAGGGGATGCTTTGGCGTGGCCGATTCCCCGCCACCCCAGACCAGTGGGTGCTGCTGTGACCTCTGCAGAGATCCTATGGGTCTGGCTGATCTGTAATCCCTGCTCCCTATTCCACAAGTGCAAAGGACCCGTTCTGAGTGAGCGGGAGGTGTCCTGCATGTTGGTGGGGTGGGAGAAGCCCCTGCAGGGGAAGGAGCAGAGACTGACCTGACTGAAGG
Organism: Clamator glandarius; assembly: GCA_033459285.1. Taxonomy (NCBI): domain Eukaryota; kingdom Metazoa; phylum Chordata; class Aves; order Cuculiformes; family Cuculidae; genus Clamator; species Clamator glandarius. The sequence goes on along the minus strand of JAUNZM010001016.1, from coordinate 3,077,843 downwards.
TCTTCAGGAGACAGCACCTGCAGGGACAGAAGGAGAGTTTGTCCTGCATGACGACACACAGGGGCCTGGTGCCTTGGGCAGGAGGGTGCTGGGGTGATCTCACCTCTCCCTGTGCCAGTGTGGCCAGCAGAGTGCCCACCTCCCGGGCCAGCAGGGCCTCCTTCCCCACTGCTAGCAGGGCCACGATCTGCCAAGAAAAGCCTCGAATTAGCCAGTCCACCCAGACCCCCGAGAGGTACACACTGCCATGTGCTTTCAGGGGAGCTCTGCTGTGTCACTGCGGCCTCTTTGCTGGTTAAGGGCACACCACAGCGGGACAGAGCCAGGCAGAACCATTGCTTACACTTGTGTCCTACAGAGCTCTGAAACCACAGTGCAGCCAGTTGTGTTACGGACCTGTTCCAGTTTCTGGAAGGAGCTGGAGCTGCCAGTTGCCTCCATTTGGAAAGCCAGGACGCAGCGGAGCAGGGGCTGCGCCTCCACCTCACTCAGTGCCTGCAGATCCCTGCTCAGAGCCTGTGCCAGCACCACGGCCTCCTCCAGGTGCTTGTCTTTGCATCTTTTGACAGAGCTCCTGAAACGAGACAAGGTTGGTGGCGAGGACACCCTGGTTTGGTTTGGGTCGGGATTGGAGTATCCCCGGATCGGCACGGGTGAGGGTTGGAGAACCCCAGCTCGCTTTGAGTCAGGGTTACATCAGGAACAAATTTTTCATGGAAAGGGTCATTGGGCACTGGCAGAGGCTGCAGGGAGGTGGCTGAATCACCTTTCCTGGGGGTGTTTAAAGGAGGGGTGGACGAGGTGCTGAGGGACATAGTTTAGTGATTGATGGGAACGGTTGGAGTCCGTGATCCAGTGGGTCTTCCCCAACCTGGTGATTCTGTGATTCTCCTCCAGCTACACGGTGGGATGGGGAGGGAACTGCCTGGGAACGAAAACCCTGCAGAGGGAAGCGGGGGGAATGTGGGGCAGGAGGCCCCAAAAACTGCTACAACTTGCTGCCCCGCTGCTGCGGGATGTGCTGGGAGGGGATGAGGGCGGCTCCGTCCCTCCCACCCCGCCCCGGGGGATGCTGAGATACTCGCAAGGGGGCTCCGTGCCGGCGGGTTCCCCCCCCCCGCCTTACCCCGCGAAGAGCCGCAGGCAGCGCAGACAGGCGAGCACGGGCTCCGCGACGCCCAGCGCCTCGTAGAAAGCGGCGCAGGCCCTCGCCTCCCGCTCCGCCGCCATGGCGGCCGCGCGGCCCGAGCCCGCAGCGCCGCCTAGCGCCCGGCCCGGGAACGGCAGCGCCCCCTAGCGCCGGGCCCGGGAACAGCAGCGCCCCCTAGCGCCCAGCCCGGGAACGGCAGCGCCCCCTAGCGCCCGGCCCGGGAACTGCAGCGCCCCCTAGCGCTCAACCCGGGAACAGCAGCGCCCCCTAGCGCCCGGCCGGGCCCCCTAGCACCCAGCTCGGTAACGGCAGCGCCCCCTAGCGCCCGGCCCAGCCCCCTAGCACCCAGCTCGGTAACGGCAGCGCCCCCTAGCGCCCGGCCGGGCCCCCTAGCACTCAGCTCGGTAACGGCAGCGCCCCCTAGCGCCCGGCCGGGCCCCCTAGCACTCAGCTCGGTAACGGCAGCGCCCCCTAGCGCCCGGCCGGGCCCCCTAGCACTCAGCTCGGTAACGGCAGTGCCCCCTAGCGCCCGGCCGGGCCCCCTAGCACTCAGCTCGGTAACGGCAGCGCCCCCTAGCGCCCGGCCGGGCCCCCTAGCACTCAGCTCGGTAACGGCAGCGCCCCCTAGCGCCCGGCCGGGCCCCCTAGCACTCAGCTCGGTAACGGCAGCGCCCCCTAGCGCCCGGCCGGGCCCCCTAGCACTCAGCTCGGTAACGGCAGCGCCCCCTAGCGCCCGGCCCAGCCCTCTAGCACCCAGCTCGGTAACGGCAGCGCCCCCTAGCGCCCGGCCCAGCCCCCTAGCACTCAGCTCGGTAACGGCAGCGCCCCCTAGCGCCCGGCCGGGCCCCCTAGCACTCAGCTCGGTAACGGCAGTGCCCCCTAGCGCCCAGCCCGGCTCGTCTGTCGAGCCTTGTTGCATCAGAGGGAAGGTTGGTCACCCAGAAGCCTCCGGCTATCCCCATAAATCCCCATCCCTGTTAGCCAACATCCATGTAAGTCACCATCCCTGTGATCCAGCATCCCCATAAATCCCTGTCCCTGTTAACCAACATCACCATAAGTCACCATCCTGGTCAGCCAGCATCCCTGTGAGATGACATCCCCATAAATCCCCATCCCTGTTAGCCAACACCCCTATAAGTCACCATCCCAGTCAGCCAGCATTCCCATCAGCCAACACTATTATCACAATAATTGCTGACAGCCAGTGGAGGGACTCCATTTCTTCCTGTGGGATGGAATGGCCTTTGGAGAGAGTCACAGATTTATTACAACACTTCATGTTAATTATCATGAAATCCAAATGGTTTTATTTGGTTTGATTTTGTTGTTTGGTGCAGACTTGACCTACTTTAACAGGCACAATTTGGGGGTTGGGCTAGATGACCTTGAAAGATCTCTTCCACCTAAACTATGATGTCTATGTCTTTATTAAATGCAGTTATAACTCCTGAGTAACGCATGCCACTGCACTGCACCCAGCAGCTATCAAGAAAGTGCTTCTGGCTGGTGTTGACTTTGAAGGATTGTATTTCTGTGGGTTGTTTCTCACAGTGGCCCTGGGGCGAGCGATGGGCATTGGCTCCTTGGGTGAATCGGGTCACAAGCAGCCTGGGAGAGCGCAGCGGGAACAGGCCAGTGCCTGCAGGACCAGAAGGACACCGAGATGTGGCTCCCTGGGTGAGAACTGTACTTGGGGACAAATAAGCCCCAGCCCAGACGTTTTAGCAACATTTGCCAGCAATGTCCATCTCTGGCTGGAGGCCAGTGACAAGTGGGGTTCCCCAGGGCTCAGTGCTGGGTCCAGCCCTGTTCAATGTCTTTATCAATGACCTGGATGAAGGCATCGAGTGCACCCTTAGCAAGTTTGCAGATGATACTAAGCTGGATGGAAGCGTGGATCTCCTGGAGGGTAGGGAGGCTCCAAAGGGATCTGAACAGGCTGGACCACTGGGCAGAGTCCAATGACATGAGGTTTAACAAGGCCAACGGCCGGGTCCTGCACTTGGGACACAACAACCCTGTGCAGCTACAGACTAGGAGAAGTCTGTCTAGAAAGCCGCCTGGAGGAGAAGGACCTGGGGGTGTTGGTTGACAGCGACTGAACATGAGCCAGCAGTGGCCCAGGTAGCCAAGAAGGACAAGGGCATCTTGGCTTGGATCAGAAACGGCGTGGCCAGCAGGTCCAGGGAGGTTCTTCTCCCTCTGTACTCGGCACCGGTGAGACTGCACCTCGAATCCTGTGTTCAGTTCTGGGCCCCTCACCACAAGAAAGATGTTGAGGTTCTGGAGCGAGTCCAGAGAAGAGCAACGAAGCTGGTGAAGGGGCTGGAGAACAGGCCTTATGAGAAGCGACTGAGAGAGCTGGGGGTGTTTAGCCTGGAGAGGAGGAGGCTGAGGGGAGACCTTATTGCTCTCTACAACAACCTGAAAGGAGGTTGTGGAGAGGAGGGAGCTGGGCTCTTCTCCCAAGTGACAGGGGACAGGACGAGAGGGAATGGCCTCAAGCTCTGCCAGGGGAGGTTTAGTCTGAACATTAGGAAAAAAATTTTTAACAGAAAGGGTCACTGGACACTGGCAGAGGCTGCCCAGGGAGGTGGTTGAGTCACCTTCCCTGAAGGTGTTTAAGGGATGGGTGGATGAGGTGCTGAGGGACATGGTTTAGTAATTGGGAATGGTTGGACTCGATGATCTGGTGGGTCTCTTCCAACCTAGTGATTCTATGATTCTATTCTGCTTTAGAAATCAACTGAGATGACCAAATCCAGTTACAGGTCCAGGTTTGCCCTGTCTGCTGCCAATTTCCACGGCTGAAACAGCCCGGCATGTGCGCCAAGTAAGGCAAAGCAGTGTGGGAGGACAGTCCCATCCCTCAGAGCGGCAGCCCTGCTCCCCTTGCACCACGTACACCCCACACAGCTGAGGAACAGGGAGAAGCGCTGCCAAATCAGAGTTCCCACCGGTGCTAGCATCAAGGCAAAGAAGAGGTAAGGGGGAATGCTCCTGTGTTTTGGGATCTGCATTCTCCCATTTCCATCTCCTTGCGCTGCCTGCAGAAGGGAGAGGCTAGGGAGGGAGAAGGGCTTTTTATTTTTTCAGGTTTCACCATAGGAAGGATTTTCAAACCCTATAAATTCACTTTTGACAAGTGAATGGCTAAAGCAGATTAACCTTTTTGCTAATCCTATATAATGGCTTTGGAATCTCCTTAACCAATAAGAAAATGATAAGAGACTGTTTCTTTTCTTTTTATCTATATCTATATTGTACTCCCTTGTCTGTATTTTTTTTTCCTTCTTGTTTTATTTTCCGTCTCTTTTCTATCATGAAATAGCCCAGCGATCCTATCTCCTGCAGGCTCAGTAAACAGAACATCAATAATCCCTTTCCTTTATTCCTCTCCGGTAACAGGGAGCAGAGAAGTGTCTGCCGATTGGGATTTGATTACCAGCGGCTATCAAAAGTCTCTTTGTAAGATCTGGGTCCTAAATCCCATAATTCTTTGATAAAAGAAGTATTACCCGTCCATTTTCTGAAGTGAAAGGTATGGGAGGAATGAAAGAAAGCAATCAGCAGAGATCCTAATAGGTGAAGTGCGTGTGTGGTGGGAAGGCAGGGACGGGCAGGGGAGGCCAGGGATAGGCGTCTTTTGTTGAGGATGGGGAACGAGAATTAATCCTCCTCAGGTCTATGATTGTTACAGAGAGGAGAAAGGGTCAGATCCTGCACCAGCCTGCAGTACATCCCAGCTCACCTGCCCTGCTCTTGCTCCGAACCAGTACATTGTGGAGAGCAGAACCCAGCCCCGCATCCATCTCTTGTATCAGTGTTTGGGCACATGCATAAAAGCTGGGAATGGTTTGCGATGGTCCCGGGAATTAGCACAGCCCCAGTGTCTTTGTGGAGTGCTAACACCTCGCCAGGGCAGCAGTAAACATGTCCAGACTGAGCATCTTCCTCTGAAACCTACAGCAAACCTGTAAAGACTCACAGAGCATGGTTATAATTTCTGTTGTGCCATCGGAATGTTGGAAGGAGAGGCCAATAAAGGGATGGAAGCAAAACCAGTGGTTTGGTTTCAAGTGAGTTTTTACAGCAATATGAAGGTTACAGGTAGAGTGGCTATGGGACATCTCTTCCCGGCACTGGGAGAATGATGGGGTGAGGAAGGGCAGGCAGAAAGCAGGGCCAGGGAGAAAAGAGTGGGGCTGAGCAGGAGCTGGCTCGCCCTTCTGTGCGATGCTGGAGGGGCTTCTGGGCTGTTCAGAGTGAAGACATGGGGACCTTTGAAGTGTAGGGGTTTCACAGCACTCACCTGCAGTTCTCCTCAGGGTACAACACACAGGAATGCTATTTTCTCTTCCCTGCAAATAAACACCTAGTGGGAGTGTGCTTCCCAGTTAGCTCCTGAAGCCTTGCTACTCACTGGGGCTTAAACTGCACTGAGGGGAAGAGAACTTGGGTTTAAACTTTCTTGAGCAACTTGAGTTCAACCACATCTTCTCTATTTTAAGCTAAGCTAACCATTTCGGTTTGAAAGCCAGTTTTCTCTCCTCCTGGAGATTGCATCTGCCAAGCCTTGCTGTTTGCTCTTAGAAGGGTCAGTGCCTGGTGTCCCCTCCTGTCCTGAGTCACTGAGGCCTCACCTCAGTCTCTCTTGCTGGACAGAAGAAGTTGGGAGTTGAACAGTCATCTAATTTATTGAGGGCTTTGAATCCTTACAAAAAGCCTATTGGATTCATGCAAAACCTCTGCATTAGCAATGTGATCAAGGCAGTGGAGGTGGGGGAAAGGGGAAGGAGGGAAAATACAATTTCTCAGTTTTCAGCAGAAAATATATCAACTTTTGCAGAGAGTTCTGGCACAGCCAAAGTCTGTGCTATCATTAAAAATCATTTTTCATTAAGCTGAACTCTCTCCTCTCTCATATTGTATGATATGACAGCTCTCTTTTGATGGGAAAGCTTTTATTTGGCCAGAGAAAGGGATAATTTGCTTCTGTTAAGGAGTTAATCCTCTGTTCCATTTCCGGGCTGGGAACAGCTATCCTCCCCCTTCCTTGGATCAGAGCCTGCAGGACAATGGAGATCATAACCACCTCAAATCTACACCCGAGATGGAGAAATCAGATTTCCTTCTCCAGTCATTTTTGTGGGATTAGCTAAATCTTAGATCCACACTAACCCTTTACAAAGCTGCCAAGATTAGTTAGAATTTGTTTTATTCACAGGGGGGGTTTATGGTTTTCTTTCCAAAGGGATTATATCTCTCTACATATATATATTTGGGGTGGCTTCAGCCATAAAGCAGCTAGGTTAGAAGGAGGAAAAGCACGCGTGTGCATAAAATAAAAACTCAGCTGCAAGAATGACAGTTGCTTGAAATGCCAAGACAAAGCAGCAATTCTGGACAGCTTTGCCAGTCCATTTTAAAAGCTATGTAAGCTGTTTTTTCCCTTGTGAGACCCTACTCTGAAGTCAGCACAGGGAAAACAAACCCCACTCAGCCTGGACCTGCAGCCGCTGCTGCCCGCAGACGATGTCTTCAGAGCCAGCATCGGATGCCAACACTGGCAGCAGTGGCCTCAAGAAGCTGTCTTCATTCAGCATTGAGGACATCCTCTCCAGCCCCACAGAGAAGAGCCCCCGGGTCCTGGTCCCACTGTGCCTCCAGAGCATCTTGGACTACGCACCCAAGGGGCCGTGTGAGCTGGGGGCTAACCCAGCCAGCTCCCTGCAGGAGGAGGAGGAGGAAGAGGAGGAAGAGCTGGAAGGAGCAGGCTGCCACTGCTGCTGCTGTTCTCACATGGGCACCTGTTCCCTGCAGGAATCGTGGAGCTGGATGGGTGAGTGTCTGGGTTTGACTCACGGCGCAGGGCTTGTGGAGAGGCTTGTGCCAGCAGCGGGTGGAGGGGAAATCTTGGGCACTGAGTGACAATACCTGCTGAGACCACCACAGTTTCCTCGGCCCCCAGCTCCAGCAAGCTCAGCTCCACTCTCACCATGGCTCTGGAGAGCGAGCATTTTACCCTGCAATGCCACCAAGCTTTTAAAAGTAGGAGGTGTTCTTTATTATTGGGTATTACTGGTTTGGTGTGGAACACTTGAGAGGATGGTGCCTCGGGGGGTGGAAATTCTCTGAGGAGTGTGGGGGGCCCCTGTGGTCACATTACCCATGTGCAGGAAGCCTGTGCTTCCTGCCAACACTGGCACTGGGGACGTGTCCATGAATGGAAAGAGTTTTGGGCTACATCTAGCAAAATCCTTGCATCTAGAAAGAAAAAAAAATAAATTAGCAAACCCTTAAAGATGCAGATCAAGAACATCCCGAAAATTCAGAAATACCCCGCGTCAGGACTGAAACACAGCTCCTTGCCAGGCTGTGAGTTTATGGCTGCTTTCTGGACCTGGCCACAGTGCAAGTGGTAACTAAACAAGAAAAACCCAGCCAGTGCTCCGATCTGCACACTTCTACCAAAGTTATGCCTGAAGCCCTTCTCTTCCTTGCACAGTGATCACGCAGCTCATCATCCACGCAGCCGAGCAGCTCTCTCCTTCAAATTCCATATTCAACTCGTGCCTGAGCTGCCTTGAGCACAGTGGGTGTTTCAGCCCTCACCCCTAACAGGGCTGCTCTACCTCTCCCCTTGCAGGTGCCCAGTTGCCCTGGCCCATGGGGCTCTTCCACTCGGCAGTCAGGGTCTGCAAGGGTCCCCAGGGGAACCCTAGCGAGCTGCAGACTTTCCATCACATCCAGCGGCGGACACGCCGGCATCGCACCATATTCACTGAGGACCAGCTGCAGGCCCTGGAGACGCTTTTCCATCAGAACCAGTACCCAGACGTCATCACCCGTGAGCACCTGGCAAATCGCATACACTTGAAGGAGGAGAGGGTAGAGGTGAGATCCTGCTGCTCGGTGAGGTGCTGTTTGCTGCAGCCCCTGAGAACACAGACCAAGGCACTGCACCATCTTCTCGAGGAGGTGCAGACCCAGGGCTTCATTTTAAAACATACTTTTGGGTTATTGACAAAATGCACTTTAGGTTTGGCAAGGGATGGAAGAATATACAAACAGTTCTCCCAGGCTGATTTATTTTCTGGCGCCTGGTCCCATAACCTCACATGCTTCTTCTGACCTAGAATTACCTACATGAACACACAGACAAGCCCAGTTTGCTCAACCCCAGCATTCAAGTGTATGCTTTTTATTATGTGACCTGTATGACTTCTGAATTTGCCCGGGGGCAGCTCCCTTGTGCTCCTTCCGTACATCTGAGCGGGTTTGTGGGGGAGGGATAGATTAAATTTTGCATCAAACTTTTATATTGGGAACATACTGCAGTATCCTAAAGCTCACACTGTGCTGCCCAGGAGGGTAACTGCCCACCCCCTCTCAGGAACACACAAAATGCAGAACTTCTTCTTTTCTTGTTTCGTCCTCTCTAGGTTTGGTTTAAGAACCGGCGGGCCAAGTGGCGGCATCAGAAGAGGGTATCTGCTTCAGCGCTGGTCCTTCAGGGCCCCACAAAGCCCTCTGAGGAGAACTGTTAGCAGTCACAGGCTGCACTGCAGCAGATGAATGCCAAGAGCACCCATGTCCATAGCCAAAAAGTTCCGTACGGGCTGGCCGGGGGGAGGGCTAGTGCAGCAAGGAGGGGGATCCATCACTCCCAGGGGAGAGGGCAGGCACTTTCACCTCCCAGTCTCTCTTCCAAATCGGGTTCACACAGCCAATAACCCGCAGGGCACAACCCTCAGGTGCTTCAGCAGGAATTGCTGCCCAAAGCCAGAGCAGGGACCAAGCTGCCACTGCGTTACCTGTGCGGCCTCGGAGGGGAGGCCTCTGCTGTCTTTGCCCTGTGTGGGCAGCGTTTGTGTGCGTTTCCCTACTGTAGAGCTGCAAAACACTCTGTGAATGAATGTTTCCTGCTTTTTATTCGTCATTGAGGGTTGAACGTCCTGAGCAGGGACCTCACTCTTTGCAAAGAGGCTGGGGGGCTGAGAGGGGGGTCCTGGCCATGGGTGAGGATTGAGAGGAGACCCCCAGCCGTGGGGCTGGGCTGCAGAGGGGTGGCCTGGGAATCAGTGGGTCGGTAACACCACCCTGTCCGTGGGGCTGCAGAACAGCGGGTCGGTAACGCTGCCCTGTCCGTGGGGCTAGAAATCAGCGGGTCAGTAACACCGCCCTGTTCATGAGGCTGTAGAACAGCGGGTCGGCAACATCGCCCTGTCCATGGGGCTGTAGAACAGCGGGTCGGCAACATCGCCCTGTCCACGGGGCTGTAGAACAGCGGGTCGGTAACGCTTCCCCGTCCCTGGCGCTGGAAATCAGCGTTCCTTCCCGGTACCACCGGCAGCTCGGCCCCCGGCGGGTCCTCCCGGGCGGCAGGGGGCGCTGCGGCCGCGAGCGCCTGTGCTGGGCGGGGCGCTGCGGCTCCGCGCGGCTCAGTGACGTCACGACGGCGGCCGAGGAGGGTCGGGGCTGGTGGCGGAGCCCGGGAGCTCGCGCTATGGAGGCGACTCCGGCGGCTCCGGCTCCAACGGCCTCCGCCAGCACAGCCCTGGTGGCGGTGAGGGAGGCGGCCCCAGCTGCCCCCAAGCGCGCGAAGAAGATTCTGGATGAGGAGGCCTACATCGAGGTAGGCCTGGGCCTGGAGCCGAGGCAGGGACTGGGGCCGAGACCGAGACCGAGGCCTGGGCCGGGGTCGGGACCGGAGCACAGGAAGACGTGCCGAGCATCTGGCCTGAGCGGAGCATATGACCGTGCTGTTTCTCTCTGTAACAGAGTTTGGAGAAGATCATTCAGCGAGACTTTTTCCCGGATGTGGAGAAGTTGCGTGCGCAGAAGGAATACCTGGAGGCTGAAGAAAATGGTGACTTGGAGAAAATGAGGCAAATCGCTATCAAGTTTGGCTCCTCCTTGGGCAAATCGTCAAGGGACACACCAGCACCCTGTAAGAATTGGTTCACTGGGACTTTATATCTGATATCCCTACTCTGGTTTATCTAACTTTGTACAGGTAATGTTTATCCTAAAGGTTCAAGATGGAAGTTGTGTGGCAGTTACTGTAGCAGACTGGGTAGTAGCCAGTATCCAATGGCTGCTGCTGAATTCCTCTTTGGTGATGTCTGATAAGACCTTCTGGAGGGCATGGTATTGAAATACCAACTAGCATTCCTCATAGGCATCTTTTGCCAAGTTCTAGCTCCTTAGGGAACATTACATGCTCTGTCATATTATACTGTCAGATAAGCTGTGCTTTGCATCATTTTTGTAATGTGGGAGGTTCTTATTGCATCTGCAGACCTCTGAGATTTCCATATCCTGGGCATAGATGCTGTTGGAAGCTGGTGGTGATCAGAGGTTCTCGCAACAGGCATTCAGTGCTCCCTGTTTTGTTTGCTGTCTCCATGCTCAGGTGTTTCTTGTTCTGGTGCCCAGTTCCTAGCCAGTTCTCACTGTGGGGTTTAAGTCACCTATGTTCTTGTGGCAAAGGGCAGGTGTCACCAAGTGGTTTCCCTGCCTCCCCTCCCACGGGGGCTGGCCTTGGCCTTGCATGGGGTTATTAATGCTACTGCTTGCTTCTGTTGGCAAAAGCTGTAGGCAAGGTGGCAAATATGCTGGGCTGTGGCACTCCTGTGATTTTTTACCAGAAGGAGAAAAATAACATGTTAGATGAGAGCAAAATTTTGTTCTGTGGTTGGGGCAGCGCTGAATATGGCATTTGGGTTTTTTTTCGTGTATTTTTAATTAAATAATTGTTCGGTAATACATCTTCTGTGACTTTCTGTCACAGATGTTACTCCAGCCACGTTTGAAACCCCAGAAGTGCATCCAGGTGGCCTTCCATTGGGGAATAAATCCAAAGCTGGCATGAAGGCTGCAGAGGAAGGTAGGAGAATGATGTTTCTCTAGCTGAATTCTTCATCAGCATGAAAATACTTCTGTGAGCTCTGTCTTCTGTAAGGGTTTTGGATATTTAGCACTTGTTCAGCAACTTCCTTTTAGTGGGTAAAAAATGATTGCTCTGAAGTTGAACCTGGTGTAATGTTTTAAATTGTGTGTGAATGCTTAATTATGGGCATGTCTGTGGCTGAGTAAATTCTTGATCTCTTTGAAGGCAGTAAATTTTTCTTGTGCCACCTGAAATTAATTCTGTAAGTAAGCAACAATTGCAGGTGTGGAGTAATTAATATATTATGTTAAAAATGTCTGCTGGCAGATGGCCACCTGTGTGTTTCCCCTTTAGCACAAATAGCTAGAAATGCCCTAAGCGATTTTATGTGAAAGTTGGCTATGTGTCTTGCAAAAAATGGAAGCTATCATTGTGCCCCTGTGTGTGTATATGATTTTTTTCTTGTTAGGAGAAGCAGAAAAAGATGATAAAGATACACTTCCCAGTCTGGACAGCTTCTTAGCAAAACATACAAGCGAAGATAATGCTTCATTTGAGCAGATCATGGAAGTGGCAAAAGAGAAAGAGAAAGTCAAGCATGCTTGGCTATATAGTGCGGAAGAGGAGTATGCCCAGGTGAGGAAGTGGCTCGGCTGTACCTCTGTTTTCTGAAAGTGAAGCAGCAAGGACGTACCATTTTACTGTATTTCTTTCTTGTTGGATTAAATTGAATATTATCTTTTCTTCTGTTTTCAATTTCTGCTATAAATACTGATGAGAATTCCTTGGCTTTGAGAGTGGAGCTATTGCGTTATACTGTTGAATTACTCCTGATATTAAATAAGAATAGAAAGATGTTGATTTTGAATAGAAAGGGTGTGGGGTGGTTGTATCTAAATCTCAGCTAATCCTGGGTTTTCTGGGTCCCGTGGCAGCTCACTGCTTCCTTTTGCAGTGCTGTTTTTTTCCCCATCTGTAATACCAGAATGGTGTTGATGTAGTTGCTGGGAATCTGTCTTTTCCAAAAGCTTTGTGATTGGGAAGTGCTAGTAGTGCCTTTCTTGGCAGTGTCTTACTTAAGCAGCACTAACAAGGTGAGCAGCTGAGAACAGTTCCTGTGGTTTGTCCATCAGCCCTTTATTAATTGGAGTGAGGTTGTGTTCCCTGATTTCAGTTTTCTATTCTATTACCAGTACTGCTCCGTGCAGCCACTGGTGTACAGTGCTGTGCAGAGTACGGCTGCCACGCTGTCTCCCTCTGTGGGCTTTGTGGGAGGCTCAGAGCTGTCCTGGGCTGCCCTGTCTGTCTCCACTGGCACTGTTGCCAGTTGTGTCAGTGCTGGATATGAGCTGCAGCAGCTTTTAATGAAGTTTGGCACTGGCATATGAGTGTTTGCTGCTGCTGCTGCTGTTGTGAATGTTGTGGTTTTTATCCCAACTAATGTAAAACCTCAGGGTCCATTACAATAAAAATGCCCTCTGTGACTCTGTATGCATCTTATTTGCTTGAGAGCTTTCATCCAGGATTAAAAGGCTGGCAGCAGAAGAACATTCCCAAAGTACAGGGATTGGTTTAGGTCAAGGTGGAATTGCCAGAGGTGGTCTTGTGCTGATGTTTTCCTGCCAGCTGTCACTGTCTTCAGACCTTGCATTTCCTTGTGCAGCATGCCTGGCTGTGTAGCACACAGCTTCATCATGCCTCATTCAACATATTTGGTGGCAATACTGCTGCTTAAATGGATGAGGATGATGCCTACTAAAGACAACGCCAGCTGATGTCTTTATAGCTTCTGACAGTAATTGTCACATTTAATTGGTGTGAGAATTTTATAATGGAGTAACAGTGGGAGCTGATTGTTTTCTGTTGGTTTCTTGTTGTCAGTGATGCTTGTGTGCTTGTAAGAGCGCGCAGGTCATTGTGTGAACACATATGTTTCCATACTTGTACTGCCTATGGAAATGTTAGACAGCTGTCAGATTATTGAAGTGTCCGCTCTTTGTTACTGCTCACCTCAGCTAGGACAGCGTTCACTAGACCAGGGTGGTACAGGCATTCTCCCAAGAAGACCCGGGAGAATGCCCTTCTGTTGGATGGAAGTGTCCTATGTTTCTCTTACATTAGTTAGCAGTGAATGCCTCATTTCTGTTTTGATTACTGTATAGAGAATAAACAGAAAAAGTTTGAACCACCAGAGTGTTGTTACAAGATGTAATGAAGTCATAAACATAATCTTTCTGAGAAGTTAATTCTGTAGTTCTCACTTGATTCTGTAGCAGAGCTGTGTATGAACTTGTTTCAAGCTCACCTGGGAGCAGGGTGGTTCCTCAAACTCCCCTTGCCAGCAGGAGAGTGCTTGTGCCATGCCACATGCAAAGTGTTCTAGGGCAGGTAGCTGCATGCGTGAATGAGCTCTCAGAGTTGTGTGTGCCTGTTGAAAAGATTGCAGGACTCTGTTTCACACCTGATTTTTTTCTTTCTTCCCCCCTTTTAAATTTTTTTTAATTTTAACCAGCGACGAAGTGAGAACCTGGCACTTCCTTCAGCAGAGCAGCAAGCTCTGGAGAATGTGAAAGCTGGACTGGAGACCTGGGAGTACACAGCTCGAAACACCCTGATGTATTATCCAACAGGTGGGGTGTGCAGGTTTCTTGGGAGAGACATTGGTTCTAGGTGGATTGACCCAAAAAAATGCTTACAGCACTTCCATGGATGACTGAGCAGCTCTTACTGATAACGCTGCACTGTTTCGTTTCTGAACCGCAGATATGTAAAGTTGTTTTTAAAAGTCTGTTTTTTTCTTTTCTTGCTTGGACCTTGCTCCTTTGCCTCTGGTTGCAAAGTTTTTCATTATGTTCTATTTGTCATTGAGAAACTCATTATCTGTATTACAGAAGCACTCGTTTTCATGAGTCAGAGCTCTTCCTGCTCTGGTCTCTCTTATTTATAAGCACTTTCTTGTTATCTTTACTCATTCTTTTTTTCTGCTCAGAGTGCTACTTGGGCTTGTTGGTTCCTTGATTGCTATAGAAAACTATAATTTTGTAAGTGCAGTTCTTGTTTTTGCTGTAAAATTACAAATAGTAATTTTGCAAACTAGTGAAGTAGAGGAAAGGAATTCTTGTTGACTTTCCTTAAAGAAGAAAAATCTGATCTTAATTTATAGATTTCAGGTGTTAAAATGTACATGTTTAGATTTTGTCTTAGAAGACTGGAGATACATTCTGCAGTCACTGATGGATTCAGCGTGGTGTAGGAGTGTGTGGCAAGTGTTGTGGTGGTTGGGAGCTTTAGAGCACACTGCCTGGTGTTACCTGAGCCCTTTCTTAAAAGACATTTTGCTTTTCAAGGTGTTCCTGATGAGGATGAGGTATTTAAGAAGCCCAGGGAAGTTGTCCATCGAAACACTCGTTTTGTGAAGGATCCTTTTAGTCAAGCCGTGAGCAAATCACAGCTCCAACAAGCTGCAGCCCTCAATGCTCAGGTTGGATAATTTTGCTTCTTCTGACTAAAAGCTTGTTAGACTGTCTTTTGGTGTTGTTCATCAGCTAGGAGAACTGTGTGTGCGCCAGGTACAGCTGACGCATGCCTTTCTCCACATGAAAGGTGTTGTCTTTTTTATTTCAGTACAAATTGGGCAAAGTGGGGCCAGATGGGAAAGAACTGATACCCCAAGAGTCTCCAAAAGTGAATGGGTATGGATTTGTGGCTACACCCTCTCCTGCCCCTGGTAAGAGGGATTTCTTTTTTTTTGTCTAACTTAAGAGGACTGCTACTGCTCTTATTTTGATGCTCTGTTCAATACTGAGGTATCATTGGTTTATGCAAGGAGGTAAGCCTTCTATCAGTTAGCTGAGTGATGGTTCAGCCTGCCTTGCAGGGATGTGGCACATCTCACTCCATTCATGATCTAACCCACTGCTTTCCAACAGGTCTGTTGCTTTCTAGGTTCTTTCTTGGTCAGAACACACTTCTGTATTAAAGATTGCTGTTGTTTAGATCTATGAGCCACAGGATACTTTTCAGTTAGAACAAACTGATTGTTGAAATGTGGTATCTGAATTTTTAGCTCTTCTTCACCAGCCATTATGTTTTCCTGTCTTTTGTTACGATGTTGAAAGGTGAACATATTGAGGCTTTTCCTCTGGAAAGCCTGTAGGTGGCACTTGGAGCATACCTCTCTTCCCCATTGTAAATGCCTTTTCCAGACCCTGGACAACAGGATTTTCTAGGCAATGACTTAATCAGCCTCATGGAATCTGGTTTACAGTTGCAGCTGCTACACAAGGTGTAATCGCAGTTTGGTACAGGCTAACGTCAAGATGAATTGAGGGTACATTTGGTCTCTGCCTGTTTTCTGTGTTAAAAAGAAAAAGCTCCCTAAATGGGAAAATAAACACATGGAAAGGACAGTGCTTATGTGTTGTGACACAGCCACAGGAAATCCTGCAAGTTTGAGGTCGTGCTCTTTTAATGGGAACCACATATTAACTGTGCAATGTTGGTGGTGATTTCCTCTGCAGTGAGGGGCTTTTCAATGCGTGGATCAATTTAGTGCGCTTCATAATTTGCTTCTCTGGATTTCTTTTGGTGAACAAATAGCCAGACATCTTGCATGAGCATGACTTTTTAAATTTGTTTTTAGGTGTGAATGAGTCTCCTTTTATGACATGGGGTGAAATAGAAAGCACCCCTTTGCGCCTAGAAGGGTCAGAAACACCTTATGTGGACAGAACACCTGGACCAGCCTTCAAGGTATTCTGTGTCAAGAGTCACCTTGTCATTCTTCTTGGGGGGAGGGAGGAGGAGGGAAAGATTGAGAAGCGAAAGGCAAGTGAGAAAGTAATAGATTAACATTGTTGTGGGAGTGTGACACATCTCTGGGCTATGTTCCCAGTCCTTGACACCGATAATCCAGGTTCTGCTTGGAGGGTGGAGGTGGACATGGCTCCATGTGAGAGCTGCTTGGTGGAGATACCTGAAGTGAGTTGACAGGAGAGTGAGGCTCATCATTTGATGATGAGCCCAGATAGAGGGGCTTGCAGAAGAAGCTAACAAGATGCTCAGTTTCTCTGATTTTAATGAATGAAGGGGTAGAAATTGTAGGATTTTCTTCTGCCTTGATCTTCTGGCTGTCACAGCATGAGGCAAGTGTATCTCTTGAGAGCAGAAGATGCGCTCTAGCTTTGCGTGATCTTGTGTGCCACCCATCTCCTGGCGTTGTTGAATATGGGCTGTCTGAGACCCTTAGATTTAGAAAGGTGTTGTTGGCTATATGTGCCTCTGGTCAGACTCTGAGGCCCTTGGCAGGTTCTCCTGCTGTTTAGCAATGTCTGTTTGCCTGGGAGCTGGCTGGCTGCAGGCCAGGCAAGACAGAGATGAAATTGTTTGTCTAGGAGAGACAGCAGGGGGAAATGCCAGAGGTAATGGCTGCTTCCTTGACTGAACTGGTTTTACCATTTTTGTTACTTGCTGAGGATGGTTGAAGGTCTCTTTGTGTTCTCTCTGGCAGCAGAGAGGCGTGGGCTGGCCCTAGTGCTCCCTGGTTTAGATCCCTGTAGGCTGGAATCCCACTGTGGAGGTGCTTTGACCCATTTATGCGGCTCTCAATCTGAGTGCCTTGGTGAATTAACTGTGCAATGCATTTATAGATCTTGGAGCCTGGGCGCCGTGAGAGGTTGGGACTCAAGATGGCCAATGAAGTGGCAGCTAAAAACCGAGCAAAGAAGCAGGAGGCGCTTCGCAAAGTGACAGAAAACTTGGCCAGGTGAGACTCCTGTGCTGATGACTCAGCTTGGGATGGGTGTTTTCTGATGAGAATTAAATCGACCTACATAGAAAAGGAGAAATGATAAGAATAACTTAAGCAGTTCCAGTGTAGTCAAACTGGAAGGTTTTAGAAGTTAACAAGCTTAATTCCTAAGGGAAGATGGCTGGTGGCCGTCCCTGATACTCCTTGTTGTCAGTATTATTGTTCTGCCCTACAGCCTCTCAGCAGTAGCTCTGGATTGGTGTCTTGCCTCATTGCAAATGGGAAACGTGATAAGGCTGGCTTGGCTGGATCATGGGAAGAATGGAAGGGGCAGGCAGCACCTCTCAGGATGGGAGCGGTGTAGCTTTCTCTATCGCTTATCTAGAGAGACAGGCTGCCTTTGCGTGCAGGCAGAATGATTTCTGCGGCCAGTGGGTCTAGTCTGTGGCGGGGAGTGGATAGTGAGCTCGTCTGTGGAGGCATCGATGCTCTTCCTGATAAATGGCAGTTATTTACTGTAAAATCTTTTAAAAGTGTTTATTCTGTTGCAGCCTCACTCCAAAAGGACTAAGCCCGGCAATGTCACCAGCTTTGCAGAGACTAGTAAACAGGACTGCAAGTAAATACACCGACAAGGCCCTGCGAGCCAGCTATACTCCTTCCCCAGCCCACACAGGAACTCCTGGTTACAAGACCCCAGCAAATGGGCCTCATACTCCCACGAGCACCCCACAGTCTCGGACAATATCTCAGACACCAGTTTCTCAGGATACTACATCTATCACAGACAATTTACTGCAGCTTCCGAAAAGAAAGAAGGCATCTGATTTCTTCTGAATATTCCAGCCACCAGCAAGGAGATGGTGAATTGACTGTACTCAGCTGTTTGCAAATGGGATGGTGTGAGCCATTCCTAGTGAGGGCTGTCTAGATACAGCTGCCAGAAGGGAAGCCAGTGATTACAAAGTCTGGGACCAGCACTACTCTAGTCTGTGAAGGTAAAATACAGTGTGTGTGTATATATATATATATTGTTTTTGGAAACGGTGTCTCCTGTTGTGATATAATTCCCCTTGGAACTGCATGGGTAGGATGTGTGCGGCTGCTGTAGCAAAAGGATGCATCCTGCAGTGGCGGAGAAGATTTTATAATTTTTTTAAAGAGCTATTTTTCTTTTTAAGATGGCCGTGCATTTAAATACGTTTCTGTACAGATATATCTATCTATTTATAAAACGTGGTAAACCTTCCTAAAATGTTGAACTGGACTTTTCTTCCAGCTTGTCAAACTTCTTTAGTTTTGGGCTTTGCAGAAAAGGAGTTAGAACCATGCATATATCGAGACATGACCCATAATTTTAGAGGGCTTCTCTTTAATTTAAGTGGAGTTTAAACTGATGCTCTTGAACATACAGTGTACCTGTCAGGAGAATTGGTATACAGAATCATATCATGATTGGTATTGTGAGGGACCTTAAACCCTATCCAGTTCCAAACCCCTTGCTATGGATCACCCTCAACACGTCCCACTGGATCAGGTTGTTCCAAGCCTCATCCAACCTGGCCTTGAACACCTCCAGGGATGGGGCAGCCATGACTTCTCTGGGCAACCTATGCCAGTGCCTCATCAGTCTCACAAGAAAACATTTCTGCATAATTTCTAATCTAGATCTTCCCCTCTTTTCTCTTAAAACCATCCTCCCTCACCGTACCCCTGCCCTCCTTGATCAAGAGCCGCTCCCCAGCTTTCCTGTAATCCCCACCTTTCAGTACTGGGAGGCTACTATAAGGTCTGCCTGAAGCCTTCTCTTCTCTAGGCTGAGTAAACACAACTGGGAGGACATTATGGAAACTGTGCGTTCAGTTTCAGACATCCATTCACACTTCCTAACAACCTGCTTTATTACTGAATCCAAAATGTGGCTGATGCACTTGTGAATTCTGCAGCCTGTGTAGTCAGTAGCTTGAGAAACGTGAGCATAAGCTGTTAAGTGTCAGCAGTACTGAAAAAAACTACCCGGTGTATTTTGACAGTGACTTCTTATCCCCACAAGCCATATCAGAGCCAGGTCTTTTGAGAATAAGACTGTTAAGCTGTTGATTCACCTCAGCAGGGGTACTGTCTTCTGGTTTTGTGCTCCATAAAGCAAAAGGTGAGGATGGTGGCTGAAAGGGTCCAGAGAAGCTCAAGTTGAGAACCAGCAGTTTGCAAGTTAAATCACTCTGTGTCGTTAAAACCAGCCTTTCTTGAGGGAGGATCATGTTATTTCCTTTCCTTTCCTTTCCCTTTTGCAGAATGAGATTTGGCCTGCTGCTTGTCCGTAGGCCTTTTTTCACGCAAGTTTTGGGAACACTCTCCCTCTTCTGCAGCTGGCAGATGGGAAGGGGCTGTGGATCTTGGAGTCTGCAACCATGCGTGTTTCAAAACTTCATCTATATGCATCCTCTGAGTCACATTGGGCTGGAGCAAGCGGTAAATGAGGTCTTTGCATTCTGCAGTCAGGTACTTTGACTCGGGGAAAGTAAACTTGCGCTGTTTCTGACAACGTATCATTTTCCTGACACTGGAATCGTCAAAGGGCATTAAAGCATAGACCATTATGTACAGGATGACACCCAGGCTCCATATGTCAGAAATCCTGGGGTCATAAGGCACACCCTCTAGCACTTCAGGGGCTGCATATGCAGCAGTGCCGCAGTAGGTATTGCTGAGAATAGTTTTTCCACTTTCATCCCGAGACAAACGTTTGGAAAAGCCGAAATCGGCCAGCTTCGTGTTGAGGTCTTCATCAAGAATGATGTTTTCACATTTCAGATCCCTGTGAGCAAAGTCCAAGTCGTGGCAATGCTTGACAGCAGAAGCCAACTGCAGAAACTTGACACGAGCCACGTCCTCTTCCATAGCTCCCCTGGTCCTGATGTAGTCCAGGAGGTTTCCCTTTTTCCCCAGCTCCATTACAATGTACACTTTCCCAAATGATGTGTCAAAAATCTCATGGATTTTGATGATTGAGGGGTGCTGTAAACACGTCAAAGCCTCAAGTTCCCTGGGAATAAACCTTTTCTGTAAGTCCTGAGAAGCTTTGGTCTTGTCGATTATCTTGATGGCAACTAGGTGTTTCAGCCGGCTGCAGTAGGCAGATTTCACCTTGCTATAAGAGCCTTTTCCCAATGTCTCCTTCAGTTGGTAGCCTTTCTGTCCAAGGATCTTGGTGTCATTCATGGTGGCAGTGCTGGTGTGCATCGTGCGTGGGGATTGGAGACGTGCCCATGCACTATGGTGGCTGCCCAGCACTCTACTGCAGCAGGTGGGCAGGCACCCAGTGCTGGCCACTGGGTGATGTCACAGAGGGAGCTCTTGGAAGGACCTTCTAGTTCTTCTGTAGCGCTACTGGGTGATGTCACAAAGGCAAAACTGAACATCAGGTCACTGAGAGGCACTGACTGTGCTTTGCCGTCTTCATAAAATGATTGTTAGATTTACTTCTGCTAACAGGATGGAAGTAGCTTAGCAGCTTTTCTTTCCTGAAGTTTGCTGAAGTCTTTGTCTGTCTCAGATTATCTTTCAAGTCCTGTATGGGCTTGCTCCTTGTCAGCCAGCTTTCCATAGGAGGGATGGGATGCTACTTTACTTGTCTTCTCTGGGGCTGTGTTTAAGAACTGTGTTTTCCCTCATGAGCTTGTTAGGAGAAGGAGGTGCCTTACGTTCCTGTCCGCGTTCATCCAGCCCCTTTGTAGCTCCCATGGTTGCCTGCTTTTGTGAGCTTCCTACTGGCTTTTTGTTAAGCCCGTACTCAGTGGAGGAATCGTGTTTTGGCTTCCAGCTTCTGGTGTTCTTGAGAAAATCTCGCACCCAACACCTTCCTCAGAAGGGCTCTGAGGATGACTGGTTCACATGTTGATCGCTTCACTGTAATCGGCCTCTGGGGCTTTTTGCTTTGTGCTGATTTCAGGTTTTTTTAGATTTGTTTCTACAGTTGCTATGGGTTTGAGTCCAAAGAATGGATGGTGCTCATAATACAGGCACTAGAAACAATCCTGCTTCCTCCACCAGCACCGATGGCAATCTCGTTCTGAAGAGCAGAAGTGGTACTTCTGACACCCAGCTTGGTTTTTCCTCCCAACCTTTCAAACTTTTAGCTGATTTTTATAATTGGTAAAAAAAAAATGAATGGTTTCAGCCACACAGAACCTGCGCTTGGAGCTGTGGTTGCGCCAGTACGAGCTGACCTCTGAGGGGGCGATGAATACTTGTGTGGTGTGACCCAGTCTGGAGAAACACTGAGCACCTTCTAGCAGGAAGCAGATGTAACCAATCTGTACACTCGCACCACACTGGAGTACGAGACAGCCTGCTAACAGTCTTGACATTTGCCATAATCAAGTGATGTTTATCCAGGGAGCATCCATGAAGATCTTACGCTGCTCTTTGAACAGTGCCTGCAGCCTCTGTAGTGTCTGGGATGTTTGGTGCCATGTTTATGTTGATGGAGAGCTTCCTCTTGCACAGTTTCCACTGCTGTTTCCAAAACTCATCCCTGACTGAAACCCCTTAATAAGGGACTCGAGTATTCTAGTGCACCTTGTGAAAATAAGTTGATTGACATGAATGGTGTTGCTAGGATTCACGACTGCAAGAAATCAGTAATTTTTGCTTTCTTTAGTTCAGAAACAGGTGAAGGCTGTTTTGTCATTAAGCAAGCAAATTGTTCTCAGGTACTTGTGAATGAACGCAAAGGGAACACAGTTACTCATGTTCCTGTACTTTCAGAGGTGATCTTTAAGGACTGAACTGGCTAAGTAACAGTGATGTAATTAGAGAATTGCTGGGCTCTTTGTTGCCAGATTCATTGCCACTGCAGCACCAGCAGGTAATGTGCCTTACGGGGCCAAATCCAACATCAATAAAAAGTCTTGGTTGACTATGACTTGTGATTATTATTTTTTTTTGTCCTGTTCTTCAGAGGGTTGTTTTCCTTTCACTATTCCTTGTTTTCTGCATTTTCCAATCTGCAAGGCCAAAGCGTGCTTCCTCCCTTAGCTAAAAGAGCTGGAGCTTTCCTAGTGCTGCAGAGGTGGTTGGTGGTGAGCAGGGGCAGCAGTGGGGCTCTCTGGAGTGGCAGGGCTGGCTGTGGTAGGTGGGTCACCAGCTTCTTGCCAGAAATTGTGGGAGCTCCAACAGACCTGGGGGTTTAACAGCATCATGTGTAGAAGCTGAGAGTACTTGCACATGCAGTTTGAAGCTTGGCTCCTTGCTCCACGCAGGAAAGAATATGGGAGACCATAGGGATTCTTGTTCTTGTAAATAGACGGGAAAGAGAAGGGCTATGGTTTATTTGGGGCACAGCAGGGTGTAATTCTTACAGAGAAAGTCACAAGAAGAGTTAGTGAATAGCCAGTGAGGACAAGGGTGAGTTGCTGTAAGTTGGACGAAGAACCAGGCTCAGATGCCTTAGAGAAGCAAAACATTGATTTCACCAGAGATGAGTGCTGCTCCTTTCTTTGTGGGGCACAGGTAACAAAATGCAGAGCAGCAGACAAGCAGAACACCAGGCTTAGGCAAGGTGAGTAAGTGAAAAGAGAAACTCTCATCATCATCTTACACTATGCATTGAGCCAGGCTGAAGGGACTGGGAGTGGTGGGGCATTGCCTCGGGGTGGGAGGTTGTGGTCCAGCTTCAATTCACCGATCCTATGCAGCCCACGTGAGCTGTGTCTGCAGCAAGGAGTAGTCTGCGATGAGTCTTCCCGAAGGACCCAAGCCCCAGGCTGGTTCGCTCTACACTTTGTCTTCAGGGACAAGAGGCTTTCCCTGGGGCAGAGGCAATCACCCCTGCCATGGTGGTGGGGCTGCAGCTTCGTGCTCTCTGAAAGCTGGTTCCAGTACAGGCTGGAGTCTGCGCTGCTTTCTGCTATCTTGATTATTTGTATCAGAAGGGAAGCTGTGGTTGGAGGACTTTGTTGTTTTGGAGAACTTGGCTATTCCTCTGCAAAAATCACTGAGGACAGAGAGAGAGATGGAGCGATTCCCGCTTCTTCGTATTTGCATTTGTTTCCTCAATCCCAGCTCGCTGTGGCTGGACTCCCAGCAGGTGCTGCAAACACCAGCCACCCTAGGGTGAGAGCTGGCTTCAGCCATCCTCCTAGTGCCTCCACTTCCCTCTGCTCCTCCTGGGGACAGCAGATTTTCTTCAGTGCTCATGAGGCACAGGTGATCTGCACTCACTGGTTAAAGAAACATCTGCTCCCAGTAGGAAACTTACAGTGCCTGGGATGTGCCAGCTCCTGCACCTCATCCAGGGCCTCTGCAATCCCCTAACAGATCTCTGACAGCATTACAGCAACCGGCCCTGGGAAATGAGTGGCTCTCACCCTTCACCTTCGTGCTGCTGCGTGGCTGGATGGTTCATCGCCTGTTTGCTCATGGGTGCTGTGTGGGTTGCTGTGCTTGCCTGGCTCACGTGTGTGCTCCAGACCTGCCTCTGATCAGAGCTAGTGGGGTGTCGTGGTGTGGAGAGATGAGATCTGCCTTTCCTTGGGACAAAAGCCAGGGACAAGCAGCGTGTGCCCTATTCTCACCGTGGAGGCACTGCAGGACATTTATTTATACACTGGCACGTATGGTCTAATACCCAGACCCAGGGTGTTGTGGGCTTGGAGTGGATAAGGAATGTCCTGGATCAATCCGGGGTTGGTGCGTGCAGCTGGGCTGCAGGAAGTCAGGCTGGGAACAGCCTCCTCCCACAACATCCCTTGGGAGGAACAAAGCTGGGGCGTTTGATGCTTGCACTTCATGATGGAAGATGTTGTCACGCTTCAGGTCCCCATGGATGCTCGGATCATGACAGCGTTTGGCAGCACGTGAGGACTGGCAAAATGGGTTTTGGCCTGAATCTTGAGGCTACGCCCTGCTGCTGTGACACACCAGCAGGTCCCCAAGCACGTGTCTCTGCCATGAGCTTTCCTGGCGCCCTGTGGGGTGAGCTCTGGGCTTGCTGCTGCCCCAGCACCAGGGAACAACCCCTCCAAGGTCTTGGTGGGCACCACTTTCTGCTGTGACATTAAACTCCCCATTAAGCTTTGGAAAAAGCACCTTCCTGTTGCTTTTGACCTGAGAATGGCAACGGTTCCAGTGGGGCTGGAGGTAGCAGGTGCCCGAGAGAAGCTTCCACCCACCTGCCTGCAATTTGGCAACCAGTACTTGGCCTGGGCAGCAGCTGTCAGGGAGCAGAAGTATCTGCACATCCACTGGGAATACCCCTGAGGGAGGTTTGCTGCTGGGTGTAGCGAGTAATTGGTATTAACAGGAATAGAGGGAGTGTGTAAGACTGAGATAAAATAGTCCTTTCTGGATTTTCGATGTTTTATTTGAAAATTTCAAGTTGTAGCATGAAAGTGGAAAACACTTTGTTGTAAACATTAAAAAAAAAACCACAAAAACTTCCCAGTCTGCTTCCCAAGTTTGGGCTTTGATTCTGAAAAGGTTTTTACTTGAAAGCTGGAGCTCTCTGCTGAGGAAAGTGCCGGTCTGAGGAAATTCCAATTCAACCTGGGAAGCAGGGGTTGAAGGTCAAACTGCCTTTTGGTCCTGAATGCTGCCCGGGCTCACCTCAGTGCCAGGAGAGTCGTGGCAGCAGGGTGGGTGTCTCCTTGCCAGGCGGGGCTCCTGCGGGGACTGTCACCATCCTGGCCAGGCTGGTGCACAGCAGCACCCAGGGTCAAATTCTTAAAGGCGTTTGTCATTGGCATGGCCACTAATGATGCTCTGAGCTCAATTAGTTTTCTTTACTCGTTTCCTCTCTGGCTGAGTCTGAGAACAGGGTGTTTCCAGAAGGTATGGAAACACCGTCCAGCTGCTGCACTGGTGTCCTGGCTGACAAGATGCCCCAGCTTGTTGGTGCTTGTCAGTGTCACCTGTGTGTGAAATCCTCGCACGATGGGAGATCCTTGCAGGCATGGAAACGGGGACCATCTCGCTGTGTGGTGGCCAGGTGGGAGCTGATTAACAAAGCGGGCTAATGATGGTCAACCTCGGAGCCTGGTGCTGTTAGGGAGACGCTGGCACTTGGTGCCTCTGCCTTGGGGACAGGCAGGGTGATGGGGCTGGGAAGTCCTTGTGGATATAAGGAAAGTCCATCAGGGCAGGGATGGAAGAGATGGGGGAAGGCCCTGGTGGGGATCGAGGAGGCTGCTGTAGAGGGATGGGGAGAGGCCGCCTAGTGGTGACTCACTACAAGAAAGATGTTGAGGCTCTGGAGCGAGTCCAGAGAAGAGCAACAGAGCTGGTGAGGGGGCTGGAGAACAGGCCTTATGAGGAACAGCTGAGAGAGCTGGGGGTGTTTGGCCTGGAGGAGGCTGAGGGGAGACCTCATTGCTCTCTACAACTACCTGAAGGGAGGTTGTGGAGAGGAGGGAGCTGGGCTCTTCTCCCAAGTGACAGAGGACAGGACGAGAGGGAATGGCCTCAAGCTCTGCCAGGAGAGGTTCAGGCTGAACGTTAGGAAAAATTTTTTCACAGAAAGGGTCATTGGGCAGTGGCAGAGGCTGCCCAGGGAGGTTGTTGAGTCACCTTCCCTGGAGGTGTTTAAAGATGGGTGGACGAGGTGCTGCTGGACATGGTTTAGTGTTTGATAGGAATGGTTGGACTCGATGATCCGGTGGGTCTTTTCCAACCTGTGATTCTCTGACTGAGGTGAGCGGGAAGGAGCGCTCCAGCTGGGCACAGGAAAAGGCTGCCCTGGGGACGAGAGCTATTGTGGGGGACGGAGAGGACGGGCACAGACCATCCCGGGAGCCTGGAAGGACCGCTGAGGGCCGGAGGGAACCGAGCCGGGACACCCTGGGGGCTCGGAGAGGACCAGGGGGAGCTGCGGCAGAGGGGACCGGGGCACCGCAAGTCCCGGGGAGTCGGGGACGGGGCACGGCACATCCCATGGTGGAGGGGACTGACAGTGGCTGTCCCTGGGGTGGAGGGACCGAATCCCCGCACACCAGGGACGGCGGCGACTCTCCTTGTGGCGGTGGAATCAGGTCCCCGCACACCTTGGACGGCGGCGACTCTCCCTGTGGCGGAGAGACCGGATCGCCGCAGACCCGGGGCGGCGAGGACCGTCCCTGTGGCGGAGGAACTCGTTCACCGCACACCCGGTCGGGGCGGGCTCTCCCTGTGCCAGAGGGACCGGGCCCCCTCCCCGCGTGTGGGCGGGGCCCGGCCGGCGGCGGGCGCTCGTCCCGCGGCGCTGATTGGGCGGGGCGGGGCGCGCGCGCGGGGCGGGGCGGGCGTATGAGGGAGGTGCGGCCGCCATCTTGTACGCGGCCGGAGCCAGCGAGCGGCCCCCGGCGTGGCGCCGCCTCACCGCGCCGCTCCCGCAGCCGCCGCCGCAGCCAGGGCCGCCGGCTCCCGCCCGGGGCGGCGGCGGACGGGCCGGGGACAACCGCTGGGTGCTGTGCCCGGCGGGGGCGGCGGCCCCTCCTCTTCCTCCTCCTCTTCCTCCTCGCGTCCCTCCCCGCGGGTTTGTGGCGTTGCGGCGGGGGAGGATGAACGGAGGATAAATGGTGCCCAAGGCGGACAGCGGCACCTTCCTCCTCCTCTTCCTCCTGGTCCTGAGCATCACCGAGCCGCTGCGGCCAGGTAGGGGCGGCGGGTGTCTGTCCTCCCGGCGCAGCCTGCGGCTGGGTCCCCCCCGAGGTCATCCCCTCTTCCACCGACGTCCCCGGGATCCCCCCGCTCGCTTCCCTCTGTCGTCCCCGCCACCTTCCCCATCTCTTTCTGGGATCCCCAGGATTCCTTCCCCCCGTCTTCCCCAGCCTCCCTTCCCAGCATTCTCCCCCCCACCTCCTCTGGGGTCCCCGGGATCCCTTCTCCTCCCGTCTTCCCCTCTCTCCCGCCCCACCCCCCCCGCCCCAGAGTCCCTGGGATCCCTTCTCCCTCCCCCCCCCCCCCCCCCCCGCCCCCCCCGTCTTGCCTCCTCTCTAATCTCCTCCTTTCTTCCCCCTCCTTTCCTTCCCCCGGGGTCCCCTCCAGCCCCCCCCCCCCCATCTCCCCTGAGATCCTTTCTTTCTCCTCTTTCCTTATCTCAGGGGTCGTCCCCCCAGGACCCTTTTTCCCCCCTCCTAGCCTCCCTCCCTCCTCCCCTCGGGTCTCCTGTGCCGCCTCCCCCTCCTGCCGAGGGGCCCGGGGCTCGGTGAGGACTCCGAGCCTTTTCTTGCTTTGAAAGAGCCAGGACCTCGCTGAGGGGCGGGGGAGCCGCCATTCCCCTGTGCCCAGCCTGGGGAGACGCTGAGACTTGGGGTAATAAACCCCATTTCACCTGGGAAGGAGCAAGGAGAAAGCTCCCTGCCTGCACAGTGATGAGTAGTGGGAATGCAGCGACGTGACCGAATTGTTGGGTGCATCTTCCTTACCCTCCTTTTATGTTGTGCGCCTTGGCTGCCAGCAAAACGAGAGGGAAGCCTCATTTCCAAGTGCTGTATGGTTTTGTCAGAAAGGAAACAGAAGCTTGTCATCTCCTGAATTCTGACCTTGCTTCTTTTAGAGAAATAATTTAGTGATGGATTTTGTGTGGTAGCTACTCGGCCCAGTGCTTTAAAATGTTAAGGTGCTTGACTCTGGAGGAGCAGTTGGGGTTTGCTGGTTGAAAACTTCTGCTTTTCTAGCTGCACCGCTTAGTTGGGGTTTCTTTTTGGGTGTTGAAGTTGCTTGGAACTTGGCAGAAAGAACTTCAGGTATCTTGGGCAGCTCTGGCCAAAGAGCATTGGTAGCCAAAGTGAGAGACTGTCTAAAGTGGCTTTGCAGGTTTGGAAACCGTCCTCCCATGGCAGAGGGCGATTGCTCCAGGCTGAGCCTCTTCTTTTTGTAAAGAGGAGAATAAGGATGGTGGCATACTTAGAAATTCCCTTTTTCTTTCTTTTCCAAGTAACTTTAATGACCCAAACTAGTAAATCAGAAGAGCGTTGGTGAACTGGGTTTAAGCAAGTTCCCAGCGTGGCTGAAACACAACTGGGTCAGTGTAGGCAGCCTTATTGAAATAACTCACTGAGATGTTGAAACTACTCTGTGTCTTGTTTTGTTTTAGCTTGGTTTTTCTGGCAGCGCAGCGTGGCATATATATAGGTTTTATGATGTGCTCTTAAGCAGCAAAAAAGAAAATACATGGAGTTACTAACCTAGTATTATTACAGCTAGAGGCTTGTATGTGGGAGATGATACTGTGTAAAGCTGATTGCAAGCAGCTTCCCTTATAGCTGACACCAAGCGCTACAAGAGCAGAATTGCTGGCTGAAAATGTTCAGCAGAGCTTCGTAGCTGTCTGTGTGCTTTTACAGGTGGGTGGATTTGACCCTGAGCTCTTGGCATTGAGCCTTGTAGCTCCTAGAAACTGGGAAATGGTGTTTTCCGTGTTGTGTCAGATCAATTGCACTCTGGTTTGGTGTCAAGTCTCTGTCAGCAGCTGGTGTTTGATGGATGAAGACAAGTTTTGCAGTGAGGTTTGCTTCTGTAAGGCAGATGATTTTTTTTCACCAGTGCAGTACTGTGTCTATTTTAGAGATTTCTGGTGCTGTAGCTCCGCTGGCGGCCTCATCCTTCCTGTAGACAGAGCCTCTCACCTGCTCTGGTTGTACCCCACTAGCTTTGAAACCTGTAATGCAGGGATGCCTTGGATTTTGCTCAGACCACCTGTACTTGTGAACCTTCATGTGAAGCAATCCAAGTGGATGTAGTGTTGCAGCTGGAATGCCTTACCGTATGAGGCACTTGGGAATTCAGTTTGGAACGTGGCTGGGAGCCTGAGGATGAGGGGGTTGAGCTGTCCATGGTGGTGCCACCACCAAAGAGTACTCGACACTGCAGCCTGGTGTTGCAGATATCTTGGATCTGCTGTCTCAAATAGATCTCTCATTTAGTAGATGAACCCGTATATGGGTTGATTCTGAAACAAAAGGTGCAAATAGGGAAAATCTGGTTCCTGCAAATATGGCAGACGTACAGAACCAAATTTATAGTTTTAATCGGTGGTAAAGAAGTCTCCCTCTTCTTTTCTGGGGGGAGTTGCATGGATTTTCTCAGAAAGAAAAGAGTATTTGGACTTATTTTCCTAGTGTTCTTTGTTTTTCATTTGTCTTTTTAAAACCTGTTTATTGTAGCAGCTGCCTTACTGGTTTAGAGACGGACTGTAGCTTGCTTAGCTTAAATCTGTACTAGGAGCTATATCAGATGAGTTCTGCAGAGTGATGAGAGAGTTTATGTACTCTGAAATGAATGTGTAGTCCCTTCACAATTCAGTACTAGCGAATCAGGCACCTCTTTGTACTTCCCTGTTAATTTGACACTAGCTTTGTATTCATGTTCTTGCTGTGCTCTTGAGATAAATAAAACCTTCTTTTAAACCTCCTCAACTGTAGTATCTTTACAGGCAATCTGAAAGGCAGTGATTGCATGTGGACCTATTTTTTAATACATTTAGGGGCGAGATGGCATTTAGTAAATTAGGAAAGAAATTAATTAAGATTTCCTTTTTTCCTGATTTTCCCTTCTTGGTTATATGAGTCTGTTTTATGCTACTGCCATCGCTAAGTGTTGGGTATATCCAGTGTACCATGGCATTAGCCCTCACTGTGGCGAACTGGGTTCCTGAAGGTACTGTGGGCGTGAGATTTTTCTGATTCTGTGGACTTCTCATGGTAATTACTTGCCTTTGAGAATTTCTGCTTGGATTTTTTATCCCAGTGTTTCTCAATTTCCCTTTCTAACTGTTTTGACCATAAGCTGCTTGTTTTGACTAGTTGCCTGCTTTATAATGCATAGTTGAAGGAGGTTTGTTTTTTTTTTTTTAGTAGGGCATTTCTCCTTGAGTTGTGTTACTCACTGTGTATTTGGAAGCTACTAGTGTGAGTTGAAGCTGAATGTATCCAATTTTTCCAACCATATTAGTATGCAATGAAGAACCAAATTAATATTTCCTTTAAACACTTACTGAATTGATGATATCTGTTGTTCAGATGCTTGTTTTTGGTTATGTTTACCACACTAGGGTTTGGTTTAATAATACCTTTTCCGCGACAACTCAAAACATCTGCTTTAGGTTATCTGACTAGCTGGCTGTTTTTATGTGAGGAAGTATTTCAGTGGTGTGTTAACTGAGTCACAATAATCTGTAATAATCAAATATCTCTAATAGAACAAAAGTCCTGATTGTAGCTCAGGTTTAGACTGAGTTTCTGAACACTGACGCAATTCTGTTCATTGTCTAAAGAGCATCAGAGATGTCAATTGTTATGATTTCAGTTTTGGAGCACACTTTGAGAGTATGTAAAAAATTCCCGTTTCTTTTAATGTTGCATTGCACATCAAAAAGCAAAGTTTTTGGTGCCTTTATGTAACGTTGAACTTAAACAGTCTGGAACGATCGGGATGGCGTGTTTCGGAGTAGTGTTTAGAGAATTAATTAAGATCATGCATCACTAAAGACAGTAGCATGTTTTCATGTTTCTCTGACAAGATCGTGCTGCTTGCTAATGGAAAACACTTAAACGTGGTCAGGTTTTATATTGGATTTTGTAATAGTGGTTTAGTACAGGGCCTTGTGAATGTAGGTCATCAGGCTTTCTTATTAGAGCGTTTGCCAGGCAGCTAAAAGCCAGTTGAGTTCTCATACTTGCAGTTCTTTTTCTCCACTTCAGAGCTAGCTAGAGGAAGTAATTTTATTACCCAGATTCTGGTTTTAAAAATTTTGCATGTCTTGCCTAATTGGCAGTGCTTAGAAAGACTTGCCAGTGCAAGTGGTGTAATGTAAAAGCCCACAACTTTAGTCTGAAATTCTTATAGGCTTTGTTGTGTGCTTGCACATGACAGCCAGTTATGCTCTTACTGAATGGGTTGGTGCCTTGACACCGTCCACGTGACAGGTACATTTAAATTGCCAGCCCTTTCTTGCTACTTAGTCAAAAGCCGTAGGTCTTACAGGGGAGGAAGTGGAAGCCTAAACAATCCCGCAATGAGCATCATGCCAAGATGATCCACTTGTCTGCTGTGACTGACCGTGTCTCGTGTTGGATAGTTGAATTGTGTCAGTGAATTCAATAGGAGCCCAAAGACAGCAGTCATAAAGTGTGACCTGGGCCCAGCGTTCCTCTACTCTGAAGGGAGTTTGTAGGTTAGCAAAGAAGCCCTTACTTTACGTTTTGTGCACTGTCTCCTCCTAAGCCAGAGCTGTAATGCGTAATATTTATTTGGTTCCATGTCATTGCTAACTACAGTCTCTGTATTTGCGTTTAGCTGAATTCTGTGATGAGGGCTTCTCGATGTGAGAGGCAGAAGAGTTTTTTAGTCATACCTTCTCAGTTAATTTTGCTGGAATTAGGGCTGGCCTGCCCTCCGGTCTTATGTTCCCCCCTCATCCCCTTACTACTTAGTCAACTGTTTTGGTTTTTTTTTCTTCCTACTGTTGTATATTAGTATGCTCTTTTCCAGGTGTTCCTGTGCTCCGCTGTTTGTTAGGAGCAGCAAAGTGAGGCTGATGGATTTGAAAAGTCTTGCAGCTGCTGTCAGCATAGCAGAGACACGAGGCAGAAGGTATCAGACCTTATTAGCAGGTTTAATACTTTAAGACTGGTAATTCTTGATGTTAATTATAAGGCAAAATTTCTGAGGTGTGAGTGGGTTTGCCACTAGCCAAGGCCACAAAGCAAAGGAGAAGTAAGGACCCAGTAGGCAGGGGGCTGTTTGTGTGCATTGCGCTAGTTTTTGGAAGTAATAAACCAGAAGGGGAGCTTCAGGATTTGCAAACGTGCAGCTTCTGTGTCCCTATGGTACATTTGGGAGTAGAGGGTTAGACCAGAAGAGCAGTAGTGATGGAGAAGAGAGCACTGCTGCAGCCTTTCTCTGTAGCGGGAGACGGTGGCTTTGAAAGTGCTGCTGCTTCCTCAGTAGTTAGGGAGAGAGGCGCGGTGAGCTTGAAGGGAGAATAATTTTAGATACTAGGTATGAAAGACGTAAAATCCCCAGTGAATGTCAGAACACCAGCCAAGACTTCAATGAATTATTCTTTCCCCTTGAATTAGTGTTGTTAAGGCTGGTTTTGATGTTGAGTTGTAATGCAAGAGTAGTCACTACCTCTACAATTGCTCTTTGAGCAATGCTCGAGTCTCTGGGTTTTTATGTGATTATCTCTTGCAACTTTCATAAAGTCTCATTTCATCCTATGGGATGCACATAATAACTTCTTACATGATGAGCAGAACTTGCTGTTGTGCTTGGCATGCATTGCATCACAAAGCCTGTGCGCCCTGCATTGAACTTCTTGTACACGAAATGTGGTCAGAGTAGAATCTGGAAACTGTTCAGTGGCAGAGCTGCTTCTTCTCATAGGGGGTTAATGTGAGTGCTTGGGGTTTTTTTGTATTTTGAGATGAAACAAGTGCATGAGGGGTTGTTGCACTGATAACTGGAACAGGAAAGTCCTTGAGAAAGAAAAGAAAGGTTCAGCAAGGTATTCTAAATACGTTCTTGGCCTTACATTATGTTTTTTCATTAAAATTTGATTGCTCGCGTGCTCAAAGTATAAGGATATGCGAGAGCCCTGAATCCTGTACTGAAAAAAGATGACATTACCCTTTTGTGTTTTCCTGCAAAGTAGGAACATGTGTTGTCTTGTTGAAAGTGAAAGGGGTAGCTAATGCTGCTGAAACTTGGCAGTTCCTACTTTCGATTTGATGATGGCTACAAATTAGACCTGATTGCTCTGACAGTTCTTGAATTGCTGTTATCGTGTTTCATCTGAATATTCTTCTTGTTGAAACCTGATCTAAATAAAATACTAATACAATTCATGTAAAACTTTGGATTTAATTTTATTCTTTCCTCTGTAGAAATCTTTTATCTCTGTAGAGCATGTGTTGGGTTTTAGCTTTTTTTTTTTTTCTTCTCCTAACACCTACAGTTTATTTGGTTGAAGGGAACACAGCTCCTTTCCCTGGTGATCCTTCTTTGGTGAAAACCATGTTTTGCTTACAACAAATATTGGTCCAGGTTGGTCTGATAGGATGTGTGCTTTTCCAGTGCTGAGGATGTAGTTGGTTGGAGGAGTGGAGGAACCCATAACATGCTTAGGGTGTTTTGGGGGTAGTTTTGGGTAGGCAGCTGTCAGGCAATAAGTTACAGAAGTACTTTCTGGACAACTTCTATCAGTAGTTTCTTTAGATTGCTTCTTGGAGACTTTCCAACAAGCAGCTTGTGCAGAGGCTATCAGTAATTGGAAAGAAGAGGTGTTCCTGGCATTCACATGCTTCTGATTACCAGGTTGGCCTGTTTAGAGTTACTAGGATTGCTGTATAGTTGGAAACGTCCCAGAGGTGACTGTAAAATGTGCTGGAGATTCTATAATGGAAGGACCAGCGCAGAGGTGCTGGGAGGAAAGAAGTGTGCATATTGCTGAAAACTTATGAAGAAAGAGCTCAGCACCTGATACTTTTTTCCTTGTTCAGAATGACCCCAGCTTTGTGGAAAAACTGCAAGTGAGCAGGAATATGTGTATGTTAATGCAAAAATTTAGTGTATTTAGATGCAACAGTGTATGAGCATCTGAATTCTGTTGTAAAAGATGTGTTTGGAAGAAAGTGAAGGTTTGAGGTGAGGATTGGAGGTGGAACCTGGAAGGAGCTAAGCTGAGGTACCCAGATAGTCCTGTCAATTTAAGTATTTGTGATGTCTGTGGATAATCTGACTGTCTCGATGTGGGTATGTGCATTGGAAGGGAGAAAATGCTGTTTGTGATGGTGCTGTTTGCTGGACAGGACTGATGACTTGCTGAGTATTTCACTACTGATGTAATTCTTAATAGACTTCTTTTGCTGCATTTGTTGGGAGAATTAATATGTCATGTACATGACTATATTTACATTCTGTGTGAGGAATAGTGCTGTCTTCTTAGTACCCACGAGCATTTTCCATAAGTAGTGGTGTTTAATGAAATCTGAACTCTGTGGAGGTCGTCTCCTATGTTGCTCTAGTACCCTTGCCCAACACTGCTGATGTAGGAATCGTAGAATCAGAATCACAGAATAGTTTGGATTGGAAGGGACCTACCTGAAAGATCATCTAGTTCCAATCCCCTTGCAGGGACCATCTCCACTGGATCAGGCTGCCCAAGGCTCCATCCAACCTGGCCTTGAATACCTCCAGGGATGGGGCATCCACAATTTCCCTGGGCAACCTGTTCTAGTGCCTCATCAGTCTCAGGGTGAAGAAATTATTCCTTATGTGTAGTCTAAATCTGCCCCTCTCCAGTTTATACTCGTTGCCCCTACTCCTATCACTACAAGCCTTTGTGAACAGTCCCTCCCCAGCTTTCTTCTAGCCCCTTCAGGTACTGGAAGATAGCTATAAGATCTCCTCGGAGCCTTTTCTTCTCCAGGCTGAAAAACCTCAACTCTCTCAGCCTGTTCTCCCTCGTATGGGAAGTGCTCCAGCCCTCTGATCATCTTTGTAGCCCTCTCTGGACCCTTTCCAACAGCTCCGTAGGAATACCATGCCTGGCCCTGTGTCCCTCTGTCCTCAGAAGGAGGAGGCTGGGAGTCCTGCAGGGTCTGGTACTGGGGCTGGGTTACCCCAGCTTGTTCCTTTCCCTGCCTGCAGCTGTAAAGCCACCCTGCCACAGTGCAGTGCCGATGTGCTGGGGGGCTGGCAACTGTCAAACAGGGCAGACCATGCTGGGCTCCTACTCTCCAAGCTCACAACGGTCATGGTTCCTATCCCTTATGGTCGCTTTATGCTTTCCAAAAATGGCACTACACACTATTTTTATGGTCTTCACCTTGCTTTCAAGCTTTCTTGAAGTTGTTTAGTGCATTTAGTTGTGATGTGTGATTAGCACTGTCACAGAACCAGGCTTCTTTTAGGTCAAAACTGTGGTGCGGCACAGGTTTAGGTCACTTGTCACTGTAATAGCTGAAACTCATCAGTCCCACCTGAGACTGTACAAAGCCTCTGACATCTGGAACAAGGTTGTTAGTATAAAGGAAATGTCAGCTTTAATTTTGACACGTATTAAAGGGTTCTCGAGTACCCATGGTATCATTTTGTTTGTACTGAGTGCTCTTTCTGCTAGTGCTGTATTTTGCTTTTCCCTTTCTGCCTATTTACGTACTATCATAATATTCCCGTTTCTTAGGGAGGAAAAAACCAAACGCAAGCCTGTTGCTTAAATGGTATCCCCACTGCTATGAAAATAAACTGTTTTTCAATCTGGAATGCTGCATTGCCTAGTTCACAGTATTCTTTTTGCTTAGTTCAAGTAGCAAGTTTTATTTTCTGTTTAGTTTTAGCAGTACTGGGAAATGCATTTTTTTCCATTTCAGCTTTAGGAATAAGCGTCCACATTCATTAAACACGAAGTCCGTGTTTTCTGAGTCTTAGGAAATCATAGCCAGGATTCCCATTTGAGAAGCTCTAATGTTGTTGCTTTGCCTGAATTCTGGGTCTCTTGCACTGCCTTTTGTTTTGATTTTCTGTTTTTTATCCTTGCTGGCATTGCGTCTGCCCTCCAGACAAAGAGCAGACAATGAGTTGCAGTGAATGACACTTGCTCACAGGGAGAAACTGGGTCAGTTCCAGGCTCGTGCAGAGCTTAGGTATAATATCGATGAGAGGGATGGGGGGAAGGAGACTGCCAGCATTCCTTACCGTGCTATAAAATCTTTTGATGGATGGTGGGGTCATCTAGCATAACTTACTATGACAGAACATTGAGTAATACAGAGTGTTCATTAGAGTAACTCATTAAGGATTTACAGATTTCAGCTGGAGTGCTGTCACTATTTTAATTACTTCATGCAACTGCATGCTGAGGTCATGCAGAAAATACCGGTGCCTCTGACACATATGATTTATTTATTTTTGGATCTGATGTGTTCCTGCCAAACGGGATTAAAGGTCCAAAATCTCTAATTTTCAGTAGCTGGAATGAAGTTTGAGTGTAGGCATGGGTTGTGTTTGGCTCTGTACATAGCACAGGGCCCTTTTGTTTTGCTGGGCTCTATGCCCCTGTGCTTTTCTACTATCCTGCACACACTCGGGCTCTGACAAATGAAAGCTGTCTGACAAAGGATCATGCTTAGGCACACTTTCTGTAGCTCAGATGAACAGCCAAGTATTGTATGTAATGTAGAGCTGAACATGAGAATAGTGCTCTGTTCTTCTGTAGGCTTTTAATTTGAAGAACAGTAAACGTAAGCAATTTTATTGAGAGAATTTAATAAGCTTAATCTACAGAGTGGATAGTTGTGATGGTGACTTGCAAGCTTGACCATTTTTTTTTCTCTGAAAATTAAGTGGTGTTATTGTAGCCTGTTTTTCCTCCTGCTGTGGCTTTGTTATGAAATAATGTATAAAAACACTCTGCTGTGCTGAGTGCAGTGATGAGTGGGTTAAGGGTAAATCTAAACCCATGTAGTTTAAGTAAGATTCACCAAGTAACATAAAGAAACTTGCTGGGAAATGCATGGATACCGAACACTTCTCCACGATGGAGAGCTGAGGGGAAATCCCACTTTGGTATGGCTTTGCCTATCTGAGAGCAGAGCCCTTGTGTGGAATCAGTGATGCCTCAGAGGCAATTTAAAAACAAGGAGAACTGTTCAAAGACTGTGTCTGGACATTGTCAGGTTTATAGTTAGCTTCTCTGCCACCAAAACCCTTTTGTTCACAGTAGACTTGTGGCCATGTGGAACAGGGCTGGAAATCGTGTGTGTAAGATACAGTAGCTGCTCCAGTGAACCTCGGCAGTGGGCTTGAGAGATGGCCAAGCCATGGAAACGGCTCACGGACAGTCTTCTCATGTCTTCACTTAGGATTGTATTCAGAGAACCATTGTGGGTACTTTTGTGTTTGGCATACTAAGGGTATTTCAAGGTTTTGGCTATGCTGTGCTTCCTCTTGAGCATAAATACTTGGTATGGAGCTGTATGTATGTTTCATGATGTGGTATTTCTTTTGTTGTTTTGTTTCTGATGCTTGTTTGCATGCATTTATTGAAGGCTAATACAGAGGAAAATCTCTAGGTGCTAAGGAGTTAGGGGGTGAGGCTTCTTGCTGAAGGTGCTAGGATCTGATCATACTTGAACAGTTTACTGTGTGGCAGGACATATAGCAATGATGATTTAAGAAAAAAGTTTTCAGTTTCAGTGGACTTATTTCATGTATTAACACATCTGATTGTGATAGTGCAATATGTAGGTCTTAAGTATATAACTTTAGTATTATAAAATATAAGAAAGACCTGTTGGAGAAGTTAAATCTGAGTAATAAGAATTACTGACCTAAGAACCTGTAGTTAGTGTTTGTTCATGCTTAATCGGCTTTAAGTAGCAGTAATTGCCTCTTGAGATCTGAACAGAATATTTTCTTACAGGCTAGTTCATCTGCTTTGGGACAATGAGTGACTTGCACTGAGAGAGCAGGAAGTTTTTGTCTTCTGTTTTCTCTGTCTACAAAAACAATTCCAGAGGATCTACCAGATCCAGTCTTGAGAAATGTGGCCAAAATAAGCCAAGTACATATGAGCTACACAAGCTTAAAAGCTTACGTATGAAATCAAACCATTGTACTTCGAGGTTATCTTTTCCAATACATGCACTTCAGTTACAGTAATAGCTTATAATTGAAATAACATTAAATGCTGGGTTTGTGCATTTAATCAAATTTCAATTTCCATACAAATGAAGCTCAGCAGACAAGAGCAAACAGTAAGCTGAGCAAATGGAAGTTGTGTTTCTTTGTGTTAAAAACTAAAATGGGTTCAAGTCTGTATTAGCTGTGTAAATGCTAAAACCTAACATGCATCTGTAGTCTTAGTTACCAAAAGAAAATTTAATGTATCAGGCTTTACTGGCTAGTGAATCTCTTTGTTAAAGAGCAGTTAAGACATTGCAACTAAAAGAACCCAAGCTTTCATCATCAGTGATTTGGTTTAATCTTTGTATCAAAGCACTCTCCTGAATTGAGACTGATATTTTAGATGCTTTAGTTCAGTCCTCTAGCTTCTCATCTGTATTGTTCCATCTATTGATTATCTCTTAAATTGTGAATTGACACGACACTGGATTTTTTTGTACTGCTAGAGTTTTGGTGTCCGAGTTAGGAACACATAGCTTATAACTAAGGAGCATGTTCTGTCTGTCAGGGATATGTTTCTGTCATAGAAAAGATTGGGTTTTCTAGTCTTCCTCTTTCCACTGTTTCCTGTAGCAGTGAACTCAATCTGGGAAATATAAGACCGAAATTTAGATTTTGAGAACTTTGATAGGCTCACATAATGCTTTACAGAAGTTGTTTATGATACATACCTGAGACGGGGCCTCTGGTGTTTTTATTGTATGTTGCATTTCTTTGGACTGAATTCCTTTTATATGTACATCTTGAATTGAAGGAGGATCAGTAATCCTGTGAAGACAGTATCAAAGCATTTGCATTCACCCCTCAGCTTATCTTCACAGAAGTTTTTTGACCGGTAAATATTCCTTGTAGACTAGAAAGGTAGGGTTCTTTTCAGGTTCGTGGACAGTTGGCTTCCATCACTGGGCAGAAATTTTTGCAACTTGCTTGTTTCTTCGCCCATTCCCAAGAGCTGTTTCCCACTCTGCTGCTTCTCTTACTTGGTGGTGGTGTGGCCTGGGACAGGTCTTTTGGGGCAGGGCTGTGACTCTGGTCAGCAAGGAAGGCTTTTCTTACAGTGTGGAGGTGAAAGGTTCCAGCCATGCTTACAGGGCAGCTTCTGGCAGCACGGGATGCATACTAGCTGTGGAGGTGTGCAGTGCATCAGAAAACACCTTCTGTTAGAGCTAATATTAAAAAAAAAAAGCACGTGAGCAGATGTTCTAGCTTCATTGGCAGACAGCTTTTATAAAGTCTCAGTTCCGTGTTAATTGATACTGGATTTATACAGCAGTATTCCTGCTGAATTAGTTGGAGCATGTCATCTTTCTGGTTGCAGTGGGACAAACCACAGCTAATCTGACTTAAAATTAATGCAGACAGACAATAGCTTTGATCTGAAGGGGGCTGTTTCGAAGCCAAATCATCAAATTCATTTGGAAAACAGGACTGGCAAGGTGAACTTGCACTGAACAATAGATTTTTCTGTTAGTCAAAAATCTTGTCTGTTTTGTCACTAACTTAGAAAAAAAAAGATTTGACAGCTAAGGGAAATGAAGACTTATTTGTATGGCAGTGTTTAAATTTATCTATTATCTTGCCTGTTGTTTCTGGTGTCTGATTAAGTTTCCAGCTGTTCTGTAAGTTTTGTTTTACATTTCGAGTTACAGGTCCATGAGTAGCTTTGGCAAGTCTTCTTTCAGGTGAGTGACTCATAGGCAGGTTACATTATCTCATGTGTCCCAGCAAATTGGTGTTTAGGTTTTTTTGGCCTTCACTCAACAGTAAGCTTTATCTTGGGTTGTATATTAAGCTGATATATGGCCTGAATCTAATTTCAATTTTTCTTCTCCTCTTTTATATAAATTTAAGGAGTTTCTTGCTCCCTCTGGCCAATTTGTGGCTCTTAGTAAAACACTGCTGAGAGAGCAGGTGAAGGGTTACCAGAGAACAGGTTGTCGTCGTTAGTTGTTGTTATTTCTGGAAAGCAACTGTTTGTTCAGACAGGAGTGTGCAGGTAAACCAGCAGCACTTTGGGTTTTAGGGAAGAAACATGGTGTTTTCATGAAAGTGTGGAAGCGGAGTCAGGACAGATGACATCTGCTGAAAGGCTCTTCTCTGTAGCTTCTGGCAAGCTGTGCAGTTCTTCTCTGTTTCATTGTAACCACTGGTGGAAGGATACTGTGGCTGTTTGATTGTTGAAGGTTAAGATTGTAAAAGTGCTTTGAGACCATCCAGTGAAGAGACTGTGTAATTGCACCTTGCTACTTGAAGTGTTCCCACGCTGCTTAAATGTTGTAATGTTTTGTTAGTTTATATTATGTATAATGCAAAAAGTACAATGGCCGCAAATTCCAGCATTTTATGTGCCTTCCTTCTTCCCAGCAAATGCCAGATAAATTTAATTTAAAATGAGATTTCAGTCTGCTAAATTTTGTGCTGTAGCATAGCAAAGACCGCATCTGATCCTTAAAAGACTAAAGAGTCTTTTATGTTAGAATTTAATATGTGAATCATGATACTGCTGACGTAGCTCCTCACGTTGTATGCAAGCGCCAGAGTGTTTCCATTTTTTTACTTCTAGGCAGTTGTTGATGCCGTTGGCTTATGTTGTATTGGTGCCTCTGCTGCAGCAGCCACTAACTTGCAGCTGAACTTGTGCCATTATGTATTTTAACAATATTGAAAATACAAAATGTTTCTGCTTTAACAGCTCGTGCAAAATAAGTGTTGTTAGTGCTGCTGGGAGGTGGCAGTTTAAGATGCTGGATTCCTCATCCTGCCTTTGAGTTACTGTTGAGAGTGATAAATGGTGTGGGACACCTGACTTCAGGTACAGAAGTGGGACTGGGCTTTTTGAGAATTTGCTGTTGTTTTGAAGAACTGGAAGTCTTACATGAGTGAGGAGACAGTTTTTATTTACCACCCTCTTGGAAGGTACGAAGTCTGGTGGTATGTTAAGTGATCACTCACATGTCAGGGAAAACAGATGGTTGTGTTGTGCTGCACTAGCGTGTGGTCAGGAATCCTGTGCTACTGCTGGCAGCAGGACCAGCCTTGTCTGTGGTAAAGAGACAAGCTTGAATTGTTTTCATTTTTCTGCTGTTTTGACTTTAAAATAGGCTATAGAAATGAAATGCCTGACTAAATCGTAGAGACTGGCACCTGTCCTGTGCATCCTTGCCTCTCCCAGATTCCCCTGTTCCCTGGCTGAGAATCTCCTGAGCTCTGCATTAGCTTCCATCTGGTTTTGCGTGTGTGTTATACCTCTGGATGCTCCTGCCCTGACTAGCTGATGTGCTCTGCAGTAGAAAGCTTGAGCCTGGAATTCAGGGTAATGATGTGGGTGTGCAGTCACCCACCTGCCCTGCTGCCTACTCACTGCCTTATCTCGTCTGGATGGCAGCCCCCTGGTATGCGCATGGTGGGGCCTTAGTGGCACTGCACTCCACCAGTGGCAAGGGGGTTCTGAAAGAGCTGATTGTTGGCATTGGTCCTCCAGGAGGC
The DNA here is from genome assembly GCA_033459285.1 of Clamator glandarius. Lineage (NCBI taxonomy): Eukaryota > Metazoa > Chordata > Aves > Cuculiformes > Cuculidae > Clamator > Clamator glandarius. Next base: position 3,036,893 of record JAUNZM010001016.1, on the reverse strand, counting down.
CGTTGGGTCTGGCTGAGTCTACCCTGAGCCCAGTGACAGATTTTCTCAGGTAATTGCATCTCATGGTGTAGCACAAAGGTGAAAAACAGGCAGCACATGTGAGCAAAAGCATTCAGATGAACTCTTCCAGAAGCTGTGTGAGGGTTTAGGTAATATTCAGTAGTGTGTGGGAATTACGCCCTGGGTTTGGGAGATGTTGGCAGCATCTGCAGAATATAGGGGCTTCCATTTCACAGTATTTCTTTCATTGTCACTTTTTCCTCTCTGCAATAGAGCCGCTTAGCAATTCGTGTTCCTTGGTCTGAAATAATCAGTGTATCTGACAGCACGGTTTCCATTGGGAACAAGCATTCAGCTGGTCTGAGTGGTGGTTTAATAGAAATGTTTGGTGTGGTGGTTTAATAGAAATGTTTGGTACCCTTCCATGTATCCACATTCTTCGGAGAGGAGTGTCTTCAATACCGGAAGTAATGACATTACGGCACGTAACTGGCATTTTTTAAATGGCCATAATATTGGGATGGAGTCATCCTTTTATCTGAGCCAGGCATATGTAATTGTACATAAAATAGTAATTGTGTGTATTAAGTTGTAGAGAGAAGAACATTCCTTTCTGGTTTTCCCCGTGTGTACATTGGCTTGTTGTGCTTTCCTGGTAGATGCTGCCTGCAAACCAGCTTTCTTCAGAGTGTGTGTGTGAATTCCGTTAACATCGAGCGCTAAAAAAAATTAAGGGTTTACTTAAACTGGAGATATTCAAGGCCACATTGGATGGGGCTTTGAGAACCTGATCCCATAGGAGGTGTCCCTGCCCGTGGCAAGGGGTTTGGAACTGAATAATCTTCAAAGTCCCCTCTGACCCAACCCATTCTTTAATTCTATGATGAAATATTGATTTATTAATTGGATTTTGCTGTAACTGCAGACAGATGCAATGGAAACCTGATGCTGGGCTGAGGATAGTCCCTCCAATGTTAAAGTGTCTCCCACAGGCTCACAGATACATTCTGCACATGAAACTGTGATCATACAACTTTTCAAAGAAACCTTCCACTGAGTGCTGATGTTGCTCAAAAGTGATGAAGAGTTGATGCTTTCTTGTGAATATGAAATTTGAATAGTTTTAATTTCAGCTTGGGATTTTGTGTGTGTTTGGTTTATGTCCATCTGTTCCCTGCCTAACTTGAAAATAGATTTAAAACTTTTTTCTGTTGCTACATAGAGCAAATGAAGGTTAATTCACCCTGATTGAGGGAATGAAAGGTTCTATTCTCCCTTATCTTCTTTGGGCTAAATATATTACTTCAGTGTTCATTCACGGGGGTCATTAGGAACAAAGGTAGTAGATCTTTTTATTTTTTATTTTATTACATTTCCTCTGTGCTTCTTCCCTTTGGAATGAGTGAAACACTAGGCAGGTGAGAGCCCTCTTGCCTTGCAGCAAGGCTGCTGTTGCCATCAGTAGCCTGGCAGGTCTGTGTGAGCTCTTTGCCATGTGTCACCTGGATGTTTGCTCTGAGTAGGTGGCTACTATGAGGATGCGTTGGCTTTTGTTCATCTAGAAGAGCAGGTCTGTGCTTTGGAGATAAACCAGTCCTAGAACTGGAATTTAGTCTAACAATGAATTAGAAGCCTTTTATCAATACCTTCTACCAATTACTAGGTGTATGGGGACAGCTGTTATTGAGAGTGCACAACAACTGGTTTTATTATGCTAGGTCATGTGGTCTGAACGCTCAAATGTGACCTCTCTCTTGATTTAGTTTAGATGTGCATTTCAAGAAGGTAGCAACTGCAATTGAAGCTCTTTTCTTAGATTTTTAATGGTGGATGCGAGAATATATACCTGTGTTTTAAATTTTCTTGTAGAGATTTCTCCCTGAAAAAGATACCTACATAATTCTCTCAACATTAGGGATGAGTGTGGTGTACTTCAAAACACTTTTTTCTGTTTTTTCCTTAAAGATGCTCATTCTCTAGATGTAGTTTACCAGGGATTATTACGGCTGGCTGGGAAGAAAACGTGCTAAATTGTTCAAAAACATGGGTTGGAAAACTGACAGCCACCATCTGTAAGAAAGACAGATGGTGGTGGTCTGTGCGAAAGTGAGCCTATGGATGCTGATGACGTCTTGCAGACCTGCCATCCCTAAACAAGCTTAGAATTGTTCCCTTGTGCAGACAGATTTTTTTTTCCACTTGTAAAATGTTTGAGGTACACAAAATGAGGCTGAGTTATTAGGTTCTGGCATTTGATAGATGGATTTCATATAAAAAAGCTTTGAAAAAAAATTGGTACTTTTTATAATGCTAATAAGGCCTGACAGTCTAATGATGGCAAGTAGGCAGTGCTCTGCAGAAGCAGGAACTACATGTTTGCAGATATTGACAGTCTCTTGTAAAGGGTGTGTTCATTTGGAGACATTCTACAAAAGATCTCAAGCTAGAAAGTGGAAACAGGTTCATGGATATAGAAATTTAATTAACAAATACTTCTGTGAAGTGGCTGTAAATCAAGCTGGACACTTGTACAAGTCTAGCGGGTCCTGGCATACATGGGGATTGGAATGAAAAGAGGATTCTGAAATTCTGAATTTATTATGTAATCTAGCACTTAACTACCATGACATATTTCCATTGACCTTTGGTTCTGAGACAAATAAATAAGTAGTCCTCAGTGCCCCACAAGCAGTAAATGGGTGATGCTGTGGCAATAGCTGCTCACTTGGTATCTTTATCAGTAGGTTTTTATTACAGATGTCTGAGAGAATTATTTCCCAAGCACTAGAAGCTGTCCCTCCTGTCTATTAAAATTACAAACATGCAGTTTAAAGCATGGAAGCCATCTGAAACAGAGCAGTTTTTAACAGGCTGAGTTATCCAGAGGTTTGGTCCATTATGCTTCAGCAATATGTTATGTGGTGGTTGGTTACTGTGTGTATAGACTTGCAAGAATAAATAACACTTGGAATAAAGCACAAATTTCTTCTTCTTTCCTAGAGCTCCGCTGCATCCCAGGGCAGTTTGCGTGTCGGAGTGGTACCATCCAGTGCATTCCTTCAAGTTGGCAGTGTGATGGATGGCCTACCTGCGAGGATGAGAGTGATGAAGTTGACTGTCCAGGTAAAAAAAGCTGAAAAGACTGCCCATCTCAGTGTTAGCTTGTTTTTCAGCAATACTTTGACTCTTTAAGATCACTTTCTTATTTATATTTGGAAGTGGAGATTGTTTGGTAGAATTGTGCCCATTGTTAACAAACTTTGAGTTGGCTTCTCTTAGTTTTGTGCAACTAACACTACAAATGTGTTTTTGCTTGCCTGAATTATCCTTCCATTCTTACAATCTGAGCAGATATCCTGGATATGAGGAGAGAATACACTTTGCAACACAATTTTTTCGATGTTGTGAATTAAACAAAAATGACACATAGGTCTGTGGTGCAATTCAGAGTGGCTGTTTTGATGGTATGAATATATCCTTCAAACTGTGCTGGGTGACACTGTTGGACTTGGGTAGAGAGCCTGTTTTATTACTCCCTGTTCTGATTATGCTTCTTGTGCTTAAGTGGAGAACTTTGTTCTATCAAACAACTGGGTGTATTTACTCTTTGTAAGCTCTTGTGGCCGTATGCTTTCAGGAGCCTGTCTCTGGCAGCGGTTCTCTTCTAAAGCTACTGGGTACTGAGCTGTCTTTAATAAACAAGCAGACAAATTTTTGATTATGAATATATATATAATCAGTTTTGAACATTTTTACTTGTTCTCGACAAACAGGCCAGTGCAACACCTTTTCTGTGTGTCTTAATAGTGAAAGGACCTGTAATTTTTTTTTTGCTAAGAACAATGAGGCAGGAATCTGAAAGCATGAATTGAACTGTGGCGTAATTCAGATCTTTTATCTCTACGGTGTGACTAAATTACAGTTGGAAAAACTGTCTTAAGTTCTTTGCCAAGTAAACTACGTCATTTGCCTGGGAGAGAATCACATGAACTTTGTCACATTGTCATCACATCATTCAGTCTGTTGTCATTTAGAGTTTTGAGCTATTTTAGCAATGCTACAAGACAGTGATGTTGATATTGTACAGCAACAAATTCTTCTAAATATTTCTGGTTTCTAGTGGAATTATGGAAGTAAATCTTAACACTGAAACTTTGGAACTCTGCTATAGTTAGCCATCTCCCCAGAGTGTGCTATGCACAAATATTTAAAATAATGTGTTTGGTGCTCTTTATAGAAAGCTTTTGGCTAAGTTGTGTGAGTGCATATATTTGCAGCACAGGGAAGGAAACTGTTGGTATCTTCTTCTGACGTGGAAAATTAAGCTGTCCTATCAATATTTTGCTTAAGAGCATTCTTTGATGTGGGGATCCTAAAGAAAGATACTTTTATAGTTGTGCTGGTGTTATTCCTTGTTTTTAGCCAACTTTGGACAAATACGTAAAGCTAGGGACCTAATAAAATTCTGGAAGTTAACAGAAGTCAGTGGCTAGGAGAAAGCAGAGTTATGTTAATGTTTGGATTTACTCAAAAAGTATTGAAGCTGTCACTTATGGGATTATTGGAAAACAGTAGAAAACAGTATTTTTTTTTTCTCTTTTTGCCTAGTGTATTAGTCAAAAGTTGTTGTGTGGAGGATGCAACAGGATGATGCTGACTCAAGGACTAGGGTTACAAAGAATATTTGGTTTGTGGCTAGAAAGAGGATTTTATGAATGTAATATTTCTCGGTTGATAGGCTCTACTTTTGACTTATGGGTGTAGGTCTTGCAGGACTGTCTGGCTGACGTGGTGTGAAGAATGTTAAGTTACTAAATGAAAGGAGATGTGTGGGAGCGACATCATCATATCTGTACACAGGAAAAGGAGAATAACATACATAGGGAACACTAGAGGGGAAGATGATAGACAACATAGAGAAGGAAAGTATTCCACTTAAGTGAGAAGAGTAATTGGATAAGTAATTGGTGAAAAGGCTCTGCTCAGTAGATCAGCCTGAAAGTTGGGTGTGGTGTTTGTAAAAGAACTGAGATATTTGTACAGTAATGCAAGGAGTGTAGCCAGGAAACCAGAGGAACAAGAACTACTGGTGCAGAGTATAAAAGCTCTACTACACCTGTAACAGAAAACTGGTGGGATAGCATTGGGACCTGCAGTGGCTGTTGAAGGGCATGTGTTATGCAGAACTGTCAAGAATAAGGACAGGCTGGTGTGCAGGTGACTTGCGTAATGGAGTATGAAAAGTATTAGAATGAATGAATGTAAATCTGAGGCTGGAATAAGTTTGGAAGTTTCTTATGTTGAGGAAAGCAAGATGTATGTGACTAGTCATAGGAGAGGCTAAGTCCTGGGCCGTTGGCTGGGGAGCTAATGCTGCTAATAATAGTAGCAGTGTGTCATACTCAGGAGGGATAACTTTCTGCTTGGCCACTGAATTAACAAGAAATGATGCAGCTTTAAATTTAGAAAACACCTTTGGGTTTAGATGAGCAATTGTGAGATGATTCAGCTAATTTTAAATACTTTTTAATTAATGTTCTTAATCTCAATAAAGGCAGACTGAGTATTAAAAGAACCAGTTAGTGAAGCCACCTGGACTTGTGAAACTTGGAGAATTAAAATATCTTTAAATTAAAAGGTATGAAATCTCTCTGAAGCATGAAAAGAAAGCTTGCAAGAAAGGACTCTGAATCTAGTTCAGCCTTTGAGCTGCTAATGGCACACTGTAATGTGAGCAACTCAGAGGAGACCAGCGCCTGTGAGTTAGGGTTCTGTAGCGGTGATGAAGGTGTATTTCAGTGGCTACTTAGTTGTGTTCACATTTTCAGAGATTTAATAAAAAACATTCTAAGTTATTTGACACTTGGCTTAGTTTACCCCTTTTAGACCTGATTTCATTCATGTTAGTCTCAAAACTCCTATTACAATAAGAGGATCATTATTAAATAAATTAGTCTGGTAATTGTGTTGTCTGAAGCACAAGAAACACCCAAAAGCCCAGGACTTTTTTGTTAGAATAACTTGTTTTGGCATATTTTTCTGAACACAACTAGGTAAGACATTAATTTGTTTACAGTCAGAATCAGTGTATGAAATGCCGGGTTTTGCTACACCACGTATTTCTCTGAAGATCATCATCACTGCCAGTTTTATTCTTAAGATCTCTTTTCAGAATGACCTTTTCCTTTTAAAACATGGAATTCCTTTCTGTCCCAAACTTGCAATCTGTAAAGTGCTGTTCCCGCTGTCCTTCCCACTAGGCACACAAATGTCAGTGGGATCTGCAGCAGCGATTACCCTCCATTCATCTCTCTAGTGACTAAAACCGTTGGCTGCTTGCTCTTGTGAGCTGGGAGGGTTTCTTTATCATGTTCCTGCAGCTCTCTTCTTAAGCCATGGAGACTCATGAAATCTGTGAACTGTTCTATATCAGTAGTAATTGATCCTAAAAATAGTTTATCTTAAAGTCATATTTTCTGTGAAATGGTAGGAACAGGCATTAATACCTTAAACAGGGACTTATAGAGTTGAGAATTTATTATTTCTACTCGCTTCCTCTCGCATTTCTATACAAGTAATCAAAGCAGGAACTTTTTCACCTTTATAGAAGTTCTGTACTTAAACCCATAACAAGGAAAGGCTCTGCAGTTTGCCGTCTGCTGCGCAGTACATTTCCAGCTTTGCTTCTACCAGAATATCAGATCACCTTCTTTGCAGGCTGCCTTGTCAAAACTCATTTTCAGCAGTACAAGTGGAGCAGGGTTTAGTATAGTTCTTGCCCTTAACCTGTGTTCCATTATGCTGCAGGCTCAATGTTTCTTTTACGTATGAAGAGAGAACTCCTAAATTCCAGTGCTTTTTGTAAATCTATACCAGTGTTTCAGCTTGCAGTTATATTGGTAATTGTTCTGTTTCCTTCTTTCTTTCATTTATTTTTTTAAAAAATGGAATTCTTTCCAGGAATAAATGATTGGATTGTGCCAACACAAGTCCTTGGGCTTCTCCCAGCATCTAAATTTGCAGACCTTCGGCTCACCCTGTAGTGCACACCCTTACCTAGTGCCACATTCTTAATTTATAAGATATTTCTCAGTGCAGTTTCTGAGATGTGCTTGGTCAGAAGCAGAAACACTGAAAAGCAAGCTGAATTCTTAGTGTTCCTACTGCCCTGATTCTGAGGCTGCAGTCATCCCAAAGGCAGCTGGCTGTCCTGGTGCAAGGGCAGCAGTGGTGAGCAGTGGCTAGCAGTCCTGTGAGCTGCCCTGCAATTCTGTGGCAAACAGTGTGATTTCACATGATTTTAGGTTGAGATTGAAGCCAGATTTCATACAGAAACAGTCTTGCTAGGAAGCAAGCAGTAAATGCTAATCTTGAGTGATGCCATCTCGTGTGCTGTTCTTAAGGGCTTCCCAGACATACTGTATCAGGAAGAAGCATGCAGCCTTGGAACTCGGTTGCCCCAGCATATGTACACTAGATCAGCTTTGAGTGCAGAGCCTCCTCTGTGGAACCAGCTGAAGGTATGGCCAGTGACTGGTAAAGCATCAGCTGGAGTGACGTGTACTGCAGTGATCATAAACAGCTTTGTGGGTTTTTTTACCAAGGATTTTGTATTTGGTTGAAATGACAGTTGTCATTTGTGCACTTTTTAGTACATCTCCTTTTTTTAAAGCTAGCTAATGATGATTAAGACCACTGATTACTTCCACACCTTCTATGAGCCTTTACTAAACTCCTGTATGATGCATCCTTTTTACCCTATGTTGTGTTTAAATTATAAGCTCTTTACTGCCAAGCTATTACTTTGAATAGGGCTCAGCACAGCAGGGTGCTGTTCTTGGTTGGCATCTGTTTCCTAGCATAACTCAGTTGATAATATAAAGTGTGGAGCTGCTTGATGTGAGAAGAATCACTCCTTGCTGGGGACTTATGAACTGTATTTCCAAATCTTTAGGCAAAAAAATGGATTTAATCCTGAAGTTCTCTCACCACTCAGATTGCCAGATAGAATTAAAAGCTTTCTAAGCTTTTAGTAGGTAGCATGCTGGACAGAAAATTTGAAGCTTAGGGGGCAAGGCAGCTTGTAACTTGAATTTTGAGAATCTGTGTTTAAATAGAAGCAACTCAAATCTTGGAACAAATAAGATGTGACAAGACCCTGGTTGCTTCACAGACAGTTTAGTTTTGACATGATTTGATGTAGTACATTGATCCTCGTGAAGGGCTTATCTTGAGTGACTTGTTATCTGTGACACAGGAACTATGGAAGTGAGTTCAGCTCCCCAAAATCCAATCTCCTTTATGAGTTCTGACTTTACGAAGGCCTGTCTATATTACAGTCAGTGTCTTCTGTCTACTTGCCTTTTTTTTTTTTTTTTTTGCTGCAAAGCAGATCTTCATGCGTGTGGCAAATTGCAGTTTCTCTTCTAGCTCCTCCAAACACTGTTTCCCATTTGGCGTCATGTTTGTTCCCCCATGCAGTGCTGCTCGGCATGTATACGTTCTAGCCTGTTCCTGTCTCAGCTGGTGCCAGCTCTCACTTTTGTGTGCTCTCAGCTCTGTGGCTTGTGTTTAATTTGCACTACTTTACTTTTTTCCTCTTTTCAGTTGGTCCGAATGATGGAGGCACTGAAGGGGCTGAAAAAGTACCTTTCTGCTCTACTTGTGTGCTTGGCTTTCATGTGCAAAGAAAGCACTGCTGAGATCCTGTGGATAAATGCTGCAGATAATCTCCATGGATATACACAGAGGAGTATAGACAATATAACTGAATTCCTTCCAGCCCCTCTGAATAATGGGCAAGATCATATTTCTTTCAGACTTAAACTTGACTGTTCACTCATTTTTTTCGGTATCCCCAACAGGAACAGAAAAACTTGTACGTATGGCACAAAGCTTTTTCTGAGAGTTAGCAGGGCTGCGTTTTGCAGCTGCAGCGCAGGTAGTTTGAAATGTGAGCAAAATTTCTTCCCTTTCCAAATTCTTTATTTTTGTTCTGAATAATCATTGAACTGTTTTGAGTCAGATCTGAAAAAGCCTAGAGATATAAAATGTAGTAGGAGCCATCCAGCACAGCAGATTTCCATCCTGAATTGGTAGCTTGAAGTTTCAAACAGCTGAAAATAATCACACTCAGCAGAGTTGGGCAGCTTTCTTGATGTATAGCACTGTACTTAAACTGCAGTCGTGCTAGAGTGAGTTAGATAGCAACTGTAATTTGGAAGGAGCTGGGTGGATATTAATCATCACTTGATCCATTTGGAAACAGATTTGAAGATGCTCCAGTCCTCAACACGATACTATTTGAAGGGAGAAAAAGAATCATACCCCATGAATTTTACTTTAAACTAATTTCCCCCTTTTTTTCACCAACTAACAAGTAAATTACATTACAAATTGTACAAAGTCAAGGGAAACAGAACTATCTGTCTTGGCTAGAAAAGTACTACTGCTGCCATTATTGCTTCTTGTGGTTGTAGCATCTAGAAGAATAAAGGCTTGGAAAACAGCTGATCTTCCAAAATTTGATAGCTTTCAGAATATTAAGTGTGCACATAAGCAATAAAAATGATGGCTTTTCCTTTCTGAAACACTCAGGCATGGTTAGGTTATGATCTTCTCACTTAGATTGTTATCTTAAAGCTTAGTCCATGGCACTATTAATTTATTTTTAAAGATAAAAATATTTTTATAAAGGAAGCAGAAACAGCAAGGCACAGAGAAAAAAATTCTGCAGAGTATTGAAAAAGTAAAGGGGAAATCAAATCCAATTGCACCTTTGCTACCAGAATCTGCAGCAGCTTTTCATGTCAGTCAAATGACTTTGAGGCTTGTTAGCATCTTTCTTTTCTGCCCTGGAAAAACTTGTCATCATTGCTTTCCTCAGAGACTGAAAAATTAGGTCAAATAGAAGCAATTTAATGTTTGAAGAGTGCCAGTTTATTAAGCAGCTGACAGTGGTCGGGCTTGAAGGTGAAGGGGCTCGTGGTGCCGATTCTACCTCTTCAGTTCTGCCTAATTTCAGCAGTGACTCTGCTGTGCAGGCGGACGCTGAGGCAGGAATGAGTGTCCAGCGTCCTGGGTGAGGGCTGGTGGAACTCGCTTTGTCTGGGATCTGTGTAGCTATTTTTCAAAGCATCTGGCATAAATTCTGTCAGTTTAAGATGTTAGCCCAAGTAACCCTTTCTTAACCTTAGATGTTAAAACCTGTGAACTTCTGTTTAGCTCCCAGGGGAGGTAAATTGTTAAGTCCTCGTGGGCGTTCTCTTTAGCCGTGGAAGGTCAGCCATATGGTGTTGCATCTGCTCTCACTTCTGAAAGGGAACTACTTCTTTGTGTGTTTGGTTCTTACTGGTCTTTGGGTTTAGTTGTTACCTTTTAATGTCATGGGAAATGTCTTCCCGTGCTGAGCTTAGATCATTTTGATAAAGCATTCTACATTAATTGATGTGATTTTTGAAGTCTTATTATAATGAAAGATTTACTTTTGTAGTGTCTCAATATTGCTCTGAAAATCATAGTGTAAACACTGTTACTGAACCATAAGTATTAAGAACGGTCAGATTCTAAAACTAAAAGAAGATTGGCCTTTAAATTAATAAAAAATAATCAGTAATCTTCCCTGTCAAATTATTTTACCATTTTGTGTCCTCGAAATGTACACCACCTGAATTTCTTGGCACTAACTTCTTGCCTGTGATAAATAACTTATTCTAATACGGAACAGTCAAATCACTGCCTTATTCCTGTAAGGCCATGTGAGTGCATTATGCACAGCCATTTCTTAATGGATGTTCTCTATAGACTTGTAATTCTTCGGATAACGTGATAATTAAATATCCCTTGCTTATCCCATTAACCGAGGGCAAACTTGGTATGCTAGAGCCAGATGAATGCAAAGCTACTCTGCTGTTCCTGGGCTCCAGCTAGCAATTATTTTTGCTGGTCCGTGCTAACAGTTGTTCAGAGGAGTGCATTGTTGGAATGTGGTTCTGCTGGAGGTCTTTTCCCCCAGGTTATACACACTGAGCAGTCTCTAGTTCTGGGTTTAAGTTACTGTGGAATTGCTGTGGACCTCTTTCTTGTTGAAGGTAGTCTGAAAGGAGAAAGTTTTATTGATGTAGTTTTGAATATATTTCAAACAGATGTGGCTAAACATGTTGAAGAAGACTCTGTAGCTCCTCTTTATTTGAGACTGTGTCTGGTTGATTTGGTTTAACAAGGCTAAATAGAACTGATCAGCATTAAAGGGAAATAAGCTGATTTTTTTTTTTTTAAATCTAGAAATGAATATCTGTGTAGTGCTTTGCTGCTTAAATTCTTATTACCTTTAATAACATCTAGAAGTATTAAACAACATAGTAGTAGATATTTCTAGTACTTACATTCCTGGGTTCCCTTTTTAACCTTAATCCCTTGTTTCCTCTTTAATTTTTCTTGGTGCTCATCTCTGTCTTTCTCAAAGGTTTCTCTCCACCACCATGCCAGCCTTCCTACTTAGGATCTTGCTAGATTTGCTGGTCACAGACCATCCTGCAGTATCTCCACCTGAACAGTGTGTTCCTTATTTACTCCTGGTAGGCAATTGGAGCCCTCCAGCCCCTTATCTGGAATAACATCCTGCACTGTTCTATGTTATTGAATCCAGTTGCACATACACCCATTCCAACCCCTGACACTGAGATGAGGGCATGGTATATATGTGGGAGGGGTGGTGTCAGAAATAATGAACTAATATTTCCTTTAGGTATTTGAGGGAGACCAGAAAACCTTGCTCTTCTGGCTGAGGATAGGTTTCTTTCCCCAGTTTCTTAGTTTTAATTTTGTTCTAGATCTCAAAGAACATGTTGGAAAACGTGTTGGAGAAGTTTTCTTACATCCTTGAACGCCCAACTGAGAAAGAAAGCAGTTAGAGAGTGGGTAGTCCTGTAAGCAGGAACAGATAAAATGCCCTGGGAATATTGTGCTTGCTGCAGTAACTGAAATGTCCAGCATTGAGTCCTTTGTACAACTGCAGACTCTTAAGAATCTGCCAAAATATTTAGCTTACTCTGCAAGATTCACGTGATGGCTTCTTTGGTTCTTTTGTGAGTATTTTGGTTATGTGCTGTCTGAAATGGCCAAGAGTCATTGCAGGGATGTACCATCTTTGTTTATCTGGCAGTGTTACTTACCACCTGTGTCTTGAATTCAAACCCAGAGGAAGTTTAATAAATGACATCTGCCTTTGTTTGCAACTTTTCACCAGTACTGACTGTTTCTTCTGGTCTCCAGGCTTGACAGGGGACCAGCGAACTTACCATGGGAAGGAGAATGTGGACTCCAGGCACAGTCGAGGGAGAGGAGGAGAGACAACCCGCTTTCACACTGTCAATGTGGCACAGCCTGTGCGATTTAGCAGTAAGTTGCAGACTGGGAAATGTGGGCCGTTTCTCTGCTCATTAGTTTAGCAATTTAGGCTAGGAGAAATTAATAATAGATTTCTCTCTTGCAGAGCTTCTTAAAGAAATTTTATTCGCATGCAGTGCTTTTTAAAGTTTTGTGCATTTGTTTTATATATGTCTTGTCATAGCGCATAATTTATATAGCAGGCCAATACATGCAAAGAGTTCTATTTGCCTAGTAATCCTGTTTTTGTAAAACCAGTTTCAGTTTTCTGTTACAAGTCATTGTAATTGCAGAAAACTAAGCCCATGATTTAAGTGATTGTTTCTGCCTGCAGCAGGGGTGGCAGCCTGGCCCTTGTCTCCTGATGTGAGCTTGCAAGTAGAATTGTTCCCCTGGAAGGTGAGGGGGAAACCAGAATCAGTTGCTCTGGACTGAAGTAATTTTGAAGATGATCTTCAAAATGTTGCACTACTATTAGTTCATTAAGTGCATCTCTGATGATCTAAGTTTTCTACCCTTTTTAATTGGAAAAATATTCTTTAGGGTATGGGGAACTTAAGGAAATTCTTCACTTGCTTCTCTGAAGACAAAACCTGTTAATGAAGTATGTAGCACTTGAATGGGTTTTGCCGTGTTGCTCCCATGAGTCACTCAAGAATCTTCAAATATATCTCTTCATGTCATCCTACCGTCCCACCTGCTGCGCTGCTAGTGTTGCCGTCAGCATCTTAGTCCCAGCCTTACCTCAAGTGTTATGGATGTCTGCAAGCATCCTTCCCACTGGTCATAGCTTGTAGTGACTGCCATCTCTCTCTCTCTCCAGATGCAAAACGCATAAGTTTCTCCTGCCTTCTCCATCTTGTCTTTGTTCCCTCCTTCCTCCAGGGATCATCCAGTGATTGGGAATGTGAGCCAGTGCTGATTAGCCTTGGAGGGAAGCATGGAAGGATGGGACAGGTTAGGAAGAGGATATGGGGGAAAGACAGCATGGCAGCAATTTTAGTAATTGGGGACGATTGCCTTGGACTATGGTGATCTTCTGAAAAAGACAGTTAGCTGAAGTGACAATTTACTACTTTGATTTTTTTTTTTGAGGACAAAAAAGCTTATTAAAATAGGTATTTTGATTTATCATGGATTCTGGTAGCTAAATTATGATAGGAAAAATTATAGAGGAAAATAAAACAATTTAGATAATTGATACATCAATAACTATGCTCTACAATCTGATTCATAATGCATTTTGTTCTGTCTTAGTAATGTGAGCAGTAGATCTTAAAAGATCCTGTAGAAATGGAGAATAAGGCTAGAAATGTGATTAAAGGACTTCAAATCTAAGTTGTATGTCATTATTTGATGATAGCAATCACTGCTTTGAAGGGAATAAAGAAGCTAGAGCAAATGCATGCAATGAACATGAAACAGTTCGTGAACTTCAGGTTCCTTTAAGTGTTGTGAAGAATTAATATTGCAAATGCAAGTACTGAAATTGTATTTCCTGTCTGTTTTAAATTTAATCTGCCTGTTTCTGTGATTCCCTGTTAGTTACCCATTGCCCCCAAGAATGCCATTCAAAAATCCCTTGGGCCTGTTTCATCCCGAAATGCCTCAAGGCTTTTATTGCGTATTCCCTCAATGTGGTTAACTGAGAGAAAGCAGAGACAGCAGTTCAAACCCTCACCTTCTTCCTTCCTGAAGATCCACTTTGCAGTGAAGTTTTTCCAAAGCAAACAACAGTTGCCCCAGAACCCTCATAGTCTTTACTGACTGACTATGGGAACAGGGTTGTGTGACTACTACTGAGGCTGTTTATAAAACCAGGTTAAATATGTCATGGCAAGCTGGATATTTTTCCAGCCACCTAATAGAAAGACAGAATCATTAAAGTGACCACCTCTGGTTTTTCCTTCCTGCCTCTTGCTGCTTGTTTTGACTTGAATTGATCAAACTGATTGGATTTATAAAGATATGCTGGGAAATGTCTTCCACAGTAGATCATCAGTCTTAATTCAAGACTTTAAAGGCTCCACAGCACAAAGAGACATTACTAGGAGTTTCATCTTTTAAAATACATTTTAAAAAAAATCCTATATCAAAAGCTGTAGTAAAGTCAGTCTTCTGTGATCTATAATGTATGTGTGTCCTTGTGAGGTGAAGTGTACACAGGGTGGTGCATGTGCACATCCAAGTAATTATTCATTGCACCATCCTAAATTGATTAGGATGCGTTATCTTGGAGATCCTAATTTGGGGGGAATGGTTTCCCTTCTGTTCTTCATGTTTCCTAGGAAAGTGCCCAACAGGATGGCATCACTACGAGGGAACAGCCAGCTGTTACAGAGTGTATTTAAATGGAGAGAACTACTGGGACGCTGTGCAAACATGTCAGCGAGTGAATGGATCCCTCGCCACCTTCACTGCAGACCAGGAGCTAAGGTTTATCCTGGCACAGGAGTGGGACTTGGAAGAAAAAACATTTGTAAGGAAAGATCAGCGAAGGTGAGTAGAAAGGAAAGGACAGAGATCTCGCATTACATGAGAATTGTTTGTGTGTGATGCAAATGCTGGTGGTTCATTTAGCTTAGAAAATCTAATGGTAAAATTGACTTCAGGCTCATAAACCAGTATAAGCATGCTGTTGGCTGTTTGGCAGTGGGCATCTGTATTTTATGTTTTAATTAATGTTATCAGATAGGCTACAGTTCAGCAGCATCTTTTTATCTCCAGGCTGTCTCAGCAGCGTACTAGTATTCTTGAACTGCAACAGGGAAGATGGATTTTACAGTTATTGCTGCACCGCCCTGTCTAGAAATAATTCTTTTAAGTTTTTCAACAGAAAAATTGAGTACCAATAGCTTTAACTGGTACTTAAGTATCAGCAACTTTAACAAAGCTGGCAAGTTTGAGATGAGAATGCAGTAAAAAGCCATTCTGAGTTGCTAGAACTATGTTGTGGTGGCTTTAGATATTTCAATCTGTTCAATCACAGCAGATGCTTACCTTTTTTTTGCCTGTGGGTTTTTTCTGTCTCGAGGGCTGCTATGATGGAGTGGTTCAGTAATGGTGTACCTCTGTCTCTGGAGAGTTAGGTGGTTTGATCCAGAACAGTCTGACATAAGTTGCAGATGTTTTTAAAATACTTGACTTTTGGATGTTTTTGTGTGGTTTTGGAGTTTGAGATACTGAAATGCTGCCATAACAACAGAATAGGGTGCTTATTATGAGTAGAAATGAAAGAGAGTTATTGTTTGTAACCACGGAAAACAATAAATTAAGTATTTTCTTCTATTCCTTGACTGTAATGTCTCTGCATTGCCAACATATGGGCTGAAATATTTTGCAAGTTATCTTTCACGTATAAAGACATCGGAAGGTTCTGTGTAACTTATTGTATATTGCTAGCGTGTTTTTAGCTTGTATCTGTAGATTCTCAGTTGTTTGTTGTAGGTTCTGGGTCGGCTATCAGTATGTGATCACCAATCGAAACCACTCTCTAGAAGGTCACTGGGAAGTGGCTTATAAAGGTAGGCTTCTCAAATTATTGCTTAGTTAAATGGCCTGTGGAAACTGTCTTAAAACATGAATATTGTTTGCAAGAACGGCATAACTTTAACGTTGAAATACTGTAGGAGAGCTCCTTTGCTTTACACTATTAAAATGGAAGAGTTTAATACTTGGTACACATTTTGTTTTCAAGCATAAGTTTCATGTTTTTTTCACACTGACATCTCATGGAAAGAACATGTCTTTTGAGTTTATTTGGGCTTTCTCCTTGATTAAACTTTGAAAAAGGAAACTGCTCTGTAGTTTCTTGTTCTTTGTGGTTAATGTCTGGATGAACTGCTGATTCCTGATTCTAGTGTTTGCACGGACTAGTACAGGAGGTTTGGGAGTTTTAGTTTTCTTTAAAAATGGGCAGATTTTTGTGTACTTCAAAAAAAAAATCCTGACTTTTGCAGAATTACCCTGATTTTTTTTCATTTTAAACTACTTCAGATAGTTTACTTAAACCAAGATAAAATTTGCCTAGTCCCAGAAATAAATCCCAGTTTATATGAAAAACTGAACATGAAAAAACTGAACATGAATCTAGTAGGCACCACACTCCGAACTTTTTTGAATGCAAAACAAGGAGCTCCCTCTGTTGGAAATGCAAAGTTACATTTCTATACATTTTATTTACAACTAATTCTGTGGAAGGATTAGGTGGGGTTAGTTAATCTTCAAGTTATTAAATGAACTCTTATGTGTAGAATCAAATGTCTGATTTAGGTAATGGAAAACAAATTGAAAACAATTTGTCTGGGTCTCCAAAAGCTCTTCCTTTGACATATGAGAAGCTGTAGAACCCTGCATAGCTTTTTACTGACAGTACTTGTGTACTATACTGCTACACACAAAAACTTTGCAGTGTTTTTTTGCTGTTAAAGTGAACAGAGTTGACTGAATATTCAGAAGAAACTGCTCCTTGTGGCAGCAGGAATGTTTTTATAACTTCCTTAAAGTGAAGGAGCTAAAGATGTCTTTGGACAGCAGGGGAGAGGAAAAAGGGAAAGTCCAATGTTTTCTAATAGAAGGGATTTCTGGTCTTTACAAACCTGTTTATATAGGTAGGTTCTCCTGTGAAGCCAAGGAAAAAAATAAGCGTTCATAAAAGGTCTTGCTGACTGCAGTGCCATCTGCTGACTGAATGTTTAAAAACCAGAGCCATAAATTATTAATTTCATGAATTATGTGAATTTAATCCTTCTCAATACCATATATTCTTTTGTTTCCAAGCTTTTATTTTAATAAAGTGCTACCTATATGAAATCGGTTATACAGTAGCAGTCAATAGTTTCTGAAAAACATTGCTTAAGCATCACTGACTTGTAGCGAGGCAGACTGAATTCCTAGTATGTTTGAAAAGTGATCTAGCATCCCATAGCTTGGAAATTTTAATTTGTTATTGTGGAATGTGGAAGGTAAGCCCTCCAAAAAACGGTAGCGGAACCTAATTGCATTTAAAAAATTAAACAAAACCCATCATAACTAACAATGTGTGAAGTGACCATGTGGGAAGACTGTGTAATATGTGAATTGCAATAGCTGTTAAATTCGGTGTTTAAGTACACAGATTTGGAAAGTAGGCTTCAGAAAACATATGAAATAAGCTATTTTTCACAATTGCTCTGTCTCCCATTCACCTTACACTGGTCATGGTCAAAACCAACATTTTAAAAATTGTAAAATGCCTTCAGCATCTCTTGCGCTGCTTGGAACCTGGTTTTGTGACTGGAAGACCCTGCATGGTACTGCTCTGCACTCCCAGTGAGCAGCAAGAGGCATGGGAGGGCAGCTCTGCGGCGCACTGCATGGGATAGATGTACACGTGTCTTTGAGGCACTATTAGGTGTGTGGAGTGCCAGGTACAGGATTAGTATGCGTTCTCACTCCACTCGCAGCAAGCCAAACTCAGTGTTGTTTGAAGGGGTGCCTAACTATTGGCAGGCAAACCTCATGGGGCTCTGAAAAGCAGCACTTGTAGAGAGATCAGAACATCACTCCTGCTGGTGCAGAATGACGAAATTACCCAGTACTTTGAACACAGCAACCTCTTCTCTGTGAGTCACCACTTCCCTCCCCGCGTTTGCCTTCCCCCAGAGGAGTGCTGCTAATGGAAGCTAGAGAGGACAGTAGCCTTGTAGCAGAGTTGGTGTGCATCAAATTAGTGATATTACAGAGCCCTTCTAAAGCTTTGCATACCCACAGGCTGCTTATACCAATGCATCTTGTTCCAGGCTCTTCAGAAGTATTTTTACCCCCTGACCCTATCTTTGGTACGGCTATGTCTGAAAATGAAAACATTCTTTGTGCCCAGCTTCAATGTTTCCATTTTCCTACCCTTCGGCACCATGGTTTACACAGCTGGTATGCTGAAAACTGCTATGAAAAATCTTCATTCCTCTGCAAAAGGAGTAAGTTGGTTTTGGTTTGCATATAACCAATATGGGGAAATTGGTTAGTTATCCTTCCTACCTTTTGTTCAGTAAATTAAAAAGGGCTGGGGGTGGTGGTGGAACTTTAAATTTCTGCTTTGTTTAAATAAGAGCATCGTAATGTGTGGTTGTCAGCCACAGTACAGATTTTCACTAAAAATTATTGTAAAGCAGCTATATCAGCCTCAAAATAAAGTATACTTGAAAAAATGTCAAAAGGCAACTTATTAAATAGTGCTCTTAAATTATTAACTTCATGTGAAAATGAGGAAACACTTATTTCTGGTTTAATTTGAATATAGAAAATTCTATTGAATTCTTTCCAGCCAGTTATTAGAACTAGGGGGCAAAAATAAAGTAAGAGGAGCTACTGGCTTAACTGTCTTGTATTTCTTTACTACAAAAGGCTTTATACCAATGAGGTATTGATAGTATTTTCAGGTAATATTTGAGACATAGATGGAGCTTCTTTGCAAGGAGAGAAGTTTGCTTTTTCTTTAAAGGAGGAAAAAAGAATTACAGAATGGCAAGGGAGGACAATTCAGGCCTTCTTTGCCTACTTTTGCACCTGAAATATTGAAAATTGGGAAGACAGGATATTGCCTTGTCTATCTTGAGATGTAATAAAATCTTGAGGGACATGTGTTTAGTCAAAATGATTATCACAGGATGACCTTCTTGGTCATCTCTTTGGGATGATGTGAGGAAGGCGATAGCTCTGCTGAAACATTAACTGGAGGCTGAGGTTATCAGATGTATCAGTTGAGCTGTGTCTGATTCTGGGCCTTGCAGCGCAAAAAGAGTTTTGACAAGTCCATGACAAATTGAGGCGAGTTCAGTAGTGGCCAGCACGATGGCCATGTGGGCTGACACTCCTGTCCTTTGAGGTGAGGTAGGGGAAATGGGGCTCTTTCAGCATGGAGAAGGGAAGGCTTCCAGGGGACCTGACAGCAGCTGCCAGTACTTAGAAAGATGTTAGTGAGAAGATGGAGCCAGGTGTGTGGCAGGAGTCAAGGGACGTTAAGCTGAAACAAGAGATTTGAATTGATACCAGGGAAAACTATTTAATCATGAAGGTAGTCAAGAGTGGAATAGATGCCCAGAGAGGTTGTGCAGCCTCTATTCTCAGAGATTTTTCTGACCAGATTAGATAAAACCCTGACCAACCTACTGAGACGTCACAGCCGACTCTGCTCTGAGCCAGAGATTGAGCTGGAGACCTCCTCAGGCCTCTTCCAGTCTGAACTTCCCTGTGGACCCTCTGAGCTGACCTGCATAGAGCGGAGGGGACAGGCCACTCTTCCTGAGCAGCTCCTTCAGCTGACAGGTCCCAGTGCTGCCTGTGTTCCCTCTCTCTGCTTTTGGTAACTGCCTTGAGATCAGCAGAAGGAAAGGTGAGTGAATGGAAGACACCTCAACTTCCCCTGCTACGCAGGGATCAAGATGCAGTTAGGGCAGTTGAAGCACTAGTGCTTGGCTTCCCTTTTTTTAGGCCTGACCTGTTATGAATGTCCTTCAGGCTTGGTCCAGAGAAGATCCAGCTTTTCCTAAGTACCAGGGAAGGGGGAGGGAGCTACAGCAGGTGTTGACAGTGAAGCTTAAAATTTTCAGAGCACTTGCTTTCCTGTGTCTTGGAGAGGATGCCTGGAAGCATGTCAATTCTGTTAAATACTTAAAAATTGTCAATTTTGAGCAGTAAATCATCCCTGAGTGCCTCCAGATACATTATAGTTCTCACTCCTTGGAGATCCCTTTTCTAGGCTGTTTTAACATGAAAATGTGGCTTTTAACTGATGCTC
The DNA here is from genome assembly GCA_033459285.1 of Clamator glandarius. Lineage (NCBI taxonomy): Eukaryota > Metazoa > Chordata > Aves > Cuculiformes > Cuculidae > Clamator > Clamator glandarius. Next base: position 3,016,729 of record JAUNZM010001016.1, on the reverse strand, counting down.
TGCTTATATTTACAAAGCACTTAATGTAACAGAATAAACCAAACTCCTGTCTGGCAGGCTGGCAGACACTGCAATATTGATGTGTGTTTCTCTTCTAGGCCAGACTTGTGTTGATATCAAAGACAACATTGTTGATGAAGGCTACTATTTCACGCCAAAAGGGAACGATCCCTGTTTGAGCTGCACTTGTCACAATGGTGAACCTGAAATGTGCGTGGCTGCATTGTGTGAACGGCCCCAAGGGTGTCAGCAGTATCGCAAAGACCCTAAGGAGTGCTGCAAATTTACGTGTTTAGACCCAGGTGAGAGTTGACTGCCATGGTTTTGTCAAATGAAATGAGTTCAGTGCTCAACTTGGTTATCTTTGGGTACAACTTTGAAATGATGCATCCTTTCAGTGCCTCAACATTGCTGGGTACAAATCCCCTGTGGGGAAAGATTTCAAATCACGGGAAATGAAACACTTCAGGCTGTAGTTAGAAATTAGTCATCCTTGATGCTACCTATATAGAAGCAGCAGCAGATGTGGCACTACTGTGGATCTTCAGCAGAGCAACTTGCGTGGTTCTTTTGTCATGTTTAGTTGTCATGAAAAGACAAAAATTATCTCTTGGGAACTAATTAAGGATCTTTTTCTGGATATGAGTATTTATGTGTATTGAAGTTTATATGCAGTGATCACATTAGAAGCAAATTTTACACATTCTATTGAGTTTCGGTAATAGTCAGGGCATGCAACCTTGCTTATTTGATTTGGCATCTTAGTACAACTTCTTGATTTGGATCAGTAAAGTCTTCTGTTGACCCTAATGGAACTGTCTTAGTCATCATTTGGAGACGTAGGCGGTGTGGGCTTATTATTCTGTAAAAAGACTGCAAAATGAGCTATATCTTTGAGGGTGGTTAAGCACTGGAGCAGATTGTTTGTGGAGTCTCCATCTGTGCGGATACTTAATGCCTCATTGGACTCTGTCCTGGGCAACCTGCTTGAGCGGTCACTGCTTGAACAGGAGTTGGGCTGGATGATCTAGGGACGTCCCTTCCAACCTCAGCTAGTCTGTGGTACTGATATTGCCTGGAATTTTAAACTAACCTAATCTTATGTGAGTGCAATAAGACACAATTGTTCTAAACTCCTATGGAAGACAGAGAAGGCCAGCTCTTCCCATCAGAGGCTTCTGTTTCAGCCTGTTACAAAAAAAGGCTTGCTTATTGGCTTCCAGATTTGCTGTCCATCTTATTTGTCTTAACTACAGAAGTTAATTATGGAAGGCCACAGGCAGCTCCTTGCTGTCGCTCACATTTGTTCTGAGGGTTAAGCTTAACAGATGTTCGTGGCTTGTGTTGCAGGTCGATTGGTGAAAGAGTGGGGAGAAAGCAGGAGTCTTCCTCCCACTCTTACCAGCAGAGTTAAGACTTTCTTTGCTTTTTTTATCTTCAGGACCAGTGTCAGCAAAGCATCATCCAGCAGACAGGATAAGGTGACCCACAATAACCTCGTGCCGTGTTCTTTAATCCTTATTGCTGTGGGTCTTAACTATTTCATGAATACTGATTTGAAGAGTGTATTTTACCACATCCTTTCTGATCCTTAAGCTCTTCTTTCTGCACTGGTGCTAAATAAGGGTGTTTCATTATACTCTTGCCTGAAGTGTTCTGGGTTTTTTTTAGTAACTTAGTTTGAGAGAGGAATCATCAGGCAGTTGTCAGACTTCCTTCATAATGAAGTTACTTTAGCTAGGGATAAACATGTAAATTTTTAAATGAAGCATTTCAGTTTTCCTTCTGGGTGTTTATAAATGACTATTCCAGATGACAAAATTAATGAATTACTTCCATTAATCAGCATATATTTAGGCTTGTCCAATTCTTATATATATATCTTCCCTAAGCTTTGTTGCAAGGGGAAAAAAAAACAGTTCACTAATCAACAGTAGGTAAATTAATCACCCAAGGAGAGAGTAGGGGGTAATAAATCCTACTGTTGGTTTGGCAGATAATCAGCTCTTGCTGTGTGAGTGGGTGAACAATAATTACAAGTGGATAACAAATATTACTGAAGGACTTGATAGTAGGGAAATTTTTCAGTGGTGGGAGTAAGCTGAGCAATCACAGCTATACTTTCTTGAAAGAAGATTTGCCTCATTTAGTTGAGGATAAATAGCAGAGGAAGATCTTCTATGCACTAATGCTGAAGCCAGGGTAGTCTGTCTGGTTCAGCTCCATGGATGTGGCAGATAATAATTTTAATGTGTGCCTCTTGTTTAGACAGATCTATGACTCTTATTTGTGGAAAGGAAATAAAAGACTTTGAAAAAGCTGATGGTACAGAAGTTCTTCTAGTGACTTAAACCAGTGTAGTTAAAGGGTATTACTACTGCATTGAGTGTAAAACAGCCTTTCTAAAATAATCTACCTGGTTTTGTGGGGGTTAGAATCTCTCTGATTTCTTTTGTTCTGTACAAGCTGAGTCCTTGTCTTCCTTTTTAATCTAGGACTTTACTTGACAATAGTTTATCCAGCCAAACAGGTTGTGTGTTAGGAGCTCTTATAGGCTGGGTGCAGGGTAACAGAGGCCAACGATGCCCCAGAATGTCCAAGGACTGCAGTTTTAGCTGACCTAAAGAGAATACACAGGAGTCCGGCTTTCTGCCTACAAGACTATCATGCTTGCCTGTGTGTATATTTTACCAAAGTCACTTTATTTAAGGCAGTTGTTAGCACTGATTTATGATGTTCATGAAGTCAACATTGCCTTAAAATGGAGGAGGAACAAGGGCAGGTCTGTAGTGCTCAGGAGGGTGTGTTGGTTGGGAGGTGTACTGCATAGGCTTAAGCTCTGACAGTAAGAGTTGCTAAAAGGTTTGACAGCACAGAGGCTTTTGTACTGCACGGCTAGATTTGAGAGGGTGTAATGTTAAAGCTCTGTGCATGGTGCTCTATTAAATGAATTCATTGTTGCCAAGAATGCAGTAGGTAATAAATACCAGCCTGTTAACCATGTACTTTAACAATGTATAAATCAGGTGGATTTTTTTTGGTACTAGCATTTGTAGCAAGTCAGTACTTAAAATTCTTGTGAGACTTTTAGCTTTCTTCTGTAAGGAATCTTTGATACATCTTTGGCTGCTGCTAGTGAAAGAAAAGGTATGAAGAGAGCTCGTGCAGCTGTGTGGGAGTGGGAAGGGAGAGGTGGCCAGGGCCTGGCTGGTTGCAGTAGGAAATGTGGAGACACCACAGTGTCTGGGGGATTGTACCGGGTCGTGCTCATGTCCTGCAGCCGTAGGTGACCAGGCCGTGCAGCAACTTCATCTGTTTCTTATCCACACCTGACCTGGGTGCCTTCTCGTTCAGACATCTTTAATGGGGGATTGGTGCAGCAAACACAGCATAGTCGTCTTTTCATCATTTTTTTTTGTGTAGAGTATCTGTATGTGCTTGTGCTACTTTAGTGTATGCAACTGTGATTAGTTGAATTGTGAAAAATTAATATCCATCGTGTCTTGAAGAATAATAATTTGCCCATAACAGCCTTCCAAGCGTGGATCTTGTTAGCTATAGTATAGAGCTCTCAAAGTCCTAAGTTCCTGGGTCTGTTTGAAGTTCTGCCACTTCCTTTCTATGTCATTCTAGAAAAAGATTTAATTCCTGTTTACCTTAATCTCTTCAGTTCCTGAAAGAGGATTATCATGTTGATTCACCTTTTTAAGTGACATAAACTGAAAATACTCTAATGGTGTTAAACAGTGTACAAGTGACATAGAGTTTGGATGACCTTGCTTCATAATAATGACAATGTTCTGAGATTTTATTGTTGGAAATGTAAAAGCTAAGATGTCCAGAAGTTGTGTAGAAATAGTATATAGAAATGCCAGCTCTCAGGCCTTTCCTATAGCTTGCGGACTTGCTGTCATCTTCAGTATAACATCACCAGTCATGCCAGGGAGACAAGTGGATTAGCAAAATGCTGTTAAACTTTCCTTTTTCCCATTTTCAGAGACTTGAAGCCTTCAAAATTTGTCCCTTTGGCTGATTTAAGATATTTCTAGAAGTGTTTAGACCATCTTGCAGTAAATAGGTGAATTGCCTGATGATTCATAATGTTCTTACATTTTTGAACTACAGAGAAGTGTTAAACCAGGCTAATCAATCCCCACTCTACAGTTATCTTGCCATTACTGACAGAACACCACCAAGAAAAATGAGCCTTAAACAAAAGTAACAGGCTTCTTTCATATGTTTTATGTAACAGATGGCAACAGTTTGTTTGACTCAATGGCTGGTGGAATGCGTCTAATTGTCAGCTGCATTTCCTCCTTCCTCATCCTCTCTCTGCTGCTGTTCATGGTCCACCGGCTACGCCAGCGGCGGAGAGAGCGCATCGAGTCTTTGATTGGAGCAAATTGTAAGTAGCCCGTATCTGTAACAAGTCTTAATCTAAGTAGTGTATGTGCCTCAGAATGAAGAGAACAGAAGAAATGCTAATCTGTGGGAAACATCAGCATGGGTCTGGTTATAGAATGTGGTCAGTGTTGTACCCAAATGTAGCTCTGTGCCACCTACCCGAGCTAGTCGTGATTTGTACAAATTTTGGTTCTCTGAACCACTCCACATTCAAAGAAAAACCTTTTATATCAACGCCCATCTTGTCCCTATTGCTTATTATTGACAGATTGTGTACATGAAGATGAGAAATGTCCTGGTCTTGCTTGACTCTACATGTGTATGTGTGTCTTGGTAGATTCTTAAAACCTGAGCTCTTTTAGCCAATAACGGAAAATAGTTTTTGGCTTTTTGTGTTCCAGATACAAAATACCTGCTAAGTGTGAACAATCTCTTAGCTTGGAGAGGTTAGATTCAAATTTAGATCTGATCCAGGACAGAGAGGTTGGGAGCAGGTGGGCCTGGGTACTGTTGTGTAACTGCAGTAAGTTGACTTGTACAGTTCATGTAGACTTTTTTAGGTCTTCAGGAGATACAAGTTCCTCGGGTGTGAAAAGTGGAAAAAGGTGTTGAGATCTGCCTTAGATTGAAGAAAGCATGGGATAAAGTCACTGACTTCTTTTTCTTCTCTTGAAATAGTGCACCATTTTAACTTGGGACGCAGGATGCCTGGCTTTGATTATGGTCCTGATGGTTTTGGAACTGGTCTTACTCCACTGCATCTTTCAGATGATGGGGAAGGTGGGGCATTTCATTTCCATGATCCGCCTCCACCCTATACTGCTTATAAGTACCCAGATATTCAACATCCTGATGACCCACCTCCTCCTTATGAGGCTTCTGTCAATCCAGACAGCATCCTTTGTTCCACTCCAGGTACGTGGGCAAAAGCGTCTCTTTTCTTCCTCTCTTCCATTTTGGCTGGAATGTAGATATTTGGGTTTTTTTTAAATTGTGATGGGAAAACGTTTCACAGTAGAATCTCCTGTTTGTGCAAGGGGTAAGTCTTTTGTTAAAAGGTATCATTCAGCTTGGTTTTTCTCAAAGGTTTTTTGGACCACCTAAATTACAAGTGGAATCCATACTGCAAGCAGTTTAACTCTTAGACCTTACCTATTTTAAAGTCTTATCTTGAGTGGGTTACCTGGTCACCTAGTTTCTGCTATGCTGGTACCTTTTCTGGTCTTTCTTGCGTTAGATCTATAGAGATTCGTATTAAAAAGTAGAACAAATGTCAAGTACAAGACATTTTGAATAAAATAGATCCAGTAGCTTCTCTCCTCCCCACTTCCCCCACCCACCCACACCCCCAAAAGTTGAGCAAAAATACCACTTTCTAATGATTCACCCAGCAGTGCTCTTCAGTTCTGCAGCTGCGATATTCATGTACTGTAGAATTCATTCCAATCTGGAATTTTATAGCAGCATATCTGACAAGATAAGTGAACCTGATTGGTGCAAGTATCTTATTTGTATGTTGAAGTTTTATTTTTGCTACATAATTTTCCTCATTTGCAGTGTCATCTCTTTGTGCATTAATGCAAATCCAGGAAAAACTCAGAGCTTCCAGAAATACAGATAGTAAATCTATTTGGGGATGTGAATTGATATACTTCACGTTCTGATTCTGCTTGTTTTTTGTCCTTTGCAGATGGAGTTCTTTCTCAGCCTGTGCAAAGCAGTCCTCCAACACTAGGAAACTGTGATGTGTCCCCACAGCTCACAGAGGGATCGCTTCCTCCCTCAGTTGGTCCTTCTCCAGTAGAGCTGGAAGACTCTGCTGACAGCAGCACCTTTCTTGTCCCTCCTGACACAACGCTAAATGAAAACACACCGGCAGAAACTCTTACAGGCAGCCGTCACAGCCACTGTTCTCTCAATACCATTGTATAAAGGAGTAAAAAGCCAGCTGCCGGTCAGAAATAGTTTTAGCAACTGTTTGCACAGACTAATCCGTGGTTTGAACTTCGGAAGGAATCTCCACTTTGTTTTTTGAACAGTACTTTTATGTTCTAGATTAGAATTGTGCCTCTCGTTTTTTGGCTGTCATTATTCATACACTAATCAGTTTGTCCTGTAAATATGGATTGCATAACTGCTCTTTTTTTTCCATTGGCTATGGAAAAGAGTGCATAGAATTCCTTTGATTTCTAAGGAGGTGAAAAGTATGGGTAGTGGTTTGTTGGTTTTTTTCTTAACCTGAGAGGAAACAAAATCTACATCAGAAAAAAGCTGCTTGGATTTGACTGTATACCACTGGACCCAGGGAACAGATAGTGCAAAAGGAAGGTGGGGGCAGTCACTGTGTTCAATCAATTGCTTTCTCTCTATTCAGTGCTACATTTGGAGAAGGCAGAGAAGATGGAGCTGCAGGGGAAGGGGCTGGGGGTCTGTTTTATGGAGCAGGATCACTGAGGAGCTAATGCACATGCCACCTCATAAGAGTTACACAGTAGAAAACACTTTGTATTTTGATCTGCCTCGCTGTTTCAGGACACTGTAGACACTGGAGGATGAATGATCCATGCAATTTGTGACGAGTGGGTACTTAGGAAATTAGGGTTACAATTAGTTACTTGTTGTGGATAGCTGCAAAATTGTTGGGTAAACTTCTGGCCCATAAAGAAAACTGTGTCTGTGTAATGAATCCTGGTTTAAGGAGTACTTTGTGAAAAAGACAAGGAGCAGTTAATTTTGGTGCAGTCTGATTTCACTCTCTGAAGCCCCTGCTTGTTATAATCCCACAAGGAAGACTGAGGTATTTTTCTTTGTAGTTTGACTCCTTTACAGTAAACAGCTGCACAGGACTGGCCTGGATAAGAGACCATCATTCTTGCTTTTCTTACTTGCATGCTATATTTAGCATGTAAATGTATTCCCTCCCCTCTATTTCACTTCTTTACAATTCTACAGATACCATTTAAAAATAGTCAACATGCGCTATATGTGATATTTAATTCTAATCAGACACTTGTTCCTTATCAGAGCCCCAAAGTTGCCAGCCCTGTCTTAGGGATTTCCCCTGTGCCCCTCAGACCGTTTATCCCGGTCCCATGGGAATGAGATTAGTGTACTTAAACCAATAAAGCAGTTTGCTTCAGTCTGAGATGTCATCTTAAATTTCCACCTCAGATTGAACTCTTTAAAGCAAGTTCATTTACAGATGGCGAAAAACACTCTTTCACTCCCATGCTAAAACCAAAGTCAAACATGGTTGGTTTTGACAATGAGTGCAAAATAATCTTTACAGATTATATTAAGTTTGGATTTCAGTGTACAAATAATTTACCCTTTCCCTCCACCCTCCTGTTGCCTCTGCTTCTCCTTGACTTACTGTAGCAGTCAACAGATGAGATGAATTATAAGGAATTTGTAAAGAATGCCCCTTATGAGCATTCTCCTGTTACCTTATGAAGGGTACAAGCCTAGAGGGACAGGAAGAAAACAATACATGGGGGTGTGTATGTGATCTATTTTTCTAGTAATGATGAGAAATCATACTTGTATGACAAATCCTAACCCGCTGTTGTGGTTTCCCAGTGCAGCTGACTCTTTCCCCATTGAATATGCTGCTACTTTCTATTCCGTATCTTGCCTATAGGCTTATACTGTACTTGGGGAATGGTCTTGACAATTCAACTCCTTTTGCACAGAAAACGGTGAGTTTTGTTATTGAGATCATATCCGGTGTCCTGTCGCTCAGACGCTTGCTAACAATCTTGAATCCCTGGGAGAACATGAATCACGGTTGTGGGGTGCGCTCTGGCACACGAGTGGGAGGAACACTGTCAAGAAGCCTCTCTGCCAGGAGCCGGTACGACCGCCCGCGTCCTGCTCTCTGGTCTGACTGGCTCTAGCAGCAACAGTACAAAACAAGAGGAGCAGTTCTCCACCGTGCGGGATCTCTTGCTGTCTCCTCCTCTGAGTTCAAGTCCTGTCTAATGAAGTGGATGGATAGCAGTAGTCGGAACCATGCGTACAAATTACTGAGCATTTCTGAAGTATGAAAATAAAGCGGGTTTTGTGCATTTTTGAGCACACTCATATGTTTTATACATTGTATGTACTGATTTTTCTTTAGTTTTCTAGGTACGAATGCGTGCGTGTGTGTGTGTTTCTGGGTGGTAATATATAGATGTATATATACATACTGTAGAGGTAACCTTTGTGCTGCGTCCAGCTAGGTTAAGCTAAGCACTGGGATATAAACTAGGCTTTTAGGGTTAATACTTCTCTGAAGCTGGCTACACACTGTTGCAGGACAGGCTGTGATAGTGTACACTTCAGTAGGATGCAAAGTCTATGCTACTACAATCTGTTCCTAAAAAATATCTTCTTATCAGTGCAAAATAGAAAATTTCCAATTCCTTTTGAAGCCAGATGGAATCTTTCTTCTTTGTAGTATCCTAGCGCAATAACAAAAGGCCTTTGGGCTTGATTTAGTCTCTGAAGCTATTTTGTGACTGAGGTGAACAGATACCTCACCTTCTAATGCTGTGGGAATCTGTTTGATATTTTTTTATTTTACTTTTGGTTCTGTGTTGAATTTTATTTGAAAATAAGCTCAGTTACAACTGGCAACTTCATGGTGGCTCCTAGTTGTAGTTATTCCAAAAGGAGACTTCTTTATCGAAACCTCAGTGTGATATTTTCCCCATTGCTTTCCCCAGCTTGTATATTGGCACAGAAGCTGCTATTTTCTCTCTCTTCCCCCCCGTGCCTCCCCCCCCCATTCTTCATCCTAATTGTAAACAAGGGAAATTTTGCCTTGACCAGAGTAGCTCAGTAAGAACAGCTCATTTACCTCTTGGTGAGCTTCTAATTTGGCAATAAAACTAATTCCCCTCCCTTTTTATATAGCTTTTTTCATGTTGAGTACTTTCTCTTGGAGTAAGCAGAAAACATCACAATTAGTGGGACTGCTGGACCAGCTTGGGGAAAGCTGAGTTTTCTTGACAGCAGTTGACTCCTTGGCAAACCCTCTTTGCCTTTGGCAAGGCGACTGGTAAGCAGTTTGTCCTGAGCACCAGTCACAGAGAGCAGGTGCTTGCCTGAGGAAGACCTTTCTGTTTTGATTGCCATTAGATTGATTGATTTCCGCCCCCCCCCCCCCCCCCGTTTGCTCCTCACTGTTTTTCTTAACTACTGATGCATCCCCCATGTCCCTCCCGTCCCAGCAGGGGAGATGGCATTACCGCGTCGTTCCCAGTAGCACATGGAGCAAGGGAGCGTGTTTCTCTTGATGTCCTTGATCACAGTCGTGAAGTCGCAGCGCTCAGTCCTGCACAAGCTCACACCTCCCATGGTGTGTTGGGACAGAACCATTCTGCAGATTCCGCATCCCTGTGACATACTGCAGTGCCATATCGACGTCTCTGCTGTTCCTTCCCGACAGCCCAAGATACTCCCTTCTGTATTCCCTTCTGTTGGTGTGATTGGTGATACCTGTACACAGCCTCACAGCAGCCTCTGGTTTCTCTGGTGAATTGGAGTGTTTTAAGGTTAGAAGAACGGTGGTTTTCATTCTTTGCTACAAGATCAAAATTATGATTCAGATGTACAAAGTCCCTGTCTGTTTATTATTCAATCTTGTCTAGTTTTGAGCCTCAGGCTCTTCCTTTATCCATTTATGGCAGGAACACTGACCTAGAAGAGAATGAAGTAGGTGGAAGTGCTTTTCTGAGGGATGATCTTTGAGTCGGTGGGTGCTTTGGCATCATGGGGTGATGGCCTGTTCACACCTCTCGTGTTTCACTGGAGAAGAAAGTGTTTTAGTGACAAGTAATTACCGTTCCCATCTACTGTTAAATTAATTTGAAGCTGTTTTAAAATAAGCTTTTATCTTCCAGTTGCGGGTTTTCACTGGCAAAGCATTGAAGTTTTAATGTTGCCTCACGCAATCCGTAATGCATGTATTTTTTTGTTTTGGTTGCTGAAAGAACTTTCTTCTCCCTGGCTAAGGAACACAATATACAGAAATGTCTTTTCAAATTTCCCTTGCAAGTTGGGAGCCAGACTCTAAAATTAGAGCGGATTAGTGAAGATGAGACAAATCAAGGTTCATACAGTTTGCTTCTGACATTCCCCAGTTCCTCATGAAATAGGCGTTTCTTTGGAATAGATACTTTCAGCAGTAAGGACCTGCTTCCCCTGACAGCAGCCTGTGTTACCTACCTGCTACGGTACAACATAGCTTTAATTTTCCAGTGTTGTGCACATTGAACGTTGAGTGGGTTGGAGGCGATGCCAGCAGAGATGCTGTGTGTGTGGCTGTGCTGCACCGTGCCCTTGGTGTCGGGCCGCTGAGTGCCTGGGAGGCTGCGAGAGAGAATGAGACACTACTTACTTGCTCCTGGAAAACAATTTTAGCCAATGCTGCATTTGCAGGCTTCTGTGTAGGTGGTTTGTGACTGGACTTAACTGTGGCAGCGTATAAAAGATTTTGATATTCTGTGAAATACCATGTAGAATTTAAATTTGATACTATAATAATGCAGTCCCTGTGACACTGTTTTTTTTTGTTTAAACTTCTTTCTTTGGGGTTGACACTAATCTTTCTTTTTTTTTCTTAAGATGCTGTGAGAAACATTTCATCCAAATGCCAAATAAATTGTGTTCTGTAAGAGAAATGGCCTGTTTCACTGTTTCCTGATTCCTGCATTGATGTGGTTCCTCAGCATTATGAAGGAAGGTCTTGCTAAATCGCACTTCTGAGCTGTAATCTTGCAAAAAGATCAACAGGTGCATCTAACTTCAGACAGGGAGGCTGCCCAAGTCCCTTTGTGTACAAATTCCAGTGGAATTCAACTATGTTAGTGTTAATTTTAAGAAAATCTTGTATGTGTACCCAAGCAAGGGAAGTACAGCCCCTCTCCAAACTGGTGTGGAAGGGGGCAGGAGGTGCCAGTGGTTGTGCTGGGTGGGAGGGGTGTTCTGGATCCCCAGCTCCTGGCATGGGGCAGCAAGGCTCTGGGGAATGAACCAGGCTGGTCAGAGAGTTGATGGGGAAATGGTGCTTGCCCTGAGCCGTGCTGCCCAGCTGGTGCTGGGGAGGCTGGTGGAAAAGGCTGGCTGGGTTTGGCTGTCCTGACCTCTTCAGCTACTCCAAAATTTGAGCTCCAGACTTTTCATCAAGTTCTTAAAGGAAAGGTTTGGGTACTGCACCCTTCCCTCGGTTGTGTTTTACACCCCTCTGTGTGGTTTGGGGGCTGGAGAGAGGGCCCTGCTGGGCTGTGGGTGAGCTGGCAGGAACAGCCTAGCCGAGTGCAGGGTTTGGGGGGCTTGCATGTCCTTTCCTGTCCAGGGCTGGGAGATGTGCAGCAGACAGTGTCTCTGCTCAAACTGATCCCAAGCTCATTTACATTCCATGCAATCACCATTTCCTCTGGATCTGTGGGGTGAGGAAATGAGCTGGGGGTTGCAGGGGGAGAGGTAGCGCTCCTCCTGCCCCTCTGGTCCCCTTGGCCTGCAGTGAGCTGCGAGATGAAGCTCCCTCTCTTGACAGAGCCTGTGGCTCTAAATTATTTAACAAAGCTGGCTGATAGCAGGGAAGATTCCCCCGAAAGGACTTGCTGGAAAGATAAGCCTCTTTAAACAACTGTGCTGGTTTAGTTAATGCAGCCGGAGCTGGCAGGCTGGAGCAATACCAAGTCTGAGCAAACAGCAGTATCTCTCCTGTCCCAGACAGGTGTGTTCAGCATTGCCACTGTGGAATTTACTTGTCCTGCACTATGTACTCACAGGAATATGACTGGTCAGAGGATGCATCCTTCTGGAGCGGGGAAAGCTGTGCTGCTGAGCACCTGCCCTGCCTTGTCCAGAGCGCTCTGAGCCAGAGCAGTGCCATGAGGCGGCAGAGCCCCTGTGTCATCAGCCCTGCCCAGGTGACAGCTCTGTGATGACCTGCGGTGCAAGCGCAGCAATCAGATTCTCCAGAGTCAAATCCACTTTACCTGAGGGAAGTAAAGAATTAAAAATTGGCCAGCCTGCCACAAGAGGTGCTAGTTTGAGTGCGTGCAGGGAAAGAGCGGCAGCTCCTTTTTGAACTGTCTGGACCTGGCCCCGGTGCTCTAGGCTGGGAGCCCAGGTCCCAGAAACATTCACTGTGTTCTTAGGAGCTGTTGGGCTCAGTGTTTGCTGTGAGTGCTGAGAACAAGTCCCTGCAGCATTGCTGGGCTGTCCCTGTGCGCTGCTTGTGGCCACAGGATGCGTTCATTGCTGAAAGCCATCCAGTGCGGTGTCATCGTCACCACGGGTGCCCCGGAGGGCTCTTCTCTCCCTTTCCTGCACCTGCTGAGGGCAGCTGCCACCACAGCCACCTCCGTCACTGCTGGACCTGAACCAGCGCAGCCCCCAGAGCTTCATCTCCGCTCTGGGCCGGAGATGCTGATTCAGCTGAGGGTGGCGGGGTGCAGCTCTTCCTTTGCTGCCTGTCTCAGGGGGGACAAGCATCTCTATAGCATTGATGTTGGATGCTGTGACAGAGCCATTGCCAGGCTGCTTTCTGCTATGGGCTCTTAGCAGCTTAAAGTGCATTTTCCCAGGAGGGCAATTAGCCACTGTGCTCAGCGTGGTGTGTCCGGGGTGCTCGACGCTGGGAGAACACCAGGGACTCTGGGAAGTGGGCTGTATGTGTAGAGACCGTGTGCTGGCAGTGACCCCAGGGGTGCCAGGCGGTCCTGCTGGTTGGGGGGAGATGTCGCTGACCCCAGCGGTGGCAGCAGAGCTGGATGAATGAAGGGGCTGTGCGACGGCGTGTGGCCAGGACACATCTGCTGGCCACAGTGCCTCCTTTGTGCCGGTGCCGCCTGCGCTCCCTGCCCTGCTCCTGGCTTTCTCCCTGGGCTAGCGACGGCTTATGAGGGAGATCAATGATTTTAATGGACAATCAGAAGTGGCTGGAGTGTTTATTCCCTGTGAAATTCACTGCTGCACTTGCTACTCTGGATGCCCACAACCCTACATGCACCTGTCCCTGGGTGATGTGAACCACATTCTGGTGGCTCAAGTCCTTGTCTTGCCACTGTCCCAGCTGGCAGGACAGGAATTACCTCTGGGAGCCATTCCTGGCAGCTCCACTGTGTGCTGGTGCAGCGCTTGCTGATGATGCACGTAGTGGGGGTTCCCAGGAAGGTGGAACTGTGCCCACAACCAATCGATGGCTGCAGCTTAAGAAACTATTTTTATTTTTCAGCAGCACTTTTTCCCCTATCATGGCTCTTGCCCTTGGTGCTGTGCATACGCCTGCCTGCAGGGATCTCAGCCACCTCCTGGTTCCATGGCAGGAGGATGATAGATGTGGTCTCTCCTTCCAAGGGCTGCACAGAGCTGCAGGATCGGCTGCGAGCTCACCACCACCACTGCAGCAGCAAGAGACGGGCAAGTACAGAGCAGCTCTTTCAAGGTTTGATCTGGTTCCTATAGAAACTGGAGGTTGCTCCTGCCCGGTGCCGATGCCAGCAGCTGGTGGTGCACCCCAGGGAGTAGGGTAGACAGGGATGGGCTGGAGTGGGGTACAGAACAGAGCCTTGCTGCTGCTGCTGCCATTCCATGTGGCTTGGTGTGCCCCCTTGGCTTCCTTGCACCTTGGAGGGGCTATGCTGAGCCCAGCAGGGCTCTTTCGTGGGACAATGGACTCGTTCGCTGCTGTGTGCCACATTATGTCCTGTAACACAGTGCTGTTGGTGCTTCCAGCCATGTGTCCTCTGTGGTGATGCCTCTGTTCCTACCCTCTTTGCCAAAAATCACCACAGGAGAATCCTGAAAACCTAAAAGAGTGCCCTGGGGGCCATAGCCCTGGGATAGGGGGTCCCATTGGCTTCCAAGCCCTGAGGTCTGGGCTTTTCCCCCATGGCCTGGTTCTATGGGCTGTCGTGCTACGAGCAAGTGCCAGAGGTGCCTGTGCCACTTGGTGGGCTCATGTCTCCCCAGGAGGTTTTGGTCTCTGCCAGGTGCTGGAGCAGCTCCTGTCCTTCCCAGCAGCACCCAGTGGCAGGTGCAGACCCGGTGAGACCCTCTGTCTTGCCTGCTCACCTTTGCAGCTTGTTCCTGAAGGATGATTGCAGCCCTCTGCAAACTACCTCATCCCCTGAGCAGGGGCCGTGGCGCAGATACACAGCAGCTCAGGGGAGCCTTGCTCTCCCACCTTCCTCTGCACCTCACGCCACCACCCAAACGTGTGGCTTAGCACTGCCCAGGCACTTGCAGTGAAGGGGATGAAGGTGCCTGAAGAACCCCCATCGAGATGAGCCCTAGTTTGTCTGTCGTCCGCTTGTAGCACACGGCAGCCAAGGGGCTCTGTCAGAGCCCATCCTCGGCCAAGCTGGCAGCAGGAGGCTCCTTCCCGCTGCCCTCGCGCTGCTGCCAGGTTGGCTCATCCTGGCAGAGCTTCAGCAGCGTTCCTGGCCAGGGCTGAGTGCTGGCGAGAGGAGCTGTGAGATGGGCCCCATGGCCTCTTTTTCCTCTGCTGCCTGAAAGGGCAGGGGGATTTCAGGAGAACACGTCACCACCACCCTCCTGTATGTTCATGCCTCTTCCTACCTGCCCGCTGCCGGGGCAAAGCTCTGCTGGGGAGATACTGGCTCTGATGGGATCTGCCCGGACAGGAGGCAATGGGGATGGGGTGCACTGTCTCTGTGTTGAATTATAGAATCATAGAATCACCAGGTTGGAAAAGACCCACTGGATCATCAAGTCCAACCATTCCTATCTATCACTAAACCATGTTCCTCAGAGCCTCATCCACTTGTGCCTTAAACACCTCCAAAGGGAAGGTGACTCAACCCCCTCCCTGGGCAGCCTCTGCCAGTGCCCAATGACCCTTTCTGTGAAAATCTTTTTCCTAATCTTCAGCCTAAACCTCCCCTGGAAGAGCTTGAGGCCATTCCCTCTCGTCCTGTCCTCTGTCACTTGGGAGAAGAGCCCAGCTCCCTCCTCTCCACAACCTCCTTTCAGGTAGTTGTAGAGAGCAATGAGGTCTCCCCTCAGCATCCTGGCTAAACACCCCCAGCTCTCTCAGCCTCTCCTCATAAGATTTGTTCTCCAGCCCCTTCACCAGCTTCGTTGCTCTTCTCTGGAGTCGCTCCAGAGCCTCAACATCCTTCTTGTGGTGAGGGGCCCAGAACTGAGGAGCTGCACTGGTGTGTGCCCTGGCACAGGCTGCCCGCGCCAGGCTCCTGTGCTGCACCAGTGGGTGCTGAGGCTCGTGCCCCAGTGCTGCCCCCCAGCCTGGCTGGTTGGTGTTGTGTGGCTGAGGTTCTGATCTGCTAAACAGCACAATGTGGCCCCATGCCAGCCAGGGGAAAGGGACAAATCCTGACCCAGAAGCATCTGGCTCCTTGGTGAGATCAGGGGCTGAGGGTCCCCCATAGTGCAGCTGTAGAGGGCACCTCTGCGCCAAGGTGCTGTGGTCAAGGTGCCTTTGTTTTGGGAGGGGCTGTGTGCCCCTGTTTGTGAGAACAAACTGGATTTGGCCCCTGGGTCCCCATGGCTCTGCCTGCCCCATATCAGGTCTCTGATGGGAGCTGCTGCTCATCAGCCTGGGGGAGGCAGGAGTGGGGGAGGCTGGCTGAGGGTTGCTAAAATGTGTGTATATGGGGTGGGGGCTGTCGCACAGTGTGTACCCCAAAAACTGGGGAGGTGATGGGGCAGGGCTGGTGCCCCTGGCCACTTCTGCTTGCCAACAGCCCCCCAAGCCCATCTCTGGCCCTGTAGCTCTGTACAGGGTGCACGATGGAGCACGGCAAGTGTGCTGCCAACTGCCTGCTTTGGGGATGCAGAGCAGGATGCTACCCAAAGGCTCCCCCCTCATCCCTCAGCAGGGAAGGTTTGCAGCATCCCCAGGCTCTGCCAGCCCCCTGCCTCATCCCTGCTGCCTGTCCTTGGGCTGGCATCCCAGGCAGGGCCCTGGCATGGTGCAGAAGAACTGGCTGGGTGCCGGGCTGCTTCCCCCCCTCCCCTCCAGGCTCCCTCCTAGCAGCCTAGGAGTTAAAAACTCAGCCTTGTGATGAATATTTAACAGCAGTGCACAGGCTGGAGCGGAGGATTTCTCCGGGCTGCCTGGGCGCTGGCAGCTCTGCCTGCCCGGGCGCACTGCGGAGGACGAGGCGTCGCGGCTGCCTGCCCGCTGCCACCCATCCCTACCCCTGGCATGGGGATGCACCGGCTGCCCATAACTTTTCTGACTTTGCCTCTCGTCGTAGTGCGAGCAGCCGCAGGAGGTGAGATGTACTGCCTGCCTGCCCTTCTCCGGTTGCGTCCCGGGTGGCCAGAGGGGATGGGGGTCCCCGTGATGGGAAGAGAAGGGGGGTGGCAGGGTGCAGGGCTGGGCTGTGCCTGTGCCAGCCTTGTTTATTCCCTTCTCTTTTCCACGTGCTGGGGGAATGGATGCATGGCTGGGGTGCTGGGGGCAGGTCCTGATCTGGTCCAGGTGCTGTCTCCTGCCCTCACATGGCCTTCCTCCCTGCTGGAGTATGTTTCTACTGTGCCACAGGGCTCCAGGAGGTCTCAGCCCACCCAAGGGGGTCTGTCACAGCAGGAGGTGTCCAGGCTGGGGTCCTCTTGAGGTGGGTTGGTGTTTGGGTCTTGGGCTTCAGCCCAGCTGCCTCACAGACCTGCGCCACTGGGAAACTCCAACCAGGATGAAAGCCCTGAACAAACCGACGCTGGTCTCCCAGGGCGAAGGCGCTGGAGTGCTCACCTGCTCTCCACTCAGGCTGATGGCAGTTAGCGTTGCCCTGGCTCCTGCGGGAGGATACTCAGTTGGGTGAGAGCTGGTGTGTGCAGATCCAAGGGTCTTACAGGAGCTTGTTCAGGGAGAAAAACCTGAGATCCCTGCCCTGAGGACCCTCCGAGTCCTGTGCTGCCCCAATTCCAGCTCTTCTCTGGGGCTGGTGTCTCCTGTACCCCTGTAGCAGGGCTTCGGATGCAGTGCTGCAGGCTGGGGCCACAAGCAGCACAGGTGGAAGCGGGCAGGATGCCTCCGTCCTGGCTGTCCAAGTGGCCATGGCTGGCACGAGAATGTGGCTCGACTCGGCTTGCCTGCAGCCGGCTTGCTAGCATGGCCCTTCAGCAAGGACCACTTGCGCAGGCTGGCTCTGGCCACCAGCTCCGTGCCTCCTGTCAGAAGCAGGATGGGGAGCTGCAGAGGGAAGAGGTGCGCTCCCGGGCTCCCCTTGCAGAACTGGTGGCCTCAGGTGGATATGCAGACAGCAGGAGCTGAGCTCTGGCTTCCTGAGTATCCGCTTGGCATCCCTTCGGCACCCCTTCAGCATCCCTGTGTTTGCTGCACTGGCACATGGCATCAAGCGTGTGGTGCCCGTAGCTGCTTTGAGCACAGGCAGCAGAGCTGGTGGGAGTTCAGCAGCTCCAGCTGAGGTGGCTCTGAGTGACGCGAAGAGCTGTCCTCCTGCTCTCTGGGTGCAGGCCTGCCAGCTGCCCCCCGCCCGCCACAGCCCCCAGCAAACACCTTCTGCTGCTGATCACCCGTGGGGAAAGCAGCGCGAGAAGGCTGCAGCAGCCCCTCCTCGCCTCCTCCTACCCAGAGCTGGGGCAGGGTGAGGGGGAGCTGAGCTGCTGTGGCTCACGGGAGAGAGCCCTGCGAGAAGCGAGGTTTGGCCGCCTTGGAGCGGAGCAAAGCTGAGGGAGGTTTCCCTGTGGAGCAGCCGGGGGAGGCAGGGAGGGTGCGAATGTGTGAAAACACCAGTGCTGAGAATAACCGGGATGAACATGAGCGCTGGTGGAACCACTGGCTGCGATGAGGGGGGCTCTTGCCATCGGGGCTGGGCACGGCTGCTTGGGGAGCGGGTCCTGTCTCCACCTCCTGCCCTGAGCTCTCCTCTCTCCCGCAGGACAGTGGTGTTATGACTCGCAGGACCCTGAGTGCGGTGAGTGGAGCCACGTGTGGGACATGGGGTGTCAGGGCCACGCGGGGCTCAGACCCCACCTCTCCCCATGGTGCCTGGCTGAGGGCAGCTGGGCAGCATCAGCAAGGCTGCAGTGGGGATCACGGCTTGGAGAACGGCAAATTCATCCATGTCACACCAAGATCGTAGAACCACTATGTTGGAAAAGACCCACTGGATCATCAAGTCCAACCATTCCTATCAATCACTAAAACATGCCCCTCAGCACCTCATCCACCCATCTCTTAAACCCCTCCAGGGAAGGTGACTCAATCGCCTCCCTGGGCAGCCTGTTCCAGTGCCCAATGACCCTTTCCATGAAAAATGGAAGGTGGGAATGGTTAAAGGAGCTTCACTTTCAAGTGTGCTGCTGTAGAAACTGGAGGTCCTTGGAGAGGCTCAGCCCTGGCCTCCAGCCTGTTCTGGGTGCTCCAAGTAACCACCAGCCTCCCCTCCCTCACCTAAAGCAAATTAAATCCCAGACTTAAACTATGCTGCTAATGAACGTCCCAAGGCACAGGCATCGAAGGGGCAGCAGTACACAGGTTCCCGGCACGAGGAAGGTCAGCTCCATTTGCCACCTGCCCGCTGTGGGGTAGGGAACCATGGCTGGGGGCGCCTTGTCTCGGAGCATGCAAATAGCTTGTAAGAGGTTAATTAAGAATCAACGAGCATTTAATCAGCCGTTATGGCCCAACTGTTTTATAGCTCTTAGGTGCATGTGCCTGTGGCCAGAAAGCATGAATTGCAGGGTTCCGCATATCCCTGCCGGACCAACATCACTGGCAGTTGAACCTCCTTGGCAGGTTTCGGCAGGGAAGCAGGGCCGGTAGGAAGCAGCTTGGGCAGCTCAGAGCCGGTCGTGTGCCCAGAGCGGGGCTGCAGGGAATGGTCCCTTAATGAAAGCAGCGGGTAATTTGTGGGGCCATCTGGTAACATGGTGCTGGGGAGCCAGCAGGGCAGCGGCATGGCCACGCGGCACCTCCTGGGGTTTCAAAAAGCTGCCTGGAGTAAAGAGAGGAGAAGGGAAGGAGACAGGGCTGAGCCTGGGGGGCAGGAGGTGGGGATGAGTGTATCTCTGTGATTCTGTCCGCACAAAAGGAAAGTAGGTAAAGGCAAGAGCTGGGCGATGGGGCACTGCTGGGGGAGCAACCCCCCAGACCCTCATTTTAGGGGGTATGAGTGGTAATGGTATGGCAGCCAAAGGCTGCCCAGCTATAATGTGGTGCCCTAGAAGGGATGACCTGAGCTCTCCTGGACCTGGGGGTCTGGGTGGATGGGGCTGGAGATGCCAGGCAGAGCTCCCATTCCCTGGCTGAGACTGCAGTCCAGCTGTGGGCAGTACCAGCATCAACCTCTCCGCCCCAGGGAACTGCAGCCTGGGCTGCCCTGGGGCCACCAGGTGATGGAGCGGGGTGTCCTGGCCACCACCCTGCAGCGGTGACCAGCAGGGCAGCCAGCTACGTCTCCCAGCTGTGGACTGCAATGAGTACTGCAAGAAGAGATTATAGAATCATAGAATCACCAGGTTGGAAAAGACCCACCGGATCATCGAGTGGGACAATGGGGACAGTGAGTCACGCATACAAGGTGTGTGGTCTGGCCGTGGTGACAGCCTTGGGGACCTCTGCTCATGGTCCCCAGGCAGCACTGTGGGTTTGCAGCAGGTTCAGTCAGCGGCTGGTGTTGCCACGTCCTCACCCAGCTCCTGTCACAGTGACCTCCCAGCCCAGAAGCTGCTGAGAGGCATTGTGTGGTCATGCTGGACCCCACGTGGGATTTACCCTGAGATGAGTTGCATGGTCAGTATGTGCTGTGACCTACCGCAACTGTGTAAAACCAGTGAGGATAAGCTAAAATGTGGTAAAACTCAAACCCCGTGTTCTGTGACCGGGCTTTAGCCCTCTGTCCCCACTTCTCCGTGGCTCCTGTCTGTCCCTCCCTCGCAGGTGCTGGATGGGGTAGGTCACTCCCTCTGTGTGAGTGAGTCCCTGCCCAGGGGACCTGTGGGGCTGGTGGCCGGCACAGCCCCGTAGTGAGGGTTGAGGGAGAAGCCTCTCCCTCACCAGCACCAGGGTGGAGAGACAGACACTGCTGCGGGGCTAAATATAGCCCTGGCTCCACGAGGAAATTCTGCTCAATTACGGACAAGAGGGAATGGCCTCAAGCTCTACCATGGAAGGTTCAGGCTGGACATTAGAAAAATTTTTTCTCAGAAAGGGTCATTGGGCACTGGAACAGGCTGCCCAGGGAGGTGGTTGAGTCACCTCCCCTGGTGGGGTTTAAGGGACGGATGGATGAGGTGCTGAGGGACATGATTTAGCGATTGATGGGAATGGTTCTACTCAATGATCCAGTGGGTCTTTTCCAACCTGGTGATTCTATGATCCTATGATAAGCCCCTGCTCATCAATAGGAAGTAAGGCTGGCCAGGCTGGAGGGCAGCTCTCATGGGGTGTAGATGCAGAGCTGGGTGAGGAACCAGCCCCCCTTGGCCCCGTGTCCCATCCTGGGGCTCCGTGGCTGCCCATCACAGAATCACAGAATCACAGAATCACAGAATAACCAGGTTGGAAGAGACCCACCGGATCGTGGAGTCCAACCATTCCCACCAGTCCCTAAACCATGCCCCTAAGTACCTCATCCACCCTCATCTTAAACACCTCCAGGGAAGGTAAGTCAACCACCTCCCTGGGCAGACTGTTCCAATGCCTTTCAGTGAAGAATTTTTTCCTTATCTCAAGCCTAAATCTCCCCTGGCAGAGCTTGAGGCCATTCCCTCTCGTCCTGTCCCCTGTCACTTGGGAGAAGAGCCCAGCTCCCTCCTCTCCACAACCTCCCTTCAGGTAGTTGTAGAGAGTAATAAGGTCTCCCCTCAGCCTCCTCTTCTCCAGGCTAAACAACCCCAGCTCTCTCAGTCGCTCCTCATAAGATTTGTTCTCCAGCCCCTTCACCAGCTTTGTTGCTCTTCTCTGGACTCGCTCCAGAGCCTCAACATCCTTCTTGTGGTGAGGGGCCCAGAACTGAACACAGGACTCACTCCCGCTCCTCCTCTGCAGGGCCCAGCCACTGGAAGGAGCTGAAAGCCACGTGCGGGGGCAACAAGCAGTCCCCGGTGAACATTGACAGGAGCCGGCTGCAGCGGGATGGTGGCCTTGGGGACATCCTCTTCGAGGGCTATGACCAGGCTCCCCCGGGGAAGTGGAAGCTGACAAATGATGGGCACACAGGTGCGTGCTGCGGCCGGGCACCCTCCCCTGCCCCAGCTTCTCGGGCACTGCCACTGCTCCCAGGTGCTCTCTGCCCTCGAGTGCCAGGGTCTCAGGGCGGCTCATGCCTCGTGGGTTGGTGTTAGTGCTGGGATGAAGCCTGGGAGGATAATTCCAGGTACAGCAGGGCTAACCCCATCCTTACTCCATCCTGCTGCCCTTGCAGTGATGTTGAGCCTGGCGAGCGAGGTGGCTTCTGAGCATATCAACATCAGCGGCGGGGGCCTCCCTGGCAGGTACCGTGCCCTGCAGCTCCACTTCCACTGGGGCAGCCCAGCCGGGAATGGCTCCGAGCACACCCTCGATGGGCACCAGCTCCCGATGGAGGTAGGCAACAAAAAGCACCCATCGCGCTCTCTGGGTGGCCTGAGTCCTTGGTGTGATGGGAATGTTGTTGGTGTGCCTCACGGCGGCCAAGCAGCATGACTGGCCTCAGTGATGCTGCACCAGCAGGTTCGAGCATGATCCCCATCACTACAGCCTGGTGTTGATGGTGGGAAATGGGTAGTGGCTATACAGAGCACCTGGGTGAGTGGTTAAAAATCAGCTAAAATGAGACTTAGGGTTTTTCTTTACTGCGCGTGGGCCAAGATGCCTTGTTGGAGGTGCTCTGTGGGGTTTGGAGGGCTCTACACCCCTCTGGGACCACACACTGCACCAGTGAATGCAAGCAAGAGTGTGTGGGAGCACACTGTGCCAAGTGCGTCAGAATCTTTCTGGGTGAAAGAGGCTCTGTGCCTCTAAAATATTAATTATCTGCCAGAGGAGAACAAAATTTATGTCTTGTGGCTGGTGGGCACCCTAGGACCACTGGCCTCCTTTTTCCAAGCCCTTCAAATGATACTTGCTTCATTGGGGTGCTTTGATCCTCAGAGCAGCTGCCCTGTGGAAGCACCCACGGGAGTGGGAGGGCTTTTCTGGGGGTGGTTGTCTCGGAGTCCAGCTGCCCCAGCCTGGCTGACTCGAGACCTCTGGGCTAAGGCTCTACTGTCCACACAATTGCAGTTGCCCACATTTAGTGCCTCCTTCCTTTCCCCAGCTGCACATTGTCCACATCAACGTCAAGTACCGGACGCTGGCAGAGGCCAAGGGGCATCCCAATGGGCTGGCAGTCCTCGGTTTCTTCTTTCAGGTTAGTCTGCTGGGGCTTGTGCTTCTGGCAGCAAGGGACCCCAGGGAACAGGCTGCTTGGGGTGCAGCTGGGGGAGCTTCATATGGCTGCCTCAAGGAGCAAGAAGGCACAGGAAGGCTGAGTGAGGGCCAGGAGATGCTGGGGAACCTCGGTGGCGAAAGGTGCCATGAGCCCCCAGCTAGTTTGTGCATGGGGGTTCCAGCTGGGAGCTCCTCCATCCTCACTGCTGGTCTGCGGTGCCATGGAGCCAGGGATGGATCTGCTCATGGATGCTCAGTGATGACCTGGCTCTGCCCTACCCTAGCTGCTTACTCTCCCCTCTGCAGGTCTCGGAAACCACTAACACCAACTACAACACCATCGTGGCAGGGCTGAAGAATGTCTCCCATGCTGGTGAGTCACCTCCTTGTTGGGGCAGGTGTGAAAGGGGAGAGACCACATTTTGTGCCCGCGCGGGGGGGACAGGGACCTGCCAGTCTGTGGGGCCGTCTGGCTGAAGAGAAGCTTATGGAGACAGCCCTGCTGTTCCCACCGTGCGCCCAGCACTGGGCAGGCTGAGTGCCCGCGTCTTGTCTTGCAGGGGATTCCGTGGATTTGGCCTCCACCTTCCGCCTGAGCACCCTGCTGCCGGATGCCAGCCAGCGCTCTGGGTACTATCGCTACCAGGGCTCCCTCACCACCCCCGACTGCAGTGAGGTTGTCGTCTGGACCATTTTTGAGGAGCCAGTGGAGATCGGCCGGGAGCAGGTACAGGCACGCACAGCCCCACACTCTGGTGCACCAAAGGCTGGAGCCTGCGGGTGACCCTTCTCCTTGCCTTCCCTGACCCCTAAGCAAGAGCACAGGGAAAGTCACCTCTATAACAACACCACCGGCAATTACTTAATTTTATGATGGTTAAGTAACAGAGCTGTGGCCACCTGCCAGCAAGGAGAAAATCCCGTCTGTAGGGCTCTCCCATCCTCCCCTGGTAATGAGGACATGAAATGGAGCAAACACTTTGGAGCTCAGAGAAGGCTCCAAGGAGGGTGGGTGGATGGAGGGATGGAAGGAGTGAAGCGAGTTCTCCTCTGCTGCCCAAGCATCGTAGTAGACGTATTTCCTTGAGGGTGTCATGGGCCAGCTGCTCTTTAAGTGCTCAGCTGAGGTGATGAAACACGATTAGCTCCTAAGGGCCGATCTATGCAAGGTCCCAGCTAGTGTACTTACTCTCCAGGTCTGGTTTCAGGAGAGTGGTGAGGGGTGGTGGGAGGGCAGGGCCGTGCGTGGTGTGGTGTGGAGGTGGGAGGGAGGTGCAGGGCCATGCATGGGTCCTGTGCCACCAGCTGTTGGACCAGTTGGAAAGGAGTCTCGTGAGCAGCCGGGGGCTCAGGGTGCCTAGAGAAGCAGCTGCCCACCCCTGCCTCTCCCCTTGTGCAGCTGCAGGCCTTCGTCAGCACCCTCCACTTCCCAGCCGTTGGCCCCGTCCTCCTAAAAATGACCAACAACTTCCGCCCACCGCAGCCCCTCCGCAGCCGCAAGGTCTTCGCCTCCAGGGCAGCCACAGCCAGTGGCGGGTCCCCACGCTGGGGACGCTGCCAGCTCATCTCCCCACTGCTCCTGCTAGCCCTGCTTGGCCCCTACTCAATAACCCCATAGAGGCTGCTCCAGCATGGCACTGGTCTTAGCACAAGCATCGCCCTGCTGCAGCAGCAAAGGGGAGGCCACGCATCTGGTTCATGTGTTAATGGGAAATAAAGCCCCACAAAAGGCACATTGAGACCTTGGCTGGATGAAGATTTCTCAGACCTGGATCTCTACAAGCCTGGAGCCTCCCTGTCATGCTCCTGCAGCCACGCAGTGGGAACCACAAGGAAGAGATGCTGGAGGGGCTAGAATAAAGCCGATGTCCTCGTTGGTAGCTGGGAGTCGCTGCCTCTTTGGTTCTGTGTCCCTTTGTGTTGCTGGGTCAGGGTGCTTGGCACGAGGGTGCGAGGGATGGTGTCTGGGTGGCATTCAGGGATGCTGACAATGCCCATGGCTGTGCAGGGGGGTCTGAGATTCCCTCTCCTCCTTGTGAAATAAATCCCGGGGGCAACTCCTGAGCCTTTTTGAGGCTCAGGGTCCTCACAGTCCCTGTGCTTGCAGATATGGGGATGTTGCCCTGTTGCTTTCCCTGTGGTTTGGGCTGGCTGAGGGTAGGACAGAGCTGTCGCTGGGGGCACGGCTCCCTTTGATGCCCTAGACAGGACCCAGGGAAGCAATGGCTCTTTCCACGGAGCTCATTTCACCGAGGCAGAAATAGTTACAGCTGCCAGCGCTGCTCCTGTGCTGCCCAGCAAGGCAGGGGCAGAGCCAGGGCCTGGGCGAACGGTTCATAATTAATGTGCCAAAGCTCCAGGCATGTTCCCTTCTCCTCTTGTATTACGGACGTCAGAGCACGAGTTGTTATCTGGGAGCAGAATGGGGTGGCTTGAGGTTTTCCTCTTTTAGGAACGGGAAGGGGAAATTGCTACCAGCGCGGGGCTCCGGCCCCCCGAGCCTGAGGGGTGGCTGTGGGGCGCAGGATTTGGGCTGAGCACCCTCCTGGCGCAGGATTTGAGCTCCCGCTGGAGCCCCCGGCAGGGACGAGTTATCCCCACGGTGCAGGGAGGCGGCTGCAGCCGCGGTGGCGCCGCTGCTGGGGGCGCTGGGGCTCTGGAACCCCCTCCCCGAGCTCAGGCTGGGGGCTCGGAGCAGCCGCCTCGCTTCAGGGAGGGATCGAGCCCGCCTGGGCCCGCGTCCCCGTGTCCCCTCGCCTCGCGGCCGCGCGGGGGCGCTACCCACGGCACGGGATGGGGCGGCAACATGGCCGCCAGGGGGCGCGCGAACCCCGCCACTGGCCCTGTCCTTGTCACCCGCCACGGCCCCTGTCCCTGTCACCCCCACTGCCGCCATGTCCTGTCCCACCACTGCCTCTGTCCTTGTCACCTACACTGCCACCCTCTCCTGTCCTGCCAGGTCTACCCTGTCCCTGTCATCCCATCACTGTCACCCTGTCCTTGTCACACTTGCTGCCCCCCCTGTCCTGTCAACCTACCACTGCCACCCTAAACTACCTACCTGCCACTGCCACCCTGTCCTTTTCACCCCACCACTGTCACCCTAGACTACCTACCTGCTGCTGCCACCCCATTCTTGTCACCCCGCCATTGCCACCCCAGTCCTGTCTACCTGCCACTATTGTCTTGTCCTTGTCACCCACGTTGCCACCCCTGTCCTGTCCCCTGCGACTGCCACCCCTGTCTTGTCACCCCTGCCGCTGTAATCCCTGTCCCCTGCCACTATCACACTGGTTCTGTCACCCCTGTTCTCTCACCCCTGCTACTGTCACTCTGATCTTTGTCCCCCCACCACTGCCACCCCTGTCTTGTCACCGCTGCTACTGCATCCCTATCCCCTTGCTGCTCTCACCCTGTCCTTGTCATCCTGCCACTGCCACCGCTGTCAGCCCTGCTGCAGCCACTCCTGTCCTCCCACCACTGTCACCTCTGTTTTGTCATCCCTGCCACTGTAACCCCTGCCTTCTGCTACTATCAACCCTCTCCTGTAACCTATCCCCATCCACTGTCACCCCTAACACTGTCACTCCTGGTCTGTCAACCCCCCCGCCCCAACACCGCTACCTCAGTCCTGTCACCCCTGTACTTCCATAACTGTCATTCCTGTCCCCTGTGCCACTGTCATCTGCATTCCCCCTGCCACTCTTACTGCTGTCACCCCTGTCACTGCTACCTCTGCCTCCCATGACGTATTACCTGTGTGTCCCTTGCCACTGTCAGCTCTGTCCCACATGCCACATCACCCATGTCCCCCATGTCATGTTATCCTGCCATCACCACTTCCCCTGCCCCAAATCCCCCCCCTGTCCCCCACGCCAGTGTTGTAGAATCATGGAACAGTTTGGGTTGGAAATTATAGAATCACAGAATCACAAGTTGGAAAGGACCCACTGGATCATCAAGTCCAGCCATTCCCATCAATCACTAAACCATGCCCCTCAGCACCTCATCCACCCGTCTTTTAAACCTCTCCAGGGAAAGTAACTCCAGCCCCTCCCTGGGAAGCCTGTTCCAGTGCCCAGTGACCCTTTCCGTGAAAAAAATTTTCCTGATGTCCAGCCTGAACCTCCTCTGGTGGAGCTTGAGGCCATTCCCTCTCATCCTGTCCCCTGTCACTTGGGAGAAGAGCCCAGCTCCCTCCTCTCCATAACCTCCCTTCAGGTAGTTGTAGAAAGCAATAAGGCCTCCCCTCAGCCTCCTCTTCTCCAGGCTGAACAACCCCAACTATCTCAGCTGCTCCTCGTAAGACTTGTTCTCCAGCCCCTAAAGAGATCTTAAAGCTCATCCAGTTCCACCTCCTGCCACAGGCAGGGACACCTCCCACTGGATCAGGGGCTCCAAGCCCCATCCAACCTGGCCTTGAACACCTCCAGGGATGGGGCAGCCACAGCTTCCCTGGGTGACCTGTGCCAGGGCCTCCCCACCCTCACAGTGAAAACATTTCTTGCTAAAATCTCATCTCAATCTCCCCTCTTTTAGCTCAAAACCATTCTCCCTCATCCCATCCCTGCAATCTCTGATCCAGAGCCCCTCCCCAGCTTTTCTGGAACCCCTTTCAGCACTGGAAGCTGCTCTGAGGTCACCCCAGAGCCTTCTCCAGGCTGAACAACCCCAGCTCTCCCAGCCTGGCAGGAACCCTGGGTGCAGACATCACTGGGAACATCGGGCTGTCCCGGCTGCGTGGGAAGAAGGACCTGGAGCCCTCTCCCACTCAAGAGCCGTTGCTGAAATGGGGCTGAACAATGGCTTTTCCCGCTCTGCCTGCGGCACAGCTGGTCAGCAATGCTCTGGGTGCCACGTGCAGGAAAGTTTGGGTTGGGGAAGTGGCGTGTGCCGGGGCTATTCCTGGCTCCCAGCTGGTGTTTGGCCAAAGTGGGTTCTTGTTTTCAGCCAGATGGTTATTTTAGCAAAGGCTGTTCCCGCGCAGCAGGGCTGCGGTCGGTGCAGCTGCCCAGGGAGGATGCTGGCTCGGCTTGGGGGTCACCATGCATGTCGGCACCTCTCTGCCCACAACCAGCCCGTGGTGTCCCGCCAAATGTGCCCAGCTCATGGCAGTGATGCTTAAACCCAATGTTCTTCCCTGCTGTGGCTGCAGAAGAAAGGGAAAGGGCTGGGGCTCAGCCATGGGTTGGGCTAGCAGAGCTTGCCTAGGGTGAGGGTGGCACTGGCTGCAGTGCAGGATCCAGCCCTGGGTGCACACAGCAGGTTGGACCTTCTTGGGCGCAATCAAGGTGAGGCTGGAGAGGGCTTTGAGCAAGCTGATCCTGTGATGGATGTCGCTGCCCGTGGCATAGGAGTTGGACTGGGTGAACTTTGAAGGTCCCTTCCAACCCAACCCATTCTGTGATTCAACATTTGCTGCCAGTTGCCTCTGTGATGATTGCAAAAGCCCTGCCACTGCTTGCCCCAGAAGGCTGTGGAGGGGAAGAAAACCAAATTTGTCTAGAAGTCCTCCCTAACTGGTTGAGTCAAACCCTTCCTCTCTCTCCCAAGGGCTTGGCGAGGACTGCGGCGGCCGCCTCCATCACACCCATCAGCCACCACCAACACCGCCTTGTGGCCACCCTGCCACCAATGCTCCCTGCCTAGAAATTTCTTAACATTAAGCTAAAAACCCCCATACTGGGAGTTCTAACAAGGGCTGAAACGTATTGGCTGTATTCCTCTGGATGGGCAGTATCAATCCTGCGATAAAACCCCTTTATCAACACATCTGCATGGGAGACATGGCTGTTTACACCAAATATGAGCAGAAAACAAGGGTTTGCTAGGTCCCCAAACCAGGGCTGAAGCTCTGCTGGGAATTCTATTTTATTATCACGCTAAACTTGAGATGACAAATATTTTGAAGCGGCTGAAAGGTGTTTATTTTTGTGTTAGTTCATTTTGTTTACAACTTGTTTACAAGCCCGGGCATTTATCTTGGGGGCTATTTATCTCTCTCTAGGCTGTGGCTAGGGATTAATGAACATCTAAATAACCCTCTGGCCAGGGGTCCAGCACCCCTCCCAGTGCCTTCCTGCCAGCTGTGTGCCGCAGCGGTTGATGTTTTGACACAGCTATGCAAATGCACCCATCTTTGCAAGTGGGCTTGAATGCTCAGGCTGTGTTTTTGACCACAGCAGCCTCCAGTGTTTATTTATTTTAATTCCCTTTCAATTGCAGGCCAATAAACCTCGATCTAGGGCTCCGTGGCTGTCCCTAACTGGGGTTTTTACCTGGGGCTGGCTGAGAGTTGTTTTGTAGTATTTTAAAACTCATAATCTGTATTTTATAATTTATAATCCACATTTTATTAATTCATAACCTATATTTTATTTCCCAGATTTGGGGAAACCTGCCCCTTATTGTGGGAATCTGGAGGTTGCCCCCTGCATCTCATGGCAGGTTGGACTGATGGACAAGCCCAGCTAAGGAGCTGCCTGGTGGCAGGCAGAGACTGATTATTTCAATTTGGTTAATGAGAGAGGATTTGGGATGATCTGGCAGGGGGGTGGCAGCAGGAGGCCCTGAGCTGGGCCCCCTGTGGCAGTGGCACAGGGAGATAAGGCCACAGCCGAGCAGTAGGAGTCAGCCCTGGCCCTGAATCCCAGGTGTGGGGGGCCAGTGGTGCCCAGCCAGGGGGCTGGATGCACTGGGATCTCTGTGGGGGTAGGTGGGTGTGTATACGTGTGCATGCAATTGTGCATGTGTGTGTGTCCATACATGTACATAGAATCATAGAATCATAGAATCACCAGGTTGGAAGAGACCCACCGGATCATCGAGTCCAACCATTCCCATCAGTCACTAAACCATGCCCCTCGGCACCTTATCTACCCGTCCCTCAAACACCTCCAGGGAAGGTGACTCAACCACCTTCCTGGGAAGCCTGTTTCAGTGCCCAATGACCCTTTCAGTGAAGAATTTTTTTCCTTATGTCAATGCTGAACCTCCCTTGGTGGAGCTTGAGGCCATTCCCTCTCGTCCTGTCCCCTGTCACTTGGGAGAAGAGCCCAGCTCCCTCCTCTCCACAACCTCCTTTCAGGTAGTTATAGAGAGCAATAAGGTCTCCTCTCGGCCTCCTCTTCTCCAGGCTGAACACCCCCAGCTCTCTCAGCTGCTCCTCATAAGGCCTGTTCTCGAGCCCCTTCACCAGCTTCGTTGCTCTTCTCTGGACTCGCTCCAGAGCCTCAACATCCTTCTTGTGGTGAGGGGCCCAGAACTGAACACAGGATTCGAGGAGCGGTCTCACCAGTGCCGAGTACAGAGGGAGAATAACCTCCCTGGACCTGCTGGCCACGCCGTTTCTGATACAAGCCAAGATGCCATTGGCCTTCTTGGCCACCTGGGTCACTGCTGGCTCATGTTCAGTCGCTGTCAACCAACACCCCCAGGTCCTTCTACTGTGGGCAGCTTTTCCGCCAGACTTCTCCTAGTCTGGAGCTGCTCAGGGTTGTACAACTGCATGCATGCAATTGTGTATGTGTGCACTTTTGTAAGTGTGTACGTGTGTGTGTGTGTGTGCGCGCATGCAGCAGCTGAGAGCCTCCCCCGCACTGGGGCAGAGACCACTCTGTTGGGCAAGACCCCACCAGGGACCCTCCAGGAGTCAGGAGAGGTGACTCTGAGCAGGGGACATGCACCCTGGCTCAGGCATGCAGCCCTGCCAACTACAGCACCAGCCCCCAGTGCGTCCCCTGTGTTGTGTCATGTGTGTCACCCCCCTCCCTCCCAATTCTGGGCAGCAGGACCCCAAAACCTCTGCACCCCCCATGGTGGCTGATGGCCCCATGAGGTGACAATCTGGCAAAGTAGGGGGACAAAGAGCCACCAACAATCTTGGGGCTGAACCGACTTGGGGCTCATCTGCGTGGCCCCCGTTCATCTTCACACGTCAGCACTCACTGGAGAGTTTTGCTTCCCTTTTTTGCTCCCCCTTTGAGTTTCTGATTAGAGATTGTGGTGAGTGAGAAGTAAATTTAGCCAGGGGCTGCCCCACGGCTGCACAGCTGCACGGCTCGGGGGCCAAGGAGTCCAGGGCTGGCGTGGCACAACCCAGGCTTTGCACAGCCTTTCCCCAAACCCTTTGGAGAAGGCAGCTGCGTGAGCAGGGAAACCCTGGGATGGGGTGCAGGAGCCACCAGCTGCCCCTCCTGCTGCTCAGAGACTGCTCAGGCAGGGCAGAAGTTGTCAGGTTTTGTCCAAGCTTGATGCAGCCACAGAGCCAAAGCTCCAGTGGCCACCCCAGCAGGGTCTGACTCTGCCCTGCTCCCCACAGCCTGGGCTGGGTTTATTGTTGGCCCCAGCTCTTGCTTTCGAGTTTCAGCTCTGCTGCCTCCAGGAACGATGGCAGTTTGTGTGGCTGCAGCTGTGGTGTTGTGGGCAGGCAAGATGCCTCCGCCCGCTCTGGCTGTGCCGCGTCACCCGTATCTCTCCAGATGAGGTGTTTCATCAGCCCCAGGTGCACTGCTCTGCTCCCACCATGTCTCCACTCAGGGAGTCCCTACGTCCTCCTGGCATGAGTTGCTGGGGCTCATTGTGGCCTGGGGAAATCACCGGGTGATGTGGCAGCAAAAAACCCCAAGTTGGGACGATTCAAGGGCTAACAAACCTGGCTGGATGTGGCCCTGTGGAGGGGCTGCAGCATGGCCACCCCCAAGTGCAAGGCCACGGGAGCAGGAGCTGCCACTGCCCCAGCGTAGATTTGGGGATGGGAGCAGAGCTTTGCCCTCCAGGTTGTGTGGGGATGTGGTGTGGGGCAAGGGTTGCAAGAGCTCCTATGGCCACACACCCTTCGGCCACCATCCCTGCATCCTTCCCTCTGGTCTTGATGGAGCCCCTCTAAGCCCAGAGGGTCTAAACCACCAGGGTTTTTTCAACCCCCTAAACGCCTTGCTAAGCCCTAACCTGGGAGCGTAGCTCTCACCAAGCCTGATCCTGCCTCTCTTTGCAGATGATTAAAGCCTTCCTGGAGCATCTCATTTACTAAATTACATCCCCCTCATTTTAAAAACAAAACAAAATAAATGACTGTTGAAAATTGCAACAGAGGAGAGAGCAGAGTGAGAGCAAGAGCTGCAACATGGGTTTCCATTTCACTCAGCACATTTCCTCACCAGAAAACCCAAGCGAGGGCACTTGAGGGAGTGGGATGGCTCTTTTCTTCCCAGACACTGCTTCCTTCCTCTCTGGGGCTGGATCAGGCCCTGCATCCCAGTATGATTCCCAGAGGCACCTCTCCTGCCCTGTTGAAGGTCTTGTTATGGGTGAGACTGGCTGGAAAGTCACCTTTCTGCAGGTAGACAGGGAGTATGGAGCCTTGGGGAGCCAGAGACACTCATCTCAAATTCAGCAAGGTTTTTTACTTGCCAGTTGTTGCTTAGGGAAAGGGTTTAGCAAAATCTTTTAATTAATAATTAGTGAGGTTTCCTGCCCCTGGAGCTGGAGATGTGCCTGTGGTCTGTTCGCGCAGGCTCGAAGTCCTGGCTCGTGGCTCTGCAGGACCTGCCCCAAACTGAGCCAGTGAGAAGCTTGGTCTGGTGTCCTGTAAACCAAGGGACAGGCTTTATCCATGGGATGTCATAGAATCATAAGGCCTGGAAAAGACCTGTAAGATCATCCAGTCCAACACTACTGTGCCTAATTGACCGTGTCCCAAAGTGCTATGGCTACATGGGGGTTTTTTTAACCTCTCCGGGGATGGTGACTCCACCACTTCCCTGGGCAACCTGTTCACCACTCTTTTGGTAAAGAATTTTTTCCTAATATCCAAGTTAAACCTCCTCTGGCACAACTTATGGCCATTTCCTCTCATTCTATCACTTGCTACTTGGGAGAAGAGACCAGCACCTACCTTAATATGA
Organism: Clamator glandarius; assembly: GCA_033459285.1. Taxonomy (NCBI): domain Eukaryota; kingdom Metazoa; phylum Chordata; class Aves; order Cuculiformes; family Cuculidae; genus Clamator; species Clamator glandarius. Next base: position 2,984,059 of record JAUNZM010001016.1, on the reverse strand, counting down.
CCTCCTTTCAGGTAGTTTTAGAGAGCAATAAGGTTCCTCCTTTTCTTCAGGTTAAACGATCCTGGTTTCCTCAGCTGCTCCTCCTCAGACTTGTTCTCCAGACCCCTCATCAGCTTTGTTGCCCAGCTCTGGACACGCTCTGGAGCCTCAATGTCTTTCCTTGTTGAAAAGAGGGGAGAGATGTTGAGATGGATTTGAAGGCTCACAGAAGAGTTGTCCTGCTAACCCTCCGCACCACCTGCCCCCTGCATTTAGCATTTGGCAGGGTAAAACCTGGCAGCGGGGTTGGGATGGGGGCTCCTGTCATACCCCATCCTTCACTCCAGCCTAAACCACTGCTTAAGGGTGTGATTTACCAACTATCAATAACAGTAACTACAAAGGCTTCAGCTTTCACCGTTGAAAAAGGGGTGAGCACCTTTCCTGGTAGCAGATCGCTATACTTGGGGCATTTGGTGAGACCGCTCCTCAAATCCTGTGTTCAGTTCTGGCCCCCTCATCACAAGAAGGATGTTGAGGCTCTGGAGTGACTCCAGAGAAGAGCAACGAAGCTGGTGAAGGGGCTGGAGAACAAGAGGAGCGGCTGAGGGAGCTGGGGGTGTTTAGCCTGGAGAGGAGGAGGCTGAGGGGAGACCTTATTGCTCTCTACAACTACCTGAACGGAGGTTGTGGAGAGGAGGGAGCTGGGCTCTTCTCCCAAGTGACAGGGGACAGGATGAGAGGGAATGGCCTCAAGCTCCACCAGGAGAGGTTTAGGCTGAACGTTAGGAAAAAGTTTTTCTCGGAAAGGGTCATTGGGCACTGGCAGAGGCTGCCCAGGGAGGGGGTTGAGTCACCTTTCCTGGAGGTGTTTAAGGGACAGCTGGATGAGGTGCTGAGGGACATGGTTTAGTGATAGATAGGAATGGTTGGACTTGATGATCCAATGGGTCTTTTCCAACCTGGTGATTCTATGATTCTATCATTCTATGATAATGGCTGGGTTAAGAAAAAAAAAAAGAGCAAAAAGGCAGGGTAGGCAGCTCCATCAGAGCTTTTTGGATGGATGGAGATTGTGGGATGTATGGGATGGATGGAGGCATTGAGGTGGACAGGACAGATGGATGCAGCAGGGACACACACCTGGCAGTGCCGCACAGAGGAGTGCTTTCTCCTTGTTGGCTGCTGGGGACTTTGCCCCAGGCAAGGAGAATGCTGGGAGCTGCTGTCCCATGGGAAAGGTGTTGGCTGGCCTTGGGCTTTCCTGGGGCAGCCAAATGCTGGCAGGAGGCAGGGAGGAACTGTGTGTCGGGGGGTGAGGGGGTGTCTCAGGGCATTGGTTATCCTTGAAGTGCCCTGAGAGATGCCCACAAGAGGTTCCCGCTGGGACACATGGCAACCTAGAGCCTGGTGAGGCCAGACACGCCACTGACACCAGCACAGCCCGGGGAGGGGGAAGTGCTGGGGCCGTTCCTTCTGTCACCAAGAGTCTTTGGGCGGGGGGAAGGAGGCATCTCCCCAAGACGCGCACACTGTGTGGCCAAGAGCTCCCAGCTCACATCTCCAGGGTTGGTCCTAGCAGATCTGCTGGGGTACCCGCAGCTGAGCACTGGTGCTCTCGGTGCAGCTGTGAGTCGCTGGACATGCGGAGCTGCAGGGAACTTTCCATAGAGCTGTGCTGGGGACAGGACACATGGCACGCAGGGGTTCAGGCTGCTGTGGCACAGGATACAAGGGACAGAGTTGTGTATGTGCTATACTGGCACCACACCACCCTCCATCCTGGGGAACACAGGAGTGACCAAGGGAAAGGGGACAGAGATGGTGCTGGATTGCAAAGGAACACGGCTGGCCATGGGTCCACCACAAGCCCAAGTTCCTGCCATGGACCTGGTGCCCCGAGGCCAGTAGTGGGCAAAGGGACAGGACCAGCACAGCCAGAGGCATGTGCTTCTGCTGGCACAGGAGCTTAGACCAGGCTGATGCCCCAAGCTGCTCATCCTCTGGTGTTAGCAGTGCTGTGGGTGTTCAGCGGGGTCCCCAAGGGTGGGCAAGAGCTGCAGAGAGCCCTGGGCACCCCCAGCAATATGTGGGGGGGTATCTGTGTATGTGTGTGTGTGCACATGCTTGTTCCCACCCCACCCTCCTCCGTACTCGGGCAATGTTGGCAGCCTGGAGGAGAGTGGGCGTGTTGGAAAGACACAGAGACAGGGATGCTGAGCCAACTCTAGTTCAATGTCAGTGTTTATTCATGTGACGCTCAGGGCAGAGGGACAGGAGCAGGGGACAGGGAGATGTGGGGAAAGACATCTACAGCGAGGGGGGAGCCACTGCTCCCAGCAGCGGGGGAAGAGGAAGGGATGAAGGACCACCAGGGGTGGGGATGTCCCCAGGGAGTTAGCACTGGGATCTCTTCAGGCTCTTGATCACATTTCCAGCCTCGTGCTTCACCTCGCACGAGTACTCTTCATGTTTGTTCCAGTCGGAGGCACTCAATGTCAGGTAGCTGCTGGCCAGGTACTGGTTGTTGCTCTGCTTCTGGGCCTGGCTGGTCACCACACCACTGTTGAGGACCTGGCCATCAGCCTTCCAGGTCACTTCCACTGAGCGAGGGTAGAAGTCTTCCAACAGGCACACCACGGTGGCTCTTTCCTCCTTCGTGATCTCCTCAGCAGGTGGTGGGAAGAGCAGGACGGAGGGAGCTTTCTTGGGCTGACCTGTGAGGAGAGAGCAGCGCGGGGTGATGGGGGGATGCTGCGCCCACAGCCCCTACCCTGCCTAACACTGCTCACAAACCCCACGCTTCCTGCATTAGACATTGCAATTTATAACTCTAGAGTGTTAAGATTTGGGATACATCCCTCTCTACTTATTTGTATATATATAATGCTCACACATATGTGTGTAAAACGCACACAAATATATACATCCCACATTTACTTGTATATATACTATATATACACATACACTATGTATGTATGTGCATATACACACGATATATGACAGATATCTCTCTATATGCCTAATACACATCCTATATGTGTATTATATATAATATATAAATATATTATATATGTGTATATATAATATATATGTATTATATATTACATATAAAATATATGTATATATACACACATAATATATATGTATTATATATTACATATAAAATATATGTATATATACACATATATAAATACACATAGATATGTATACTACATCTGTGTGTATTATTGTTATATAAATACAGTATAATTCTGTATCATTTATATAATTTGCATATTTATGTCTTTATAAGTTTTTCACATATAAAAATACATATGTTATATACATTAAATGATTTCATATATATTATACAGATAACTTGTCTGGTTAGTTGCCATAATCTGATTTCTCTCCTTTTGCAAGGCAATTTTTAAAAAAAATTAAAATTTCAAAGACCAACCATCCTGTTTTCTGCCCAGTTCTGCTTTCAGACACTTTCTGACTTGTCTCTAAAAGTAGAACTAAGAATCACCAGAAGAAACACAAAGAAAAGATGTTTGGTCCCTCCAAGGTGGTTCTGCTGCCTCCTCAAATATTCATGGTCTCTGTATGCCTATCTCTCTCTCTATTTGAAAAACAGGAGGACTTTGACATTAAAAACTTTTTGCTGAAGAAATTGGCATATTACATTTTTCTCAGTCTCACACCCCATGTAATTTGGTTCAGATTGGGATTTTTGGCTAAATTTTAGTAGAAGTCACTGACAAGGACAGACAAATGATGTTCCTGGCAGCATTTTCAACACAATTTTGACACGACTTACCTGGATTACAGGCTCTTTAAGATCCCCCTAAAAATGTTTTGTAAAGATCACAGGGACATGCCATTTTAACACTAAGTTGTATGTGACAGGCTGCCAATTCGCAGTGTCCGCACCCTACGAGACCCCACAGAGAAGTCCCTGCTCCTCACTGTGGGTCACAGACTTAGTCCTCAGGACTAAGAGTTGAAGACTTAGACCTTAAACCAAAGACTAATTTATTTAACAAAGACAAAAATTGACTTTCTTAGAGACTTAAACCTGAGTTTCTGAAACAGGCTTCCTGTGACAACAGAAACATTCCTTGGCCAAATTTTAAGATCTTTCCATTGAGAAAATTCCCCCCTTCCAATCCTCCACGACGTGCACCCGAACCATCCAAGTCCACACGGACAAGACACAGCCTGAAATGCCACACCTAGTGCCCATTCCTGAACTGGCCAAAGACCCCAGCCCAGCGCCAAGTCCAACAAAAAAACCCCAAGTCATCAAAAATCGACAAGATGTCAAAATTTCACCATGGGGAAGGAATGACCAAGAGGTCGGCGACTCACCTAGGACGTTCAGGATGGTCCCAGCCCCGAATATACCACACAGTGATACAGGGCTCTGCAAAAACCTACTGCTCCATGGCAGGAGCATTCCTGGGCTCCGGGGATGTGGTAGGATGAAAGTAATAGGATGGAGGTGCCCCAATGGACCCAGCAGGATGAAGGCAATGGGATGAATGTGACCCTCAATGGATACAGCAGGATGAAGGTGGTGAGATGGAGGTGTTCCAATGGAGACAGCAGGATGAAGGCAATGGGATGAAGGTGTCCCTCAATGGATATAACAGGATGAAGTCACCGGGACGGATATGCCCTGATGGACACAGCAGGCTGGATGCGTGATGCTGGACGTGCCCTGGTGGATGCGGCGAGACAGGAGCAGCAGAACAGCCATATGGGAACAACTGTGTGTCCTTGCTGGAAGCACCACAGGAAAATGAGTGGTCTTGGTCCCACTGTCCTGCATAGACTGCATCAGGCAGGATCTCCAGAGCCGTGACTGCAATGTTGGCTGCTCCAGGGAGCACAGTAGCTGTTCCAAGCACCCTGGCAGCAGTATCTCCTACCCACCCAGGAACTCAGCTTCCTGCAGAGCCACCCCTTCCCATTTTGCATCCCCCTGGGCTGCTGCTCCTGGTAGTGCTTTACTAACTTCTGCTATCATATCCTCTTGGAGCTGCAGCCCACAGGTAAGGGCTCCTCAGAGCTTCTGCCAAGGGCCAGCAAACTGGAGAAAAAGCATCAGAGGCTGTTGGTAGAAATGAAGAGGTGAGAAAAAAGCATGCAAGGGATGCAGATGCCTAGACACAGCTGCAATAGCCAAAGCAGAAGTGGGCCAGGATTGGTTTCAGCTGAGACTGATCCCTTACATTCCCCAGGGAAGGCTTGGCTGCAGCTTTGCAAAGTGTTTTCCCAGTCTGGTGACAATCTCACAGGGCACTGGAGGTGCTCAGCACAGAGCCAACAAGTTCTTGGAGTGCTGACTTTCCATAGCACCAACTTAATTGGAAATCAGAAATAGGCAAATGCTGTGGTTTGTGCAAGTGTTTATAGAAACAGACAATGAACTTCCTGAGCCGCTAGAAAATAAATGATGCTTCGAAGATTTTGTGGTTTGATGTACTTTCTTTTTGAGAGGTTTGGTTTGCCTCTAGGTAGATTTATGTATTGATGCAAAGGCTGAAACTAATAAAAAAGTATCAGTGAAATTTTCTATGCAGAGCACTTAACTGAAGCAGATGCCACCTATTGTGGACAACCAGTTTCAGAGCATTCCTCAGATTTCAATGGGGTTTTCGGTTCCATTTTAAAGAAGGACAGTGCTCAGCTCAGAAGTCCAGCTCTTCCCCTTGGAGGGAGGCATGGAGAAGGACTGATGCTGTGCTTGGATGTACAAGGGGTGTGGTCAGTGGGAGCGGGGCAGGTGAAGGAGTGTTGGTCCCAGGTGGGCACTGGAGAGAATGTGCACAACTGCTGTGTCCCAGCTGCTGGGGCTCAGCAGCACTGGCCTCTCCAGGCACTCTCTGCTGCCATGTGGCTAAGAGCAAACAAGAAGGGAAAAGATAGGATGTGCTGAGCAGGCTTGCAGTATAAAATGTCCTGAAACTTCTCTGGCCTGAGTTATGCAAATATCTATCCTGACAAAACACTTCAGGGGCAACTGGACTGGTAGGAGTGAAAAAGAAATGGTGGAGTTCAAAACCCTTAGGGTGGCAAGGAGCACATGCAGCAAGCTCACTACCCTGGACTTCAGGACAGCAGACTTTGCCTCTTCAGAGATCTGCTTAGTAGAGCACCATGGGATAAAACTCTGGAGGGGAGAGTCCCAGGCAAGCTGCTGAGCATTCAAGGATCACCTCCTCCAAGCTCAGAAGTGATGCATCCCAACAAGGAGGGAATCAGGCAAAAACACACAGAGGCCTCCATGGGTGAGCAATGAGCTCCTGGACCAACTGAAACAGAAAAAGGAAGCCTACAGAGGGTAGAAACAAGGGCAGGTATCCTGGGAGGAATACAGAGAAATTGTCCAAGCAGCCAGGGACCAGGTTAGGAAAACTAAAGCCCGGATGGATTTAAATCTGGCCAAGGATGCCAAGGACAACAAATTTCTATAGGTACGTCAGTGATAAAAGGAGGACTAGGGAGAATATGGGCCCTCTCTGGAAGGGAACGGGAGACCTGGTTACCCAGGACATGGAAAAGGCTGAGGTACTCAATGACTTTTTTGCCTCAGTCTTCACCAGCAAAGGCTCAAGCCACACCACACAACTCAAAGAAGGCAAAGGCAGGAGCTGGGAGATAAAGAATTGCCTGGTGTAGAAGAGGATCAGGTGTAAAACCATCTAAGGAACCTGAAGGTGCACAAGTCCATGGGACCTGATAAGATCCATCTGTAGGTCCTGAGGGAACTGGCAGATGAAGTTGCTAAACCACCATCCACCATATCTAATAAGTCGTGGCAGATTGGTGAAGTTCCCACTGACTGGAAAAGGGGAAACATAACTTTCAATTTTAAAAAAGGAAAAAAGGAAGGCTCAGGGAACTACAGGCTGGTTAGTCTCACCTCTGTGCCCAGCAAGATCGTGGAGCATGTCCTACTGGAAAATCTGCTGAGGCACATGGAAAGCAAGGAGATGATTTGCAACAGCCACGGCTTCACTGAGGGTAAATTTCGCCTGACAAATCTCGTGACCTTCTACAATGGGGCTACAGCATTGGTGGATAAGGGAAGAGTAACTGAGATCATCTATCTGGACTTGTGCAAAGCATTTGACCCTGTCCCACATGAAGTTCTTATATCCAAGGGGGGTGGGATATGGATTTGATGGATGGATCACTTGGTGGATAAGGAGTTGGCTAGATGATTGCACTCAAAATGTTGTGGTCAACAGCTCAAGTGGAGACTGGTGATAAGTGGTGTTCCAGAGGGGTCAGAAAGCTTGCTGATGACACCAAGCTGTGTGATGTGGTTGACACACTGGAGGGAAGGAATGCCATCCAAAGGGACCTGGACAGGTGGGAAAGGTGGGTCTCCACAAACCTCAAGAAGTTCAACAATGTGAAGTGCAAGATCTTGCACCTGGGTCAGAGCAATCCAAAGCACAATTTCAGGTTGGGCAGAGAATGGATTGAGAGCAGCTCCAAAGAGAAGGACTTAGGAGTGCTGGTGGATGAGAATCAAAACACGACTCAGCCATGTGTGTTTGCAGCCCAGAAAGCCAACTGTATCCAGGGTTGCATCAGAATAAGTATGACCGAGGCTGGGGGAGATGATTCTGCCCCTCTACCCTGCTCTCATGAGACCTCACCTGGAGTCCTGCATTCAGTTCTGCAGTCCTCAGCGCAGGAAGGACATTGATCTGTTGGAACAAGTCCAGAGGAGGTCATTAAGAGGATCCCATATGAGGACAGGCTGAAAGAACTGGGTTGTTCATCCTGGAGAAGAGAAGGGTCCAGGGAGACCTTATAGCCTTCCAGGACTGAAAGGGGCTACGGGAAAGCTGGGAAGGGGCTCTTTACCAGGGAGTGAAGTGAAATGATGAGAGGTTATAGTTTTAAGCGGAAAAGGGAGATCTAGATTAGATGTTAGGAAGAAATATTTTAATGTGAGGGTGGAGAGGCCCTGGCCCAGGTTGCCCAGAGAAGCAGTGGCTGCCCCATTCTGGAGGTGTTCAAGGCCAGGTTAGATGGGTCTTTGGGCAATCTTGTCCAGTGGAAGTGTTCCTTCCCATGATAGGGGTTTGGATATGAATGAGCTTTACGGTCCAATCCAAACCATTCTGTGATTCTATGGGGGCAGGGAGGTGCCTGGCAGGACCCTGAGTGCCATCTGGGGAGCTCAGGGGACCTCAGACCTGCAGTGTGTGGCAGGGACAGGGCTGCTGGAGGTCATCACATTCCTAAATGAGGGGATGGACAGAGATCTGGGACTCTAAGGGCCAACCGAGCCGGGACACTGTGCTCAGCCACCTGCAGCACTAGACAGGGCCATGGTGATGAAAGCAGAGATGCCTAACAGGTCCCCATGGGATGGTGGGAGATTTTAATATCACTTCCCCATTGCTCTGTGTCACCGTGGCAGCATTACTACTGCTGTCGTAGCTACCACAGTAATAGACAGCCTCGTCCTCGGCTTGGACCCCAGTGATGGTTAACGTGCCCGTGGAGCCAGACGTGGATCCAGAGAATCGCGAAGGGATGTCCGAGGGTCTCTTGTCATTCCAGTAGATCACAGTGACAGGGGCCGTGCCAGGTACCTTCTGCTGGTACCAGCCATAGCTGTAGGTGCTCCCCAAGCAGGTGATCTGGACGTTTTGTCCCAGGTTCGCTGACACCGAGGACGGCTGAGTCAGCGCTGCCTGGACCAGGGAACCTGGAGAGGGAGAGGAGAGAGAGGAGAAGAAGGGGTCAGTCAGTGTCCCATGAGTACAGACCTGCACAGGCAGTGGGATCTGGATGAGACCCCAGTGCCCAAAGGCCCAGGCTGTGCGCTGCGAGTCTAGTCACGGCACCTGAGCTGTGAGCGAGCACCGCGAGGAGGAGAGGGGCCCAGGCCATGGTGCAATCCCACCAGCTCTGTGTCCCCACGCCAATGGGGTTGTGCTGTCGATCCAAACTCCCTTTTAAGCCCCTGTCCACCAAAGGCACAGCCCCCCCATGCAAATCTGTCCTCCGCATTCATGGTTGAATTCTGCCCGCGCTTTTCTCCCTGCCTCTCTTCCTGCTCCGCGCCCTGCCCCATCACCCCAGACGCAGCAGTGCTTGTCCCTGGGCACGGGGCAGAGACACAGAGACACGTCTCAGCTCAGAACCCAAGATCCACCAGGACAGACACCCATTGTCCAGCTCTCCCCAAGCAGCTGCAGGGCCAAAGTGTGCAAAAGAGCTGGTCCTGGGGCTGGGGGAGCAGGGGGTGATCACAGTTCCCACCCCACTTTCAGCATCTTCCCCTCCTATGAGCATCCCAAGCCTCACACAGGGCTTGGCCCTTCCTGCCCTTCCCCGATGGACCCGAGGCCCTGCAGGGCTGCCTTCACCCCTTCTCACAGAGCAGCCGCACAGCACCTTGTCCCTGGAGGCAACCCCTGTCTGGGCACAGTGGAGCCAAGCGACTGGCAGCCTTGTGGCAGAAAAGGCCTTTGGGGCGCAGGAGGACGCTACGATGCACGGGAGCCAGCAGTATGCTCAAGAGCTACATTAGCTGGAGCATCGCTGGCAGCTGGGGAGAGGATCTTCCCCCTCTGCTCAGCACCCTCAGGCACAGCCCAGCCCTATGTCAGCCAGAGATAGGGACAGATGGGACCAAGGCCAGGAAAGGCCCCCAGGTACAATGAAGGGCTCGTATGGAGAGAGGCAGCACAAGCTGGGATGGCTGATTGCAAGGCAGGGAGTCTCAGAGGCATCTTACCAACACTATAAATATCTCCTGGGAGCAGGAAAGAAGATAGGGCTAGGGTCCTCTCAGAGGTGTTCACTAATGACATGAGAGGCAAAGGGTATGGGCTGAAACACAGGAAAATCTGCCTAAGCATAGCAAAACCTTTTTTTCCTACTGTAAGGATGGTTAAACACTGGAACAGGTTGCCCAGAGAGTTACAAAGTGTACATTCTTCAAGGTATTAAAAAAAACCATCTAGACAGGCTGCAGGCAACCTCCAGTAGCCAGCCTAGCTTCAGGCAGGGGTTGGGATGACACAACCTGCATAAGCACCTTCAGCCCCAGCCATTCTGGGGCTTTCCCCAGCCCCAGCACCTGAGGTGACCTCTTGCTTTTTTGCTCTTCTGCCCTGACTCTTTCCCTTCCAGCCCAGGCCTGTCACTCAAGACCTTTGCTTTTCCCGGGTCACCACTCCCCAGCACGCGGAGAGCTGTCTGGCACTGAGCTCTGGGACTCAAGCAGTGACTTCCCACAAGATGATCAAGACTCCCATGGGCCGGCACTGGACAAACTCTGCCAGAGCCAGGGCAGCCCAGGGGCTCTGCTTGCAGCAATCAGGGAGCCTCCGTCCAGCTCTGCTCCAACCCAGGGCACAGAGTTTGTGGCATCCTTGTTGCCTAGCACAAGAGCTGCCATGCCCGTGGGAATGCCCCCAGACCCGCCACCCCTCCCTGTCCTCATTGTGGACCTCAACAATGTGCCTGGGGAACACAGAGACCGATGGGCACAAGTAGAAATGGATTCAAGTGGGCCTGTTTCATAGAATCATAGAACCACTAGGTTGGAAAGAACCCACTGGATCATCAAGTCCAGCCATTCCTATCAAACACTAAACCACGTCCCTCAGCACCTCATCCACCCATCCCTTAAACACCTCCGGAGAAGGTGACTCAACCACCTCCCTGGGCAGCCTCTGCCACTGCCCAATGACCCTTTCAGTGAAAAACTTCTTCCTGATGTCAAGCCTAATCCTCCCCTGGTGGAGCTTGTGGCCCTTCCCTCTTGTTCTGTTTCCCTGCAGGCAGCATGGAAGGAATTTGCTGGAGCAAAGCGCCTGACCCAGAGCAGGAACCACCTCACAGGCACATGGGCAGCTCCAACACTGCTCCCAAGCAGAAGCAGTAGGCTGCACAGGAGGAACCCTGGGACAGCAGCGGGTTTGTGTCACATTTCCTCATTCCTGGGAGTCACCATGACTCTGACTTGCACTGGTATCCTGTTCAGCTGGCACAGAAAAAGAAAGCATTGCTCTCAGATTATATGCCAGGGCTGGGTAAGGTGAAAATGGAGAGTGGAACGTTACCAAGATCTGCACATCTGCTCCTCAAAAGAGAGGAAGGTCACAGACCCAGGACTCTAAGGGACAGTTGAGTCAGCACAGCAGACAAAGCCACCTGCAACACCGAGCAGGGCCATGGTAAGGACCTGGCTCACCATCAAAGGGGGGCAGCAAAGATCCCTAACTGTATCATGTCCCCACTGTTCTATGTCACCGTGGCAGCATCACTGCTGCTGTCCCAGTTACTACAGTAACAGACAGTCTCATCCTCGGCTTGGACCCCAGTGATGGCTAATGTGCCCGTGGAGCCAGATCGGGTTCCGGAGAATCGTGAAGGGATGTCTGAGGGTCTCTTGTTGCTCTGGTAGATCAGAGTGACAGGGGCAGTGCCAGGAACCTTCTGCTGGTACCAGCCATAAACATAACCCCAGTTGCTGCTACCCCCGGAGCAGGTGATCTGGACGGTTTGTCCCAGGTTTGCTGACACCGAGGATGGCTGAGTCAGCGCTGCCTGAACCAGGGAACCTGGAGAGGGAAGGGAGAGCTTTCCTTAGACAACAGGAACTGCACAAGAGCCATGTGCCCAAGGTCCACAGACTTGCAAAGTGACCCTGGCCAGGGCACCTGAGCTGTGGACGAGCTCCTCTACAAGGAGGAGAGGGGCCCAGACCACAGTGTGATCCCACCAGCTCCAGGTCCCCTCACCAATGGGATTTTACTATGCATCACAACACTCTTTTAAGCTCTACCTGCCCAGACATGGACCTTGTAGAAATCTGACGTCTGTGCTCAGAGCTGGATCCTGCCTAGGCCTCTGCCCACCTCCCATCCCACTCCAAGCCCAGCCCCAGCACCCAATGTCCAGCAGGGATTGTCCATAGGCATGGAGCAGACACAGACACATGCCCTGCTCACAGCATGAGACCTGCAAGCACAGACCCCAAGTTTTCATCCCTCCAAGCTCCTCAGTTGACATTATCAGCAACCAATGAATACCTGTGACCTTCAGCAGAAGGGGAGCATGGCTCATCAGGGAGCACACAGGAGCCTTTACCTCTGAGCCACAGGGGCCCTGGTGCAGCTCTGCCCATGTCCTCCTGCCCCAGCCCATGGCATGTGGCCCTCCCTGCCAGCACCGTGGTCCTGGGCACAGAGCTGGGAGACAAGGACACCTGGGAGATGTTGCCCATGGGACGCCTCTCAACACCACTAACACAGCCCACGTGGGTCCAGGATCCCTGCCTAGAGCCTGCCCTTCACACACCCTCACCCACTGTGCTCCCTGCCTCATCACACTTGTGGGGATGCAGGGAATGTCACTGCTGAAAAAAAGCAGCACCCCATGACATGCAGAAGGTGGTATTATAGGTTCCTTCCAATGGAATCATCCCATCCCATCCTATCCCATCTCATCCAGCAGTAAAAGGCAGAGCTGTGTTTGCAGACCTGGCTGACCATCAAACATGAGCAGCAGAGACACCTAGCTGGCCCCTGCAATGGGGAGAGATTTCTGTATCACTTCCTCATTGCCCGGTGTCACTGGGGCAAAATCAAAGGTGCCGTCTGAGCCACCACAATAATAGACAGCTTCATCCTCATCTTGGATACCACTGATGGTTAACATGCCCATGGAGCCAAACAAGGATCCGGAGAATCGTGAAGGGATGCCCAAGGGTCTGTTGGTGTTGTTGTAGATCACAGTGACAGGGGCAGTGCCAGGTACCTTCTGCTGGTACCAGCCATATTCGTTGTTGCTACTCCCAGAGCAGGTGAGCTGAACGGTTTCTCCCAGATTTGCTGACACTGAGCGTGGCTGAATCAGTGCAGCCTGAACCAGGAAACCTGGAGAGGGAGAGAAGAGGGGAGAAGATGGGAGTTAGCCAGTGTCCAAGGAGCACAGACCTCCAGAGGCAGCAGGACCTGGATAAGAGCCCTGTGCCCAAAGGCCCAGTGAGTCTGGCCAGGGCACCTGAGCTGTGGGCAAGAGCCACAAGGAGGAGAGGGGTCCAGGCCATGGCGCAATCCCACCAGCTCCGTATCCCCGCACCGATGGGGTTGTGCCAGGGACCCTGACAGCCTTTTAAGCCCCAACCCACCGGGGGCACAGCCCCTCCATGCAAATCTGACCCCATGTCCAGGGGCAGATCCTGCTTGGACCGCCCAGCTGGGGCAGAACCAGCTGCAGACAGCGCTGGGCACGTGGTGTGGCGCAGCGCAGCAGCAACGCCTTTCTGCCTAACAGACCCGGACACCAGGACCCATCACTCCGTTCCCATTTTTCTTCTCTAGGTACAACTGCAGCCTTTCCCACTGCCCATGCATTCTCCTGTCTGCTCATGGCCCTCAATGAGCAGAGGTTCTGGAACACATCCCAGGGTCCTCCAGTGGAGCTCAGCTATCTCACGGTCCATCTCTAGATCACGTCGTGGTTCCTGTGGGGCATCCCCAGTGGGCAAAATCCCTATGCATAGAGCCACAATCTACACTAGCCTGAAGCCCCGGGGAGATGATGACCTGCCCAAGCTGCCTCCTTATCCCAGGGGTAGAAGGTGAAGCTTTGTGCTGGCTCCTCAGCTGGCACCACGGTCTTGCCTATCCATGATGGGGCCAAGGTTTTAGCAGGCTGAACTCCCCACCAGCAATGCCCGGGAGCAGGGCAGCGACCCTGCTCCAGGCAAGTCCTCTCCTAGGAGCTCCACAAGCTCCCCAGCTGCAGTTCAGGTACCTTCTGCTGCCAGCACAACCCCAGTCGCTGCTACCCCCGGAGCAAGTGATCTGGACATTTTGTCCCAGGTTCGCTGACACCGAGGACAGCTGAGTCAGTGCTGTCTGGACCAAGGAAATTGGAGAGGGAGAGGAGAGAGAGGATAAGAAGGGAGTCAGCCAGCGCTCCATGAGCACAGACCTCCCTGGGCATGAAGACAGGCAATGCCATGGTCCGAAGACAATGGACCTGACACAGGCACAGGAGTATTACAGAACATTCCAGCCCAACTCATCCCAGCACAGAGGAAGCATGAGGACCTGGTCATTGGTAGCAAGAGGAGGTGGGCTGTGTGACAAGCCTAGCTGTGAATTTTGTAGAGAAAAGCACAATGGTCTCCAGACACACAGTTACGTCCAGTGCTCTGGGACAGAACAGGGAGGTGATTCACAACCACTGCCATGCAGAAGTGTCAAGAACTGACCTCAGACCGCCAGGCACAACTGTTTGGTCAGGCGGGAGTACTGCTTTGGTCTCTGCCTTGAACATCAAAGCTACCAGTGCTGCTGTCCCAGTTCCCACAGAAATAGACAGCCTCGTCCTCGGCTTGGACCCCAGTGATGGTTAATGTGGCTGTGGAGCCAGACTTGGATCCGGAGAATCGCGAAGGGATGTCCGAGGGTCGCCGGTCATTCCAGTAGATCACAGTGACAGGGGCCTTGACAGGTACCTTCTGCTGGAACCAGCCATAATAGTCATCCCAGCTGCTGCTACCCCCAGAACAGGTGATCAGGACATTTTGTCCCAGGTTTGCTGACAACGAGGACAGCTGAGTCAGCGCTGCCTGGACCAGGGAACCTGGAGAGAGAGAAGGGAGAGAGGAGAGAAGAGGGGAGTCAGCCAGTGTCCCTCAAGCACAGCTCTGCAGGACGTGGGTGGGATCAGAGCCCTCGTGCCCAAAGCTTTTAATGGCACAGGAGGACCAGAGCTCCACACACCGAGCCCAAGACCTGGGTCCTGGGTTCCTCTGAGGGAAGTGGGAAGCAACAGCAGGACTGAGCCTCCCTTTTCATATAGATGGGAGACAGCCTTGCTCAACTGAAAGGTAGAAAAGTAGAAAACAGTCATTTTTAACTCCTCTTGACCTCACTTCCCCACCTTTCTGCGTCAATACAACAGCATCACTGCTGCTGTCGTAGCTGCCACAGTAATAGACAGGCTCATCCTCGGCTTGGACCCCAGTGATGGTTAGCGTGCCCGTGGAGCCAGACTTGGATCCAGAGAATCGCGAAGGGATGTCCGAGGGTCTCTGGTCATTAGCATAGATCACAGTGACAGGGGCCGTGCCAGGAACCTTCTGCTGGAACCAGCCGTAATAAACACCCCAGTTGCTGCTACCCCCAGAGCAGGTGATCTGGACGTTTTGTCACAGGTTCACTGACACTGAGGATGGCTGAGTCAGTGCTGCCTGAACCAGGGATCCTGGAGAGGGAGAGGACAGAGGGGAGAAGAAGGGTGTCAGCCAGTGCCCCACAAGCACAGACCTCCAAGGGCAGCAGGACCTGGATGAGACCCCTGTGCCCAAATGCCCCAGCTGGGCACAGTGAGTCTGTGGGTGAGCACCACAAGAAACACTTCCCCATCCTCCAGCAGCACCATCAGGATTGTTGACACCCACGCACAGCACAGTGATATTGTCTGACCCAGAGCACCCAACCACGGCCACCCTGTGGGCACCTGAATGCTGATCTGGTGTCCCAGTCACCCCAGTAAGAGACAGCCTGAAGCTCCTCAAAGAGTAAAGGGGCCCAGGCCATGGTGCAATCCCACCAGCACTGTGTCCCCTCCTCAGTGGGACTGTGTGGTGGAATCTGACTCCAAGTTAAGCTCCTGCACTCCCAGGCACAGCCCCTCCATGCCAATGCCGTCCCCGATGTTCCCTGGCAGACCCTGCCCAGCTCTCCCCTTTCCCACAGTGGGTACAGCTCTGGCCCCACAAAGGCACCAAGGTCACTCTGGGCTGATGCTCCCTGGGTTCCTGCTCCTGCTCCAACGCCGCTGCCGAGCTCTCCGGCCTTGCCTTGGCGAGGACAGGAGCTTGTCTCATGCCTAGAGCCATGGAGGTACAAGGAAGAAGGGAAGGAGATTTTATTTTGTCTCCATGGTTTTTGTCTCACTTCACGTGATTCAGTGTCGGGGTCACCCTGACCAGCACTAATGCTGCTGTCATAGTTCCCACAGAAATAGACAGCCTCGTCCTCTGCTTGGACCCCAGTGATGGTTAATGTGCCCGTGGAGCCAGACGCAGATCCAGAGAATCGCGAAGGGATGTCCGAGGGTCTCTGGTCATCCCAGTAGATCACAGTGACAGGGGCCGTGCCAGGAACCTTCTGCTGGTACCAGCCATAGCTGTTGCTACTCCCCGAGCAGGTGATCTGGGCGTTTTGTCCTGGCTTCACTGACACGGAGGCCAGCTGAGTCAGTGCTGCCTGGACCAGGGAACCTGGAGAGAGAGGGGAGAAAGGGGAGAAGAGGGGAGTCAGCCAGTTCCTTGTGAGCACAGCTCTTCTCCAGCAGCTAGAGGCAATGCCACGGTTCAAGGAGAACAGAGCCAACCCAAGCACAGGAACATTCATGAAGCTGATCTCAGCTCAAGTCATCCGAGTATTTGCACAGCTCTGGCAGAAGTGGGAGCACTTGGTCATTGGGAACATGAGGTAGAGGGGTGGGTGACAAGACCACACAGAGAATTTTGTAGAGAAAAGCACAATGGTTCACAGACAACATAGGGGCTGCTGCTGTCCCTGCTACCACAGAAATAGACAGCCTCGTCCTCGGCTTGGACCCCAGTGATGGTTAATGTGGCCGTGGAACCAGACGTGGATCCAGAGAATCGCGAAGGGATGTCAGAAGGTCTCTTGGTGTTTCTGTAGATCACAGTGACAGGGGCAGTGCCAGGTACCTTCTGCTGGAACCAGCCATAGTAGTTGCCACTGCCAGAGCAGGTGATCTGGAAATTTTGTCCCAGCTTCACTGGCTCCGAGGATGGCTGAGTCAGCACTGACTGGACTAGGGAACCTGGAGAGAGAGAGGGCAGAAGATGACAGTCACTCAGTGCCCCACAAGCATAGACCTCCTCAGACTGTGGGACAAATGCCCATTGTTCCAGGTGCAGTGAGTCTGGCCAGGGCACCTGAACAGTGAGGAGGAGAGAGACTTAGGTCCTAACCTATCCTATCCCATCCCACCTTACCCCATCCCACCTCACCCCGTTCCATCTCATCCCATCCCATCCCATCCCATCCCATCCCATCCCGTCCCGTCCAGTCCCATCCCGTCCCATCCCATCCCATCCTATCCCATCCCATCCCATCCCATCCCATCCCACTGAAAGGACAAGAAATGAGGGACAGACCTGGGGCTCTAAGGAACAGCTGAGCCAGGACAAGAGGCAGAGCCACCTGCAGCAAAGGGCAGAGCCGTGTCTGCAGACCTGGCTGACCATCAAACATGAGCAGCAGAGACACCTAGCTGGCCCCTGCAATGGGGAGAGATTTCTGTATCACTTCCCCATTGTCCTGTGTTATTGGGGCAATATTGAACCTGCTGTCCCAGCTAGCACAGTAATAGTCAGCCCCGTCCTCAGCTCTGGTCTCACTGATGATTAACACGCCTGTGGAGTCAGACAAGGATCCAGAGAATCGTGAAGGGATGCCCAAGGGTCTGTTGGTGTTGTTGTAGATCACAGTGACAGGGGCAGTGCCAGGTACCTTCTGCTGGTACCAGCCATATTCGTTGTTGCTACTCCCAGAGCAGGTGAGCTGAACGGTTTCTCCCAGATTTGCTGACACTGAGCGTGGCTGAATCAGTGCAGCCTGAACCAGGAAACCTGGAGAGGGAGAGAAGAGGGGAGAAGAGGGGAGAAGATGGGAGTTAGCCAGTGTCCAAGGAGCACAGACCTCCAGAGGCAGCAGGACCTGGATAAGAGCCCTGTGCCCAAAGGCCCAGTGAGTCTGGCCAGGGCACCTGAGCTGTGGGCAAGAGCCACAAGGAGGAGAGGGGTCCAGGCCATGGCGCAATCCCACCAGCTCCGTATCCCCGCACCGATGGGGTTGTGCCAGGGACCCTGACAGCCTTTTAAGCCCCAACCCACCGGGGGCACAGCCCCTCCATGCAAATCTGACCCCATGTCCAGGGGCAGATCCTGCTTGGACCGCCCAGCTGGGGCAGAACCAGCTGCAGACAGCGCTGGGCACGTGGTGTGGCGCAGCGCAGCAGCAACGCCTTTCTGCCTAACAGACCCGGACACCAGGACCCATCACTCCGTTCCCATTTTTCTTCTCTAGGTACAACTGCAGCCTTTCCCACTGCCCATGCATTCTCCTGTCTGCTCATGGCCCTCAATGAGCAGAGGTTCTGGAACACATCCCAGGGTCCTCCAGTGGAGCTCAGCTATCTCACGGTCCATCTCTAGATCACGTCGTGGTTCCTGTGGGGCATCCCCAGTGGGCAAAATCCCTATGCATAGAGCCACAATCTACACTAGCCTGAAGCCCCGGGGAGATGATGACCTGCCCAAGCTGCCCATCAACAGGGCTCTGCCCCTCCAAACTCCTTATCCTTGTAGAGAAAAGCACAAGGGTCTTCAGACACAAAGTTACCTCCAGTGCTCTGGGACAGAAAAGGGAGGTGATTAACAACCATGGCCATGCAGAAGTGTCAAGAACTTGCCTCAACCCCCTAGGCACAACTGTTCGGTCAGGAGGGAGAATTGTTTTGGTCTCTGCCTCAGACATCAAAGCTGCTGCTGCTGCCGTCCCAGTTCCCACAGAAATAGACAGCCTCGTCCTCGGCTTGGACCCCAGTGATGGTTAATGTGCCCGTGGAGCCAGACTGGGATCCAGAGAATCGCGAAGGGATGTCCGAGGGTCTCCTGTCATTGTAGTAGATCACAGTGACAGGGGCTGTGCCAGGAACCTTCTGCTGGTACCAGCCATAGCTGTAGGTGCTCCCCGAGCAGGTGATCTGGATGTTTTGTCCTGGCTTCACTGACACCGAGGCCGGCTGAGTCAGTGCTGCCTGGACCAGGGAACCTGGAGAGGGAGAGGAGAGAGAGGAAAAGAGGGGGTCAGTCAATGTCCCACAAGCACAGACCTCCACGGGCAGTGGGATCTGGATGGGACCCCAGTGCCCGAAGGCCCAGGCTGTGCGCAGCAAGTCTAGTCACAACACCTGAGCTGTGAGCGAGCACCGCGAGGAGGAGAGGGGCCCAGGCCATGGTGCAATCCCACCAGCTCTGCATCCCCACACTGATGGGGTTGTGCTGTGGATCTGAACTGCCTTTTAAGCCCCTGCACTCCCAGGCACATCCCCTCCATGCCAATGCCGTCCCCGATGTTCCCTGGCAGACCCTGCCCAGCTCTCCCTTTGCCCACAGTGGGCACAGCTCTGGTCCCACAAAGGCACCAAGGTCACTCTGGGCTGATGCTCCCTGGGTTCCTGCTCCTGCCCCAACGCCGCTGCCAAGCTCTCTGGCCTTGCCTTGGCGAGGACAGGAGCTTGTCTCATGCCTAGAGCCATGGAGGTACAAGGAAGAAGGGAAGGAGATTTTATTTTGTCTCCATGGTTTTTGTCTCACTTCACGTGATTCAGTGTCGGGGTCACCCGGACCAGCACTAATGCTGCTGTCCCAGCTACCACAGAAATAGACAGCCTCGTCCTCGGCTTGGACCCCAGTGATGGTTAATGTGGCCGTGGAGCCAGATGCAGATCCGGAGAATCGCGAAGGGATGTCCGAGGGTCTCTGGTTGTTTGCATAGATTACAGTGACAGGGGCAGTGCCAGGAACCTTCTGCTGGTACCAACCAGAGTACTGGCTGCTGTCACCCCCTGAGCAGGTGATCTGGACATTTTGTCCCGGGTTCGCTGACACTGAGGACGGCTGAGTCAGTGCTGCCTGGACCAGGGAACCTGGAGAGAGAGGACAGAGAGGGGAAGAGGGGAGTCAGTCAGTGTACCATAAGCACAGTTTTCTCTGGACAGATAGATCTGGACAAGAACCCTGTGCCTAAAGTCCACACACTTGCACAGTGAGCCTGGTCAGGGCACATAAACGTAGCTGCTCCAAACCCTGGAGCAGGTGATCTGGATGTTTTGTCCTACCTTCCCTGACAGTGAGTGCAGCTGAGTCAGTGCTGCCTGGAACCAAGGACCTTGTAAAGTGAGGGGGAGAGGAGAAAAGATGGGGCTCAGCCAGTGCCCCACAATTATAGACCTCCCTGGGCAGCAACACGGGGACAGGACTGCACTGCCCTCTGTCACACTGATGGGACACCCTGTGTGCAGAACCAAGACCAGGCTCTCTCTAAGGGGCGGTTGTAGCCAGAGCCTGGACCAGAGGCACTGCCCTCAGGGCACACTTCACGCCTGTCACTGACACCGGACAGCACAGGGACACGGGCAGCCATGAGCACCCAGCGTTTGCACCAGTCTGCAGACACCTCTGCCCATGCTCTACCTGGGCAGGGCCAGACCAGCAGCTAGGGGTGCAGGGCAGTAGGTCCCCCGTCTGTGAGAAGTTGCACAGGGGGATGTTGTGTGAGAGAAGGAATGGGGAGCACAGCAGGGGCACCAGAGGGGAGGCAGCATCAGGGCAGCACACCAGACTAAAGCCTGCAAAGGCAGAGCTACAACAGTCACAAGTCCCAAGGGAGCAAACAACCTACAGCTCTTCCCAATGAAGGGGAAGCCAGAGAAATGCACAGGAGGGTAAAAAATAATCTCAGCATCAGCATGACCCTGACCCTGACCAGCACTGCTGCTGTCATAGTTCCCACAGAAATAGACAGCCTTGTCCTTGGCCTGGACCCCAGTGATGGTTAATGTGGCTGTGGAGCCAGACGTGGATCCAGAGAATCGCGAAGGGATATCTGAGGGTCTGTTGGTGCTGCCGTAGATCACAGTGACAGGGGCCGTGCCAGGTTCCTTCTGCTGGAACCAGCCATAGTAGCTGCTACCCCCTGAGCAGGTGATCTGGACGTTTTGTCCCAGGTTCGCTGACACCGAGGACGGCTGAGTCAGCGCTGCCTGGACCAGGGAACCTGGAGAGGAAGAAGGGTGAGGGCAGAAGACAGGGGTCAGACAGTGCCCCACAAGAACTGCCCTCCCTGGGCAGGAAAAGAGGCAATGCCATGGTCCCAGGAGAGTGGACCTGACCTGGCACAGGAACTAGAGGAGCAGATCTCAGCCTCAAGCATCCCATCACTGAGGCACAAAGGCAGAAGTGGGAGGAACAGATTGTCAGTCATGAGAGGTAGAGAGGGTGACAAGACCACACAGTAAATTTTGTAGAGAAAAGCACAACGGTTCCCAAACAGCAAGTCATTACCTGTGCTCTTGAATTTAAAAAGGAGTGCATTCAAAGTCACGGCCATGAAGATTGAACAACTGCCTCGTCAGGAGTGAGAAGGGATGGAAACCTTCCTCTGATTTTTGAGTCTGTCACTCACTCCCTGTTACTCATTACAACAGACACCAAAGCCACCGCTGCTGCTGTCCCAGCCACCACAGTAATAGACAGCCTCGTCCTCGGCTAGGACCCCAGTGATGGTTAACATGCCCTTGGAGCCAGACCAGGTTCCAGAGAATCGCGAAGGGATGCCTGAGGGTCTGTTGGTGTCACGATATATTACAGTGACAGGGGCAGTGACAGGAACCTTCTGCTGGTACCACCCATAATCATAGTTGCTCCCAGAGCAGGTGATCTGGACATTTTGTCCCATGTTCGCTGACACCAAGGACGGCTGAGTCAATGCAGCCTGAACCGGGGAACCAGGAGAGATAGAGAATAGAGAGGATGATAGTCACTCAGTGCCCTATGAGCACAGACCTCCTCAGACTGTGGGACGAGAATGAGAACATTGTGCCCAATGGTCCAGGTGCCATGAGTCTGGCCAGGGCACCTGAACTGTGAGGAGGAGAGGGACTTAGGTCACGGTGCAACCTTACCAGCTCTGTGTCCTCACTCTGACAGGGCTGATTCCATTGAAACCCCAACCTGCCCAGTCATAGCCCCCCCAAACAAATGTGGTCCCCAGCGATCACGCTGCTCAGTATCCACACGCTGCTCAGCACCAGCAACTGAGGAGCTGGGAAACTAAGTCCTGCTTCAAACAGTGTCACCACAACGGGGCCTCTGTTAAGTGCCACAAGGGAACAGCAGAAGAGAGAACTGGGATTTTGAAGGGGACTGGAAGCACACAGGGACCAGGAGCTTCAAGGCTACCCAACAGGAAGGAAACACAAGCCCTCAGCTCCTGCAGCTACAAAGAGAGCTGGGGGTCACCAACGGCTTCTGAGCAACCACAAACGCACGTGGGCTGGGGTTCACGCCACTCCAGCGCCCAAAGCATCCTGCCACCCTGCCCCGGGCAGGAGCAGCTCCTCTGCTGCCTGCAGACAGCACGGACCCCAGCAGCCTCCAAAGGCTCTGCTGGCACTGCCCAGCACCAGGGGGGTGCATGCTGGCACCTGGGTGTCCACACACCCTCTGCCTTCTGGCTGCCCCGGGAGACTCACACTGTGCTGCGGGGCCACACTGACACCCTGTGGGGACAAGAAGGTGCTCAGGGACAACACTGAGAACAGAACCTGGCACAGACCTCTGCCCACGCTGGCCCTCACCCCTACCACAGCTTCCACCAATGCCAGAGACACCTCAGACCCTTCTACATCCTGCACAGATTCTGCAGGAGACCCTGCCCAACACTCCTCGTGCTCACAGGGAGAGCCTCTCGTGCAGCCACAGGGAGCTTGGGCACAGTTGCTGTCACCAGAGCAGGGTGGGCATCAGCCGTGAGCTAGAAGGGAGACCAGGCACACCCAGAGATGACGGCAGCTTCTCCCAGCTTCTCTGGGCCACGGCACCAGACACGGGGTACAACACTGGGAGGGCAGGAGCAAGCACCTGCTCCACAGGCTTGTCCTACCTGGAGCTGTGCACATCCCAGGGTCCTCCAGTGGAGCTCGGCCTCTCAGAGTCCATTTCTAGATCATGTCGTGGTTCCTGTGGGGCAGCCCCAGTGGGCAAAATCCCCAGGCATGGAGCCACAATCTCGCTGAGCCTGAAGCCATGGGGAGATGATGAGCTACCCAAGCTGCCCATCAGCAGGGCTCTGCTCCCCCAAACTCCTTATCCCAGGAGTGGAAGGTGAAGCTTTGTGCTGGCTCCTCAGCTGGCACCATGGTCCTGCCTATCCATGATGGGGCCAAGGTTTCAGCAGGCTGAACTCCCCACCAGCAATGCCCGGGAGCAGGGCAGAGACCTTGCTCCAGGCAGGTCCTCTCCAAGCAGCTCCACAAGCTCCCCAGCTGCAGTCCAGCCCAGCAGGACTCCCTCAGCCTGCATCCAGCTGTGCTGGCAACCCAGCACCCCTGGCAGCACCTAGGGCTCCTCTGCCCACTCCTCCCTCTCCCAGGCCTTGAACGTGCCCGCAGGGCCACAGTCTCTGCAACAGCCCAGCAGCACCGAGCTCCCTCCACGCTGCTCGGCTCCAACCGGAGCCCTCTGGATGCAGAAGCTGCTGGACATTTCTGTGCTGGAGCTCACACAGAGCCGTGCTGGCAGGACACCTTTAGCCAAGGAGACATGTGCCAGCAGCCACGGCACCTCATGGCACCTTCAGAGACGAGCGAGAGGCTGCTGGGGATCAAGTACCAGGGACGAGGAGAGTCCTCGTGCAGTGAGGGAAAGGGCCAGGAGCAAGGCTGCTGGGGGTAATCCTCTCCCCACACGACAGTGATGGACAGAGCATGGACCTGGGGGTCTAAGAGCTGGGTCAAGCCAGGACACCTGCAGCACCAGGCAGAGCCATAGTGGTGACATGTCCCAGCATCAAACAGAGACAGCAAAGAAGTCTAAGAAGTCATTGGAGTGGTGGGAAACTCCTGGATCATTTCCCCATTGCTTCATGCCACCAACATAGCTGCTGTCGTAGCTACCACAGTAATAGACTCGGCTTGGACCCCAGTGATGGTTAATGTGGCCGTGGAGCCAGACAAGGATCCGGAGAATCGCGAAGGGATGTCCGAGGGTCTCTTGTCATTATTGTAGATCACAGTGACAGGGGCAGTGCCAGGTACCTTCTGCTGGTACCAGCCATACCAGTTGTTACTCCCCGAGCACGTGATCTGGATGTTTTGTCCCAGGTTCGCTGACACCGAGGACGGCTGAGTCAGCGCTGCCTGAACGAGGGAACCTGGAGAGGGAGAGGACAGAGGGGAGAAAAGGGGTCAGCCAGTGTCCCTCAGGCACAGCTCTGCAGGCAATGGACGGGATCGGAGCTGTGGTGCCCAAAGCTTCTAATGGCACAGAAGGACCAGAGCTCAACACACTGAGCCCAAGATCTGAGCCCTGGGTTCCTCTGAGGGAAGTGGGAAGCAACAGCAGGACTGAGCCTCCCTTTCCATATAGGTGGGGGACAGCCTTGCTCAGCTGTAAGGGAGAAAGGAAAAAACACACCCATTTTTAACTCTTCATGACCTCACTTCCCCACCTTTCTGTGTCACTAAAACAGCATCACTGCTGCTGTCCCAGCTACCACAGAAATAGACAGCCTCATCCCCGGCTTGGACCCCAGTGATGGTTAATGTGCCCGTGGAGCCAGACTTGGATCCAGAGAATCGCGAAGGGATGTCGGAGGGTCTCTTGTCATTAGCATAGATCACAGTGACAGGGGCCGTGCCAGGTACCTTCTGCTGGAACCAGCCATAAGCATAGCCGCTGCTACCCCCTGAGCAGGTGATCTGGACGTTTTGTCCCAGGTTCGCTGACACCGAGGACGGCTGAGTCAGCGCTGCCTGGACCAGGGAACATGGAGAGGGACAGGAGAGAGAGGAGAAGAAGGGGTCAGCCAGTGGCTCCATGAACACAGACCTCCACGGGCAGCAGGGCCTGGATGAGAACCCTGTGCCCAAAGCCCCTGTCCAGGTGCAGTGAGCCTGGCCAGAGCACCTGAGCTGTGGGCGAGCACCTCGAGGAGGAGATTCGCACAGGCCGTGGTGCAATCCCACCAGCGCTGTGTCCCCTGGCCCAGGGCGCTGATCCCCGGGCAGGAGGAGAGGCAATGCCACCGGCCCAGGAGAAGGGACCCTGCGTAGCAACCCTGGGGAGAGATCCCAGCCTGACACATGCCAGCACAGAGGCAGCTCTGGCAGAAGTGGGAGGAGCAGATTGTCAGTCGTAAGAGTTGGGGGGTGCCAAGACCACACAGTGCATTTTGTAGAGAAAAGCACAACGGTCCCCAGACTCCAAGTGCTCCAGTGCTCTGGGACAGAACAGGGAGGTGATTCACAACCACGGCCATGCAGAAGTGTCAAGAACTTGCTTCAGCCCCCCAGGCACAGCTGTTTGGTCAGGAGGGAGAACTGTTTCAGTTTCTGCCTCAGACATCAAAGCTGCCGCAGCTGCTGTCCCAGCTCCCACAGAAATAGGCAGCCTTGTCCTCAACTTGGACCCCAGTGATGGTTAACGTGCCCGTGTAGCCAGACGCAGATCCGGAGAATCGGAAGGGATGTCCTAGAGTCTCATGTCACTCCAGTAGATCAGAGTGACAGGGCCCTTGCCAGGTACCTTCTGCTGGAACCAGCCATAAGCATCACTGCTGCTGCTGCTGCTAAGCCCCTAGCAGGTGACCTGGACAGTGTGTCAGGATTGGCTGAAACTGAGGAGAGCTGAGCCAGTGTTACCTGGACCAGGGAACATGCAAAGAAGGTCAGGAACACAGCCCGCTGCGGGCAGTGGATGGCGTCAGAGCTCTTATGCCCAATGTTCTTAATAGCACAGAGTGACCACAAGCCCCCTCCAGCCAGAGCCCCAGGCTCCTCTGAGGAGAACAGGTAGCACAAGTGGGATGGAGCTGCCAGCAGAGAGAGGTGGCAGGACTGGGGACAAGCCAATGCCATGCACTCTGTAGGAGCAGACGCAAGGTATCCACATCCCCAGATTCACATCCTTCATCACGGGGCACAACTGAGAAGACATGCACTGCCATATCCATACAGATGGGACACGTACCTGCCCCACGTCAAAGGCAGGAAACAGCCATTTTTTAACTCCTCTTGACCTCACTTCCCCACCTTTCTGCGTCAATACAACAGCATCACTGCTGCTGTCGTAGCTACCACAGTAATAGACAGCCTCATCCTCGGCTTGGACCCCAGTGATGGTTAACGTGGCCGTGGAGCCAGACTTGGATCCGGAGAATCGCGAAGGGATGTCCGAGGGTCTCTGGTTATTGTAGTAGATCAGAGTGACAGGGGCAGTGCCAGGAACCTTCTGCTGGTACCAGCCATAGTTGTGGTTGATCCCAGAGCAGGTGATCTGGACTTTTTGTCCCAGGTTCACTGACACAGAGTCAGCACTGCATGCACCAGGGAACCTGGAGAGGGAGAGGAGAGAGGGGAGAAGAGGGGAGTCAGCCAGTGCCCCATGAGCACAGACCTCCCTAGCCACTGGCCCAGAGTACAGCTATAGCCCATCTAAGGCACCAAGGTCACTCTGGGCTGATGCTCCCTGGGTTCCTGCTCACACCCCAACACGGCTGCTGAGTTCTGCACCCAGCCAGGGCCCACACAGAGCCAGTCCCTGCACAGGACAACAGCACGGGCACCAGCAGCCTCCAAGGGCTCTGCTGGCACTGCCCAGCACCAGGGGGGCGCATGCTGGCACCTGGGTGTCCACACACCCTCTGCCTTCTGGCTGCCCCGGGAGACTCACACTGTGCTGCGGGGCCACACTGACACCCTGTGGGGACAAGAAGGTGCTCAGGGACAACACTGAGAACAGAACCTGGCACAGACCTCTGCCCACGCTGGCCCTCACCCCTACCACAGCTTCCACCAATGCCAGAGACACCTCAGACCCTTCTACATCCTGCACAGATTCTGCAGGAGACCCTGCCCAACACTCCTCGTGCTCACAGGGAGAGCCTCTCGTGCAGCCACAGGGAGCTTGGGCACAGTTGCTGTCACCAGAGCAGGGTGGGCATCAGCCGTGAGCTAGAAGGGAGACCAGGCACACCCAGAGATGACGGCAGCTTCTCCCAGCTTCTCTGGGCCACGGCACCAGACACGGGGTACAACACTGGGAGGGCAGGAGCAAGCACCTGCTCCACAGGCTTGTCCGACCTGGAGCTGTGCCACTTCTCCATCCTCCAGCAGCACCATCAGGGTCGCTGTCACCCACACACAGCACAGTGACGCTGTCTGACCCAGAGCACCCAACCACGGCCACCCTGCGGGCACCTACATGTGATCTGCTGCCCCAGGCACCACAGAAATAGACGGCCTCGTCCTTGGCCTGGACCCCAGTGATGGTTAATGTGCCCGAGGAGCCATACTTGGATCCGGAGAATTGCAAAGGGATGTCCGAGGGTCTGTTGGTGCTGCCGTAGATCACAGTGACAGGGGCCGTGCCAGGTTCCTTCTGCTGGAACCAGCCATAGTAGCCG
The DNA here is from genome assembly GCA_033459285.1 of Clamator glandarius. NCBI lineage: Eukaryota > Metazoa > Chordata > Aves > Cuculiformes > Cuculidae > Clamator > Clamator glandarius. Next base: position 2,956,799 of record JAUNZM010001016.1, on the reverse strand, counting down.
CTACCCCCTGAGCAGGTGATCTGGACATTTTGTCCCAGGTTCGCTGACACCAAGGACATCTAAGTCAGCGCTGCCTGGACCAGGGAACCTGGAGAGGAAGAAGGGTGAGGGCAGAGGACAGGGGTCAGACAGTGCCCCACAAGAACTGCCCTCCCTGGGCAGGAAAAGAGGCAATGCCATGGTCCCAGGAGAGTGGACCTGACCTGGCACAGGACCTAGAGGAGCAGATCTCAGCCTCAAGCATCCCATCACTGAGGCACAGAGGCAGAAGTGAGAGGAATAGATTGTCAGTCATAAGAGGTGGAGAGGGTGACAAGACCACACAGTAAATTTTGTAGAGAAAAGCACAACGGTTCCAAACAGCAACTCATTTCCTGCACTCCTAAACCTGAGAAGGAGTACATTCATAGTCACAGCCATGCAGATCGAACAACTGAATGGTCAGGAGGGAGAAGGAATGAAAATTTTCCTCTGATTTTTGAGTCTGTCGCTCACTCTCTGTTACTCATTACAACAGACACCAAAGCCACCGCTGCTGCTGTCCCAGCCACCACAGTAATAGACAGCCTCGTCCTCGGCTAGGACCCCAGTGATGGTTAACATGCCCGTGTAGTCAGAATAGGATCTGGAGAATGGCAAAGGGATATTCGAGGGTCTCTTGTCATTGTTGTAGATCACAGTGACAGGGGCAGTGACAGGAACCTTCTGCTGGTACCACCCATAATCATAGTTGCTCCCAGAGCAGGTGATCTGGACGTTTTGTCCCATGTTCGCTGACACCAAGGACAGCTGAGTCAACACACCCTGAACCGGGGAACCAGGAGAGGCAGAGAGGAGAGAAGATGACAGTCACTCATGTCACTCCACGAGCACAGACTTCCTCAGACTGTGGGACGAGAATGAGAATACTGTGCCCAATGGTCCAGGTGCCATGAGTCTGGCCAGGGCACCTGAACTGTGAGGAGGAGAGGGACTTAGGTCACGGTGCAACCTTACCAGCTCTGTGTTCTCACTCTGACAGGGCTGATTCCATTGAAACCCCAACCTGCCCAGTCATAGCCCCCCCAAACAAATGTGGCCCCCAGCGATCACGCTGCTCAGTATCCACATGCTGCTCAGCACCAGCAACTGAGGAGCTGGGAAACGAAGTCCTGCTTCAAACAGTGTCACCACAACGGGGCCTCTGTTAAGTGCCACAAGGGAACAGCAGAAGAGAGAACTGGGATTTTGAAGGGGACTGGAAGCACACAGGGACCAGGAGCTTCAAGGCTACCCAACAGGAAGGAAACACAAGCCCTCAGCTCCTGCAGCTACAAAGAGAGCTGGGGGTCACCAACGGCTTCTGAGCAGCCACAAACGCACATGGGCTGGGGTTCACGCCACTCCAGAGCCCAAAGCATCCTGCCACCCTGCCCCGGGCAGGAGCAGCTCCTCTGCTGCCTGCAGACAGCACGGACCCCAGCAGCCTCCAAAGGCTCTGCTGGCACTGCCCAGCACCAGGGGGGTGCATGCTGGCACCTGGGTGTCCACACACCCTCTGCCTTCTGGCTGCCCCGGGAGACTCACACTGTGCTGCGGGGCCACACTGACACCCTGTGGGGACAAGAAGATGCTCAAGGACAACACTGAGGGTCTCTGGGCATCCCAGTAGATCACAGTGACAGGGGCTGTGCCAGGTACCTTCTGCTGGTACCAGCCATACTGGTAGCTGCTCCCCAAGCAGGTGATCTTGACAGTTTGTCCCAGGTATCTGACACCGAGGATGGCTGAGGCAGAGCTGCTCCAGGAAACCTCGAGAGGGAGAGGAGAGAGGAGAGAAGAGGGAAGTTATTCAGTGCCCTTCAAATACAAATGTCTCCCAGCAGGAGGAGGCGATGCCAGGGTTCGAGGAGAACAGAGCCAACCCGAGCACAGGAACATTCATGAAGCAGATCCCACCTCAAGTCATCCAAGTACTTACACAGCTTTAGCAGAGGTGGGAGCACTCGGTCATTGGGAGCATGAGATAGAGGGGTGGGTGACGAGACCACACAGAGAATTTTGTAGAGAAAAGCACAATGGTTCACAGACAACATAGGGGCTGCTGCTGTCCCAGCTACCACAGAAATAGACAGCCTCGTCCTCGGCTTGGACCCCAGTGATGGTTAATGTGGCCGTGGAGCCAGACTTGGATCCGGACAATCGAGGAGGGATGTCGGAGGGTCTCTTGGTGTTGTCATAGATCACAGTGACAGGGGCAGTGCCAGGTACCTTCTGCTGGTACCAATCAAAGTAGCTGCCACGCCAGAGCAGGTGATCTGGACGGTTCGTCCCAGGTTCGCTGACACCGAGGACGGCTGAGTCAGTGCTGCCTGGACCAGGGAACATGGAGAGGGAGAGGAGAGAGAGGAGAAGAAGGGGTCAGCCAGTGGCTCCATGAACACAGACCTCCACGGGCAGCAGGGCCTGGATGAGAACCCTGTGCCCAAAGCCCCTGTCCAGGTGCAGTGAGCCTGGCCAGAGCTCCTGAGCTGTGGGCGAGCACCTCGAGGAGATTCGCACAGGCCGTGGTGCAATCCCACCAGCGCTGTGTCCCCTGGCCCAGGGCGCTGATCCCCGGGCAGGAGGAGAGGCAATGCCACCGGCCCAGGAGAAGGGACCCTGCATAGCAACCCTGGGGAGAGATCCCAGCCTGACACATGCCAGCACAGAGGCAGCTCTGGCAGAAGTGGGAGGAGCAGATTGTCAGTCGTAAGAGTTGGGGGGTGCCAAGACCACACAGTGCATTTTGTAGAGAAAAGCACAACGGTCCCCAGACTCCAAGTGCACTGGAAAGGGAAAAAATAGTACATTCAAAGTCATGTTCACGCAGGGGAACAGGAACTTGCCTCAGCCCAACAAGCACAAATGTTCAGTCAAAAGGGAGAAGGGATAAAAACCTTCCTCTGATTTTGGAGTCTGTGTCTCACTCCATGTTACTCATTACAGAAGACACCAAAGCCACCACTGCTGCTGTCGTAGCCACCACAGAAATAGACAGCCTCGTCCTCGGCTTGGACCCCAGTGATGGTTAATGTGGCCGTGGAGCCAGACTTGGATCCAGAGAATCGCGAAGGGATGTCCGAAGGTCTCTGGTCATCCCAGTAGATCACAGTGACAGGGGCCGTGCCAGGAACCTTCTGCTGGTACCAACCATAGCTGCCGCTACCCCCGGAGCAGGTGATCTGGACGTTTTGTCCTGGCTTCACTGACACCGAGGACGGCTGAGTCAGTGCTGCCTGGACCAGGGAACCTGGAGAGGGAGAGGAGAAAGAGGAGAAGAGGGGGTCGGTCAGTGTCCCACAAGCACAGACCTTCACTGGCAGCGGGACCTGGATGAGACCCCAGTGCCCAAAGGCCCAGGATTTGCGCAGCGAGTCTAGTCACGGCACCTGAGCTGTGGGCGAGCACCGCGAGGAGGAGAGGGGCCCAGGCCATGGTGCAATCCCACCAGCTCTGTGTCCCCTCCTCAGTGGGACTGTGTGGTGGAATCTGACTCCAAGTTAAGCTCCTGCACTCCCAGGCACAGCCCCTCCATGCCAATGCCGTCCCCGATGTTCCCTGGCAGACCCTGCCCAGCTCTCCCTTTGCCCACAGTGGGTACAGCTCTGGTCCCACAAAGGCACCAAGGTCACTCTGGGCTGATGCTCTCTGGGTTCCTGCTCCTGCCCCAACGCCGCTGCCGAGCTCTCCGGCCTTGCCTTGGCGAGGACAGGAGCTTGTCTCATGCCTAGAGCCATGGAGGTACAAGGAAGAAGGGAAGGAGATTTTATTTTGTCTCCATGGTTTTTGTCTCACTTCACGTGATTCAGTGTCGGGGTCACCCTGACCAGCACTAATGCTGCTGTCATAGTTCCCACAGAAATAGACAGCCTCGTCCTCGGCTTGGACCCCAGTGATGGTTAATGTGGCTGTGGAGCCAGACGTGGATCCAGAGAATCGCGAAGGGATGTCCGAGGGTCTCTTGGTGTTTTCATAGATCACAGTGATAGGGGCCGTGCCAGGAACCTTCTGCTGGAACCAGCCATAGTAGTCATTGCTGCTCCCAGAGCAGGTGATCTGGACGTTTTGTCCCAGGTTCGCTGACACTGAGGACGGCTGAGTCAGTGCTGCCTGGACCAGGGAACCTGGAGAGGGAGAGGAGAGAGGGGAGAAGATGGCAGTGAGCCAGCACTCCACAAACACAATGCTCCTCAGGCTGTGGGACTCGGATGAGAACACTGTGCCCAATGGAGCTGGCCAAGAAGTGTGAATCTGGCCAAGGCACCTTAACTGTGGGCAAGAACCATGTGGATGAGAGAGGCCCAGGCCATGTTGCAATCCCAACACCTTGGTGTCCTTACTCTGGTAGGACTGTACTGTGGACCCTGACTCCCATTTAAGCTCTCACCTGCCCCAACACAGCCCCTCCATGGAAACCTGGTCCCCAACGTCCCCTGGCTGCCCCTGGCCCAGCACTACCCCTGCCCTCTGCTGGCACGGCTCTTGCCCACCAGAGGCACCAAGGTTCTTCTGGGTTGCTGCTTCCTGGGCCTCTCAGGTGTGGCCACTCAACCTGTTCCTCCCTCACACCAGGGCTCCACAATCGGATTTCTTTAGGAGCCACAGGATTAAGAGCTGGATCCAAGTGCCTGGGCAAATGCTCCATGACTCTGGTTTTGGCAACCTTAGACAAGGCTCATGTCAAGGGAGCTCAGGAGTGTTTTTCTGAATGGCCTTGCTGAAGCATCCTCTGCAGCTTGGGCACCACCCACCCTCCCACATCCCTGCGGCAGCACAGCTCCTCCAGTCATGCTTCCCTTAGCCCTGCAGGCGCTTCCCAGCAGGGCTCCTCACCCAGTCCAAGGCTGCAGCATCACACCAGCAGCCCCTGCCTGCTCCAGGTCGGTGCTCCAACTCCTCCTGGGCCAGGGACCTTGCTTGCTCGAGGAGCACCAATACAGAATCACAGAATAACCAGGTTGGAAGAGACCCACTGGATCGTTGAGTCCAACCATTCCCACCAATCCCTAAATCATGCCTCTAAGTACCTCATCCACCCTAACCTTAAACAACTCCAGGGACGGCGACTCAACCACCTCCCTGGGCAGACCGTTCCAATGCCTAACCACCCTCTCCGTGAAGAATTTTTTCCTAATCTCAAGCCTAAATCTCCCCTGGCGGAGCTTGAGGCCATTCCCTCTCGTCCTGTCCCCTGTCACTTGGGAGAAGAGGCCAGCTCCCTCCTCTCCACAACCTCCCTTCAGGTAGTTGTAGAGAGTAATAAGGTCTCCCCTCAGCCTCCTCTTCTCCAGGCTGAACACCCCCAGCTCTCTCAGTCGCTCCTCATAAGATTTGTTCTCCAGCCCCTTCACCAGCTTTGTTGCTCTTCTCTGGACTCGCTCCAGAGCCTCAACATCCTTCTTGTGGTGAGGGGCCCAGAACTGAACACAGTACTCGAGGTGCGGTCTCACCAGTGCCGCGTACAGAGGGAGAAGAACCTCCCTGGACCTGCTGGTCACGCCATTTCTGATACAAGCCAAGATGCCATTGGCCTTTTTGGCCACCTGGGCCACTGCTGGCTCATGTTCAGTCAGCTGTCAACCAACAGCCACCTCTTCTTGCCACCATGGGGATGAGAAGCACTCTGGCCTCCACTCTGGAGCATGAGGGAAAAGGCTCAGCCTGCCTGGCTCCACACCCCCACGCAGAGCTCTCCACATCACACTTCCCAGACCCACTTCTGATTTTCCACGCTGCACCTAAGCAGGAGGTGGGATGGCTCTGCCCAAGCAGCATCCTTGGACACCTCTGACAGATGCTCAAAAGTCTCCTGGGTGCGCTTCAGCAAGCAAATTGCACCTTTCAGCACCGCCCCCCCCCACACACATTCCAGCCCCCTTTACCTTTTAGAAGCCTAATGAACAGGACCCAGGCACATAAAGACAGGTATTTATTACCATGTTTGTTTTACAGAAGGGGCTCAATGGGAAGCTACCACCACCCTCTTGTGACTCCCTTAGGTCAGGAACACAGCAGCTCTTCCTTAGACAGAGGAGACTTTCCACAGGTCTCCTCTTAATCAGCAGTTTTTCTGCCTCTGCCAGTGCCCAATGACCCTTTCCATGAAAAACTTTTTCCTGATGTCAAGCCTGAACCTCCCCTGGAAATATATATCACATATATATTTTTTTGGTATATATATATATATCACAGCCATAAGTGTCCTTATTCCCTCAGAAGCAATGGGGGGTAGCAGGGGGTCTGCAGAGGTGAGGGCAGGCGGAGAGGGTGGGCACAGAAGGGGCAAGGGGCTGTGGGAGATGGGCAGGGGACACAGGGAGTTGAGGGATGCACTGGGGGTCGAGGCGCAGCAGGGGAACATGCTGGAGGTGGGGGAGCCAGGTGGAGTGACACACTGGGGACCAGAGAGAGGCACTGAGGGTGTTAGGGAAGGGGCCACGCCATGCAGGCAGTGCCTGCTGCAGGGGTCTCCAGGGAGATGGGCTCTGCACGACTCCTTTAGGTCCAGGATTCCCACCAAACCCAACACCACCACTCCTCAGGCTCCCTCTCCCAACCCAGGTGCTCCAAACACGTGACACAGGCTGTGTGACTGGGGTTTAACCTTTATTATCAGTGAGACAAACCACGCAGAAGCCCAGACTGGGGTCAAGCCCACCTTGTGCCGAGTGTTGGAAGAGCCCAGGAAAGCCAGGCCACAGCAGAGCTCCCAATGCAGCAGCAGATCCCTGCTCCCACACGTCCCTGGCAGGTCTCACACCAGATTGGACTGTTGATGCTTGACAGGGAACATCTTTGGTCAAGGAGGAAGCTGCTGCGCTCACAGCGCAGCGCCGCTTGGCTCACTCAAGCATGCCAGGGTGCTTTTTCCATTCCTCCTAGGGCATTGTCCCTGCCAAGGGCTTTGCATCAGGGATGCAAGGAAAAATGCAGAAAGCTTATGTTCCCAGTTTCTAAAACCAGTTGAAGGCATGTGACAGGGAGCAGAAATAGCTGCCGTTGTCTTCATGGCGGGCAGATGCGATGATGAGAATGCAGGCGTTGCTGGCGAGGTCCTTGGTAGCAGAGAAGCGGTCGGGAATCTTGTCGGGCTTGTGCTTGTCTCGCTCGGAGTTGTAGTAGAGCAGATACCGCAGGGATTGCCCTGGGCGCTGCTGGTACCAGGAGATTCCGAACTCACTGATGTTGTACTGTGGGCTCAGGGTACAGGCGAGCCGAGCAGTCTGCCCAGGCAGCACCGACACGGAGGGCGGCTGGGTCAGCACGGGCTGCGCCCTGGAAGCTGTGGGCAACATGGATGCAGTTACTGATGGGCTGAGCCATGTCCCTCAGCCCCAGAAACGTACCCCTGAGGCAACCCCATTACCCAACTTCCACCCTGCTCATCCCACCTGCTCAGACTAACCCCACTGTGCAGCTCAGTCCTCCCAGCCACCCTGCAGTGCCCCTCCGAGCACAGCCAGCTCCGTCACACTGCCCTTACCTGTCCCCACCGTCCCCAGCAGGAGCAGGACCACGAAGCCCAAGGCCATGGCAGGAAGCAGAGGAAGGGAGGCTGTTTCAGAGAGGGTCTGACTGCAGGCTGCCGTGTCGCTGTCACCTGTGAGATGTATGTAAATGACACGAGGGGCTTGGGGACTCCAGCTCCCCACACTGCTCGCTTTGCTGCAGCTGAGCTTGAGGGAGGGAGCTTGAAGCAAGAGCTGGGCATTGCTACCCGCCGCCTTCACCCCAGGCTGGGTGAGCAGAGAGGTTTCCTTCTAGTCTTGCACTCGGATCTTCATCCTTAGCCCCTCTGCCACCAGGCACACGGGAGGGCAGGAGCCTGATCTGCACCGCACCAAGGATGCTCTGTGATAGCAGCAGGCTGGCCTTGGTGGCACCAGGCAGGATGAAAGATGGGACATGCCAGAGCCACGCAACAGCTGCCTCAGCACAGAAGAAATAGAAGGAAAGTTGCTGCTCCCTTCTTCACTGAGCTTCATCACTATAACAAGAATGACTGTGCCGTGGCACAGGCTGTGAGCAATGCTGCCTCTTGGGCACCTCAGAAACTGCAGCCACGGGCAAACACACGTGGGCAGCTGCCGAAGTCACCCACCAGAAGGCATCCCCCAAGGGAGCCAGCGCAGCAGAAAACAATGGCAACACAGCTGGTGCCTTGCATGGAAAGACAGCAGATCATTACAGCAAAAGGCCACTAGACTCACCAGGGGAACAGCCGCTCCTGTCTGTGACACCCACCCCAGGACCCGGGGATGCTGCATTCTGAGCCAAAACCAGTCAAGCACTGGCCACCCCCCAGCACATCTCCACACCCCCCAAGCCACCAGCCCAGGACAGCAGGGTGGTCATCAGGCTCTTCAGTGTCCCCTACACAGTCAGTACCTCCTGGCACAGGCTCAGCCACACCACATCCCAGGGATGGCCCTTTCCCTCCCGCTGCAGCACCCAGCTCTGCTCCCAGGGTGCCCCCAAGCCAAAGATGTTTGCAAGCGGTTCCTGAAACAACTGGCCCTGCGCATGCTCTGGGTTTGAGTGAAAATGGAGCTCTGAGGCAGAGCCCTGCCTCGTTAGACCACTCCAGTCCCATGCCTCTGGCATGAGCACACCCTGAAGAGGACATGCCACCATCATCCAGGGATGTGACACAGTGAGCTGGGCACTTGGCAGACAGCAATCCCCAGCAGCTAGGGAACAGGGCAGGAGAGCTGCCAGCCGAGCTCCTCCACTCACAGATCTATGGGAAAGGCTCCTCTGGCTCAAATTCTGGCCCTTGGCTTCAGAGAACAGATACCTGCAGTGAGCAGCAGGGAACAAGCAGAACAAGTCCTTGCCCACAGTTGGCCAGGAGCCTTTGCCTGACCCAATAGTTGCTGCTGGAGCTGCCAGATGTATATAGCCCTGAGCCTTTGCTCCCTCTGCTATTTGAACTGACTCTCCAACTACTGACGTGTGTCAGCCCTGGGGATTTCTCAATCAGGACCAACTTGGTGAGAGTTCATGGCCAAAATATCCCCTGGTGACTCAGCCGCAATCTCCAGCTCCTTCCCCTTGTGACCAGGACAGGTTTGTGGATGGGGAACGGCAAGGGCCAGGGGTCACTGCTTTTTCCTCACTCCTGTTTGATGAAATCAAGTTAAAGGACAGAGACCCTTCATGAAGGAAAATGCATTTTCCCCAAATCAAAATGGAAGCCCTGATGAATATGAGCAAATTGGAAAATCCTGCATCTGAATCTGAATTCACCAGTGAATACCCAAGGGAAAGCAAGCACAGCCTCAGAGCAGTCTGTAAGGTCCTCAGGATGATGGCACAGCTCAGCCTCTGCATCACGAGGGTCTGCTTTAGAAGGGTGCTCCCACACACCAGGAAAACTCCATCACCTCCTAAAAACCAAAGGTGTGGCTTTTGGAGAGGGGCTCTATTCAGCAGTCACTTGGACAAACTACTGTAGCTCTACGGAGGCAGCAGGCAGCTTACACAAAGAGCTGGAACTGAACCTCATGTTCATCTGAGGTGGCTTCTTTGTGGGAGCAGGAACCTTTCCTGGGCAGAGTCACCTGCTCCAGTTACAAGGCTTGACTTCAGTTTGCAGCCAGAAGACAGATTAATCTATTTCTGCCATTCTGCTGGCAGGAGGGAAAGCTCTGAAGTCACCTGCTGTGAATCCTCGCTAGAGAACCTGGGGTGACCTCACCCAGGCCTAGCAGGTAAGAGCTCCCTCCACAGAAGGTCGGGCAGCGCAGGCAAGGACCCTTCTCCCCATCACAGCCCTTGTACCCTATGCAAGGGACCATTCAACTCCTCCGGCCCAAACACCGAGCTCCAGCACTGGTTAAGGCTTTGAGCAGCAAGTGAATTCAGGCACCACGTGAAGGGACAAGCAAAGCCAGGGCTGGTTTGCAGAACCCCTCCTAAGTCAGCATGACAGCAGGCACCTGCTGCCCTCCCACTCCACACCCAGCAGAAGCACCCCCAGCTCCAAAGGGTCCAAAGCAAAGAGGGGACATTTCCTTGATACAAAGGCGGTGGAGACAGCAGATCTGCTGCAACTGTTCCTGTTGGTTCTCCTCAAGAGCTTACTTGACCCCAGACCAGCATACATCAACAGTTCAGTAGTTGTTTCCTAAAAGCAGTAACTTAAAACAACTCCCTCACATTGGTTCCTTCCCACAGCTCAGCACCTACAACATTTGCGCTTTGCATCTCTGGCATCTATTTTTTCCCTTGGCCTTCCTTCAGGAGAGCACAAGGTACCACAGATCAGGCCAGACACAGCTCAGGATATTATCTACCACCAAAAATTTAGGTCTGACATTTAGAAGAGGCAGGATTTTCAACGCCAGCCTCCATTACCTGCTGCCAGCTTTCACCATCTAGACCTGGACTTAAAATCCAGGCAAGGGGCTAGGAACTCTCCCAGTACTGAAAAGCCAGAGGTTTACAGTTAACAGATTCATTCTGCCATGAAAGCTCATCAGTTAAGCATCTGCAAGTGTCACCTTTTCACTGCTGCATCATTACAACTTCAGCTGAAACCTTAGTCATCTTTCACACCACCCAGAGGAGTGGAGACTCCTGCTGGAGGTCAGTCTGCAGGCAGCACTCGCTGTTCTGCTACAGCAACTGTAACCTGACACTGGTGACCTTGAGATCATTGCATAACCTCCTAAGACTTTTAAGTAAGGTCAGCCAATTGTATCTGTCACACAGCCAGACAGATCATACTTTCTTAGCTCCAGGGTCAGAACAGCTCTTCAAGAAGAAGATAAATGGAAAAAGAATTAGTTACTGAAAATACTATAGGACACATCTCCCCAGCCCAGAGTACAGCCAATCCAGCTCAGAGGCAGATCTGCTTTTACCACATCATGCAGGCAGTGTCCTTGCAAGCCTGCTCCTCCTGTCTGTAGGAAATATAGACTTGTGCCTTGTCCCTCCTCGAGTGGCCAATACTGTTAACATTTTGTTAGGTTAATTTTAGGTTGAAAAAAAGAACATGCACAAGTGACACATCCAAATAAACTCCTTTATTTCTCTGTAATAAAAGCAGCACTATTTGAATTTCAAGTTCCCACAGGTGCAACTATTCCTTTCCATCCATACTAGTCTAGAAGTAAATTACCACTAGAAGACTCCTGTCTGGTCGATCTGTTCCCTTCACTCATCCCTCGTCTGTCCTTCCGCTCCCTACAGGCGGCAGGGCTCGGCATCCAGCTCCTCTTCCCTACTACAAGGGGGCAGATTCTTCACAGGAGAGAAGAAACACCTACAGGGGAGAAACACAAGTTCAGCATTAAGAGCACATTCCAGCAGTTGGAGTTAATAAAAGCTCTCTTACCTAAGGTGACCAGGTCAAGATTTAGCTGGTGACATCTCCTTCTAGGAGATGCAGAAAGTATTAAGGAATGAAGTAGGAAAAGGAGCAGGCTCCAGTAAGAGAGGAAAGTCTAAGAGGGTATCTATAGCCTTTCCAACTTAAAGACAGGGCCAGAACTATTGCTCCTGCCTTTTCCAGATCTCATTCACATCCCAAGACACAGGAAAGGCGCTGGCAGAGGCCGAGCTGCTTCCCAATCCAGCCCTCCATGGGCACTTTAACCCCTAGGGCTGCTTCTGCTGCCTCTGAACCCGCGGGTGTCCCCGGGAGCGTCTCCCAGCCCCGTGGCGGTCCCAGCCTCACCGTTGCTGTACTTGCACTGCTTCAGAGCCTCATTGAAGCCCTCGCACAGGGTCAGGTCTCGCTGGTTGGTGGCACATTCCAGGAACTGCTTCATCTCATAGTGGCAGGGGCCGTAGGGCGACTGCGGGGCCAGAGGCGGCTGCCGGGGCTCCTGCGAGCAAGGATCTGCTCAGGACGGGCCGAGGCGCTCGGGAAGCGCAGCGGCTCGTCCCTCCGCGGTCTCTCGGGCCGCCGGTGCGGGACCCGCCCCCCCCGCCCCGCAAGGACGGGACAAGGACGGTGCCCGGCGGGCCCAGACCCGCTCGCACCTGCGCGGGAGCCGCCGCCTTGGCCGGTTCGGAAGAGCCGCCGAAGGCGCCGGTGAGGGCGCTGCCAACGACGTGTCCCACGGCGGAGCCCACGGCCACTCCCGCCGCCGTGCTCGCCATCTGCGCCATCAGACCGGGCTGCGCGGGCTGCGCCGCCGGAACCGGCGCCGGGCTGCGGAGAAGAGCGAGTCACATAGGGCCGGGGGGAAGGGTGCGGGGTGCAGGGGTCAGTGGGTCTGTCTGTCTCCCTTCCTCTCCCCTACCTGGCCGGGGCCGGGGCCGGGGCCGGGGCCGGGGCCGGGGCCGGGGCCGCCGCGGGCCGCGACACGCTCCTGCCGCCCCGCGCCATCGCTGACAGTGCACGCCCGCCCCGCGCGCCGCTTTAAAAGGCGTTCCGGCCCACGTGACTCCCGCGCATGCGCAGCGCCGTGGCCGAAGGCCCCGCCGTGCACTGCCCTTCTAATCCTTCCGCCAGGAGCCCGGCCCCGCGCACCCTCCTGAAGGAGGGCTCAGTCGACACGTGCCCCTCGCGCATGCGCAGGGCCGCGGCAGAAGCCTCTGCCTCGCCCCTTTAAGCCTTCCGCCAGGAGCCCAGACCTGCGCGCTCTCATTGGGAAAGCTGCGCGCCCTTCCCCCCACGTGATCCTCGCGCATGCGCAGCGCGGCGGCCGAACCCCCCGCCCCTCGACACCTTCCGCCAGCAGAGGGCGCGCCCGCCCCGGGGCAGCGAGCGGCGCGAAGCCGCTGCCGGGTCTGACGGGCCCGTCGGGAAGGGGACGGTCACCCGCGGGTAATGGGGCAGGGCTGAGCCGGCCGCGTGTGGAATCCTGGAGTCATTAGGGTCGGAAAAGACCTCTAAGCCGTGCCGTTCCCGCGCCAGCCCGGCCCTACCGAGCCCGCTGAATCCTGTCCCCAGGTGCCACACGCCTGGTGATCCCTGCAGGGTGGGAGCTCGGCCCTGGGCAGCCTCTGCCGGGGATTCGCTGCTCCCTCAGTAAAGAAATGTGTCCTAATCAACACAAACTTGTCCCGGTGCTGCTTGAGTCCATTTAAGAGAGTTGGGGTTGTCCAGCCTGGAAAAGAGAAGGCTCAGAGGAGACCATATAGCGACCTTCCAGTACCTGAAGGAGCTACTAGAAAGCTGGGGAGGGACTGTTCTCAAAGGCTTGTGGTGATAGGACAAGGGGCAATGGGTATAAACTGGAGAGGGGCAGATTTAGACTAGACATAAGGAAGAATTTCTTCACCATGAGAGTGGTGAGGCCCTGGCCCAGGTTGCCCAGGGAAGCTGTGGCAGCTCCATCCCTGGAGGTGTTCAAGGCCAGGTTGGATAGACCTTGGGCAGCCTGAGCTAGTGGGATGTCCCAGCACATGGCAGAGGCTAGAACGGGATGGGCTTTAAAGCCCCTTCCCACCCAAACTATTACATGATTCTGTGATTTCTTCTCATCCTACCACATGTTACTTCGGAGAAGAAACCAGCACCCACCTCACTACAGCCTCCTTTCATGGAGCTGCAGGGAACCATAAGGAGACCCTGAGCCTGTCCTGCTAGGCTACTGTCCCACTGACAGCCAACTCCTTGTGGAGGGTGCTGTGCCCAAACTCAGCACCCACAGAGGCATCACTGCACCCTCACAGCAGTCACTGGCTCAAACACAGCTTAGCTCATTTCTGGGCTCCCGCCATGGGGCGAGGATCATGTTCTGCTGAGCATTGTGGAGCCACAGAGCCTGTAGTGAAGGACGGAGCTCTTTGTGGTTCAGGCAGGACTGGAGAAACAAGAGCTGGCTGCAGGCAGGCCAGGCAGCAGCGATGAGCAGAGCAGCTCTGCTGTGAAGTTTTCTGTCGTGACAAAGAAGAGCTTCAAGGAGTATGATGCAGTGACTTTGCAAATGCTCATAGGCTCTTTCTCCCAGGCGTGGAGCAGAACAGGAGAGAGCATGAAGGGGCTTGTTGGATGATGGAGTTGGCCTCTGTTGCATGGGAGATGATGGGTGGAGGAGAGATGGATAATGAAGGGCTAGGAGAGGGAAGGTGAACCATCTACAATTGGGGCAGAGAAAAGAGGGTGTCGGGGAGGAGTGTAGGGAGGAATGATGTGGTCTAAGTCACGGGCCAGCACAACAATTTTTGCAGCAGCCCTCTGGATACAAACCAGCAGATCAAGGAAACCTTTGCAAGGCGTGGACATTGGGAAGAATCCATGGAAAGATGATGATGAGCCCTCAAGTCACAAGCAGACAGGCTGGACGACGCCAGTTTTACCTTCAAACCAATTTCTTGACAATCATCTCCTCCCTGGCACCCCAACTGGCCTCCAGGGCCTCTGTGGGTCCACGTCTGCTTGATGTCTCTCTGGGATGGGCCTAGTTGCCTGCTTAGTCTTTGAATGTTCCTTATGCCCTGTGGAGTAAAAGAAATTTCCAAAAGTGAGAAGGATTCAGAAGTTGTCCTGAAAAAAAAAAAATCCCAGCTATGTTATGTTTCCAAGGCTGTGGTTGTACATTCAGCAAGTTATGAAAAGCAGCTCTCTAGGCTGGTTCATTGACTGGCAGGAATTAGGGAGCTAAGTCACTGCAGGGTTGCCAATTAGCTGCTGTGCAAGTGTTTTTGTAGAATCAAATTTCCAGCACGAGGAGAAGAGTAAAACATTTGTAAAGCAAGCTGCCCTCTTGGCACAGGAGCTGGGCAAGCAGGGAAAGAGCTGCAGCTGCTGCGCTTCTAAGGAAAGGGATTGTGCCTTGAACAAACATGACTGGGGTCACCTCTTATAAGGGGGCAACACCCCGAAATCCTCCCTCCTACACCACTAGGGATCTTGCCTGCTTTGGGAGCTGAGCTGTGCAGTCCTGCTTCAACTGCAGCAGCATCTGACATTCTTTGATCAACTAATAATAAGGAGAGGGGTGAAAACAGTTGTAAAATCAGAATAAATGTAACTGGGAAGCCCCTGCATGAGCAGTACCTGCGTTTTTAGCTTTTCCTAGCCATGCATCCTGGGGGAGTGGGGTTCCCTTCCCTGTGCAGCGGGTCTGTCCTTCCCTGGCAGCCCCATCCTTCTGAGCTGAGCCACAAGCACCTGTGGGTAAGCAGAGGTCTTAAAGACGGGAGAAAAAAAGGTAAGAAGGAAGAGAAGGGTGAACTCAAGTAGCCCCTCACTGAGGAGAGAGCTCAGTTCTCTACCATGAAGCTACGACACCATGGGTCCTCATCCATCCTTGGTTGTCCCTGGAGTGGGAAGATGCTGGGGATGTGCTGGGGGGAGGAGAGGACAGACTTGCAGGGGACGTGGGGAATGCCAGACCTCCAGATGTAGGAAACTGAGGTTCATTAGTTCCACTACACGCAGAACAACTTGCTGAAGGAGCCTGGGTCTCAAGCTGAGAGCATCCTTCTGAGCCGTGTCTGGCGGACCCTTTGGTTTGGTTGTTTAGACGCGAAGTTTTCCTGTGCTGTGGGAGGCCGAGTATGTGCTGAGGAGCACAGCTACCCTGGTTTACTAATGAGATAATTTATTGTGGCTGTCTGAGAAGGCTGCGTGTACACAACTCCACCCGCACACACACCACCCACTCCAAGCCCTCTGCTCCCAGCTGGAGAGCCCTCAGCACTAGAGGTGGAAGCACTGTGTTGGGTTTCCCTGCACAGAGCTCTGCCAAGGAGCCATCCTCCCCTTGGGGAAATTGTGCAGCAGGACCCCCTTTGTATCTAAATATCTCCCACAACATTTTTCACTGCTTGCCTGGCCAAATCTCACAATTCCCTTGTTTTTCAGCTTATATTTGGTCTTTGACTCAATCAAGTAGCATCATCTCTGCCTCTTCCCCAGCTCCAGAAGGTCCCTCCTTACATAGTTCAAGTGTTAGGGCTTGCCTAAACTTGAACGTTAGTTCTGGATTAAGGGACACAGAAATCTGAAAGACAATAGCCAATTCCTAAATAGTGCTGGAAATATTTACTCAAAATCAGTCATTTCTGAATAACTCGGTGCATTGGCTGAACAACGTAAAACGTTCCCTCCTGTTAGCAGCAGGATCAGGTTTGTAAAGAGCAGGTCTGGCTTTTTCAACGGCTTTCTCCCTGTTGCTCTGAAAGCAGATAATCATCTCCCCATTGAGAGTTTGCCTCACTTAAATCCTCACTCTGTCACAGCCAAAATGTGGCTACAAAGAGATCTAGGAATTCCCCAAACATTTTGGTTGGGGGGGGGGGTGTTATTTCACAGGTAAGGAATGCCATGCCTGGCCTCCCTGGGTCTCCTCTGCCCTCCACCAGGCTGCAGAGAACGGGTTTGACGTTACCAGGCTGCAGCTTCCCAGGGCGTTTATTTAGGGGGACAGTGCCACCCACGAGTGGCATCTTTCCCCAGAAGTTTTCTCCATGCTGCGGTGCCACACTGAGGCGCATCCATGCCCCGTCAGTGCCACGGGCCGCGGCCAGCAGGTAGCCAGCCATCTGGAGATGCTGCTGGAGCCTGTGCCGCCCAGGCTGCAGGTTTGTGCTTGGAGAACCCTAATTACTGCATGTATGGGCAGATCTGGGCAGTGCTCTGGGTGTACCTGAATTTAAGTTATTTAGGTTAACAGCAAATTGCACAGGATGGTTGCTTCGGGATCTGGGCAAACTATTCAAAGCAGAAGAAAGCGTCTGATGAATTAGCCAATATTTTTGTTTGTGGACACCCCCCCAACCCCGAGCCTCCATGTATTTGCTACTCAAAATTACTCCATGAATCACTTCTGACTGAGTGTATTGCAGTCAGTGGGTTTCTCCTGTCCAGCTTTTATTTTCATCTTTGAGCTCTGGATAGTCCTAATTTTGTTTGTGCCTGGTGGCTGATTTCATTCTCCCAAGTCCACATGGGGCTTTCAGGTCAGATGTAAGCATGCAAGCAGTACTCTTATCCTATAAAGTTTTTTGCAAGCAGCAACTGACAAATAATAATAAAAACAAATACTCAAGCAAGTTGCTGCCACTAAAAGGAGTTCACATTTTTCACAAGCAGAGGGGCACATTTTCCATAGTCCTGCCTCACTGCTGTTCCCCAAGGGATAATCAAACAGTAGCATCAAAAGTAGGTGACATTCGATGGCATTGCCACTGTGGCGTGGCACATAGCCCCGTCTCACACTGGATGCTGCAGGCTTTGAGTGTGCTCACCCCACACAGACCTCTTGCTGTCTGCACCCTTCCTCAGGCTTCTTTTAGCCAAGATACAATGCTGTGAAATGAAGTGACTGCACTGCAAGAGTCAGAGAGGAGAAAAAGGAGGAACAAAGACATGCGGCATCTGGCTGGAGGATGTCACTAGACACGACGTGACGGGATGGGAGCACTACAGTGCTGTTTCAACTTTCAAGTCTCGTGCTCCCAGGATCGACATACCATTTCTTGGATGTGGTTTGCCCTGAGGGCAATCTCAACAGCTGTG
Source organism: Clamator glandarius (assembly GCA_033459285.1). Lineage (NCBI taxonomy): Eukaryota > Metazoa > Chordata > Aves > Cuculiformes > Cuculidae > Clamator > Clamator glandarius. Next base: position 2,939,350 of record JAUNZM010001016.1, on the reverse strand, counting down.
AAGTTTCAGCAGATGAACAGTGTAGTATTCAATAAATTTCACAAAGCAAAGGAAAGGATTTTTTAACTCATTCATGCTTGCCCACGTTTAGTCTGAAGGCTCTTCTAGACCAGAATCCCTTCATTTCATGACTATTTCCCATTTGAAATCCAGGGTCCGACTGTTGGAGCACACCTGAGCAAGACTGCTCAGCTCTGGGTTTCTGGGAAGCTCTTCCCCAACATAAGAGGCTTTTCTCAGACATGACTGCGGGTCCTGGGATATGTAGGTACATCTGTACATTTATCTGTGCCACTTAAACCCACCCTGAGGACCCATGGGTGGAAGAAAGTACTAAATGTGGAATGAGGACACCTTTGTCTCCTGGTGGGAAAAGAGGAGGTAATAGAAGGAGGTGCGCAGATGTCTTCCCCAATGGCAGCTACATCTCAGAAGTTCAATCTCCTCCGTAACCATACATCCAGAAGTAGGGCTTGTGCACTTGGAGGCATGTTCTCATCCTAGCTGAAGGCTGATGCCATTAGCTGTAACTTAAAAAAGGGCTTTTGTGTCCTAAAAGTGAGCCCTAGTCAAGAAATTACTTCTTCCAAAACACCTTCAGTGTATCCTCAGATCACAAAGACGGCAGCTAATGTAAGCTCTGTGAATTCATCTGTTAATGCAGGACAAGGTGGCTAAACCTGACACTGGAGATTTTTGGTTTTCTACATGGCCATAGAGCACCCCATAAGCAATGCAGCTGAAAAGCCAGCACGGGTTTGTTTGGTATGTCTGGAGGATCTGAGCAATGGGACAGTGCTCTTCGCTGCCTCTCCTCTGGCTACAATCTGCCAGGTGATTTTGAGGAACCCCAAGCAGCGAGCTCACATCTCTTGCAGGACATAACAGCACGGGCCCTGGAGGGTTCTTAGACCTTCACAGGCTCTCTGCTTTACCTGCACTGTCACAGTCAATGGGCTTGGCATTTTTTCCTCACCCAAATGTCTACCCAGAGACTGGTTCCCTCTGTTCTTGCACAGCTGGTCCCTGTTTGGTCTGGTTTCTCTCCTTTCTGTTGCAGACACAGCAAATCTCTCCAGGGACCTGCACTTAGTGGTTCCCCAAGCACGGCTCAGGCAGGGTGGGGTGACAACCCAGAGGACTCTCTAGTAAAACAACACATGAGCAAATACAAAAGCAAGAATGGGGTCTGTGTGCAAGGCAGAGGCACCTGTGACCTTTTAGGAAGCTGTTAGCACCATCTCATGAACAGCTACTGGTTTGAAATACATTATTACAGTAAATGTCTTCCCCATCTCCCCCTTCCCAAGCAAAGACATAGCCTGTACGGCAGCCAGAGAGAGTTTGTATGGTGCTGCAGGCTCTGCAAAAACAGTTCACAGCCACCTGTGATTCAGGGTTCTCCATCTCATCTCTCCAAGAGGTCTCATGAGTTTTAATCATCACAGGCTCTACCTGCCCTACTGAAGCTGCCCAGTCATCAGCGTCCAAAACCTCTTCTCAGCCAGAAACTAGATACTGGAGCCCTTCTTTTCTTTCCTCTATAGAACAAATCAGTGGTATCTTCTCTTCCTCTTGCTTCCCGTGCAAATGCACATGGAATACCAGTCCAGCACTCTGGTTTGTCAAGATTTCTGCTGCAATGCTCTTCTTTCAGTTGCAGCCTCACTATAGAGAGCGGAGCTCAACACAGAGACCATCCACACATTCCTCTATAGGAACAGTGCATGCTTTTTGCCTGGCCTTTGCAAAAGTAGTGATCTGAGCAAACACCACAGCTCTCTGCAAAAGCTGGGCACTGGGTATGCCATGCTGGATTCATCCCCAGCCACGTGCCAGCTCTCTTGGTGCTCCATTTAGACTGTTCTTTGCAATCTTCAGTTTGGTATCTGGGTGTTTCCCTGGATCTGAGGCTTCTACATAGATTTTGTGATAATGTAGTCTCAGAGTTCAGCACTTGCTGTCCAAGAGAAAGCAGAAAAACATCTTGGGAACTGAACTGTGCCACAGCCTGGCAACCGATTTATTACAGTGACATTTGTTAGTGGCAACGCACTGTGGGTCACAGGCATCCTTCCCCACAGCAACTAGAGTAGCACAAGCTCTGAACTGCAGGGCACTGCATCACTGCTGCATGAACTAACAGGTGTGAGAGCCACTTTATCACAGAATCATAGAATCACCAGGTTGGAAAAGACCCATCGGATCATCGAGTCCAACCAATTTGTATCCCAATGGGAGCCAAGCAAATCTCACATCTCTGTGATTTCTCTTCCTGGTTATCTCCTCTGAATGCACTTGCTCTCCTTCATTCTTCCTTCCTGGCTCACATCCTCACTGCTTTCACACAGCTTCATTCAGTCAGAGCCCACAGCACTGCTCAGATGCATGGCAGATGCCTTGTGGACGCCTAGTTCTGTTCACCCAGCACCACCCAGCCCAGCTGCTTCCCTGCCATGAGCACAGCCAACCCCAGTCCTGCCGAGGTGTGAGGAGCATTCTCTCCTTGCTACTGCTGGCCCCAGCCTGGCAAGCTGGCCTGCACAACCCAGGGATGGATGCCTTCCACTCATCACGGTAAAAGCACCTTAGGATGGTGCCTGAGCGATGCAGGAGGGTCCCAGCAGCGGGGAGACTGAGCCAAGATGGGCTCGGGGACTGGTAGCTGTTCTAGGGAGGTGCTGAGGAGGGGGGAGAGGGGGGGATGCGAGAGGTTTGGCAGCTCTGAGCAGAAATGTGTGTGAAGAAAAGCCTCGACCCACACCTTGAATTCCACAGCTGATCTCCGGGGACAGGGGGAGGGAGAGAGGACAGGACGGGACATTTCCAGTAGACCCAGGACTTGTTCTTAAAAGCCTTGTCTCACCAACCCTGCCTACCTCCTCCCCCATCACCTTCACATCTCACTCTGGGTTTTATTAATGCAGTTCCCCTTAGGCTAGAGGGAATCACATCCCAGGAGACATTCCAGTCTCAGCTCAGCTTCTGAGGGGATCAGAGGGAGCCAAGGGTGGGGGGCGTTTCACCAGGACGTTTCATTTGCAGAGAGCTGGCAGGTTGAGAGCGCTGCAAGACGGCACTAGCAGCCTCCTTATCAGACACCAAGCAGCCGCAGGCTGGAGTCGAGTCTCTGCTCAGCTCTATATCTCCCAGTCATTTCTGCCTTGTCCGGGCTGGTGGCTGGAAGCTCTTCACTTGGGCTCTGCCAGGTGCTGGGTGCATGGCCCAGCACAGGGAATCTGGGCAGGGAGTCTCGCCCTCTTGCTTGGGGATGCATGTAGCTGTTGATGATGCACAGCAGGTCCGTGCTGCCACAGAGGCTCAGCCAAGGCCCAGCACCCTTCCCCATGCACCAGCAGAACCTCAAACACCAGCTCCTCAGAGCCTGTCACACTCCGCACCAGTCAGGGCTGAAACCTCCCACCAGCAATGGGAGCTGGCTCCCTGGCGTCTAGCTCCTCAGGTGAACTGTGGTGTGCCCTGAGCCTACGCCAGGAAAATGCCAGCAGATTAAACTCTATCTCAGGCCAAGAGACACGAAGATGGATGTGTTTTCCTTGCCTGGTTTATCTCGCAGGCAGCACTTCTCACCGGAGCCCAGCACTGTTTGTGTGCACTTGGCTCCTGGCACAGGGGCAGGAGATGATTAGACAACAAACACGGGCGTACTTCTCCAGGGCTGCAGCCTGCCCCTGCCCTGCCAAGACTGCGGCCTAGCAGGGAGCTGCTTCCCAGGGGCCAAAATAGGGGCTGGTTTCAGCTACACCAGGGCTGAAGGAAGAGCCGCACAACCCCACAGCTGCTTGGGCACCACATGAGCTGCAGCATGAGCTACACAGGGATGAGTTTATGGTGCAACGGCTGCTCCCCCATGGACCTGCCCCTGGCGTGGAACCCTGCCATGAGAGTCACTCTGCCAGTGCAGCTCTGCAAGGTGAGGGGCACAACAGTCCTGCTACCGTCTCTCTTGTTATTAGGTCTGAGGAGGCAGCAGTGCCAGCCTGGCAGCCCTGCAGTGGCACCCAGCCTAGGTGCTCTGCTCCACTCGTGCCCCTTGGTTTCCTAAGGCCAGTAGACTAGGCAGATCCCAGCCTCAGCAGGCCCTGCACTGCTGGGTTCAACCTGGAATTAAGGTCAAGGAAGGGTTCTTTTTTGAAGGCAACACCAAATAAATGCAAAATAACTAGCAGCGGATCAAGCAATACATTCTGGGAATCCATAGCGAGACTGTTGTATTGGCCCAGTTAAGCTAAAGTCTGGAAAAATAACAAGTATCAGCATTTTCAAGGTGCACAGTTTGGATCCAGGACAACCTGAACAATTCCTGCCATTTTCATTTAAAAGAGCTTTGAAGCAAAGCATTTTGCTGGTCAACAGACATTTTGATGTGTGTCTTTATGTATACCTTTGCCTCTTCTTGTGAGTCCAGGCCCAAATGCCAAACTTCCCCTGAATCCACATCCTCTTCTTGCCACCTCCCCATGCCCATGCTCTGTGCTGCCAGCTAGAGGATCTGCGTAATCCAAAGCCTTGTCAAGAAATAATCCTGGTCACTGGTGTTTACAAGGACAGTTCACTGCACATGAGCCCCAGCCTTTTTCACATCCAACACCACCTGTGCAAACACCAACTTTGGCTACCCAGGAATAAAACAAGATGCCAGGCCCAAAGAAAAGGGGAATCCCAAAAGCCAGAGGGTGAGAACAGAGACTTGCCCGATGGGAATGCATCCCTATTAGTCACCGACTGAGCAGTGATGCTGGAGACATCAATTCATGAGGCCATCACCTACAAAGAGAAGAGGAAAAACATTAGAGAAGAGAAATCAAAGGAGTTTCTCTGTCCTGGGGATTTGGCTCCTAGACCCTCTTCCAGTTGCTCAGGGAAATGTCCAGGAGTTGTAAAGCTCCATGCTGACTTTGCAGAGAACCTAAAATCAGGTCCCCAGCCACACAGAATACAGCTGTGAAAGTCACACCAGGGAGGTGGCAGGAAACAAAAGGACTTTGGACAGATAGGCTTAATCCATTTAAATTCAGTTTCTCTCTCACTTCCCTCCTCTTTTCCCTTCACTCTCACAAGAGATCTCTTCCACCACCTTCTCTCGGTCCAAAATGCCTACGGCAGCTTCACACCCAAGTGGTCCATGGACTGTAAGAGTTATTCCACCTCTTTGCTGCTCAGAATAGAGCAGAATACGACCCATTGTTCCCTTTCTCCCTCTTGCACAGTCCCTTCCACCCCAAACACTTGCTGGGGAAGGGGCTGCTGAGGGAGTTTATCCTGTTAGTGGTTTCTGTTGAGACTCACCTTACAACACCACTTCACCTGTCTGGGGTTTTACAAGGTCCCTCCATGCCAGAAAGCCTTCAGGGAGTGTGAGAAGACCTAATGCTTGTGGCCAGAAAGACTTACAAAACCCAGTTCTGCCACTTGCTAAGACTGGAAGGCAGTGAAGCAGATGCTGAGCAAGAAGAGCTACACGTGGGAATGATGCATCAGCAACATCCATTGGGACCTCCCAAACATGAAGGCCTTCACTGAGCTTCAGGAGCCATCACAAGATCCCTGAACACCAGATTTGGCTCCAACCTGGCAGGAGCTGCAGGAAAACAAGCAGAGAGTGCCCAAACTGAGTGATGTCAGGCTGTCTGTGCTCTGGGGCTGGAGCTCACCTGCCAGCAGCTTCTGTACATTCAGCAAGTTGCAAACGGAGGTAGGGATAAGGGCTGCATGGACAGACAGTGGCTGAGAGCTCCCAGCACAGGAGTGCTGGTAAAAATGACTAGTGCTGGCTGTGTATAGGTCCCTCTGCAGAAGGTGAGCACACAAGCCTCCGAAACACCTAACAGGCCATTTTTCAGCTGCTAAACATCTACTTGCTTGGCTGGGAAATGTCTGTAATCCCAAACACACCATGTTCTTTCTTTTGTGCGGAGTGCCCTGGCAGGAGCCAGCAGTTCTGTCTGACATGCGGTCCCATCTCTGCAAGGACTGTGTTTCCTAGAACACCCCTTTCAAAAGCCTCCCTGGATTAAGAACCAAACTGCCTTTGCTGCCTCAAACGCTGCTCCCACGCCTCTCCCAGCTTCCCCAGGGCATACACAGGCTTCTCTGCCACCGGCTGGAATGCACCAAGGTCCCAGAGACACCAGTATTCAAAGAAAAGACACTAAAGAAAGACAAAGGCAGGAAAGCTTTTCTCCCTGGGACCCAGCTGGCTGGCTCAGAGCAAGGCAAGAAAGTAGAATCTGCTCTGCATTCCTGGGGCACAGCCAGAATAGCAGGAAAAGGGTAAATTCCACAGTGTAAAGTCTGAGCCCCATGAACATCAGCTCCTAGCTTCTTCCCTTTTGCTTTTTTCCCTGCTTCCCTTTCCCCTATTACAAGTAAGGTCTTGGGGACACACCAAACACGCAGCCCCAGTGCAGGGACATATCGCTAACAGCCTCCTAGCTGAGCACAGCAGCACCTTCCAAGCATGGCCACTACCAGGCTCTTTCGTCTCCCATCTGGTTACCGCAACCAGCCTTTACATCCTCAGTATGGTTCCCATAAAACAAAATGTGGACAGCCGATCACAGACAATTGAAACAGCAATCCAGTCCAGGATGTCAGGAACATCCCCGCTTCCCGCACACCAGCTCCACCACGCTCCAGGCAGCTGGAGATCAAAGTTTTCTTATTGGCACACATTTCTTGAAACAATTTGCTGCTAAACTTGGTCTATGAGGGGATGCTGACACAGTCCAGGGCTTCTTCCCATAGAAGCAGGAAGCCAGATTGCTGCCCCCAGCCCCGAGTGGCTGAGCGGATGGAGGCTTTGGCATCTCCGAAACGAGGGATGTTCCCTTCCTTCCCCTTCTCAGCATCCCGCACAGGGTAAAGCCTTCTTCCACACGGCGAGCGAAGGGCCAGGCGCACACAGACGGCTCCCGGGCACAAAGCGGGGACGGAGCCACGTTTTGTGCACGAAACCCGGCGGGGGCTGAGCGGTTTGCGAGGGCACCGCGGGCAGGAGGGCAAAAGACACCTTTAAAGCCTCGGCGCCGCAGCCAGAGCCCAGCCGGCAGGCCCAGGAGGGTCCCCCCCCCGTCCCGCCCCGTCCCTCCCCGCCGCCCCCGGCCGTGGGGCGGAGCGGGGCCGGCCCCCCCTGCCGCGATGCCGCCGGCCCGGGTCCCCCCGAGCCGCACGGCGCGGGGAGAACAAAAGGCAGGAGCGGGAGGAGGCACGGGGAAGGAGGGCGGGCGGCCCCGGTGGAGCGGGGGGGATAAAAGGCTCGGCGGGACCCCCCGTGCCCGGTGCCGGCATGGCTCGCCCGCCGCTGCCCGCCGCCGCCCTGCTGGCTGCCGCCCTGCTGCACTGCGCGCCCGCCGCACCCGCACGACCGAGCAAGCCGGTGAGTCGGGGGCACCGGCCCCCTCCGCAGAGTCCCAGCCGCTCCCTGCCCCGCGGGACCCGGCACAGCCGCCGGGATGAGCCGCCTGCCCTCGGTCCCGCCGCCCTTCTCTCCATCTGTTCATCCCTCTCTCCCTCCATCCCTCTCTCCCTCCATCCATCCCTCTGTCCATCCATCCCTCTCTCTGTCCATCCATCCCTCTGTCCCTCCATCCCTCTCACTATCCATCCATCCCTCTCTCTGTCCATCCATCCCTCTCTCCATCCATCCATCCCCCTCTCTGTCCATCCCTCCATCCATCCATCTATCTGTCCGTACCTCTATCCATCCCTCCATCCGTCTGTCCATCCCCCCAAGCGCTGCGCTGCCAGGAGGCACCAGCCAAGGGATCGCTGCAGCAGCCCCGGGATGCCCCAGCAGTGCCCTCTCCCCGAAGGCTCTTCTTGGCATGATCAGGAAGTTTTCACATTCGAGCTCCTTTCTGTGGAGCGAGCCAAGGAACATGGGCTCTTAGGGCAAGGAGCAGGACCAAGACGGTTTACGATAGGACATGGGATCCCCCCTTCCTTTAAAGGCAGCAGAGCACTCGCTGCCTGCTAATAACACCCTCCGCATGCTGCGCAGTTCCAAGAAGTATTACAGGGAGACTGAAGGGACAAATCAAACATGCAGGCTGGAGGGGAGCAGCAGGACTCTTTCTCCCCGCACATGCCTGCCAGGTCCCAACACCTGGGCTGGAGCTGCGAGCAGCAGGGAATGCTGCTGCTGGAGAAGAGCAGCAGCATGCGAGGGATTTGGGAGACGGAAGACAGAGAGCTCCTTGTGCTGGGAATGTGTGTGTGCGTAATTGGGTTATTGTATACATGCGCTTCACCCATGTGCCATAAAGTAATGACAGCAAATGCCCGGTAGCAGCCCAAGGGGATTAGTTCAGGTTCTGTCGATGGTTTTATTATCAGCTCTGTCATCTGAGTACTTTCTAACTTGGCTGCTAAATATGCTGTGGGCTGGGACTTGGCGCAGAGCAGCCTTGGCCCCCAAAGTGCCTGTATTATTCCAAATGAAATGTCACTGCACTTGGCTCCGCTCTGCCTGTGAGGAAGGTGAGGCCAAGTGCTCAGGTGGCAGCACTCGGCACCTCAGTCATGACACCGCTCTGGGGATTTCATCCCCTTCTGAATGCAGCCAGGGGTGGGTTGGGAGGTACTTACCTAAAGCTGGAGATGACTGGTTTCTGGAGAGATGTTGGCTGGGCTGGCAGATGCCTCACGCTCTGCCACGTGCAAGCTGAGAAGCTGCTACTCCTGGAGAGACCTGCACAGCCTTTGGTCCTAGTCTTGCTGCCAGCAAGGACTTCTGCATGATCCCTGGGGAAGGGAGAGCCAGCCTGGGTTTCACACCATCTGAACTTGGGTCTCAGCTGCGATGTGCACTCCATCTCCTTCTGCTGATGCTCACAGCTGCTGGCTGACTGCAGAGCTTGCTGGGGCTCCTCTGCCTTGGCCAGTACCCTTTAAACAGGGGGCATACACCGAACTGTTAGGCAAGCACATTGTTAATGCAGGGGTCCAGGTCTGCTCAGGCTCCACCACCACACCCCTGAAAAAGGTCCCTCTAGTTGGTAGTCTGCTGCCCAGAAACGGTTTCTTCCTCATCCCAGGCTAATACTCTGCATTGTGAGTGCTGATACTTCCTTCTTGTCTGAAGTAACTCCAGGTGATGCTCCTCCAGGTATGTTTTGTTCAGGAACATCTCATGCTTTTGTATTTGACCGGCCATGTGGAGCTCAGGAGCTAAAAATCAATGTATTTCACTCAGTCTTCACAGAGATGGTGGCTGCGTTGTTTTGGGGTAGGAAATGGACAGATGATTTCCCATCCTTTCAAATAGCAGTTCTCTCATCCCAAATAGCTGCTCTTTTGGGTTTCTTAACTGGCGTCAAGGCTTCTTCTGAAGGTCATTCTAGTACCTCTGAGGTAAAACTAGCATCATGGCGGTTGCTCTCACGTATGATGTAAGTTGACAGCAGTGCACCCCATTCCTTTTCTGGCTGGGGCATGCATACCAGTGCGGAACGGCTGAAGAGGGATTGCTGGGCTGACAGTGGCCTGTGCATGAGTTTCTGGCCTTGGCCCTTCTCTACTTTCTCTTATTAGAGAGCTCTGCTGTGCCATTGCATGTTCACTTTTCCAGCTCCTTTGAGTCTCTCTGCACAAAGAGATGTTTCCCTATTTCTAAGAGCAGCTAATTTCCTGTCTGGACACCGTTCGCTGTCAGGTGATGAATGAGAACGGAGCTGTGGGGCTGAACTCCTACAGGACAGATGATGATGACCTCCTCGAGCTGTGGGGTGGGCAAGGACCACGCTAGGCAACACCTGGCACCCTGGGATGCTGCACCGTGACTGTTCATTCGATGCTCACTGTAGCAACTCACAACAGCTACACTGAGAGGGGAGGGAATCAAAAGGCTCAAATTAATTGTAAAGCCAGGCTACACGGTGCAAGTTGCAGAAGGAGCTGTGTTCTTTGTAGCAAACCCTGTAAATCTCCTTCACTTTTACATTAGCACCTAAAGAAAGAAAGAGAAAACTGAGAGCAGAGTACAGGCTGTATCTGGTGTCCACTGTAAAACTTGAGAACAAAAGATCTGCAGTCCTCAGGGCAGTGCACGCGCAAAAGCTGAATTCTTGCACTGCTTTCAGCTCCCCTGGGAAATCAAAGTCAGTCCAATTGCTGGGAAACTCTCTCTCCATGGAGAAGTGGTGAGCACCCTCTCCCAGCTGCCAGTGTAACCCCTTGGGAGCTGTATCCTGCAACTCTTGCCCTGAACCCAGCAAGTTTCCCCCTGGAAGCACAATGCTGCCTTCCCGGCAGTGCAGGAGCCAGGGAGGCTGCCTGCCTCACTCAAGGTTCAAGCAGCTCCCGCAGGAAGAGTTTGATTTGCACTGTTTGGTTTGGCTATTTAAATCCTGCAGTGAGTGTTGGGGTAATTTTAGGCATGTTTATCCTCTGCTCTGGGAGAGGCTGAAGTACACATGTAAGCAGTTATTCTCCAGCGGCTTTGTTGCATTTGTGCTTTCACATGCAATGCACAACCTGCAGTGTGGCAAGATTTGGGATGTGCAGCTGGCAAAGCAGATTGGGGAGGAAGAAGCGCTTTGGGGGAGATCCCCCTCGCTCTCCAGGTCACACTGTATTTTATTTGCTTCCCCCATGCATAGCCCACCCTGGCACTGTAACATGGGGGGTCAGCAGAGGCAGGGTGTGCTGTGTTTAAAAGGCTACATTTGTTTAAAAAAGGATCTTCAGTGGAGAAATTGTCCTGCAGAGCGTTTTCACACCAGAGATGCTGTCAGCTCTTTCCTACTAATCTCAAATAAGCATACAGGTAAATTAAGGGTTCCTGGATATTCTTGCACTGAGAATGGCTCAGCCTGTAAGGTGAATGGAAGCACTGATGAGTCTGTACGTAGCTGTCTGGCAAAGAGAAAAATGGAGAACTTCAGGGGTTCATTGAGGGCCACAGACATGGTTTTCAAGGTTTACTGAGATCCTGGTACAGATGAGACCCACAAGAAAGAGGTGACCAGACCGCCTCCTCTTAGTGGGATTTCTGCAGGAGAGAGGGATCACTATCTCGCAAAAGAAAGAACCCTCTCCCCCCCAACATCTCCAGGAGACTGGGCAGAGGAACAGTGTTTGTCTTGTGGGTTTGGAGCTCCCAGCCTGCCCATCTGAGCAGCATACACTTCCTGAGGGTAGAACATTCCCCCATAGCTCTGGAGAGGGCTGTGCTGTGCCCGGTGGCTGTACCCAGGGGGAGATGTCCTGGCTGTTGTCTTTGGGCTGAGTACTGAGAGCTCACTGCTCACCTTAGCTTGGATGTAATTGCACAACAAACAAAATATCTCAACCCTCTTCCTCCTCTGCCTGGCGTGTACCGCATCCTAGAGCAGTTTCTTGGTCTCAAGGTGATTTCTAGGTCATCGGATTAAGAGCTCTTGAAACCTTTTGCTATCCTGGCATCCTAGGGTTTGTTTGCTTTGTGAGTACTCCCTTTTCTGGCAAACTGTTGCTTGGGTGACACCAGCAGCTTGGTTGTGGTGTTGTTGATGGACAAGACTCACAAACTGTCACATAACTGAAGTGTCTGATAATAAAAATAGTCCTGCAGTGTTTCTTCATTTACTTTCTCTTGTTACATCAGAGCCTGGGTCTTCTCAGCCTGTCTGTGGGCATAAACATTTGCAGTCCATAATGTTTCATGTTCCATGTTGCTTAGGAAAAATAAACATTTTCCTTTTTTCGTTGCCAACAACAACTACCACCAAATAATCCGGAAACAAACTGTCAGGCCCCAGGAGGTCGCACTTAACGGTGCCACAGAGTATGGGAAGTGAGCGGAGAGGAACCTCCAACTGTGTAGCACGGCCAGGCACTGCCGCACCACCCGTTTGGCCTCAGCCTTTGTGTTCCCCCAGCCTAGTCTGCAGTGGGACTGGGCCGCACCCCAGCACGAAGAAGCCATTCTTTTAGCAGAAGTATTTGTGTCAGCAATGAAGTCCTAGTTAAGGTGTTCATAGATTTTGCCTTGTTCTGGGGAAGGTAGGATTAATAAATCTGGTGGGTTTGCTTGGGTGTTGTTTCCACTGAGTTTCCACTAAGAGTACCTTGACCAGGAGTGCTTAGCTCAGGGTCTGACCAGACCACAAATATAATCTGTTTCTGCCACGACATTTTAGCTGCAGCATTAGCGCCTTCTGAGGCCAGTGAGCTTCTGGGACACAACCTGACTGGAGAGGAGCTGGTGCCTGTTTTACTCCAGCCCCTGCAGGTCTTTGCTGGGCTGAGAGGCAGGCTGGCAAAAAAGCTGGCAGTGTTACTCTGTGCATCAGGACAAGAGTGCTGATCTCTGGTGGGAGCGTTGCTGCAGCCTGATAAGGGGGTGCAGAGCCCCTGAGGGGCGCAGCCACCTGACAATGGACAGAAATGGGGTGAAAGAACTGTCTTACACAAGAACTGCAGGAGAAAGCACCTTTGCTGTGTTTCCCTGTGTGGTGAACTAAAGGCAGGAGGGTTCCGAGGCTCCGAGGTGCTGGCTCGTAGATGAGAGGGCAATGCTGCTAGCCAGAGGGGGCAGCAAACACCAGGGCCTCGCCAAACACTGAGTAACAGGAGAAAGCAGGGAGAAATAGAAAAGCAGCAGTAGAAGAGACAGAGAAGTGGAGAGAAATCCCATGAGTTCATCCTCTAGCAGAAGAGGAAACAGCCCCCAATGACAGGGGAAGTATCCAAGAGTGATGGGATTCGCGTTGTAACTTGTCCAGTCTCTCCTGTCTGATGGGGTGGGGCGGTGTCTCCTTTCATCTCCATGCTGCAGGAGCAGGCAGTTGCCCAGCTAATTAGGTACATGACAGAGGAGACAAGTTTAAGGTCAGGGCAGGCAGCAAATGATGGACCCAGGGAGACGAGAGCACTGGGTTTGTCAGTACCAGGCACTGACCTCACTCTTGAGGTTTTTTATACACACCATTGCTCACACTCCAGGGTAGTTGGACTGATCTGGCTGCTTCTCCTCCTGGGAGGCTCTGGAGGGCAAGTGCTGCTCACAGCAATAATGTTAAAGATGCTCCCAGCTCCCCAGAATGGCAGGAACACTTCTTGGGAAGCTTGGCTTGTGTTCATCTGGCCCCAGCAGACCCAGCAGTGATGGCTGTTGTATTGCAGTACTTGAGGGCTGATAAAGCTGCAAGGAACTGAGTGGGCAGTCTGTACCTCTGCTGTGGTTTCTGCTTTCCCACGGGATCTTTCCCTCTTGTTCCCTCTCAGTCGTTTGGGTCACTAGGCTGCCAGGTAGAGGCACTTTCTTTGCAAGGAGCTGTGGCTGGCCTGCAGCACATCCCTCTGTGTATAGCTTTGCACCGCAGCTGTCCTCACTGCTCTCAACCCTCCATTTCAGGCCTGGCAGCCTCTCTGTGCTTGTTTTGTGAAGACATTTGGCTGCTCAGTCTCTATTGCAAAGCCCTGGCTGCTGCCTTTGGCTAAAAGCTGTCTGTTCCTACACACAGTGGCCATTCCAACTGCAGTTTATATTGGAAAAGGCAGTGCAAGCGCTGCCCACGGCCTTAGCTAGAGACTCAGATCTGGCTCTGTGCTCAGCTGGTCTGAATGCCTGCAGGAACTTTCCTTTGCTTTTCGTCTTTGGTAATCTTTTCCTCTCCACTGGTGGGACTGGAAGAGTGGGAATGCCTTGATATTTACCCAGCAGCCAGTGCCCCCCTCATCCTCTTCACAGGTTTGCACTGGCTTCAGTAGCAGCACAGACCTGAGGAACACCCTAAGCTTGCAGTTTAGGCACTATCCCACAGCTTGGGAGTACAAGGCGAGATCTGCTCAAGAGTGGGTAGTTTCAACGCTGGTAGGAAGGATGCAATTTTAAGTGAGAGAACTTGTTATCTAAGCCTTGGGAAGTGCTTGCAGCAAGGTGTGTCCAGCCAAGGAGACTGAAACCTCGACTGACGCGTCCCCTGAGCATTGTTGACAAGTGGTTTCCAACCGTCACACTTCCCCTTGCTGGCTGTGCCTGCAGTGGCATTTTCCAGCCCTTTCCTGCCATGGTGCTAAATGTCAGTGCAGTGACAACAGGGAGAGACTCACTGTTTGTCTAGGGGCACAGCACACACAGGGCAGCAGGGCAGGGCTCTGCTCCTGCCTCCACCCAGAGCAATTCATGGGACCAGGCTGTGTCCCTTCCCAGGGCTGGGTCTTCCCAGGGCAGGCAGACAGGAGCAGGGAGAGCCCTGCCTAAGGGAAGGTGGGGTTTGGATGTCTGGAAGCTGGGTTTCGTGCCAGTGGCCTTGAGTTAACCTAAGGGGAGAGAGAAAACCAACCTCTGGTCTGCCCCTGAACATGGGAACCCTCAGTTCCTCCTTTGCCCCTGCCTGAAGAAGGGTGATAATCTCCACTTCATGCCAGTGCCCCTAGCCAGGAAGGCAACAACTGGCCTTCCTGGGAGACCTAGGGAATGTACTTGGCATAGCGAAGATAAAAAACCCATCTGGGTCAGCCTTATTGCACTCACCTAACTGTGCAACTCCTGAGGGTTTCCCAGTACTCCCAGTTCCACAGCAAGTGCTTTCCCCAGAGTCCATCTCCACTCTTCCCCATGTGCCTTCATAGGGCTGTCCTGCACCTCCTGGTTCTGGGAAACCAAACACATTAATCATGCCGTGTCCTCGGGCAGGACCTACCTCCATGGCAGTGGATGCTTTAGAGTGCACCCAGGAGCTGAGCAGCACTCCAGGCTGGGCTTTGGTGACACAGCTGCTATTATGTGTTTGGCAAAAGGTCTCATTGGGGCTGGGAGAATGATGTTGGCCAGGACGTGAGCCTTATCAGCTACTCCAGTCAGTTATCCTTCACAGGTTGTAGCTGCCAGCCCAGGCAGGGTGCCAGGCAGCTCCTAGAGAGCTCCTCTTAGAGAGACAGGTACCTCTGACCTGGCAGGGCTCCAGCATTCAGTGGGAGCAGCCTGGTGCAGACTCCCCTGGGACAGGGCAGACTATGCGCCTTCCTCCCACTAAAGCACTGATGGCTTCCCAGGGCCACAACTGGTGGCTTGGGTGTTCAAGATGTAAAATGGTGTGTGAAAGTGCACTGGAACACCAAGACTGGGTCAACACCAAGAGTGTCTGGCTGAGGAGGACAAGTCAGCCAGCTGGAGTGGTGACAGACAAAGAAAGAGCCAAACACCTAAACTGCTCCTTGTGTGACCTCCCAGGCTCCTGTGTCCAACCATGCGTTACTCAGAGGCATGGGGCCAATACAGAGTCAGGAGCTCGGTAGCGGAATTAATGCCAAGGGCTTCACACTTCATTCCAGCCTGCATGAATGGACTCTTTGTAGGGAACAGAGTAGTGGAAGCACGCAGATTACACGGCATCATGGCAGCCCTGGCATCATGCCCACCAGGCCTTCGTGTCCCCAGCCAAGCAGCCAGGATTGCGGGCAGCACCCTGCCAGGGGAAGGAAGGGAACCTCTAAAACACAGATCCTCACTCCAGAGTCCCGTGTGACAGAATCTGCCTGTCTGAGTAGAGATGTGTCACTGCTGCATCTCAGCTCCTACTGTAGCTTAAACTCCTTTAAATTTGTTCTGCATTTGGACGTCTGGCTTGTTCACCACGGTCACACAGAGACCAAGCACCTCTCACCCCATGTGCCTCACAGCAGGATGGGGATTACACTTGGGTCATGTTTCATGGTGGCCCCATAGTACTACTGTCAGGTAGGAAACCAATGAAGTCAGCAAATTAGCACTAACTAATGTTGCCAAGAGGAATAATGTTTTTCCAGCTAAGTGTGGATGACCAGATGACCTTATTCCCAAGCAGAGACTGGGGGGGGGTGGGTATGGTCCTGTCACTCTCTTTGCAGAATCAGTGACCTCAGGCAGTGACAGGGGCTGCAGGGTCACTGCTGCTCTCTGCCCCACGAGCTGGGCTAGGTCACCCTCCAGATCCATGTCTTCTGCTCTCCAACTTGTGCTGTTCCCCAGCCATGCTGAGGGCCTGCTTACCATACCAGGACAGCAAGGGGACAACACAGGGGCGGCAATGGGGAGCACAACTGCGTGCTGGACACTAAAGGCTTCCTCCCATTAATATCACCTCTACCTAGCACCAGGACGGAATAAAGGATGTGAGCAAAGGGGGAGAATTTACTCCCTAGTGATTTGTTTCATTCTTGAAGGGTCTGGTTCTTATCCACAGCTTGCAAAAGCATTTCCTGCCAGACCGCTGCCAAGGAAAAGTGGAACAAAAATATCCCTGTATTACAGAGTGCCATGGCATGACCCAGCACCTCTCAGGTGTGACCCAGCCTGGCAGCAGCAAAGCCCAGGAAACAGAAGATGTTTTTGGGGAGCAGTTTGTGCCATAGCAGTGGGAGAGCAGCCTCAGGCAGAGGTGGAACTTGCTGCTGCAAGGCTGCTGTGGGAAGTTGTCCACCACTTGGCATCAGGACCTTTCTTCCCAGACACTCAAGTCATGGCTTTGCTTTTCCCTTTTAGGATATGTCTCGAAAGCAGCACACCTGGAAGGAGCAGAGTCCTTGGCTGTCTTCCTTGGTGAACGCCGTGGGGATTGGCAGGCCTGCCAAGGGCTTCCACGTGGGCACAGATGAGCAGGCAGCACGCTGGAACCCACCTCGGTGTGGTGTGCCGGACCTCCCGGTGTTGCCAGATGGCCAGAATGGGCGGAACCGGCAGAAGCGGTTTGTCCTCTCCGGCGGACGCTGGGACAAGACCGATCTCACCTACAAGTAAGAGAGGCCTGAAATGGAAGTCAGACTGTTTTGTTTCTCCCTCCCCAGACCACTCGGTCTAACGCTCCCTGGAGCGCAGCATGCTGTGACATGATCATAGAAGCTGGAGGGCAGCCCTAAAACTGGGTCCAGCTGGCCTGTTGGCAGGGGAGCCGCATGCCGAGCCACCAGCAAGGTTGTACCCAGCACTTCCACATCCCCTCGTGCATGTGGTCCTATAAAAACAGATGCCCACCCACCCCTGCCCAAACACATTCCACACAGCCGTTACATAACCCTTGGGTCAGTCCCACATCAACACCCTGTGCACATACATTCACTTCCCTACATCAAACTCCTGACACATGCCGAGCCCCAACCATCAGCTGTCTCCTGCTGTGCCTTTGCCCCCACAGCCACTCCGCTGTGGGCTCTCCTCACAGTTTATTTTAAAGTGACCTTTTTATTCAGCTGTTATTGATGTCCCCATAAACACAACTTGACTGTAAAGTTTTGCCCAAATCACCCCACACGTTCTCAGTTGTGAATTTGCTCAACAGGCTTGTGGGAGGGTCATGCTGCCTCCCCAGCTGCCCATAGGGGCATGAGTGGAGAGGTGAGCACACTCATATGGACTTTGAGAGCATGTAAGTCATCTTCTGTTTAATTAAGTGTGCAGGAGACAGTTCGTCATAGTGTTAGGAGGCAATAGATAACACAGCAGAGATGAACACACACCAACGCTGTGAAGGGAAGGGAAAGAAAGCTCCCTCTGCAGCAGACCTTTCAGTCTTCTTATGTTACAGGAGGGCAGAAGAGGAAGCAGCTGCTCTGAATGAGCCCAGGTTTTCAGGGGTAAAAAATGCAGAGACTGAGGAGGAGAAATCACAGCTTACAACTCCCAGGCACCTCTGTGGGGCTGAACTCACAGAGGACAGGCCTGGGAAATACTGCATCGCTTCACTCCAGAAAAATATAGATCTGCAAAGCTCTCCAGAGAACACACCTCTGAGCCCACCAGCCAGAGGGTTTCAGCACTGATGGGATTGATCTGCTGCAAGTGCTGCTTTAAAGAGGGTGTGGAGAAGTGCTTGTCTGGATTGGAGATTTCTCCTGCCGAACAAGGGCAGCAGCCCTAGTGACGCTGATACTACAGCTAGTGCCTTCGTGACAGCAGCGTCCATGGGAAACTGGCTGATCTCTCTTCATCCAGTGTCTGTTGTTTTTCAGAATTATCAGGTTCCCATGGCAGCTTGTAAAAGCTAAAGTGAGAAGGACCATCGAGGAAGCTTTGAAAGTCTGGAGTGACGTGACCCCGCTGACCTTCACCGAGGTGCAGGAGGGACGAGCTGACATCGTCATCGATTTCACAAGGTGAGCAGGGTGGGCAGCAGCTCCCTCCTCTCACACAGAGCAGCAGCCTTGCAGGCAAGACCCCACACCTCTACCCAGAGCAGAAAGCTGCCAGCACACAACTTGAGCACTTAGGTGGAGGCTCATACTTCTGCTTTCAGACACTGGGAGTCTTTTGGTTTGGGTTTTTTTGTCAGTTGTGGGCTGGTTGGTGTAAGTACAGCTGTTCAATGCTGGCTGTGCACGGTACTGTTGCTGATCATACATTAATTTTCTTGGTAGATTTACATTTCTCTGCCCACAGGCTGTTTTCCTAAGCATTTGTTTTGACTTTCCATCTTCAGGTCCTCCATCCTGTCCCTTGACTGAACAACGTAACTGTCTGCCCAAAGACAAATATAGTTTCTTGGTTAAATGAATCTTGGCTCCCAGCCCCAAATTTGCTTTTGGAAAAATATGCACGGGGGCAAAGACTTCCCTCTGCTGCGTGTTTCTGCAAAACTAATACAAGCAGTGGAGACTGTCCAAGCAATGATGTGATTTACATGCTGTGCCTCCCTCAGCTCTCTGAAGTGGATACATTTCTCATGGGTTTCCTTCACTAGTCACTAGCGGGCTTGGCTTGAGTGAGGACCTGAGGGTTTGGCTGCGTTCACTGCCAGCTGCCCCTCCATATCCCCCCAGTGCTTAGCTATGTTGACCTTATCTTGGCTAAAGCAATCACCTCCTTAATTCTTTAGGCTTCAGGCTCAGTTTTTGGCTGGAAGCTGAAAGGGGGGAGGAGAGAAACATCCCTGAGAAAACATGTGAACTCCCCAGGGCTTGGTGTGACCAAGTTCTGCTCCTCAGTGCCCTGATGCAGAACTGAGCTTGTGGCAACGTAAAGGGCTCAAAACAGTTGATCCAGACTGGTGGGATGAACTTGGAATGGGAGAGAAGGCTGCTGTCCCCTCGCAGTAGGTCACCACTTGCAGCCACGCAATGCTGTTCACTGGGGGTACACAGCCATTTGTCTGAGGTGCAGTGCATCTTCCCTCCAGGTACTGGCATGGAGATAACTTGCCTTTCGATGGACCTGGAGGGATCCTGGCACACGCATTCTTCCCCAAGACACATCGAGAGGGAGACGTCCATTTTGACTATGATGAGACCTGGACGATTGGGAACAACCTGGGTACGGTACTGTTTCAGGGGGAGCTGTGGATGCTTCAGGATACTTATCAGGGCACATGGAAATTATTCAGTTGTGGTGTGAACAGGGACCTTGTAAAACTGAGAGGCAACAATCATTCTTGTGGTGTGCATTGTCATCTCCTGCCACTTACAACCCTACTGGTAGCTTTAAGGTCTTTTCTTGTCGTCTTTCAGTCACAGCAAAGCCTGTTGTCCAGCCCAGGACTCGGGTTTCCCAGTGGACTCCCCCTGTGCAAGGGGAGCAGGAAGGACACACCTGAGATGGCTCCTCTGCCCAGCCACACACCCTGCCACTTGGAAATCGCACCTAGCATTGGCAGGAGCCATTAGAAATAAAGCAGGGAAGGGATGAAGGCAAACTGAACCTCAAGCACCAGCTGACACAGTTGTCTTCCAAAGGACAGGCTCAGCCCTGGTCCCTGCATGTACTGTTCACCACCTGCCCACAAAGTAGTTTCTACTTGAACAAGTCCATAAAGAGAAACCACACAGGCTCCACCTCTGCCCCTGTGGCTTCGGAATGCTCTGACCATAAACAAGACCGCATCCAGTCAAGACTCTTTTTTTTTTTTTTCTCTAATAATAGCTCCAAGCTGGTAGCTCTCTGCTCAGACACTAAGGGTCTGGTGTCACAGTATCTCATGAGATACTGCAGTACTGCCTGGGACCATCTGGATCAGTGCCCAGAGCATCAGTTCCTGCAAGATCACCAAAAATTAACCCAGGCCAGCCCCTCTTCCTCCTTCTCAGTTTATCTACAGGGACAAAGACACCATCACAAAGCCCAGGTTAAACCCCTGCCACTCTGGGGTTTCCTAAATGTTTTGTCCACGTTGATGTTCAGGGCTCAGGGCCCCAAAGTCCACTTCACTGCCAGCTGTACACCAATTTGACTCTCTCCGTGGGGCACAGACAGCCATGTCTCCAACCCTCTTCATACTGACCTAAAGCAAGAACCGCAAAGCACCAGCTCTTTCTGCAGAAAGTGTTTCTGCTCCTGGGGGAAGGGTGGGCTTTTCTGTTGTTCACCATTTGTTGGGGCTGCCTGTGTTGTTGAAGAACTGCCTACATTCTCCCACAAAGACAGTGCTGAAGGCAAACCAGGAACTGAAAATGGATGCCAGTTCCCCTCAGAATCCATTCCCATTCCATGGCCCTTTTTTTCATCCCTACATCTTCCATAAATAAATCTTGTAAATGCTCATTGCAGCTAATTGCCATTTAACGTGCTAAGAAGGGCTTTACAATATAAACATGGATAAATCCTTGTCTCAGCTCTCAGCGAGATGGGGAAATCCAGAGCCTCATGGGAGAGCAGACGTGTAAGGAGGGCTAGGGTGTGCCCCGGGGTCACCCCGGAGCCAGGCAAGAAGCCGGACTCCATGTGGAGAATCTTCTGTGAGGGACACAGCGACGGCCCCAGCACGGCTCCTTCAGGCATGCTGCCGTTCACCTCCCCCAGCAAAGCTGACAACAGCCAGTCTGCCAACACTGGAAAGCACCAAGAGCCTGCCAAACTAAACAGAAGTGTCTGAAAGTTTGTAATAAATCACTGACATAGAAATCCCACTTTCTCAGCTGACCTAGATGTGTTGATTTAATTGGGTCAGTGCTGTGTAAATTCATTGCTTCAACATAAAGCTGACTTGCGGAGGAAAACAGGGGCTCATCTTCCCCTCCACCCTTTCCAGGCCTTCCTCCCAGCTGCACCTGCCCTGTCCCATCCCACCCAGCCCTGTCCTAATGCTGAGAAGTGACCTGCTCCCCTTGGAGCCAGCAGGGAAATCCTGCTTGGTGCAGCGAGGCTGGCTGACTCACATCTCTGCCTTTCTCATCACTTGGGCTGCAGCTTGGAGGATTTCTGGCCGAAGGCAAGTGATTAAATATGCTGGGACTTGGCAACAAACAGCCTGCTCACAAGTTTCACTGCTTAATGTGCCTCTCTTCCAGCTTTCCCTGAGATTTATCAACTTCAAAAAGGATTCATTGAAAGCTAAGCAACACCTGCCAAATGACACATTTTTTTATAATGAAATCCACTTCCCCCTCTCTCCTTTTCTAAATGCTCCACAGCCATGTATTCCTAAAACATGATCTCCCATAAATTTCCTTGACTTTGGTGAATAAAGCCCAGGCCTTGACACTGGATCATTTTTTATGGACTTAATTCTAAATGTCACCTTTTTGCTACAGTCCACACAAGCAATAAATGAGCTCCCTCTGCTGTCTGTGTGACAAGAGCCATGAGCAAGTTTTCATCCAGATGCGGGCATCTTCCACAGTGGATGTGATCAAAATGAGACCTGGTACACTACAGCTGTAGCCAACAACTGCTGCAAGGCTGGATGGACAAAAAACAGCCTCAGCACCCTGACACCTACTTCACTGGGCCAGATTTCTTATGCAAAAGCACAAGGAAAACCCTTTTGTTCCTGCTAGCTGATGGGGTACACAAGCTCCCGATGATGGCATTACAAGTCATCACCATGCTCAGTCTAGCATCTTGAGTGCATGGATTTGCTCACAGTGCTCCAGAAAAAACCTTGTGAGCACTGTAGTCGAGGTAGATGTCTCTTTCCTTGCATTAGGCTCCTACAACATAACACAGTGCTTTGTCAATGGCTGATGAATGGTAGAAGTGAGCCTAGGAGGCAGGCACCTCACACACAAGCGGGCAAAAGCATCTCCCACCTTTTCCCTTTGCAGGCACTGACCTCCTCCAAGTGGCTGCTCATGAGTTTGGCCACGTCCTGGGCCTGCAGCACACAGCTGTCTCCAAGTCACTGATGTCCCCTTTCTACATCTTCCGCTACCCACTTAGTCTGAGTGACGATGACAAGCAAGGTATCCAGTACCTCTACGGAAAACCTAAACTGGATCCTGACCCAACCACAGCTCAGCCAGCAGAGCTGCCTCAGCCGGACCTTGAAACAAATGAGATCACCAACGTGGAGGTGAGTGCACAGCTTGCCCATGTGCTCCTCTAACACCGCAGCTTGTTCCCTCTCACCGTGAGGCCAGCTCTGCTTACATGTGGTCTGGCATCTGTGTTTTCCACCCATGGTGATGAGCGCAGGTCTGGACTCCATGGCTGGCACTGCCAGCCAGCCTGGGACGTGCGGGGAGGGAACCTCTGGGCAGCACGTGCCCAACCAAAACTGGCTGAAAGCGGGACAGCTGTCTGGATGTAGGGACTTCCCATCCACTGAACTCAGCCTAGGCAAGGGGGCTCCTCAAGGCCAAGCACCTGACCAGCCGTGTTTTGGCAGTCCGTGCAGCCCGACGCCTGTGACACAGATTTTGATGCTGCCTCCACCATCCGAGGGGAGCTGTTCTTCTTCAAGTCCCGCTATGTGTGGCGGCTCCGAGCCGGAAAGCTGCAGGATGGTTACCCAGCTCTGGCCTCTCGCCACTGGCAGGGGATCCCCAGCTCTGTCGATGCCACCTTTGAAGACCCTCTAGGCAATATCTGGTTTTTCCAAGGTAAGAGGTGGACAGGGATCAGATGGCTCAGAAATGTATCTTTATGGAGAGGTATTCAGGACCCAACAAGTTCCTGGGAGGAAAAACCTTCTTGGAATCCTCAGCAATCCAGGGACGCTTGTTATTTGTTGCCTCTCTTTTAGTTTATAATTTTCAGCAGATATTGAGGGAGGAAGAGAGAAGGGAACAGTTACCTTTATTTTAGAATAGAGCCAAGATATCGTATTCTCTTTTGGTTTGAGCCTCTGTCCTGGCAATGCTGCTAGGAGAGGAGGAGGAAGGAAACACTCCATCCACTCAGCTGTTCTGGGAAGTGCTGGACCAGCAGAGTGCACCAGACACTATCACAGGTTGTAAAACTCCTGACCCTGTGCCCTCAGGGTCCCGCTCAGGACAGCACCTTCTCTGCTCCTCAGAGACCTGGCTGTAGCCTCCCATAGTGAATGAGCCTATAGGGATCCTGTGTGCAGAGCCAGGCAAACTCCTGCTACCATGGGGACTAAAAAAACCAGTCGCCCACAGGATGCCAAGCCTTCTCTTGGCCACCTGGAATTGAAGACCAGCAACACCCCTGTTTCAGCTCCACCATTTTCTTCAATGCTCTTTCCAAGTGTAAATTTAATAATGGAGCTGCAGAATGACATAGGTACCTGTCTGGCTTGGGTGTGCACATCTCATCTGCACACCGTGAGCCCAAGTACCAGAAAACACACCATGCAGCTCTGCAGGCAGCATCCCTGCATAAACAGATTACTTAGCACCTGACCTGTGCACAAGGACATACAGTACAAAAATTGGCAGGCTCTCACCATGCGTTAAAATGAGATAAGAGGGAAATATTACATGCCGTAGGCTAATTACAGAGATTCCCATTTTGATCTAATCTGGAAATATGTTTTCAGTCTCTATTTCAGCCTCGCAACTTCTCCCTGGTTTCTGTAGTGTGCTCCTGTACAGTTGCATGTCCCCTTTAAGCCCATGCATGCCCACATATGTTCTCCTCCAGGAGCTAAGACTGCAAGGTAGAGGCTGATGCCTCCAGCCAAGTCTTTTAGTGTAACTTTCACAAATAGAGAGAAGACAGCTGTTGAAACAATCCTTGTGGGAAGTCAATTTCTCATGCTGCTGGCACTTTGGGCACTGTCAGTGTCCATGACATTGGTGGGGTTCTTGCCTCTCAAGCATGGCTTTCCCTGGGAGCTCTGCCAAAGCACCAGGTCCAGTTGTGTGGTTCACTGCCAAATTATCAGACACCAAAGAGTTTCTAAGCCTTCATTTCCCTTTTCTGTCTCCTCGCCAGATTCTCAGTACTGGATTTACGATGGCGAGAGACGGGTATCTGGTCCCACACCGACTGTGGAGCTGGGCCTCCCTGCATCCCCTGTACAGGCAGCTCTGGTGTGGGGGGCTGAGAAGAACAGGATCTACATATTCAGTGGAGGCAACTACTGGCGCTTCAACCCTCACACCCGCCAGGTGGACAACATCTATCCCCGGACCATGGCCGACTGGCGTGGCGTCCCTCAGGAGATTGACGCGGCTTTTCAGGACGGGTCTGGTGGGTGCAGCATGGACATGGCCTGCTCTGGGGTGGGCACTCAGGCCCACACTACTGCCCAGCTGGAAGAACTGGGCAGATATAAACATTTGGTAGTAGTGGGTGCTTCTCAGCCACACAGTGGAGGGAGAGTGATATCTCCCACCAGTGGGTAGGGAACTGAGGCTTCTCCCATAAAAGTGAGAAGTTTTATCATTATTAATTGCAACAGTTAAGTGTCTGAAAGAGAGAATTCAAACTTCTGACCAAGAAATGGTAACAGAGCCCTACCCAGCTGTTACCACTCCCAACAATGAGGACAAGAGAGCAGAAATGCTGCTCATGCCTCAGCCTTGGCAGCTGTCCTGAACGAACAGGCTGGTTTTGGTATTGCCTAGTGCTTCTCACGGCTTCCAGAGCCGGATCCCAGAGCAGCTTCCCCGCAGTAACATGCTGTGCAACAGGTCTTCACCAGTTCGCTGTCATAGGCCCTGCACAGCTCCTAGACATTCTCTGCGCTGTCAGTGCTGAGCCATTATCTGGATACAGCATATTTAAAATCACCACAAATACAAAATAAAATCCATCCTGCTTACTCTCCTGTCAAAACTACAATAGTGTGAAAGAAGGGTGTAAGCCACAAGCCTGAGTTCAAATTAAATGAATCTTGGCACTATCTCCTGCTTCTTCCAGGCTTTCTTTTGGTACTGCACAAGCTGCAGATTGTCAGCAAGACAACATGCTAGGAAAGAGCTCTGCACCACGCAAACCCTGTCTCTACTAACCCTTCCTCTCTCACCCACAGGTTTTGCCTATTTTCTGAGAGGCCAAGATTACTGGAAGTTCGATCCAGTCCAGGTGAAAGTGCTGGAGGGCTACCCGCGCCAAATCAGCCAGGACTTCTTCAGCTGTACATCCTCTAACTCCTTCAGATGAGGGGGATGACTGTGTCCTCCGTGCTTCCCTCTCATCACCCTTACCTCCAGCAGCTGCACAGAGGGTTCCCTCTGCCATTCCCGGCTTCCTTCCAGGCTCAGCCTCTGGCACAACAGGTGTCCGACACAACAAGCAATCAAGTTTGCTCCACTCCAGTTCCAGCAGCCCCAGCTTCAGTTGCTGTCGATATAAAACCATCCGTGCTGTTCTTTGCAGGCAAGAGCAGCCACTAAACCTATAACGTGGCCACACTCTTCCAGCCATAGCAACCCAAAAGCCATTGAGTCAGCCTGGAACATGATCATGCTCTCTTAACTCATCTGGACCCCATCATGTAGAACTGATCTGGTGGCACCAATGTTTACGTAGCACACACCAGCAGCCCCTCGTTGCTCTGCACACTGCCTGGGAGCAGGGCTTCACTGGAACGGGCCTCAGCCAGGGGCTCCAGGGTCCCTGACCCATGTGGATACACAGCTGCCAGCACCCTGCAACCCTCATACGCGTTAGGGGCTGGTTGTGCTCTGGACACTGATGAGGGCACTGGGTGCCAGCGCTGGACGCTGCCCCAGACGTGGGCTGGGCCCCATGCGCTCGTTGTGCCGCCCCACACTCTCAGCCCAGGGGGGTCGGGGGTGCTCAGTACCAGCCTCCACAGGGGCGCTGCTGCCCAGGGGTCCCCTGCCCCATGCCTCCCACAACCCCTGCTCCCTCAGTGCCCCCCATCTCCCCTCCTCCTCAGGCCTCCTCTGCTCAGCACCCCCTCCTCAGCCCCTCCCATTCCCCTCAGCCCCCTCATTCCCCTCACTCCCCTCCTCAGCCTCCGTGTTCCCCTCAGTCCCCCACTTTCTTCAGCCCCCCGTTCCCCTAAGCCCCCCCCAGCGCCCCCTCCTCAGCTCCCCCAGCACCCCCAGCGTCCCCGTCCCCCTCAGCCCCCGTCAGCCGCACCTCCCTCCTTCAGCACCCCCTTTTTCAGCCCCGCCATTCCCCTCAGCAACCTCCGTTGCCCTCAAACCCCCACCTCCCTCAGCGCCCCCTCCTCAGCCTCCCCGTTCCCCTCAGACCCATCTCCCTCAGCGCCCCCGTTCCCCTCAACCCCCCCACCTTCCTGAGCGCCCCCCTCCTCCCCAATGCCCCCTCCCCTCAGTCCCCCTCACCCCGCGCGCTCCGCCCCGCCCCGCCCCTCGCGCACGCGCACTCGCTCCCCGCCGCCTGAGGCCGCTCCGCTGTCCCCCCCCATCCCGCCGCCGCGATGATGATGATGGCGCTGAGCAAGACGTTCGGGCAGAAGCCCGTTAAGTTCCAGCTGGAGGAGGACGGCGAGTTCTACATGATCGGCTCCGAGGTGCGGGGCGGCGAGGGGGGCGGGGAGGCGGGTCCCTTTGTGCTGGATCCGCGCCGGGAGGAGGCCGCGGGGCCTGGCGCCGCGGGAACGGGGGGAAAAACCCGTTGTGCCCCCCGCCCGGAGGCAAAGGTGGCGATACGGGACGGGTTACAGCGCCGGCCGTGCGGGGCGAGCCGGGACGGGAGGCCCCTCGCTCTCTCGTGTGAAATGGACAGCTTGAAAGAGCTGTGAGTGCACTCGGATAGTCGTGAGATCGCCGCACCGGGCACGTGGAGGGGGGAGAGGGTCGCCTTTTTACCTAAGATTAATTCCTGGCCGTTGATGAGCACTGCAGAGCCACAGGTACCGCTCAAGGAGACCATTCACGAGTCCCAGGTACCGTTCACGAGCCTCAGGTACCATTCACGAGCCTCAGGTACCTTTCACGAGCCTCAGGTACCTTTCACGAGCCTCAGGTACCATTCACGAGCCACAGGTACCATTCACGAGCCACAGGTACCATTCACGAGCCACAGGTACCATTCACGAGCCTCAGGTACCTTTCACGAGCCTCAGGTACCATTCACGACCCACAGGTACCATTCACAAGCCACAGGTACCTTTCACGAGCCACAGGTACCATTCACGAGCCACAGGTACCTTTCACGAGCCTCAGGTACCTTTCACGAGCCTCAGGTACCATTCACGACCCACAGGTACCTTTCACGAGCCTCAGGTACCATTCACGAGCCTCAGGTACCATTCACGAGCCTCAGGTACCATTCACGAGCCACAGGTACCATTCACGAGCCACAGGTACCATTCACAAGTCTCAGGTACCTTTCACGAGCGTCAGGTACCTTTCACGAGCCACAGGTACCTTTCACGAGCCTCGGGTACCATTCACGAGCCTCAGGTACCATTCACGAGCCTCAGGTACCATTCACGAGCCTCAGGTATCATTCACGAGCCATAGGTACCATTCACGAGCCATAGGTACCATTCACGAGCCTCAGGTACCTTTCACGAGCCTCAGGTACCTTTCACAAGCCTCAGGTACCTTTCACAAACCTCAGGTACCTTTCACGAGCCTCAGGTACCATTCACGAGCCACAGGTACCTTTCACGAGCCTCAGGTACCTTTCACAAGCCTTAGGTACTGTTCAAAGAGACCATTTATGAGCGATAGGTACCATTCAAGATGACCTGAAAATAGATGTCAAGATCAAAATGAGTCCAGTGAAACAAGGAATAAAAAGGTTATTGTGTGGCGCTCTGCCATTGTGCTACCAATCTAAAAATTTGATTTCGGTTACCTTCAGAACTGGAGTTGGCTGCAGCATTTGTGGTTGGAACTAGGGCTTTGAAAGTTTGCTTTCACACCCTTCAAAGGTGTAAGGCAAGAATCAGTTTTAGCTCCATAGCTAATATTTAGTTACAGAACGTAAGGAAAAAGAAAATACTGAGTGTTCTGTAGCACATTTCGTTATGGGAAAATTATGTCACCTACCGTTCTTCACAGGCTAGCCTCTTGGTTTAAAAAAAGGCAGAAGCCATCAGAAAACAAGATTTAAAATCAAATACAAATCGCTGAACTAGTGGTTTTAAAATAAAACCAATGACTGTACTACAATGCACAAAAAGTTCGAGCACGTTCTAAAGACACATCACATAATTTGCCAGGCACTTGGATCTAAACAAATTATCATTTCATCCTTTGTCAGCTAGACCAGAAAGGGCATCCACACTCTTAGACTCTTTTAAAAACTAAACCAAGATTTATAACGAGTAAATTCCCATGATGCTTACTGTTTGGCCTGGAATTCTCCAATGTGAAGTACTCTCTTTTAAAACAGTGACTATTTAGCCTGTGTGTAACAGGGTTTAATGACATTGCTCCTCTCCATTCAATCCAACATTCTGGTTTCACACTCATTTCAGAGCCTAGAAATAGCTCTATTGTTCAACGAGTCCTGCTGTGGCCCTTGGTGCAGGTGAGGATCTTGTGCCAGGGAGAACAGAACTGCTTTACAGATGATAACTAAATTTGAAAAAGGATTACTGGCCGCGATCGTGTTTTATGTGTTCAAAGGCTTTAAACCAAGATATGAGTCTCTGGGCATTTTCTGTGTTCGAGCAATGTTGGCACAGAGGTTCAAAGTGAAAATCATGGCATCATAGAATCGCTTAGGTTGCCAAAGACTTTTCAGATCACCAAGTCCAAAATGGTAACTGTTGAAAGCTGGGCATCTGGTTCAATTTGATTCCTGCTGGGCATTGTGCATTCAACAGAAATTGAAGTAGAGAAAGATTAAGCTGTTCAAAAATGCATGAAAACAAATGTATTTTTTCCTATTAAATGAATTATTGTTAACAGATGGGGTTTTTTGTATTGGACTAGTGAAATAAGTGCTAATAAAAATTTTGTTTCCTATATTGTTGCAAAAATTGTAGTGTTGTGTGATGCTCAACCCAGTGCAGTCCGCTTGTCATGAAAAACAAACCAAAAAGTCCTCTCAGGAAGCTCCTCTTTGTCATGACAAAGAGTTGAATTTGTTTCAGCTTCTGCTAGAATTCTCTTAAATTGAATAGCAGGCTCTACTGGGACACCAAGCCATGTCTCCGCTTTTCTTCTTGTAGGTAGGAAACTACTTGCGTATGTTTCGGGGTTCCCTGTACAAGAGATACCCTTCCCTCTGGAGGCGCCTCGCCACCGTGGAAGAAAGGAAGAAGATAGTGGCCTCTTCACACGGTGAGAAGATGAGTTCAGATTTCCAGTAACGTTTGTCTGAAATTTGAAAATTTTCCCTTGAAAATCTGTCTCTGGTGGTTCAGAAGGGCCATTTTTGTCTCTGTCAAATAGGTAGGAATGTTGCAAGGGCCCCAGTGAAAATGTGTCTTTCCTGAACTTTGCCTCTTGCAGGGACTGAATGTTTATGCCTCCCAGAATTTGTTGTGGTGTGTTGCTACTGATGTGACTGCCACAGGAAGAGCATAGCTGCCTCAGTATTGTTTTTGGTGGAAGGCTAATAACGAGCGGTTACATTTCTTAGCAATATGACTTGTATGCTCTTTAGACTGAAGCATAATAAAAATAAAAGGTTTATTTTGGACTTATGTCTCATTCTTCCAAGGATCCTGCTGACCTGTTGCTTTTTTTTTTTTTGTTTAACAGAAAATCAGCGGTCTCACAGCCCCAGAAGATGTAAGTCTTATCTGCCTGTTATTCTTAGCTGTGCTACAGGAGGAATCTCTACTGTGACCTTTGGTGCTATTACAGTATATATTAATGTCTAATTCTCTTCCTCTGATCTCTCCCTGTGGCCACACCAGTTGTGCATCCAATGTTTAACTCGTCTTTCTCAGGACCTTAGTGGGACTCTAAAAAGCAGATGGTCTCTGTGACTGAGCAAGTGCTGTCCTGAGGCTTTTCCCCCTTTCCCAAGTCATATCAGCTTTTTATTTGATCATTGCCTGTCTTATTTCTAACTCTTAACAGCTACTGAGGGCTTATTGTTTTCTGAGCTTTTCCTCCCAGAAGGCTGTGGAAGAGATTTTACATCATTATGGCAGATGTAGGTGTGCAGAGCTAAACCTTGTTGCTTGACAGGGTAGGCAAGCGTTGATTTACTAACTCTGGTCAGTTCTCTTATGGTAATTACGTCTAGATGGAAGTGTATCTACTAAAGAAGCTAACGACCTTGAGGGCCTCAGGTGTTGTTTTTGTAGCATTCACTTCCATCTTGAGTAAATACCATAAGAGAACTGACCAGAGTTTGTAAATAAGTTGCACCCTGTAAGAACAAGGTTCATCTGGTGTTTGTACTCGAGGGGAGCTCATGTAATTCTAACCCTCCCCGTGTCTTGACAGCTCTTAATCCAAATGAAAGATGGTCACTCCTAAGTGTCATCCTGCATTTGTCTTTAGAATTGTATTTTTTCTCTAGGCTTTGTGGTGGGAGTTGCCATGTATTAACTAAGATATTCCACCCCTGCTCCCAAGAGAGTCACATTTACTCCTGCTGTTTAGATGGATGTCAACACCCATTATATTTCTTCAGTGCTAGGCACTGTTGCTGGGCTTTGGGTCGCTCTGGTAACAGAGCATCCCAGTGTGTGACAGAGAGTGGAGGCTTCTGGCAACTCAGAAATGTCATCTCCATTTATCCCATGTGTACAAAATGCCATGTCAAAACCTTGCGTGAAAATTAAGTGTCTACAAGAAGATAAATGAAGGAATTTTTGGGGCACACACTCTTACCACTCGGTAACCTATTTTAGTCCTTCCTGTGAAGAGGGCTTATCGCTGGGCAGCCTGTTAATCCTACATTGTTATGTAGTAGTTTTCCATGTTAATTACTGGCATCTTTCCTGGTAATAGATCATGGCTATACCACATTAGCCACAAGCGTGACGCTGCTAAAGGCTTCTGAAGTGGAAGAAATCTTGGATGGAAACGATGAGAAGTATAAGGCAGTGTCTATCAGCACAGAACCTCCCACCTACCTCAGGTAACCAGCGCTAGTGAGGGCCAAGATCAGAATGGAGCTGCTTGGAAGGTGTCAGCTTGGGCAGGGAGCACAAGAAATTGTATAAACAGCGGGTGCTACCAGTCTGTGCTAACAGGCATTTACAGTGTTGGGCAAATGAACACCTCAGAGCGTATGGATGGGGTTACTGCCCACGTACAACAGGAAGAAAAACATAACTGTCTGATGATACAGCTCTTCTTGCAATGACTGCATTCCAGCTGTAACGGATGTTTTGTAGAACAGACTGTCTGCACATACTGCCTTCTGGAGAGGGCGCATTTAGCAGCAGTCTTTTTATAAAGTATAGACAGAAAATCCAAATGTGGGCCTAGTACTTAGAGTGGTGCACCTGGGTTTGTATCTGATGAATAATTGTGAGCTGGGGAGCAGGCTTCCCAGATGCTAGTGTGGAAATGAGTTCTCAGTTGGACAGTAGTGTTGAGGGTTCCAGAAAAAGGAACAGGAACTCATGATAGAACTTAAAGTATATAATCATACATTCCTTAAATGGTAGCAGTGGTGCTCAGGGGACTGCAGTTTAACATAGTCTCCTTCTTCAGAGAACAGAAGGCAAAGAGGAACAACCAGTGGGTGCCAACCCTGCCCAACAGCTCTCATCACCTGGATGCAGTGCCATGCTCAACGACAATTAACAGAAATCGCATGGGCAGGGATAAGAAGAGGACATTCCCTCTGTGGTAAGACAGCTTCCTGCTTCCAAAAAGTGGAAACCATTACTGTGACACAGTGCTAGGGTATTGATCTGTTGTTGTAATGTGACGCATCTCAAACTGATAAATCATAGAATCACCAGGTTGGAAGAGACCCACCGGATCATTCAGTCCAACCATTCCCACCAATCGCTAAACCATGCCCCTCAGTATCTCATCCACCTGCACCTTAAACACCTCCAGGGAAGGCGGAGGGGTAAGGTGGAAGAACCCACAGGTTCTTAATGTGTCTTGAAGCTCTTTGTTACAACAGCCCACCATGGCTTAGAGAGAACACTTTCCTTTTGTCAAGAAAATGGTTCATTCTTTTCCTCTTGAGTTTCTTGTACTTTCTGCTGATTTGCCGAAAGGTTGTCATTTGAGGAGCCTGCAAACCCTCTCTGAATGACAGGCTGCCTCTCAGTGACATATTTCAGTGACTTTGATCTAATATATTCAATGGAAAATGCTGCTGTAGTTCATTACTAACTTTTATTTTTCCATTATAAAAGCTGAGGAAACCAAGATAAAATGTGATCCTGGAAAGCTGCTTTTTCATTTGCAGGAATGTATTGTGACAGATGTAATAAAAGGTGGCATTGGTTGCCTTAGGCTTGTGAGTTTCCATTGAAGAGTCTGTATAAAAACCAGTGGGAGAGTTGGGAGTGTGGGGATTGCTTCCAACAGCCATTGCCTTCCCTCTGTAGATGCCAGATGTGTCGTGTGCTAGTTGTGTATCCTCTGTTGTTGCTCTTTGTATTAGCTTTGATGACCATGACCCAGCGGTGATCCATGAGAATGCGTCCCAGCCAGAGGTTCTGGTTCCAATCAGGCTTGATATGGAAATCGATGGGCAGAAACTCAGAGATGCGTTTACGTGGAACATGAATGGTATGTAGGAAGGAGAGTTGCCCAGTGGATATAGTTGTATCCATCACCAAATATGAAGAGAGAACAAGCATGAGTGTCCTTGCTGTGTATACACAAAACTTGAAAGCTCTCCCACTTTGGCTCCTTTATGTACATGGATTATTAGACCATAGCTACATTGTCTCTGCTGAGCAAGTAAAGAAGGCATCAGTGTACACATCCTTACGAACCTGATACAAAATACCCTTCTCAAAGCAAAAGGTGATGCATTTAGGATTCCCCTTCTTATGTTGTGGGATTGATTTTGTGTATTCTGTGACAGACATTCATTTCAAAGAAAGTTTACAGTGCCTCTTCATTCTTATTCTGTATCAGAAAAGTTAATGACCCCAGAAATGTTCTCTGAGATTCTCTGCGATGACTTGGATTTGAATCCTCTAACCTTTGTCCCGGCTATTGCCTCTGCGATCCGACAGCAGATCGAGTCGTACCCAACGGACAGTATCCTTGAAGATCAGTCAGACCAACGAGTTATTATTAAGGTAATATAGGAAGGCATAGAATGAGAGCTGAACCATTTGGGTTTCTCTGGTTATGTTATGGGGAGTAAGAGTATGAAGGCTTTCCTCAGGACAAAGGAGCTCTTAATTCCAGTCCTGTGTCCAGATTGCATTTTGTCCTTTGTATTGAGAACAGAAACAAGGTGGCAGATTACTAAATATTCATGTGCCTGCCCCTGACATGATGAAATAGTTCAGTATTTTCGAATCCTTTTGGAAGAACTGAACCTTGGTGAATTGTCTTCATGCTACTAGAATTGAGGAGCTCTGCAGCTGCAGTGAACTAGGAGTTAGCTCTCTGCTTCTCTTCTCCAGCCTCTGCCTCCTCAGTTAAATTACTTTTGACACACTGTTGTAAGAATGGAAACAAATAACCTGGTTTTTGCCTTGTCTCCAGCTAAACATCCATGTAGGGAACATCTCCCTTGTAGACCAGTTTGAATGGGACATGTCAGAGAAGGAGAATTCACCGGAGAAGTTTGCCTTGAAGCTGTGCTCAGAGCTTGGCCTGGGTGGGGAGTTTGTCACTACTATTGCCTACAGCATCCGGGGACAGCTGAGCTGGCATCAGAAGACATATGCGTTCAGGTACAGAACTGTCATATTTGTGATACGAGTGTGCACCTGTCTTTGTATTTCATGGGTGTTCCCATCAATGAATCTTAGAGCAGCTTACCCAATGCAGAAAAGTTGCCTTGAGATTGGTCCTTCTGTCCTCCTTAACACTGCTTGCGCTTGTATTCCAGTATTTTTTCCTTTTGGGTGTAATACATTTCAGCACCAAATATTGATGAAATGTCAACTTTTGCCACAGAACAAAACGCTGTTGTACCTAGCAGTGATTGAATTCCTTGTGTCTCCCTCCTGGGCTATACTGATGAATCCCGGATACATTTCTGTTCCGTTGGCGTTGCCTGATGTGGACCAGGCACCGTCTCAAGCTTTGGTGTTTTGAACTGCAGCACTCGGCCCTGGCTGACGTTAAAAGTTGGCTTGATCATAGCCCCTTCTCACAGCTGGAATGCAGCAGTGTCAGCTTTGATTAGTCAGCTCTGTGACTTGTCTCCTAATGATAATGGTTTCCAGTTGTGCTGTGCTGTGTTCTGTGGTGAGTTACTGTACCGGTGTTATCCCCAGCACGTTGCTGAGTCTGCAGACTCTCCATATCCTTCTGTGCACTGGGAGGATTTTTGACCTCAGGTCATGGCGACGGTCAAAAGTTTGAGAGTTCAGCACATGATGTATTTGCAGAGGTGAGGGAATGGTGTTGTTGACACTAGCGCTGTAGAGGTCACTCTGGGGACCAGGATGCCTGCCTGGGCAGCAAAGGGAAGCATGCCCAGCCCTCTCCTGCCTCAGGGAGAGGGCAATGAGTACTTGGTGCAGGCGTAAGCAAGGAGGAGCTGGAGACTGTGGGACAGCTACTGCTGCTGTGACCTCTGCTTCTTCCTCTACTCTCTGT
This sequence comes from Clamator glandarius, assembly GCA_033459285.1. Classification (NCBI taxonomy): domain Eukaryota; kingdom Metazoa; phylum Chordata; class Aves; order Cuculiformes; family Cuculidae; genus Clamator; species Clamator glandarius. The sequence continues at coordinate 2,904,685 of JAUNZM010001016.1, read as the reverse complement.
CCAAAGGTTTCCTGTCTGGTCAGCTCTCTATGAAAAATGGGCACTGATCTGCACTGGACCAGTTGTTTCTCCACCAGTCTTGCTTTGCTTCTTCTGGAGGTTACTTTTATCCTGAAAATCTTCCACAGCAGCTACTTGGTTCTAAAATGATCCCCAGAGTGGTTCACATTAGAAAATGTAAAGGAACTCTTTACCCCATGGGAATTGTGAACTATTCTACTGAAACTGTTAGATTGTGTGTCCATCCTGCTGATGTCCCTTCTCCTTACAGAGGTGGGGACTTGGCTTCTACCTTTCCGTATATGACAGCCAACTGATACTTGCAGATAGTGTGGAGCCACATAAACTGTTACAATGGAACAGTGGACGTGTATTCCTGAGCAACAATAGGAGCTTCGAGGATGGCGGATGGGAATGTGGTACCTGCAGTACTGTCTGTCTTTCCCTGCTGTAGGGTGCATTGTAACTGTGACAGAAGGCAGCTAGCACTGTCTGCATTGTAGCCTCTGGTAAGAGACTGAAAATGCCCTGCTGGCAGATGCAGTCCTTGGAGCCAATGTCAAGTAGTCTTTAGTCCGTAGTTTAAACTATGGCAGGGAGAGAGCTCATGTCTGGAAGGTTTAGTAGGACTCCTTGTTGCCTGAACATTCCCAGGAGTCTGAGATTTCTTCTTCATATCTTTCTTGAAGTAAGAGAGGTGGCCCAGCTCACACCATGCTGGCCAGGAAGTCCTCTTTTCTAATCACAATTTGTTTACCTTCCCAGTTATTAACTTCAACACCTTTTTGGCATACTGCCTCCTAACCTGCAGGGCATTTGTTCCCAGTTCTTGTCACTCAGTGTGAGTCAGAGCAGGCTTTGAATGTGGACACTAAATGTTCTACCTCTTGGCTATGCTTCTCCTTGTATTGCAGATAGTAGAGTTAAGAATTTAATCTGTGTACTTGTAAACTGTTGTGAGGGGTTGTTCATTCGTGCCTTTATTTTCAGTCTCTGTAACTCGCAGCAAGTAAGGTTTTGGTGCTGTCCAGGCTCTTAGATACATCAGATGAACACTACCTTCACACTGTTCTCTCTAAAAACAGCTCTGGCTATGGTTACTAAAGAGCGCTGCCTTTTAGGGGCAGCGCAGATTTCGAGCCTTCTTTAGGCTGTTGCAGTATTGCAAGGGAGAGAATGAAGAGCTAGGAGGGGAAACCCAACAGAACAAAGTATGCAGACGTTGGCTGTTTGGAAGGAATAAAACATCTAATTTAAACCTTGCTTTGTGTCATAGTACAGACATACCCTCCTCTTCCCTTTCTTCTTCCAGCAAAGGAGTGCTTTTGAAACCTTGTTGTGATTAATGATATTTGGGTTCTGTGGTTGGTTAGTTCCTGAATTCCCAAACCACAGGAATGGTGGTTCCTCCAAATTCATTCCACTGATGTAAGGAAAGGCTCTGCTTTAGAAGTATCAAAAGAACCTTAATATCTCAAGGGACAAGGGTTTGAGAAGTCATGTGCTGCTTAATCATCTGAGGGAGAGGTGAAACTGTTTGTAGTTGATGAAAGCCAGGGCAGCACTTTCAGCCTGTCTGCTCTGTGCAAAACAAGGAGCCTGAAAGTCCAGTGGAAGGGGCTGGACTGGAAGCAGACAGGTAACTGAAGGTTGTAGGATTTTCAGGAGGACGGTGTGCTGCGGTGTTTTGCTTCTCAGTACCAAATGCTTCTGGTGGCCACACACAGCACCTCATAGCCAGAGTTTGGCCTTCGTGAGCTGAATGATGGCCCAGGTTCTCTCATGCACCAGACCCACATGCTTGAAGAGTTATCCTTTCCAAAGAGGGTATGCCTGCAGCACTACTACCAGAGGCCCAGAGGGGAGGCAGTCCTGCAGGTGACAGTGCATTTCAGTCCTTCTGCCAGCAGCACTGTCCTCGCAATCAAAAACAACAGAGGAGCAGGACCCAGCTTACCTTTAAGGCTGGGAAATGAGGGAGGAATTTTTCAGTTTCCCTCTGATTCTGCACTGTACTGGCTTGTGATTAAGCTACGCATATGAAGCTGGCTTTCCAGCCCTCATTTAATTCTAGTGGGTGCTCAGTGTTAAGCACACTAAATGTGATAACAGAGCACGCTGTCAGGTTGAAAGAGCCTAGCAATCTTAGGGCGAAGATGAAATTCCTGAGTTTGAGTATTCCTTAGCAGATGTCAGCAACACTGGAAGTAGATTTGACTGGAGCCTCCTCCCAGGGTCAGCTATCAAAGGCCCGGGATTAATTTTTCACTGTAGTATTACTTTGAAGACTTGTTATTCTAGATTATTAGCTGTGATGCAGACATTGTCTGTTCCCATGGTGCTTGGTATTTGAGTTCTTTCCTGGGGGAATGAGAGGGCTGCCCCGAGCACTGTACACGGCACCGTGTCCCTGGGGAGGGGGCCAGATGCGTGCACACCTTCCGGAGGGCTCCTTGCGCACACACACACACACTTGGGGCAGATGAGGCTGAGCCGTGTTCTGGAATTCAAAGCAAACATTTACATTCTGAGGCTCCTCTGTATTTATGCTGGGCTTCCGCTACACTGTCAATATTTGGGAAGCTACTCCTGGTCAGTTCCTGTTGACTTTTACTGAAAAGGGGCTAGTGAAGCAGTAAATATTTTTGTGCATGTGATAATACAGCTGGTCAAGGCAGATCTCCGAGGAGCGGATCTTGTGATCTGGGACAGAGCCTGATCTTTAATCGCTTGTGCAGGGAGTAGCCACAGTCTCTGGTTGCAGCAGTAGGTCCTAGAAGTCTCCACTTCCCAAGGCAATTTGGAGAACAGTGCTTGTTCTGCTACCAGGCTCTCATCACACCAGGCTCCCAGGTGACCAGACTTTTGCCAGGGAAGAGCTCTGTGCACTAGGCAAACTACAGCTTGGAAGTCAGAGCTGTAGAACAGAAAGCTGGACAGTGAGTCCTCTTGGCGGCCTCTGCTTCCCTGGGGAGAAGTGCTCCCAGCACCAGTAAACTGGTATGAACTTTGCCCGCACTTACTGGGTTTGAATGCTGTCAGCCAGGTATGTAACGGCCTTTGAGGGAGAGAACTGCATCCGCCTCAATCATTTTGACAAACCCCTCTCTGGTGGTGAGAGGAGATGGTCATAGCTGGTCTCCCTGAATCTCCAGGCTCCAGTCATAACTGTCAGCCCTTGGAGTCCTGAAAATCAGACGGCACTAAGTGGGGTTAAGAATGAACGCTTTAGCCTGACACACTCTAGTCGACAATGCTCTGTTGTCCTTACATGCCCTGCACCTGGGCTGGTAGCCCAGAGAGGTGCTGTGGGACCATTGATGGATGTTGCTTTGTTCCTTCTGCCCTGCCATGCAGCGAGAACCCTTTGCCGACAGTAGAAATTGCGATTCGCAACACGGGGGATGCTGACCAGTGGTGCCCTCTTCTGGAAACCCTCACAGATGCTGAGATGGAGAAGAAGATCAGAGACCAGGACAGAAATACAAGGTGACGCCACACATTCAGACAGTTCTCCTTCTGGCCTCTCTCTAAGACAGGAGTTAAAAGCTTTGATGTCTGCATTTCTCTACTGAGAGCCAATTGGCAGGATTTCAAACTTGCACACCACAAAAGAAACTCATACCCATTAGCTTCAGGATATCAAACTGTTATCGCCTTGCTCCACAAACATTTAAATCTCTGCTTTAACAGTCTCCTGCTTGAAGCAAAGTTTCTGTTTTTATTATTATTATTTTCTTTCCACTGTATTCTCTGCTTGTGCAGGGGATTTGCTTGCCAGAGAGACCCACTGAGTCATGTTCCACAAGCAGTTGAGAGCACTTGCTCCTGCTTGGTGAAGGCTTCTGGTAGGCAGAAATGAACAGCCAGAATCTCTCCAAAAGATACATTGTAGGAACTGGGCTTAGCCCTTTCCCAGGATTTTTTTTTTACTGCTGATCAACAGTTTTATAACTATTCTGCTTCTCAGCTATAGTTGGCTGAATAGTTTTCAGCAGCAGTTCAATCCAAGTTAATGAGCAGAAGTGCACTGAAAGCTGTTATTGAGAAAAGTGTCTTTGCACCATCAGTGGGGCACTCTCAGGTGAACACAGAAGTCTGTCTAGGAAGGTGACCTCCATGGAGTTCACAAGAAGAGAGGGGTTTTTTTAGTGAGGCTTCCCATGACTGTAACACAGCACTTACTGTACCTCTTTCTCCCTGTTCTAGGCGCATGAGACGTTTGGCCAATACTGCTCCAGCCTGGTAGTCTTCCTGTGGTGACACTGGTGCTCTTCTATGGACTTTATCCCTACTCCTCTCCCCAAATGGATCTAGGATTGGCAGGGGTCTTTCCATCCCCAAAGGGGATGCACATTCCACTTGCCAAGCATTCCCAGTACTGCTGACTTCTCCCTCCTTCCCCCAACTGGGACGTAGCCAGAGTGCTGCGTTAGCACGTGATCTAGTTGAGACCCAGGGCAGCTGTTGGAATCCTTATATACCTGTGTGTGGACAGTGAAGATTCTTTTGTATAGGTGCAACATGCACTGTTAGGACAAGTTTTTAAATAAAAGGAATGCATACTGGTTAGGTTGAGTTCACTAAGTTTCAATGAGTAGTGATCTCGCCTTGTTTTGTGCTATTCAGGTAACTACACAGTCCCCAGGGCTTCATTATTAATGCTTTTGGGTGTAATGCTGAACTCTCAGATGCAGTCAGTTTTTCTGAAGTGGTGGAAACAGTGCTTTATCCCAGCAGATAACACAGACAGTAACTTTTTGCTGCAGACTGAGGCTCACAACTAGAAGTGGCAAATGACTGTCTAAAGGACTGGTCTGTTCCTACATGTGGTGCAGTCTAATGAGCTCTGAGGTGTTCAGCTGGCTGACGTGACAGGGGGAAGAGTTTAAATGAAGCCACAGACTTAAAGTTCATGTCTGTCAGATATCAGCTGGCTGTGTGCTGAACCCTTTTTTCTGTGAAGGCTGCAACTGGAAAACGAAGTCTCTGGACACTGATAGAAAAGTTGAAGCCTGCAGTCACCGAGACTGCAGCTTTTCTTCAGCCAGCAGCTTTGCTGTGGTCACAGTCAGCACACACAGCTGCCAGTTACAGTGCACAGAGCACCAAATCGAAGTGCATGGTCTTAAATACCCTTTATCACTGCACTATCAACAACCCTAGAAACAACCTGTCTTTCCCTGGGGAAGCTTAACGACACAACATTCATTGAAGTGAGACTTAAACAAAACAAAACAAAAACACGCTTGCTTAAAGAACTAATGAAAGTCTGCCCTGCTGTTGAAGCACACCAGCTCTTTGATAGAGTTCCTACCCTTCACTGCCAGAACTGACGAACATTGCAAGCAGGGCAGATTTTGCTGGCAGGCCGATAGTTATGTTCAGGCCTTTATGATAAAGCTAGTCGGCTTCGCAATCCTTGCTGATCCACCCATACTGCTAGCACAGTCAAAAAACACTTTCTGGCCTTATGGACTTGAGTAATAGCAGAGCCAGTTTTGATTCCTGGTTGGGAGGGAACTTTTTCCAGATGTTAGTCTGCAGGCACCACAAACTTGCAATTTAGCAGTAATACTACAGTCTTCTGTGCCAGAGTGATTCTCTGTCCATTAGTTCTTATTAGAGAGGTTGAAAGGTTGTTTCAGCACGGAAGAAAAAACTTAGGACTCCTGCTGCATCTCGGCCTCCCACATAGAACACATTTTGCCTCACGGACATAAAAAACTCCAGCTCTTCTGAGGACACTTTAGCCTCTTTATTAGGATCAGGTACTTCCCAAGCAGCCTCTTCAGGGAATTTGACCAAAACAAGCATGAAACCACTGTACCCTTAAACTAGTACATGGTGCAGTTTCTGAATTGCTGTGAAGCTTGTGGTCACCTTATCCTACAGCTCACAACAAGGTATGGACACATAAGGACTGTTGTTTCTCTAGGGTGCTTTCAAGTACCTTCCTTTGCTTCTCAAGCCCCAAAAAGGCCATAGGAATTGTCCCTCCATGCAGTCAGGGACAAGGCAGGACAGTCCATGGGGCTAAATCCCAGAAAGCTAAGAACTCCATGGATTAGGATTACAAGGGAACAACTGGAAGCAGCCTTCTTGCTCTATCAGTACAATTCCTTAGGTTAATCTAGCACGCAAACTAAAAGTGTGGCCCAACTTTTGCATTTCAAAGTCCCATCTCAGAAACAATTTAAAACAGAATGTCTGCAGACTAAGGACAAACTCCTTCCAGAGCCTCGAACGCCAGCTCTGTGTTATTAGGCTGTGAGCAAAGCACACGGCAAGTACCTGTTAAGTCCGAGGCTGCATAGCTCTTGGTACCACTGCATCCCCTAGAACAGCATTACCATCTGCACCATTCGGTCATGCTCTTTCTAGAGGGAAATACGAGTGCAGCAAAATACCTTGTTCAACTGAAGCCCGATTTTTCATAAAAAAGGTGTTTTCATGAGAAGCCCATGGAGGCAGGGTGGGGAGCTGTGGTTCAATCTTCCTTTCCCACAAGGCTTCTCTACCAATTGTCTTATTGGGATGCCTTAATTTCCTGGTTTCAGTGGTGGTTTGCAAGCTTGTCTGGCTGAGCTGACAGCAGCTTTACCAAGTGAGCTATCCTAAGACACAGTGTTTACAGATTTACTCCAAAGGCGTTGAGGTCTGGTATTGGCACACGTGTACTGCATTAGCAAGAGTGATGAAATCAGTTTAGTACAGCTGTTAAGATGTTTAAGTTTCAGAACTAAAAAAATCCAACATGAGAAGAATTGCACTGCATCTGCAGACAGTCTTTATTACTAGTGTCAAATGCTACTTCCAATTACTGCCTGGATTGAGTGTCCAGCTCTCTGTCCCATGTGTTTTCCCAAACATCCCTTTCTCCAACTAGATCCCACACACCACCCCTTCTCATGCTCTGCAGTCCTGCTGACAGAAGAGGGGAAGGACATCCTCCAGTTAGCCTGAGCTGTGCTTTGCCCACCAAAACAGAGAAGCCCAAGCAAGCAGCCTGGCAGTTTTGAGCAAAGTCCTGATGAGACTGGTGAAATGTTGCCTCTCCCCCCAGCAGAAATGGACACACAACTGAAAAATAAAGACTTTAATGTAAAGACTCTTTGGAAACACCCACCAAAAAAGAAGCAGAGGCTTTAGAGGAAAAGAAAAGGCTGAGCTGCATTCTACCAAGGTAGAGTAGGAAAAAATCACTTAATTCAACGCTCACAAAGAGGCCTCACAACAGTGAGAGCCAGGAGCACTGGTCTGTGTAGCAAGGGCAAGAGCAACCTGGCACACAGCAAGTCATTAACAGCAAGAGGAAGAGTAACTGGTTTAACACCCCATTTGGTATTTACTCCCCAGTGAGTAACTGGGGAGCCATTACCACTTCCAGCCCCTGTCCCTCCATAAGCACTCGGCACTTCTTATGTGCAAAGCTCTCTGAAACCACTCAGTACAAGGGGAAGATGGGTTACCCATACGAACAGTGAAACATTACACATCAGAATGGCAACTGGTGTTATTCCAGTAGGATCTCAGCCACAACGTAAGTCCAGATGGAAAAGAAGAATCTGGCCACGTGGAGAAGTTACTGTGGATGCTGCTGCTGGTTCTGGTCTTGGTCTCTAGGTTGGTTTTCTGGATGATCCTCAGGGAGAGGGTTATAGTTGGGATCTTCTTCAGGTGTGTCAAATACCATCTTCCTAAGAAGGGACATGCCCATTGCACCAAGCAGGCAGGTTAGGAAAGTGAGCTGAGCACAGTAAAACCCCCAGCCCTCCTAGGAACATCTGTAGGCCACAGCCATCCACCTATCACACCAGCACCCTGTTCTTTTACTCAACTCAGTATGTAACAAAGACAGGACCTGCTTCCTTGATCAGCTTTGATTCTCAACATGAAGCAGCACATGTTCCACTGTCTTACAGAAGTATATCAGAAAAAAGTCCTACCTGCATCTAGCATTTCCACAAGCAGTAAAAACACTCAGGTCAGCTAGCAAAGCTTAAGGTATCAGCAGTTGCTTTACAGTCTCTGTGTATATATACATATAAAGTGCCTATTGCTGGTGCTTTCCACAGCAGAGGCATAAACTCTCAAGCTGAGGTGCTCTTCCGCATGCAGCTGCATCCTATGGTCACCCCACATCGTCACAGGCCACAGCTCACTATGAAAGAGACCCAGGCTGGGAAGCAAAGACCCAAATCAGATTTACTTACAGGAAACCAGGGGTTAACAGCAGCTTCTTTCCTCCAGGCTGGTTGGGAAAAACATCTTCCAAGAAATAATAGATGTGACCCACTGCGATCCCTGGGGAGAGATGTCACCATGGTCAGGCCCAGCTGCGACTCCTTTGCTAGCTGAACCAGAGCTGCTGGGATCTTAAGCAGGATGAAGCTCCAAGAATCCCTCAGTTGTGTGACCATGCCCCAGCTCCCACCAGAGATGATGGCCAGGCAGTTTGCTGTGACTGGCACAGAAACACGCAGGGAGCCTGTCAGCCCAAAGGCAGCACAAGGCACCCAGGAGACCAGGCAGAGCTCACTGTACCCAGCTTCTGCCCCTGGGGAAGACACAGCAAAACGCAGGTTACAAGCAAGAGCTCAGATACGAGGCTGGCCACCCAGCTCACTTTAGGAAACTGACCTTCTTAAGCTGAAACCAAAAGATGCCAGTCTCCCAGGAGCATCTATGACATTAAAGACCATGGTGGCTGCAGTGCCCTAGCTCCCAGCACCCACCAGCTTTGACTTACCCAGTAAGTCAATGATAATGGAGTTGCCCAGGAGCAATGAGAATCCCATCAGGACCCAGGGCAAGAAGGGAGCCTGGAAGTTAAGAAGCCCAAAGAAGTTCATACGGATGTAGGGGTTCCTGCGACTCCACACGTACACCAGCATGATAGTGAAAGCCTGGCCCAGGAAAAACAAGCTGGCAAAGAGTCCAAAGAGCTAGGAACTACTGAGTCAAGGAAAAAACTCTCCACTCTGTGCACCACAGGGTGCCTTGTGACAACAAAACCCAGAACTACAGGCAGCTGATCATAGCATGCAAGATATTGCCTGTGCCACCAAACCTTTCACGGGCTGGCTGAGATGTACCGATACCCAAACACACCATATTTCCCTCCCTGCCACCACAGCATGAGACACTCTGGAGTGGCACCTACAGATTACTCGCTCCTTAAGCCACCTTCTACAGCCAAAGACCATGGAGCTCGGAGTCACCTCTACAGAAACCATCAAAAGTGACCTTCAGAAAAGGGCTTTCACATCATTACAGCACTTGTGAGCAAGGTTTCAATGTCTGCCACATGGACCATGCAGTATTTGCCTTCTGCAGAAGAATTTCAGCAGCAAGATGGCTCTTGCCATTCACAGCCCTCTTTCTCCAGGACACAAGGAGGCAGCTGGAGGCAAGAAAGTCCTCCACATGTGCTGCAGTTGAACTCCAAATCTACCTACTGCCAAGCACACAGCTGCTGCAGGCACCTGGACACTGACTGGCTAAACACCTGAGGATGGCCAACAGCCACAAGAGTTCACACAGCTTTGTGCAGCCTGCCATCGGAAGAGCAGTGTTCAGAGCCATCTGCACAAGACAACAGCAAGGCATTCAGAGAAGGTTTTATGCTTGAGAAATATTTCTCCCCATCCAGACTACAATAAGAGAACTTCTTAAGATGTGTGGCAGTATCTCCAGCCACTGACAGACTGCACAGACAAAGTGCTGGGCTCACGCTGCCCGGCATGCTGACAGCATGGACACTCCTCTCCTTGTGCTTATGCCTCTGTGCTCTGCCCTTATGCTAGGAGACCTGCTTTTGTGAGCCAGCCTCGCGCCTGCCGATGGTAGCAGCACTCCAGTGGCTCCACCCAGTAGTGCTCAGGCACCACTACCCTGCTGCAGCTGGACAGTTTCTCACTGAGCATAACAAGGGGCTTCCTTTCAGGCCAAGTTTCCCCCGAGTACACTGCCACGCCTCCACTTCTAGCATCACTCAGCACAACTCCCTAACAGCCACGTCAGTACTTCTGCAGACACTAACACAAGGACAGGCACTTTTTGACAGTATTTTCCTTCTGCCTGAAACATCCTGGGTAAGACACAGGCCAAGGGGCAGAGGTGGGAAAGATAAGGAGCATAAACTGTGCCATACAGCCAGAAGCTGCCCCTCCATCACTCAAGAGCACTGAATGTTGAGCAGAGCCCTCCTAGGCCTCAAGGCATGGACTCTCTGCCTCATAGAGCCAAGAAAGTTCACAATTCAGCCATGCTCCGGAGGCAGGAACCTGCTACAGACCACAACACACAGCCAGGACACAAAGAGAAGACCCACACTATCAACAGCATCTCAGAAGACACCAAACAGTCTCAACCGACTCAAAAGGATATTGTCATGAGGAAGCCTCCAAAGAGGAACATAAAGACAAAGTCAGCCGTCCTCCCCCGAAAGGAGCCTTCTTCCAGCATGCGGCAGTACCTGTACCTGAGAGCAGGAAAGAAAGGAGGGGTTGCAGTATAGGAAACTAACAGCTGTCCACCCAGTGTCCCCGTAGCAGTTTCACAAGAGATAAATCAGCTGCAAGCTCTTTCACCACAGGAAGCAGCCAGCCAGGTGTCCAAGCCCCAGAGCAGTACAGCCTTCACTTCATACCACTGACACCAGCGAAAGAGAGAGGCCATCTGCTCTGCTCCAACCAGAGCTCCCCCAGGACCGGGCGCTGCTCTCTGGTGTGAGCCACAGCAGCACTGCCAGCTGCCTCAGCCTTTTGGCAGGGGCTGCCCTGCAGCAAGCAGAGATGGAGGCGCAGGAGGTGGCACAGCACTATGGGGAATGGCCTCGGTTCAGACCAAAAAAGCCACGGGGAGAATCCACAGGCCTAGGTTGCTGCCAAGCCAAGTCAGCCTGGGGAGCAAGAGAGGGAGACACATCTAAGCCAAAAAGGGAGCAGAGCACTTTACTGATACCAAAGGATACAGAAATATCATGTTGAAAAAGAAACTGAATCCCAGGGGCCCAAAAAACAGGAAGTTGGTGATCAGCCTCCATATCTGAAAGAGAAGAGAGAGAAAAGGAGGCACACAGACATACCCCCCCAGCACCCTGCCCACCACAGACATCCAGTCGAGCACCCACCTACTCAGAACCTCCACAGGACACCAGACAGCCGCACCACCTTTACATGAGACCTCCCTCCATTCCCCACACCTCGGTGTGTTGCCCTTCCAGGTGTGGTGGAGATTTCCCTACTTCTCGGGAAGGAGCAAACAGCCACTCGGAAGCAGAGTAAATCACCATTCCACCTCCCGACCCCTCTACTACAGGCCTTCCCCACCTAGCCTGGCACCAACTGGCCAAACTACCTAAAAGGAGGTTGTGGAGAGGAGGGTGCTGGGCTCTTCTCCCAAGTGACAGGGGACAGGACAAGAGGCAATGGCCTCAAGCTCTGCCAGGGGAGGTTTAGACTGAACATTAGGAAAAAAATTTTCACAGAAAGGGTCATTGGGCACTGGCAGAGGCTGCAGGGAGGTGGTCACCTTCCCTGGAGGTGTTTAAGGGATGGGTGGATGAGGTGCTGAGGGACATGGTTTGGTGATTGATAGGAATGGTTGGACTCGATGATCCAGTGGGTCTTTTCCAACCTATGATTCTATAAAACCCCTCTCTGCCACAGAAAGGGGAAACGCAGGTTTTGAGCAAAGAGGAAAGAGAAACACGGTGGGGAAAACCCGGGGGAGGTTGTCTCAAGGAGGCACCAGTACCGCGGGCCGGAACGGGGAGACGGCAGAGCACCCCGACCTCGAGGCCTCACCTGGAACTTCCTGAAGATGAGGCCGGGGTTGAAGTACAGCTGGAAGGGGGTGATGAGCTCCAGCTGCTGCGAGAGACAGGCAGGGCAGCTGCACCCGCGGCCTCCAGCCCGCCCTCCCCCGCGCCCTCCCCGGCCCCCCGCTCACCACGGCGGCGGTGGTGAGGACGCAGGCGGTGGTGTAGGCGCGGGTGACGGCCGGCATGCCCAGGTACTCCTGCGCCAGGCCCTGGTAGGCCATGGCGCCGCCGACAGCGCCCGCCGCCCGCGCCCAATGGCAGCGCGGCCCGCGCGCCCCGCCCCGCCCAGGCGGCGCCTCAGCCAATGGCCGCGGGGACTCCGGGCACGGCCCCGGCGGCGGCCAATCGGAGGGCACCGGGGGGAAAAGACCTGCGGGATCGACGGGTCCAACCCTCCCTGCCCGCCGCTAAATCGCCGCCCTCAGCGCCTCGCCTGCCCGCCTTTTAAACACCTGCCGGGGAGAGGACTCCACCAGCAGCCTCTGCCCCTGCCTGATGGACATCAGGAAAAAATATTTAATGGAAAGGGTCACTGGGCACTGGCAGAGGCTGCCCGGGGAGGTGGTTGGGTCACCTTCCCTGGGGGTGTTTAAAGGACGGGTAGATGAGGTGCTGAGGGACATGGTTTAGTGATTGATGGGAATGGTTGGACTCGATGATCCAGTGGGTCCTTTCCAACCTAGTGATTCTATGATGTCAAGCCTGAACCAACCCTGGCAGAGCTTGAGGCCATTCCCTCTCATCGTGTCCCACTTGGGAGAAGAGCCCAGCTCCCTCCTCTCCACAACCTCCTTTCAGATATATAGAGAGCAATGAGGTCTCCTCTCAGCCTCCCCTTCTCCAGGCTAAACACCCCCAGCTCTCTCAGCCATTCCTCTTAAGGTCTGTTCTCCAGCCCCCTCACCAGCTTCATCACTCTTCTCCGGACTAGCTCCAGAGCCTCAGCACCCCGGCCCTGTGTCCCACGTCTGTCCCTGCTGCTCAGCAACTGGAGCCCCTCAGCCTGGGGGCCAGGTGCCCATCCGGCGAAAAGGCTCTTGCCGTCGCTCCCACACAAAGGGCTTTGGAGGGTTGGTAATTCATACTAAAATCTCTCCTCCCTCACGGCTGGAGTGGTGAGGCGCTTGCCAAGCCATGGGAGGTGGCACCAGGCAGCGCGAGGGCACTGGAAAAAGCCAAGAGACAGCCCTATTCCACAAGGTGCTGTGGGTCAGGGGCCAGCTCTGGGTGCCCTGGGCGCTGGGGACAGCATTTGTGTTTGGCTCTGAAGGAGAGATCGCAGCCTTTGCTCCCCACATGACTGTGTCATGTGTATCACAAAGCACTCTGAAAATGTGATGATAAAGGTCTGCATAAACGTGCCATCCCCTGCTCTCGTGCTGGTTATTCTTTCCAGAGCTGTCTGTCAGGCTCAGGAGTCAGGCCTAAGGCTACAGCCACCCTAGTATCAGATGGAGGGAGTGGCCTGGTGTTTGGTTTCCTCGAGAGAAGGTTAATCTGTCATCAGAGCCTTAATGAACCCTGAGATTTCTCTTTAAGCCCTCAGTTAATGGGAAATGAAATCACTGAGGTGGGGGAGCGCTTTGTGTTTTCTACCAACTCTACCCTGGGTTTGATGAAGGACAAAACCTAGTTGGAAGATGAAGGCCCAGGAGGTTAAAGCAATCTCAGAGGAGAGGAAGGGAAGGAAAAGAAAAGAAGCACATGGACACCTGGGACAGAAGGGGACAGGATGAATAATGAATGAAATAAACAGATAAATATCCCGCTCCTTTGGGTGGGGGTTAGAGGTTTTCTGCCTGCTCTCCCTGCCTGTGGGCAACACCAGCCAGAAGCTGAATTCAAGCTCTGTGATTCCACCCCTTTCTTTGTTTGAACCCAGGCTGGAGACGAACACTGAGAGACTCTCTGCTGGAAGGAGGTTATCATCCTGGAGCTTAGTCTCACTAGCCCCATAGAGACATGAATCCAAATGACAGACTCCATTTAGTCCCTGTGGAGGACTGTGTGCAAATCAGTTAATGAAATCTAGGAAAGTGTCATCAGTTTCTCATTTTTCTTCTTTTCTTTTATTTGCCAGCCAAACCTGGAGAATTCTACTTGTCTAGGCTTCTACTTAAGGCCTTCTTTTCTAAGATTTGCAGGGGAGAAGCAATAAAACACATGAGGAATCTCACCATCTCGCACTGGAATAGACTGAACAAACCTCAGTGACGGCCCCAGTTCCCAGGTTGCTTCCTGCCCATGATCTTGGTCCATCCAGAGCCCAGCCAGGCTGACTTAATGCTTCACAGTATGCCCAGGGGCAGGTTTAGTCTTTATTAGACTCCTTGTCACATTTTATGAGTCTTGGGAGGAACGTCATTCCACAACTTCACATCAGCCTAGCTGCATAGCTGACTTTGCATTATACACCTTTGTAGTGATGCCAACATGCCCTTTTTAATGAAATCATGGGATCCAACTGAAAGCCCAAAAAAAGCAAATGCAAACTCTTTGTTTCAGCCACAAGAAGGTATGAGGGACTACCAAACAGAAACACTGCTCAGGAGTTTCTTTGCTGATCTCCTGTCTTGTCTTATTGTCCTCCCCCTGTCCCAGGGCCCAAAGAAGAGCTAAGCATAGGTCTGAGCAGCAGTGATGGACCATGGCTGCCTGCCATATGCTGGGTTCCCTTTCCTTTTGGAAGCTCTTGAATTCATAATGATGTGCAGCATCTGTTCCAAACCTCAAGACATCAGAAACTCAGAATTTCAATAAAAATATGCCTGACTTCAGTGCATTTTGGACAGGCTTTGAAAAAGGTCTCTAGGGGCTCTTGAAGCTGTCTGTGGAACTAATTGGAAGAACTGCCATCTGTTACCTGTGTTCAAGTCACTCACAGGAAGACCTGAAACACGATGGCAGTTCTCTTTTCCAGACAGTGTTTATCCATTCTGCATCACAGGCTTGGTGACAGTAACCTGTTGTACTGTAAACATTTACAATCCACAAACTGACAGGAAGTTTTCCTAGAAAAGAAAAACTAGTGTGTGTTGCACACTCGCCACTGTGGATCCATTTGTCCTTTGATTTAAAAATATTTTTTCATGAAAGGGAACAGTTTTGCCCATACACAGTGGCAGACCATTAATGGACCCTCCTGTTACCTCTGGGTTTGTTTTTTGTATTTCTGGGATGATTTTAAGGACCATGCAAGCATTTGTCCGAGGCTGCAGGTAAGCTTAACCCTGCAACAGAAACTCAACAGCTTCCTGTCCTAGATTTTGCAGACCAAAATAGCAAACAGTTAGAAAACAAAGATAAAAGCTATTAACTCTCCCCATGAGTTAAACAGCACATAAACCTCAAGAAGCCACATGAGCAAAGATAAATGGGCTGTTGCAGCATTCATCTCTTTTGTTTGTAGTAAATTATTGTGTGTAATTCATGTTTCCTGTCCATAAATGCCACAGGAACTTGAAGACATGGAATCCATTCCAAGGTAGTAAAGACAAAAACAACTCCTTTTGAGCCCATCTGGAACTTGTTTTTATCGTAAATGTTTTGGGCTCAGTAACAAGTTCAAGATCTAACTGCCCTCACTAATTGTTTCAAGAATAAACAGATGCTTTGTTTAAAGGCATCAGTTCCCATTTTGCCCAGGACAGCACTCTCTGGGGTCACAGGATAAAAGGAGTGTGTCAGCACAGACCTTAACAAGCATTGGCGCCCTTGCCAGGAGTGCTCATCTCCATCAGCAGCTGATGGGACTGCAAACCAGCCCACAGCCAGCCTCTAGACAAGTGTCCAGCTAATGACATGTACCCTCTGCTCTTTAACACCATTGCCATTTTGTTTGTAAATCCATCTGATGGGCTTTTTTTCCTGCTGTGACAAGTCCTACCTGGCCTGATGATGCTTAGGCACCTCCTCCAGCTGGGCTATAGGGCACACAACAGAGAAGGTTCATTCCCTGGCCACATAGCCCCAAGCCCTTTGGCTGGAGTAATGGATTGTGTCCCCTGCAGTAAAGCCCCAATTCTTTTCTTGATTTGAAAACAAAGATATGCCCCCACTGCCCACTCTGAGAGACTCCCTCCACCAGGATGTGAGGCTGTGCGAGGTCTCTACAAGATCTCACCCACGCTAGTGCTCCCCAGGACATGCCATACCCGAGATCCCTGCTAGCCCTGGTGTATGAGAGGTCACTGCAAGATTGATGCTCTGGTAGTAGGAACACACTCATGAAGAGCAGCACTGAGCTCCTCTACAGGTGAGCCACAACAGCCTGAGGGACCTTACTGGAAAGCTATTTCAGCTCTCAGATTCAGTCCTCAGTGGCAAGGGCAACAGGCGTCAAGTGCTCCAGATCCACCACAGAGCAGTCACTAAGAGTCTCTGCTTCAGCCTTGGAAACAAGGCTCCGTGAACACCCTGTACATAGATAAGCTGTGTAACCATATCTGCCTGAGGCACTTGAAATGTTTACTTTTCTGTGTTTAATGGCCATAAATAAATTCTTTTTCCTTCATTGAAGGATTTCCTGTCCCAATCAGCAAACTCTAGAGTGTGATGGCTGAAGTCAGGAGAAAGTGCATAATACAGAATTGGATGGGGTTTTTTTATCTGTTTGTTTGTTAGGAAGAGATTAAAGATAGCATTTGGAGATCAGCCCTCCAAGGACATGTGGTTTGCACAGGGTTTGCTGTAAATCAAAGTTTATGTTATTTTTATTTCCTATGTTTTTTCATTCAAAAATATAGCTTGGCATCTGGCATATCACGAGAAAGAAGATCTCACATAAATCTCCCTGAGCAGAGCCTGATCACATATCCAAATAAAGCACATCTTCCAAAACAGCGTCTGATCATGAGTTGAAGACATCAAGCAAGAAAAAATCTGTCTCTTTGCACTGTTATTTTTTCCCAGTGCTAATTATTTTAGTTAAATTCTTCTGCCTTGTGATCTGTCCTCTACATCATCAGACGCCTCCCACAGCTGTCAGCAGGGAATATCTTTCAAGGGCCTTTATTTTGTAACATCTGTTTCATAAGCAATGTGGCTTATGAACTGAAAAAAACAATGCTTGTGTCTTACCATGAAGGTCTACTGCACAAAAGCTGCACAAAAGCAGTACATACAACTGAGCATGCTGTCAGCTGCTGAAAACCTCTGCACAGATTCAGAAAACAGATTGGTTCTTTGGTTTCCACCAGAGGCTGAACCACATGTCCTTGTTCAGGTGACTCTCAATAAGCCACAGGACAGCTCTAATAAAAAACTGTATCTGAAGTGAGTGTTAAATAGGAAATCAGGATGAGTCTGAAACTCAGTCAACACTGTTGAGTATATCTTCTGCTCTGATGGGAACATTCAGCAACATTTATTGCCATTTGGCAGTTTAAATGGTCTTTTCTTGCACATAGGAACAGAGATTTTGTTCTGCCAAACAGTTTGTTCTCTCTAGCCTTCAGGTCACCCAGTGTCAACTAACTGCCTGCATCAGTGTCTGACACAAAGAAGGAAGAAAAGGGAAAATAGTTCTGCCACAGCTCAACCTACAGCTCATAATGGACTGAGAAAAAGGGTTTTCGATTATTTTTAGTGTGTTGAGATTTCTCAGTGTTCCCAGAGAAGCTGTATTGCTTATCAGGAGGATGAAAAGGCAGACTGCTGATCCAGCGCACAGAACATAGAGCCATCCTTCTGATATCCAAAAATCCTCGCTGGCAAGGAGAAGCAGCTAGATCAGCCCTTGTGTCCTGAGAGGACTCAGCTCCCAAGTGTCCTGAGAAGACTCAGCTCCCAAGTGCCTCTGCTGGTCTGGAAAACATCCAAATGACTCTGTGTGGCAGCAGAAAATCTGTCATCATTGGGTCCCTGCCCTGAGAAATCTCTGCAATGAAGCCCATTTCCTGAAGATTTTATACTGTGTCTTAAACTTAGATAAACTGCGGTTTTTCCAAAGGAACATCAGTGAACAGAATAATGATGTCACAGCACAGCACTCATTTCCTACAAAGAAAATCCGTTTTAACAGCTAAGTAATTTCCATAAACAATGCTTTCACCATAAAAACAGCAGACTTGTTGGCTGTTTCTTGAGAAAGCTGCTTGTTTGTAGATAGTGTTATTTGTTTTCTGTATTCTGAGAAAGTCCTGCAAGTGTCAGGACAAGCGGACAGAGGTATTTTGTATTTCACTCTGATGGGAAAAGGCTTTATAGCAACAGCCAGGCTAGAACTTGGGAGATAGCCAACAACCAGCCAGCTAACAGCTCCAGATCTCTCCTGTGATTTACAGTGTAGTGCTTGTTGGCAGAATTCATCCTCTAGATCCAATCTTCATGGATAGAAATGGGGCTCCTTTTTTCCTCTTGCAGTGTAATGGCAGTTCATACAGGGGATCCTGGGCTGAAAACACTCTAAAACATAGGAACCTCTCAGTGCATGGCAGATCAAAGAGCATGTGTTGATGGTGTTTCTAGTGGTAGGATTACCTGCAGTCAGTTAATTACAGGCAGATACTGCCCTCACATTCTCCAAATAACTACTCTCCCATGCTCATGGCATCATATTTCACCTTGGCTATAACAGGTTTGAGTTCAGTGAAAAAGTTTTTGAGGGAAGAGAGTGGTAGGTCCCTGCGGTGGTGCTGGAAACCTGCCAGGTTTATGTGAAGGCTCCCAAAGCCAGGAGTCTGCAGTAAGCCAAAGCCAAAGTAACTGCAGTGCAGTGGTTATACCCTGGTGACAGACTCTGAGACTGGGGATTTCTCATCTACAACAACTGCGACTCTGAAATTGTGAGATCTTATCCTAAGGACTGAACATTGGGAATGCTTTTTATTTTAAAGATTCAGCAGGAAAGCAGTTAGAAAAAGGCCATGTGAACACCTGTCAGCACCACAGCACAAGGCATAGAGGTGCTATGTAGGAGAAAAAAAATCAATCCACCTGCTCCTCAACAAGGTGGCTGTTATTAGAAAAGACAAGGGACAACCTCCAGGAGCTCCCACTTCCAGCCAGCCAACTGCACAGACAGATCTAACCATTGCAACAATCAATTTATCCCCCTTCTGGAACAGGGAGGGCGGTGAACAGCCTGTGCCACAGTCCAAGGCATCCCATGCCTGTCCTCAGGACTTCGTCCATCTCTTGGAGCTGCCATGTGCTCACTTGTTATTTCCCTTCTCTGACCAGAGCTGCCCACAGGCAGTTGCTTCATGTCATTACACAGCTTGCAAGCTCTCTGGTTTAACCACTGCATAAAAGCATCAGGACTGAGTTTTCTCTCATCCTGCCCACATGCATTGATGTCAAGTGCCTCTAGGATTTCCTTTGGACTGTGCTAAATACTGACTTCATCTTCTGCAATATAGAAGAATGTGCAATACTTCCCTTGGAAAAATAAAACCGTTCAATGGTCTAAACAGGCAGTCCTTGACCAAGCCATTGCAGAAAGATATATTTTCTATGTTTAACTGAAGAAACAGCAACAGAAATGAGACAGATCAGATTCATGGTACACCAGCCCAGGGAACAGATGGAGAACGCACTGCCTGGGTGAGCTGCATTCCTTTGGCTCTTATTCAGCTAGAGGCATGCTTTGACATGATCACCTCTATATAGAGAGCTAGAAATGGAACGTTCACCCTGTACCTCACAGACTCCCATAACACATCTCAGTGACTAAACCAACCAAGGACATCTCACCTTGTAGCCACAGGCTGAAATTCCTGTATGCACTACCTGAGGGTGCAAAGACCTGCACTAGGTGATCCCTGCTTGTAAGATGCTAGGAGAAAGGAGAAAGTTCTTGCCTAATATTGAATCTGTGTTTTTCTTCCTGGAAGAGATCTAACCAAACCCTTTCTCAATAGAAAAGACAGCAGGAAGAAACTAGAGCCTTTCTTTTTTAATGAATTGCTGGTCTTGATAGATGCAACTGAAACTATACATCAGTGGTTGTTAACAATTATGTACAGTTACATCTATTTCTGTAGCTAACAAGTTACCGTTTTTGAAGCTGTTTGGAGTAGTCCTCTTACCCACGCCACAGGCAGCAACTGCTGGCATGTTGGAAATTTTGTACTTCTCCTGCCACTTAGTGGCTACAGCTGATGCAGCACCACATCCCTACTTAAACTTTAATAAGAGAGCTCTTCTGCACTGTGGAACAGATTTATATTTCCATTCAGGTGTCCCTGAGCCAGGACAAAGAGGCATTTAAAAAATGGTATCTTGAATACTTCGAAATCTGTCAGACTCCTCACAAATCACACTCCTCAGGATGAAAGGCTGTTAAAATACCATCATTACTGTTAAAGACCTGATATCTTGTGAAACAGCAGCTTTTCTGTTATTGCTGGCAATGCAATATACCTCCATCTCCAATAGACACCATCCCTACGATTCATGAGGATGCAGCATCTCTCTCTGCCAGGGAATGACTTACTTTTTTACAGAGAGAAACAAGCCTGTCATTGCCATTACTGCTGCCATACTGTCTCCTTTAGCTTATTTGGAACAGAGAACTATTCCTGGAACAACAGGCAACAGCTACATGAGCTAAACCCATAACACAAGGCCTCTCAGCTACTCTGTTCTAATTAAATGATGGGTAATTAACAAAGTAAGAGTATAAAACTCACACACTACTGAAAGATAAGCCAAAAGACAAAGATGAAAGATCACTGTAGAAGACACTTCTATAGGGGTGTGAAACACTTTTGACTCATTAGAATTTAACTTGAGCATCTTGGGGCTAAAAGAGGGGCTTCTGCTACATGGAGTTATTTAATTTTTAACCCAGATATTAAAAAAAGAACTAAGTTTCAATTTTTTACTCCTGAGGTGTGACATAAATGTACGTAAATGTACAAAGGCTTCTCCACCACATCTTGGTGAATATCTATGGTGAAACTCAGTTGATCCATTGTTCAGTGTCTCCCAAGCACAAAAGCAGTTACAATCCTGGTATAATCAACCCCTGTTGCCCTCAGAAGGGCTCTTCTCCCCACCCTCTGAGGCTGTAGGGAGAGCAAGGCTTAAAGAACTGCAGGATAATGCTAGGCGAGAGGATGTGACAACTCAAAACAAGCTGAGAATATTTTGACCAGATACTCATTCTTCCCTTGGCAGCTTGCTCTCCCGTGCCCACCTCAGCACTAGGTTTACAGTAATGCTGCATTCTATGTAGATATACTACACATTATGTAATTTACACTTTAATATAGTAATAAATCATGTGATGCATGTTGTGCATTATGCACTTCAGAAGCAAAAAAAGAAGTCACACAGCATCTGTAAAAGCAAAGCCCTCTGCCTCCTGTGAAATGAAAGCCAGAGATGACTGGTGACAAAATCGAGTGCTGTAAGAGTTGCTGTTTGCCCTGTGCCAGGAACAGGACAGCATCGTTCTGTGTCACCAGGACATGGGCAGGAGCACAGTAAAAGGGCTTGGTATAGTGAGGAATTTGAAAGGTTTGGGGTTTGTTCATTCCTGTCACTGACAGGACCAAGGGAAATAGTCTGGGCTGTCTTTCTGATACTAAATTGGGTTCCAGGACAAATGCAGCCAGAATAAAAGCTGTAGTTTACTTCTTTGCCAATTAATCAGACAAGTGCTATTGGGCAACTGTGCCAAATATTTTGAGAGGGAATTTATGCCATAAGCCATACTGGCCTTGAAGGCGATTAGACAGCTGCTGCAGAATCATTTCCCTGAATTGTCACGTGTTTTCAACAAAATTAATTGAACTGTCTTGCTAATGAATATGCAGCCACATTTTGTGAATGTAAATCAGCTGGCAAAGCACCTGCCAAGTCAAGTGTCTTACCCTAATGTAATGGGTGACTAAATACACATTCCTATGCTGGAGATTTAAATAATCCTTTAGAGCACTGCCGAGAGTACCAGAGGCTTTAGACAGAGGAAAACCTACCGAAGAGGATGAACAAGCTGCAGAGACTGGTAAAAACCATCTAATTTACTATTATTGTTGACAGCTCTTTTTTTTTAATTTCAATTTTTGTAAGGTTGGGACAATAATGCAGAACCCGGCTGTTAAGGAAGGTTTGAGAAGGTCACCCTGCAAATACAACTCAGCTCTGAGCAAAGAACTGTTTGAAGGGAGAAGAAAGCCATTTTCCTTTAAGTCATGACCACAAAAGAGCTCTATGATACAGAATTTGATAGAGGACATACTCTCTAGAGGAAGCAGGGAGGACCAGGAGGAGTGTTACATTCCTAGGCATTGTGATGAAAAAAGAAGAAATGAGCTACTGCAGGGAGAGGAAAGCTCTCTCCCTTGGAGAGCTGGAATAACTGGGAAGAATGAGATATCAGGTGCACAACCCTTAGCTCAAATCTCAGTAACAAGACAAGGAAGCGGTGCAGCCAAGGACAGTGCAATCAAAATGTATCCACTTCTAACTGGGACAGGAGAGATCTTGCCCTCTTCTTGATGCAGTGCTGGAACAGTCTGGCTTCATTTCTGTCCTCAGAGAATGTCCTGTCTCAGGCTGGTGTAGAAATTATTCACAAGGAAAGACTTTGAGGAAAGGACAAAACTAAGATTATTTGAATTTGTGATTTTAAAGCTATTGCGAGACCGAGTAAAGCTTTCCTTATCTTTGGTAGACGGCTTTGTAAGAAGAAAATGAGCAGGTAAAGCAGAAGGAGCTCCCCAGCTTTGGGTTATCTAAGTTTTTCTTGGGGTCAGTGGGGTCATATTCCTCTAGCAATACACAATGTAGCCTGAGGTGCCCTGCACTAACTGGCGAACAGCCAAGCCTGAGCATAGGCTCCTCATGTCAACCGCAGAGCTCTTCCATGGGTTGGGGCGTTCAAGCAAGAGACTGGCAAAGGCCACCTTGGCCCTGAGCCACCCAGAACAGTGTGCAGGAGGTGTCAGGCTAAAGGCCAGACCCCCCAGCAAGCTTAGAGTGGTCTTGAGATGTGGGACAGTGCTCCCAGTGCAAGGACACCATCAGGGCAGTTTGCCTGACGAAGTTTCTCACATACAGATGGGGAAACCAAAGGCACAGGAGCAAACTAGGTGTGAACTGGCAAGGATGGGGGGTGACAGAGAGAGAGACCAACCAACAAGGTGCTTGACTGCAACATGGAAGGGATGTTTATTGATGGTGAGGTGGACATGGAGACATGGTGCTGCTGACCCTCAGCCATGCTTTTCTATAGAAGTGGTAGTTCAGTTTGAAGGCAGAGGCACACCAGAAAATGTGCAGACAATAGTGGCAAGAGTGACCTGAGGCTTACAAACATGACAGAGGAGGAAAGATCAACAAAACTGCTTAGAAAGTTTCTACACAGCAGACCTGTCTCTCCACAGCTGGCCCCAGTGTTGTACTGATGTGTACACCCGTTTATGCTGTAGCATTCAGAACATCCTGCTGCAAGGGGAAAAAAGGTTCATGTTTTTTCCTCACAAGCCAGCCAGTGAGCTCTCAGTTGCCATACTGCGTCAGCCAGGACAGCTTATTCTATGCCCTCCAAAAAGGCAAGATGCCTCACATTTATACCAAGACCCTGAGCCCCCAATGTTGCATGAAGCAGCTCCATTGACCTGCTCGTGCTTCCTAAGGTATAACAGCGGTGTTAGATGGCAATATAAGCAACGGGCAAGACTGGTGAAGACACGACCTTAAGGAGACCAGAACATAGCACAGCACCTCCTGTCTGCACGTATTTCACCCAAATCATAATACTGAAGATACAGAAAATATTCTGGCTGAATATACAATTACAGATGGCTAAACACAAGAATGTGTAGGAATAGCGTGTCAATGAACCACAAATGCAGTGGATATAAATGGCTGTTAGAAAATCTCCCATACTACAAGGAAGCTCCATCCAATAGAGCTTAGCTAGATATGAGACAGAAGCTATTAAACTTTGGCAATGCTTCTTGAATAATTCATCATGTGAGTAGAGGTTTTTGTAATGGATTGAATTAATTGAAGCAGTAACACCAGTCTCAACCAGTATTTACTGTTGTTTCACTGAGGTTTTGTAAACATACACATTAAATATTAAACCAAAGACATTTGCAGGCCTCTGCCCCAAAGCAGTCCAAAATCTTTGTGAATGGCAATGAATCTATTCTGCAGCTGAAGGATATAAAAAAGGTGTATTTTTTTGTAGCTTGTAGCATTTGTAGTTTGTTTTAATCTTCATACCACACAAAGTGTGAACGGGACAAATATCTGTTAAGCTATTTTACTCTATCCATCTTTTTCAGCTCCAGAGCAAGATCCTGATCCTGACAGTATGTGCCGCTGGGATTGGAGGCACTTTCCAGTACGGTTACAACATCTCCATCATCAATGCTCCAACTTCAGTAAGCACTGCTGGTCTGAGAGCCTCCTCCTCAGACAGACGCTTCCTTAGTGTCCTCAGTCTGGCTCTAAACAATGTCCTGACACCAAAGATGTGCACTCTGCTAATGCCGAGAGTGAGAAGGGAAGGATGTACTGTTCACTCTGTAGAGTTCACAGCTGAGGTACAGGACTTTATGGTCAAGAACCACCCTTGAGCAGGACCTTGTGCCACAAGAATTCATTTCAATCCCTTGTTTCAATTGCTTTATTTTAAAATCCAAAATTCTAAACTCTAAAATTTTCCAACCTGCATCCTTTCAAGTTGACTTATGCCCATAAATTCAAAGTTGAACCCATTAAATAAAGTTTTTAATTATCCAGGATAGCTACATATTAATATAAACCAAGTACAGCTTTTCAACAGCTACAGTTTTATGCACTTAACCTTGTTAAAAAGACATTTGGGAACTGGAGGCCATTTTCAACCAAAGGTTTGGATACGTGAACACCAAGTAAACAGATATATTAATAAGGAAACCTTTACATTTCTCAGTGTCTTTCATCTCTGTGTCATGGTTATGCAGCACTGTCCTTCCCTCTCAGTATATTCAGACATTCATGAATCAAACCTGGCTGGAGCGCACAGGTGTTCCCCTTGAGAGCAACGTGATACTGCTGCTGTGGTCTTTCACTGTCTCTGCGTACCCTCTGGGAGGACTCACCGGGGCTGTTGTGGCTGGCCCCATGGCCATCGCTTTGGGAAGGTAAGAGGGTGCTGGATTTTATTTTGAGCTTTGCCACTTCCATTAGTACAAGAGGAATGATGAGCCCTACATCACAATACCCATAGTGGTTAAAAATCAAAAAAAAACATGTTTACTATCAGAGATCAATCTGCCATTTACATTATGAACTGCCTTACTTGTTTCATGGTTGTGAAGATCCAGAAAGGATTTGGTGTCCTCATTCAAGGAAAAAGTTTAGAGTTTTCATCTTGTACAGCTCTGGAATAAAATCATATCCCGTCATGAACGACTGACTTCTTAAGAGGAGGGAGAGCAGTGAGCTGGGACTAGAGAGAATTACTGGCTATTACGGATCAAGAGATCGCTCTTTTTTTACCTGATTTTAGGCAGAAATTCCTCCTAGGTCACATGCAAACTTTGTGACAGGTTTCATAAAGATCACACTATTGCATGAAAAATGTGTGTTTCAACAAATTGGCATTTTCAGACCAAAACACACATGACTTACTGAAGGAATACTGCTCTCCACTCAAATGGAAACTGTGTGTGAGTGCAAGAACAATGAACCTGGGTGAGGACCTCATGATACCTTCAGCTGCCTAAAGCCAGGACTGCAGGGACACCCTGTGGTCATGCTGGTAGTCAGAGATAACCCTAATGGTATCAGCCATGCAGATCACCTGCAGTGCCGATTCCTGGTTTCATAACAAGGTACCAAAACTGCTGATCTCCCATCTGCATGTGAACACCTCATGTAGGGTAACCAGGTTGTTCTGGGATGGAACTGAGCAGCCCACCTTCATCTTCCAGGAGTGGCAGGTTGGATTTGCCATGTGAAATGCTTTATCTGGTAACAAAACGTGATTCACACCTCATAACTGTTTCTTTTCTCTCTAAAGGAAGATGTCCCTGCTGCTGAACAATGTCTTTGTGATCATAGCCGCAGTCTTGTCAGGGTTCAGCCAAATGGCCAAATCCTTTGAAATGATTATGCTCAGCAGATTTTTTACTGGCGTAAATGCAGGTATGGCAACATGAGAAATCTAACATGATAAACGTGATAATAAGTATCAATTAGTCCTCTAATCTGACAGCACACATGTGAGTGAATGAGGAAGCTGTATGTACAGATTTTATATTTTGCTTCCAAGGACTTTTTTATAACGAGTACATGGGGCAGGAAGGGAAGTCTAATACACACATGACTGAGCTGAAAATCCTGATCAGTTATATACCAGCATAAGCGCCTATATTAAAGCTTTTATAGAATTTCACCCAAGGAAATAATGGTTGATACAAGTGAATTTCACCCAAGGAAATAATGGTTGATACAAGTGACCTTTCCCCTCAAAATGGGAGACTAGAGGGAAGCATCACCTATAACCTTGGATTTGATGCTGAAAAGACCATACGACTGAGACCCTGGCAGTTTTCAGTTTCATTATCCACTAATATAAAGGTAGAAAAGAACCTTTTATACAATAAATAAGAGTTAAATTGAAGGCTTGGGCAAATAAGCGGCACTAGTAGATCAGTAAACACGTGGCCTGCCACAGAAGAGCCCAGCTGGCAACCTCAAGAGGTGGCTGGCTGCATTTGTCCTCATCTCTGCCTGCAACCCGAGGTCAGCATTTGTCTGCCCTGCCCAGGTGTGAGCATGAACATTCAACCCATGTATCTGGCGGAAAGTGCCCCAAAGAAGCTCAGAGGAGCCGTGGCCTTGACTTCTGCATCATTTACAGCCCTGGGGCTGGTACTGGGGCAGGTTGTTGGACTCAGGTAAGGTTGAGCAAGAAGTCCAGTTTATACTTATTAAGTTTTTCCTCTTTTTTTTTTTTTTTATTTGCTATGGTGCTGGACACTTGCCAGGTTGTAAAGTGTACTGTGGAAATTATGATCAGGGCTTTTTTTTGTTCATTTGGTTCTTTATCTCTAGGGAGCTGCTAGGAGGGGAGGAGACCTGGCCATTCCTCTTAGCCAGCAATGTAGTACCAGCCCTGATCCAACTCATGGCTCTGCCTTGGTTCCCTGAAAGTCCTAGATACCTCTTGATTGACCGTGGAGATAAAGAATCCTGCATCTCTGGTGAGTTTAGGGTGACAACTTCTAACTATATGATCTTCTGACCATGCAGATAAAGAGTGAGAAGGTTGATTGCATATTCTTAGCATACAGTCCAGCATGCTCAGTGCCAAGCAGGCTATTGAGGTAATTGAAAGGCATCTGCCTTCAAAAACCTTTTTAGCTAAAATGATAGGGTCAAAAGGTGGGACTTGGGTTTACAATGGTGAATATGTTTTGTAACTATGAAATGAAGTAAATGCTGGTTGAAGAGCTCGTGACCAAATCTGAGGCCAATTCATATTAAGAGATTTGCTTTGATTTGGAGGGTAAAAATCCCTGTATACAGAGCATCTGAAATTAGTTTTCAGGAAATGTGTGCTGTGTACCAAGAACACCTTGATTACCTCCATTTCCTAGGGAAGTCACTTGAGATCTGAGTCAGAAGCATGGCTGCTGAAATGGCACTGGCTGGAAGTATTCTTTTATTAAACAACGGTGAGGAATTTGCTCTCGCATTCCTCTAAATCCTTCAAGTGGGTGTGCAGCACTTGGCCACCTGTGTGAAGGCAACACTAAGATCACAGATTCTGTACTACAGCTTTCTGCAGCCATCACTTGCTGCTTCATCCTTTAGCCTGCAAAGCAAGCATACTGAAGGTAAAGTTCAAGGAATAAAAGGTTCCACTGTTCTTGCAGCACTGCAGAAGCTCAGAGGCGACAGAGACCTGAGTGCCGAGCTGGAAGAGATGCTGGCTGAACAGGCTGCTGCTAAAGGTCAGAGAGCGAAGAACCCTTGGGAACTCTTCCAAAATCCAGCTTTGAGGTGGCAGCTGATGAGTATCATTGTGCTGAGCAGCGCCATGCAGCTCTGTGGGAATGACTCGGTAAGCAGGCTGGCAGCCACAGCTATCAGTGGTAGCGCTGTATCACGAGACATGGGCACAAGTTAGCATACCTGTGGCAGGAGAAGAATGAAGAGTGGTCTGGCCTGCCTGTGGAGGTTTTCTCACCTCAGATGCCTGGTTCCTAAAGTACACCTGTGGCTTATGGCAAGATTCAGAGGGATATTGTCTAAATAGCCTGTTTGATGACATTTTAGTCATTCTGTCTGTGGTCCTTCAGGAAAAACAATGAGATTTATTTTCAGACGTTATCCCTTACTGCTTTCTTTTCTCTTCCCAGATGTATTTTTATGCAGCTTATGTGTTCCAAGAGGCTGGAATTCCTCAGGACAAAATCCCATATGTTGTAATCGGCACAGGGAGTTGTGAACTGATCGCGTCCATCACCTGTGTGAGACTCTCAATGCACTCTCTGGCTGTGCAGGCTGTAGACAGTGAGGAGGCTGCAAATTACAAATTTGAGATTTACATTGCCTGTCACGCCAAGGAAGCCCTTTATGCCCAGCAACCAGGCAGTTTCTCATGTCCAGATAGGTTCATGCATATATTTTGTCAGACACTGCACTATCATCACAGTCTGAAAACTCTAAGAAGCATAACTCTCTCACTTTGTGTCAGTATGGATAGTGGCAGGGTTTAGGCTGCAGCCAGGACATCCTCATCTCCCCTGAACACCTTTCCCTCACTCCTACCAGGAGATCCTTTCCTTTGAATGACCTTTCTTTTTTTAACTAAGAAACAGGCAACAGCTTTACCAAGCTAAGCACAGAGTATTGAAATGGGAAGAGGGAGCATGCAGGAAGTATAAACAGAAGTTAAAATACCATGCCTTATTTCACTGTGTTACTTTATGCAGAATGTGGTTATAGACTATGCTGGTCGGAGGCCACTCCTCCTGGGGGGATACATCTTCATGGCAGGATGGGCCATTGTCTTCATGGTTGCTCTGAGCCAGCAGGTAACAAACTTTACTTATTAAACTGGAATAGAGTTAGGCTTTGTCTTTTGTATGACTGAGGTGTTTAATGGTGGCAAGAAGGTGGAAGTGCCCTCACTGGTTTTCCATTGTTCTTTGTGGCTGTAGACTCAGCTTAGCTGGATGCCTTATCTCAGCATGGCCTGTGTTTTCGCCTATATCCTGAGCTTTGGAATCGGACCAGGTCAGTTCCCTGACTGTTCTCACTGAAACTTTTGGGTGCTGCAGGGGCTTGGGGATGTGTGCAAGCAGCTTATGGAAACTCTCAGACCCTTTAGCCACAGCACACTCACAGCAGTGAGGCAACTTCTGTCAGCAGTTCCCAGCTGTTTCACAGGGACTTGCATGTCCTGGGTAAATCAGCATTGTGCACTCACTCTGTGACATTCTCTGTGTTGTTTCTCCTTACAGCCATCTTGAGATGACACTGGGAGGTGGTTCTTGTTTTAAATTAACAATATGGTTTTGATTTGCTGCTCAGTCCATCAGGGCTGTAGACCAGCATTTCTAATGCTTCATTTTAATACTAGAGATTGATTGCTGTGTCACATGATTATTTACATGCAGATACCTGGAAACACAATTTCCACATCTATTTGTTAGCCTGCTAACATGCATTTTCTTGGTGGAACGCATTAGTTTGTGAGGTTGTGGGGGCTGTACGCAGCCTGTGTGTGCAGATGTTTGTTCAGCATGTGAATAGATGTCAGGGTCTGTTCACTTATGTGAGTTTGAAGGAAGGCAGGTAAGAGAAAAACCAAGCTGCCAGTGTCACATGCCACATGAGTTGGCAGTAATTTCATATCCCAGTCTCTCCAGTGTCACACGGTTGAATTAATAATAAGCCATTCTCACAGTTGGACCCTAGTGAGAATAATGCGGATTACCAAACCTCTCCCAGGAGTTCATTCTAGAATGAGAGTTTGAATAATTAGCCAGTCCTTACTATTCAAACTAAAATTTCCCAAGAATAATTTACTGCATAATTTGCTTTTCTCATATACTCCATGTTGACTTTGCTTGTTAGTGTTTGGTCTCTTGTTTTTAACATGATATCAACAGTATTTTAAACTTTCTTCCCATTTCTTTTTCCAGCTGGTGTAACAGGAGTTCTGCCCACAGAGGTTTTTGATCAAATGTCCCGGCCAGCTGCTTACATGATCTGTGGCTCTCTGCTCTGGTTCAACCTATTTCTGGTTGGAACAGCCTTTCCATTCATTGTGGTGGGTTCCCAAGGCAAAGAAATCTCCTGCAGCTCTTTAGTGTTTTGTACAAGAAAGAGGCTCTGATAGTGACCTTGAAAAGAGCCAGGGCCTGGAACATCATAAGCAGACTAATCTCAGGCATAGATGAACAATATTCCTCTTCTGCCCTCATCTGAGAACAGCTCGGACTAGAGACGGGACATAATTCCCCCTCAGACAGATGCTGGCATCATTCCCTAAGGTGATTCCTGAAGTGAAAGGGAGCAGAACTCCACAATTTCCAATGCTGTGGGTCCCATTCTATACAATTATATACAGAGAGAAGGACAGAAGTCTATGACATTTTGAGACACACTTCTTGCTGTCAAATCTCCCAAACTACACTGAGGAGCTATTGCATCCAGGCACGTTGCATCCATGGAGAGGGGCTATTGCATCCAGGCATGTTGCATCCATGGAGAGGGGCAGATTTAGACTAGACATAAGGAGGAATTTCCTCACAATGAGGGTGGTGTGGCACTGCCCCATGTTGCCCAGAGAAGCTGTGGCTGCCCCATCCCTGGAGATGTTTAAGGCCAGGTTGGATGGGCCTTGGGCAGCCTGATCCAGTAGGTGCCCCTGCCCACGGCAGGGGGTTTGGAATCAGGTGATCTTTAAGGTCCCTTCCAACTCAAACTGTTCTATAATTCTACGTGAGGCCCTCTCTAGGATGCACAGAAATACCCGCTGGATGAAGTTAGTCCATGCAGGAACAGGGATTAATGACCTATTTGTTATTGTACAGAATGTGACCAACACTGTCTTGTTTTTTTCCTCCTCCTCAGAAAAGTCTAGCACACTTCTGCTATGTCCCATTCCTTGTGGTCTGCATCTGCACTGCATTCTACGTTGGTTTTTTTCTTCCTGAAACAAAGGGAAAGTCCTTCCTGGAAATCTCAGAGGAGTTCAAGAAATGGAACTTCAAAGCTCAGACTAATGCAGCATTTTATAAAGGCCCTGAAGAGATCAAATCCACCATGTTATAGAAAAAGAAAAGAAGATGCTATCTGAGGGAGATTCAGCAATGGTTATGTTGTCTTGCAGGGACACAGAGAGAGAGGCAGAGAGAGACAGGGTTAAGGACAATATATTGCTCTTCAGTTCTTAGGTTCACCTTGAAAACATATATACTTGAACTGATAAATCCCAACAAAAGTTTAAAAATCTATTTTCAGTTTTTAGTGTGAAGTAACATACATATTTTAGAATCTATATTAGAGAGCGACAGAACAATGAAATGCTTTAGCGGATTTCTTGTGCATTTCTTCTATATCTGTCCCCCACCCAAACAGTAACTTTCATCTCAACAGCCTTTCTTTCCTTACCCCTGAATCTGGGCTCTCTAACACAGAAATTAATATGATTAATTTCTGTTTTCAGACACCAAATTCTCAGTACCCTGTCTTGGTGCTCCCCTTTCGAATAGACCTCTGCTTGTTGAGCAATAGTGAGCAGTTAAATATTTTCAGCTATAAAAACATGTGACAGATGGATTAGGAAGAAAGCTTCTAGTACTTGCTAAGTGGCTTATTATACAACTGACTTCTGGGCATTGTTTTACAGGCTATTTATTCTGGACTGATTTTCTTCATGGCTTGTTTGTTGTCCTCCAGTCCTATGTTGTAAAGCACAAGTAATCCTCTAGTCCAATTTGTACTGCTCTCACAGACAGTGCTGGTGCATCAAGTAGGGCTTTACACCTGCACTCTGCAAAGGCTACAGTGTGTTGAGGAGCTCTATGGCAGCAGTTTATTTTGGATGTGGAGGTTTAGATCACAGCAAACATCCTCTGCAGTGTGTTCTTGGTTATCTCCATAAAACATATTGGAAAAGACCCAGATAGGATTCTCTTTGGCTAAACAGAGGAAGGCAAACTGCTCATTTTATATTGCCTCTCAGAGGCATGGGTTTGACTGGGGAAGTTTCTTCCAGTTCCTTCTCATAAACAAAATCAAGCCATCTCTTTTTTTTGGCTTTCTTTGTATGAAATCCATAGTATTGCTGATGTTTGCAGCCAAGAGCAACATGTACATTGTCAAAATAAGTACTTAAAGTTTCTTTCAGTATTTTTTTTAACTGTATTTTAAAAAAATATACTGTTTCTTAATGACAACAATGTAAATATAACGTATCCAAAGTGTATTATTGTCATGCTGGGCATGACTGGAGCGGCAGATTGAGGCTGTGCAAGAACTGTTTTTCTTTACCTAAGTTTTATAACACGCCTCTTGGGTGGACTACACGAGGGAAGTGAGATTGTGTAGAGCAAAAACCTGAAGGGCAAAGGCTCAGCTAGAAATCAGATTGGCTAAGTCGGTGAAAGATAACAAAAAATCTTTCTATAAACATATAAATAATAAAAGGAGGACTAGGGAGACCATACAGTCCCTATTGGATGCAGAAGGAGCAACAGTGACAGGGGATGAGGAAAAGGCTGAGGGACTTAATGCCTTCTTTGCCTCAGTCTTTAATTGTAAAGAAAGTTGTTCCCTCTGTGTACAAACCTCGGAGCTAGGGGAGCAACATGAGGCTCCCATGGTCCTAGAAGAGGTGGTCAGAGCCTTGCTAGCCTGACTAGACACCCACAAGTCTATGGAGCCAGATGGGATTCACCCGAGGGCATTGAAGGAGCTGGCGGATGTGCTGGCCAAACCCCTTTCCATCATCTTCCAACAGTCCTAGAAGACTGGGGAAGTGCCGCTGGACTGGAGGCTGATGTTGTGCCCATCTACAAGAAGGGTCGCAGGGAGGATCCAGGGAACTACAGGCCTGTCAGTCTGACCTCAGTGCCAGGGAAAGTCATGGAACAGGTGATCTTGAGTGCTATCATGAAGCACATGCAAGAGAACCGGGTGATCAGGCCCAGTCAACAGGGGTTCACAAAAGGCAGGTCTTGCCAAACTAACTGGATCGCCTTCTATGATAAAGTGACTCGGCTGCTGGACGAGGGAAAGGCTGTGGATGTATCTTCCTGGACTTCAGTAAAGTCTTTGACACAGTTTCTCACAGCATTCTGCTACAGGCGCACATTCTCCTGGGTGAAAAACTGGCTGGACGGCTGGGCCCAGAGAGTGGTGCTTAATGGCATTAAATCCAGCTGGAGGCCAGTAACAAGTGAGGTTCCCCAGGGCTCAGTGCTGGGTCCAGCCCTGTTCAATGTCTTTATCAATGACCTGGATGAAGGCATCGAGTGCTCCCTTAGCAAGTTTGCAGACGACACTAAGCTGGGTGGAAGTGTGGATCTGCTGGAGGGTTGGGAGGCTCCAAAGGGATCTGAACAGACTGGACCACTGGGCAGAGTCTAATGGCATGAGGTTTAACAAGGCCAAATGCCAAGTCCTGCACTTGGGGCACAACAACCCTGTGCAGCTACAGACTAGGAGAAGTCTGTCTAGAAAGCTGCCTGGAGGAGAAGGACCTGGCGGTGTTGGTCAACAGCCGACTGAACATGAGCCAACAGTGGCCCAGGTGGCCAACAAGGCCAATGGTATCCTGGCTTGTATCAGAAATGGCGTGACCAGCACGTCCAGGGAGGTTATTCTCCCTCTGTACTCAGCGCTGGTGAGACCGCACCTCGAGTACTGTGTTCAGTTCTGGGCCCCTCACCACAAGAAGGATGTTGAGGCTCTGGAGCGAGTCCAGAAAAGAGCAACGAAGCTGATGAAGGGGCTGGAGAACAGGCCTTATGAGGAGCGGCTGAGAGAGCTGGGGGTGTTTAGCCTGGAGAAGAGGAGACTGAGGGGAGATCTCATTGCTCTCTATAACTACCTGAGGGGAGGTTGTAGAGAGGAGGGTGCTGGCCTCTTCTCTCAAGTGACAGGAGATAGGACGAGAGGGAATGATCACAAGCTCCACCAGGGAAAATTTAGGCTGGACATTAGGAAAAAATTATTCACAGAAAGGGTCACTGGGCACTGGAACAGGCTACCCAGGGAGGTGGTTCATTCACCTTCCCTGGAGGTGTTTAAGGCACGGGTGGACGAGGTGCTAAGGGGCATGGTTTAGTGTTTGATAGGAATGGTTGGACTCAATGATCTGGTGGGTCTCTTCCAACCTGGTTATTCTATGATTCTATGAAAACTAAACTTTAGTTCATTTGTGGTTGCTGCTATTTTAGAAGTCATTTATATACAGATATGGGCAAGAGCAGGCATCTCTGCTTTTGTACAACACAGAGATTTTGAAATAGCCAGGATATTGAGACAAGGCAACCAAGAGCTGAACTCCCTGGAGCTGGGAACTGTGAAGATATTTTTTGTTTCTATAATCTGGAGAGAGCATGAGGGGCAGATGGAAAGAGTGAAACACACAGCCAAAGCAAAAAGTGCCAGTGCCATCATGACTATATCAAAATATTCTATCATTCCTTCCGTAAGAGTCAGAGAAAGGACAGGAGACAGAAGCGAAGCAAAGAAGATAAGGTCATAGAGAAGATGCAGGCTAGGAAGCAGGAGATGGACTGAAGAGACTGGCACACCCTGCTGGGTCATACAGGTCAGAGAAGAATTAGTTAAAACTGGGGGAAGTCCTCCAGTGTCTAGAGGTCCTCACCTTGGCCACATTTGTGGTTACTCCAATGAATCAGCATTGTTGTGCCTTTCCCCAGAACCCTGGCAGGAAGGAGGCCGTCTGCACCTGATACTATCACACACGCCTGTTCAGAAATTGTACACACTTGACTTCCCGAGTTTCAGTCCCAGTCCTGTCAGAAAACACCAATTCCAAACTCCAGCATTTTCTCTGAGTATGGCCTGATACCAGGAGTCTTTAGACTGATTAAGCAAAGATAAATAGCAGTTAGATTTTAATTGGTCTAACTGGTTACATTTTATTTGAAACATTTAACAATTTGGTTAATTGTTACTAAATTAAAACATCTTCAACTGAAAAATTACACGACCCTTGTCCAGGTCAATTTTCTTATCAGGTGAAGTGTTAGGCACAAATACCTCTTGAAAAGTGATCCTCGGAGACTCAAGGTTCCTGTTATTGTTTACAAATCAAATCACTGTGCACTGCTGGATTGCCTTACAAGCATTGACACCAGAGAACAATAGGTACTGCTGCTGCTCTTAAACAATGCTGCTCTGCACAAATCACCTCTCACTCTGAACACAGATCAGTGTCTGTCTACCCAGCTAGGATTCTTCCAAACACCAAAGACACGCAGCACCTAAGGATCCACCAAGTGCAGCACTTGCCAGGAGAATGAATTTCCCCCTAAGCTCTTTGAATAGCTTGTAAAAGCCTTTTAACAGAAAGACCTTGGAGACTGCTAAAGAGGACCTTTGAGAAGGATGGATGTCAACTGACCCCAGAAGGCACAGGCTTAGTCAGGCTTGGTCAAATGAGGCTTCAGAAGGCTTTGCTGGACTGAAGCTCAAAGTAAGCAATCAGGAATTGCTTTTCCTCTAAATGTGATAACTGATTACCCAAGGCATGACTTGAGAAGTCCAAGCCAGTCCACTCCAGTTTGCACCAGTATCTGGACTTTGGCTTCCATCAATGCCTTCTTTATTGCCCTTTACTCATCTCCTGCAGCCCTTACTGTCTGTCTGCTGGAGCTTCTCTTCCCTAGTGACCTAGCATGGTCACCAAAACTATCCACAGTCTCATCAGTAACCAACACAATAATGACAAACCAAAGGGAGTGTAAACACTGAGAAAGAATGAAATGATGCGTTGAAATATTATCTCGGGCTTCTCTTTCTCTATATATTTTTGAGTAACCTTTTCCAAAGTAACCAAAGAAAATATCAGGAAAGACCTAGTCTGCAAGCAGAGATAACAACCTTTGCATGCAAGTTGCTATATATTTACCTATTTTTCCCCAAATAGAATTTTTGCAGTACATATCTTTTCTGTTGCATAAATTAAGTACAGAAAGAAAAATAAATCTGAATCAGGCAGATGTCAAATGTCTTGCATGGAATTATTTTTAAAACACAAAGAAAACTGGATTTAAGAGCACATTTATATTTAATATGCGGTACATAACAGGGGAAGACAAAGCGAGGGAGTTCAGTGCACAGCATCAAACATGCTACTTTATTTGATACATGGAGAAGGGCTGGAAGACAAAAAAGTCCTCCATAGTAAAGGAGTTATGAATAACAAAGTGTCTGAAAGATGTAAACACCAAAGGGTGGAAAACAATCTTTTCCAGTCAACGAAGTATAGGAACAGATGCCCAGAAATGATAAAACAAAAATGTCTTTTAAAAGCAATTTTAGGATGAATATTAAATTTTTTAAAAATCTATTAGCCTGGAAACGTCATCCATGAGATGCAACAGAAAAAATAAGCAGTGATGTTTTAGTACAGAATGGAGTTGAGACTAAGAAATTTGCTGCTTATACAAAATTTGCTTGTGATATAAAATCTACATTTAGATTCTTGCTGATGGGGAGTTTTGTGCTGATGTGTGGCAATTTTTGCACCACAAAGGATGTCTAGTAGGGATATTTGCTAGTAGAGACTGTGAATCTCATTTCTTCCTAGTGCTTTGACAAACAGGATATTGTTGTCATTTCATAGATGAATATGCCAAATACCAAATCAATTCAGAGCTGACTCCTTTGAAGCCAACAATGTTGCAATGGGGATAAATTTGATGCCCATTCAAGCAACAGCATTCGTCTGATTAGAAATCAGCTTGTAAATGTTTGGCATTGTTCAGCATTGTCTTTGAATATGACCTATTCTAGAGAGAAAAGTGCAGCATTGTGCTGGATGGAATATCCTCAGAACACTCAATAACAGAGTAGTGGGAGTGGGAGGGATGAGGTGTGTTTGTACTGCAGTTCTGTATTGATGGCGTATTCTTAAGCCTCCAACAGTTCTAAGAAAGGATGAATGAACTACGAAACCAGGAATGCCCTTCAGTCCTCAAATGTTTATCTAGTCTCAGCCAATTCCCTCCACAAAATATTCATTTAGGTGAAGTTCCAAGTTGGAAAGGAGAAGAGGAAAGACAAATAGATGGAAATTGTGCTCATAATGCTTGCACATTGCACCATGCTCCCGCAACAAGTTACCCTATGATAGTGCAGATTACGATGGCAGACGCTGAAGACAGAAGCACTGAAGTGTGTAACTGGGTTCTGGGAGACAGCTACAAGATTTGTCTCTCATCAGATTTCTCACTCCTCCCTGTGGTCTTCTATTGCACTCTGCACTGGTTCCTTGGTCTCAGAGAAAGCAGGTGCGTGGCATTGCTTAAGCTGTTAGGGCTCCTGGAGGTAAAACAGGACAGTTGGAGGCATGTCAGAACAGCTCTATCAGCTTTGACTGCTGTTTTATTTCCTGACAGAAAATGAGCTGCAATCTTTTCCTCCTGGCTTTTGTCCTGGGCACCGGTGGAGCTTTCCAGTATGGGTTGCAGATCTCCATTATTAATTCCCCTGCTGAGGTAAGCATGGACAGCTCAAAAAATTGAGCTAGCAGCATGGATTTCAAAGTTCTCATGCACTTCTGCCTTTATATGCAGTCACAAGCTTTTTCACTTATACTTTCAAAACTAGACTTACTGTGGTTTCTTGGTTCTAAGAGTAGCTGCTACTGCTCTTGTGTTTCATTGAGTTTTGACTTCTGTCCGGTGTGACAGAACTGGGAAACTGAAGGATAAGTGATACCTGGAAAGTCAGCCATTTCCTCCTTACAAAGTTGGGTTGCTCACTAGTATGTTCTCCTCTTCCCGGTGTGCAAGGAGTTTGTATCTTCTGCTTAGCCACACACACTAGATGTGTGAAATAGGACAGGGAAGGGGCTATTGCTCTAGAGCTGAAGTCAGCACTGATACCTGCAGCTGAAAAGGGAAAATTAGGGGAGGTGTTTCTCATCCTGAATGATGTCAAGGACACTGAGCTCATGTTATTATCACATTAGGAACCCTCATCAAGAATGAGAATGCCACAGAGGTTATGAACAGTAAGCCAGAGAGACCACACAATGGGCTGCATCGAGGAATAAATCCCAATCTCACTGAAGTCAAGCCTGGATTTAAGCCAAGGCATCAGACAGGGTGCGGCAGATGGACAAGACAGACAGACAAGGGGGAATGGCAGGGAAGACCATGTAGAAAAACAATCCAGGTTTAGCATGTAAACAGAAGACCAACTTGCCACTCTCTTAGTGGCATTCACTGTTGATATTTAGTACTAATCTATTTATTCATTTATTTGTTCACTGCACCTTGTTGCTAAAACATTAACTCCAGGGATGTTAGTGGAAAAATTCCCTTTGGTTTCACTGAGGATAAGATTTCAACCAAGGTCTTGACAGAAATGTATAAAAAATATCGGTAAGTAGGTAAGAGAAGTAAAAAGAGGTGCAATTATGCAGTTATGCAAAAATACATTAACTAAGTCCATTGGTTTCTGTTTTTCCTTTGAAGTTCATCAAAAGTTTCATCCGTGAGACCTGGCTGAAGAGATATGGCTCTTCTCCCAGTGAAGAGATTATTACTTTGATGTGGTCCTTTATTGTGTCCGTTTACACCATCGGTGGGCTTCTGGGGTCCTTGTCTGCTGGATATTTGTCTGTTAGGTTTGGAAGGTAGGAATACTCATTACATCAGCCTTTCTGTTTACACGCACAATTGCAAAAATAAGTGACTGTGCTGGGAGAAACACTGCTTGTAAAGTGGCATCATGAGCAACCCAGAGCTGCTTCAGATGAAGGATTAGGTCAGCAAAGAAACAGAATTGCAAAATCTGCCAGTGATCACAAAGATCATACCCTATCCCTTATAAATTCCAAAGCTAATACAGTTGAGAGAAATTATGTAAGGAGTGCATTTTAAAGTGAATTTCAGAGACAATCACCCACAAGGTTTGTTCTCCAGTGTAATACTGGCTACACCAGGGGCATAAAAAGCTTCAACAAGCTTATCAGTCCATGACAAAGATTTCTCATTTACTTCAGTGCAGCTGATCTCAGAAGCTGGCACAGAGGTCTTTAACCATGGTACAATTCATGCTACTCCTGTCAGGCTGTGAATGACACACAGACAATATTTATGCTCACATTGATTTAAATGATTCCAGGAAGAAGGCCATGCTGCTCGCCAATATCCCTGCCCTGCTGAGCGCAACTCTGATGGGGCTCAGCCGGCTGTGTGGATCCTTTGAGATGATCATTGCTGGGAGATTATTTTCTGGAGTGTGTGGAGGTAAATTAACATTCCTACCTATGGTATTAACTAGTTGGGGGAGCAGTGGCTGAGGGTCACAAAGGTTTACCAGGCTGAGTATACAGACCATACACTTTCACAGAACTCTGCAGAGGGCCTCGTTGCTGATTGCATTTTTAACTAAATAAGACATCTCCATTTCTCATTCTTTTATCTACACATCCGATCCATATAAAATGTACTGCCACCTTGTGAAAAAGACATATCATGCTATATTTCAGGGGAGCCTGCTCACTCAATAAAAAGCTGCCCTCTGTTGTTTCTGTGGCTGCTTGTTGTGGCTGATGCTACCTTCCACATTACAGACAAGTGACATGGGCAATTCTAATTTCCAGGTGCCTTAGAAAGTTACACTCTGTCAGTGTTTTCATTCTTTGAGCACTTGGATAAAGAGAATACTAACCAGCAAAAAAAAAAAAGAGAGAGAGAGGATAAATATTAATTAATTCAGT
Source organism: Clamator glandarius (assembly GCA_033459285.1). NCBI lineage: Eukaryota > Metazoa > Chordata > Aves > Cuculiformes > Cuculidae > Clamator > Clamator glandarius. The sequence continues at coordinate 2,864,954 of JAUNZM010001016.1, read as the reverse complement.
GAGCAAATGGACTACGTAGCGCTTGTTAACCTGGTTTCAAGCATATAACATCCTGAGCAGGCACTGTAATATTTAACCTGAGATTAAAAGGAGGAACAGCAATGCTGTATATGTGGGTGTAGGAAGCATTGTAAGAGGAGGCTAGTCTGCTGAAGAACAGATTTCCCAGGGGAAACGTACTTGCTTAGTGAAATATTTAGCAAAGACGCAAACCCACGGTACTGGAAACATTCTTCACATCAGGCAGACACATACTCAGCGCAGTGAAAATGCATCTCACAACCTAACTCTATACGCTTTGCTCATAATGGTCCTGTTCAAAACACCAGACCCATGGGAGTTTGAACTGCCCTAACAGTTATCTGTCACTGCAGGTTTGGCTCTGAATATCCATCTCATGTATGCTGGGGAATGTGCCCCACGGAATCTCCGTGGGATGATTGCCATAACAGCTTCAACAGCCATTGGTATCGGAAAGTTTGTAGGATTTGCTTTGGGTCTCAGGTAAGGGATTCTAAGACCTATTTAATTAATTATTTTATTAAAATATATGCATATGTCAGGGCAATCTATGGACAGGCAAATGAGCAACTGTTTTCAGACATGTTTTCAGGGTACCCTAGGCAGACAGACTGAATTGGCTCACCCCAAATTCCTGACTTAAGTGAATGGGAAACAGAAATCACACAAAATATATAATCCTGAAGAACGACATTGCTTCCTATCAAAGACATCAAAATAAGGATAATATAAAACTTTCACAGATTTTAGTGAGGAGGATGCAGTTAGCCTTTCTGCACTCACCAATGAGCAACTGGTGACAACACTGTGTAATTGGTGTGCTGCAAGCAACAGCTCTCTGCTCTCCCCTTCCACTTCCCATCGTGATTTTCATTTTTCTCGGCTGAGAAATGCTGGAGACTCCTGGGTGAGAGCTGCCAGGATACATGCATCAGGACTGAGGGATCAATCTGTGTCTGCCTGTATTCACATGGCCAGTGCACATGGCTGCTCAGTTCCTATCACTCTGCTGGGTTTGTTTCAGAGAAGTTCTTGGAGTAGATGCTCTCTGGCCTATTCTCATGGCAGCCAACATGCTTCCTGCCCTCGTTCAGCTTTTCACCCTCCCCTTCTTCCCAGACTCTCCTCGCTACCTGCTCATTGACAAAAAGGACAAGGAAGGGTGCATCAAAGGTAAGGAAATGGACAACAAAATGTGGCAAATAGAAAATAGCAAAATTTGGAAAATAGATTAAAACCCCACATAGGCCTGGAAAAGAGGTGCCGTTGGGAAAATATTCTTGGTCTTTCAGCTTTGAAACCACCTTCAGCTTTAACAGAAGACAGCCTCTTCTGGTTTGATATCAGTGCTCCCTTGGCACTAGTATTTCCCTCAATCTCTGCCAGGATCCTCCAAGGGACATGATCACACGGAGCTTGTATTCCTGTCAATACAGTTCCTGCCCTGAGCAGTCAGGGTGTGGATATGGGACTTTCTGGCTTTGTGTGAGAAAGCGATGCTCTTAACTACCATGTCATATCCATAAGTATTCCAGTTCTTCAGTAACCCTAACAGCAACTACTGACAACCGATAAACAGCCATTGTGGTGTTTTAAATATCAAAAGAGAGAAATCTTTGGCTGTGGACTTATATTTTAATGTAGAAGTAATTTTTCTTTGTCTGTGTTTTGGTGTGTGCACCAGAACTGCACCTTTAGCAGGAGGGCATCGAGAGAAGGATCAGTAATGATTTAGGCATGATTTACATTGAAATACAGTAAGCAGCTATTGGCTAAAGTTAAGGTCATGATTAAGATTTATGGGTAAAAATAAATAGCCATTAATTGGTTCTGTGTCTAATTTGAACCCAGATCTCTAAGAAGTTCACACAAGCAAAGAGCCTCAAGCTCAAATAAGACACACTGCAAGGCAGGAAGTGATGCTCTGAATTCACGCCTGTGCTGGTGAGCTTGGAGCTGGAGTCATTTACTCTTTTCCTCTCCTTCCAGCTGTGAAGCAGCTTTGGGGAGATGGTGACCACAGGGCTGAAATAGATGACATGATGGCAGAGCAAGAAGCCATCCGTGGGGAGAAGCCTAAGAGGATCTGTGATCTTTTTCGTGACAAATCTGTCCGCTGGCAGCTCATTACTCTCTTCCTTGTCTCCTCGTGCATGCAGTTAATTGGAGTAAATGTGGTACGTGTGCTACTTTATCTGATTTCTAAATTGATTACAGGATGATTTTCTCTTTTGCTAAGGCCTTACTAGCTGTTTTCTGTAAAAAACACACAGCAGCTAGTGTAAACATGATCACATGGGTACCACCTTCACTCATTTCTGTTCTTTCCAGGTTTACTTTTATGCATACAATATCTTTATAAAGGCTGGAATCCCCCCAGCTCAAACCCACTATGTCTCCCTGGGAGTTGGGCTCACCGAGATCCTCTCCACTGTTCTTTGTGTAAGTGGCTTTTCAGCTCAATTTCATTCTGCTGTAACGTGTTTCATTTCAGTCTTTGGAAACAACTGTTAAAGGAGCTTCACCAATCACGCTCCTGCAAACTGACAGCAGTGCTTCACACTGATCACACAATCATCTGTATACACCCTGCAAACATGAGCAATTGAATTCAGTTTATGGGAGGACAGGTGGTTCTTTCCCTCAAAACCACAACCCGGCCTAAGCCAGCCCTCCGAGTCCCATTTCCCCTCTGTCAGAAGGGCAGGTTTCGGTCAGTAGGACTCACGGTTGTTGGATTCACGGCAATTATCACTGCAAGCATTTCCACTTTGTTACCCTCCCTGCCTATCCTTTGCCTGCAGAATGCCATCTCAGGGTAAGTTCCATGCAGCCCTGCACCTCTCCACGTTCCCCCTGCTCCCTGCACCTCCTGGTCTTGCTCAGTCTTCTCATTTACCTTTACTCTCCCTCCCAAGGGAGGCACCATACTCCAATCTCTGACTCTTCAGAGATTCCCTGACTGGCTAGTGAAGGCAGATACCAGAGCACCTTGCCAGTGCCTGCCTCTAAGGTCTGTCCTTCAAAGCTGACAGCACGTTCTCCTGGTTGCAGGGTTACCTAATTGAGCGTGCAGGGAGGAAGGCCCTGCTGTGGAAAAGCTACACTGTTATGGCCTTGGATTTGGGGCTCCTCACAGTCACGCTTTTACTGCAGGTAAGACCAGACTTAGGCATTAGAGCCGAGTTCCATCGTCATGTTTTATTGTGTAACAGATAGAATTACTATTTCCCTGCCCCAGATCATGTTTTAGTGGGAGCAGGAGTATTTTGAGGGCTAACTCTCATAATAATAGAGGCCTATTCCCAGCCATGTACACGTAGATTAAAGCCAACAGCTTTATATAACTATGATTACTGCCAAGACTGTCTCCTGGTGAAGTTTCTGGAAACAGGGAACATATTTGTGTTTAACATTGGCATACTTAGCAGTGATTAATGTTCCTAGTGGACCTGAATAAAAAGAATTTTTATTTCTGATTTTCTTTCCTGTTCATTTCCTACCACAGGATTCATTTTCCTGGGTACCATATTGCTCTGTTGCACTCATCTTTATTTTCATCATGAGCTTTGGCATTGGGCCAGGTTGGTATTTTCTGCTGGAATGGTTTCACTCATTCCTTCCTCACTGCAGCCTTTAGGAGAGGTCCCAGGCATAGCTGTTCCACAGTTAGCATGAATTCTTACTCCTGAATCAGCGCAGGGGTAGATGTCCCCCTCTACACAGTGGTAAGAGGTAAAACTTCATTTCATATTGCATTCCTCCTGAAGAGTCAAGCAGCACCTCAAACATTCCCAGGTCAGTTAAAACCATTAACTTATATGCCAGTTATGAAATGTAAGTTACAGAAGCATTTTGCAAAGTTTCTAAATTTCCTGTTTTCTCCGTATTTTTTTCCAGCTGGAGTATTATGCCCCTTTGTCACAGAAATATTTATTCAGTCATACAGACCAGCTGCTTATGTTTTTAATGGTGCTACAAACTGGATCCAACTCTTCATACTTGGATTTCTGTTCCCTTTCATTGTGGTAAGCTGAGCAAGGTGTTTTGTTTCAGTTCAGACGAGGTTAAACCCTTCTTGAAGCCAGAGCATACTTCTCTTTTTCAACACCTCATGTCATCTGAGTGTTACGAAGGGCTCCCTTCTTTTCCCCCCTTGTCTGGTATATTCATCTCCTTTGGGGTTAATGTGGAAAACAGGCATTCCCAGAGATCTCACCGGCACTAGAATAGCAGGAAACTAAAGCATTTGCAGTTTTGGACTGTGCAAAGACAGACAAAGCTAACATGCTACACACCTTCCCCAGCCTTATGTTGACTAAGAAGGACACTGCAGAAAGGAAGAGTAACTGAAGCTCAGCGCTTCTCTGAACTGTCAAGCAACTGTCTGCTGAGAATACAGCTTTTCCCCTTAAAACAAGAAAGGAAAATTAGTTCACTTCACCACTTGGTGCCATTTCCCAGGTGGCAGCAAGCAGGATTTAAATCAACTGAGTCCCTGACCAAGTTTTTTTTAGTAAATACAAACCAGAAACTGCATATCATAAGAGAAAAATCTTGATCAATTTATATGAACATATTTTGTCTCTTTCTTTTACTATAGGAAGGTCTTGGTAGTTTCTGTTTCATAATTTTCCTGACATACTGTCTGTCCATGGCTATCTTTGTCTTCCTGGTGGTGCCAGAGACCAAAGGGAAGACCATGCTGCAGGTCATGGAGGAGTTCAATCACCTGAACTACCGTGGAAAGAAGAGACAGACAGCACTACAGAAGAGTAACTGCTCAGGGATGACTGTTACTAGACTGTAATAACAAACTCTCCACTCCATATTTTGCTCTTTTATTACTCTAGTGTTCAAAAGCCTCACTAGGCAAGAGAGAATCCACTGCTTCATAAAGAGCACAAATGTCTATTTTAAAAATAATCACCTGCTGTGCAGGGTGCAGGATGAACTTGGTGGTACTCTCCAACTTCTGAAATATGAGCTGAATTAAATCCTCTGCAGAAAAAAATTAAACACAGGATATGTCATGAGTTAGTCCCCCCCCTCCTGGCCTCAGCAGCAGCTAAACGTGAGCAATCATGATCCAGATCCACTTCCTCACCCACAGGTAAAAGGAGAGAGGAAGGAAGAGAGAGAGAGAGACTTGAGGGTTGTAAACTAAAACTATGACAGCTCTAATGAATCAATAATAATAAAAATGGCAATAATATTAATAAGAAAATATATACAAAACTGACTCCCTCACCAATGACTGTATGGCACCACTGATGCTGCAGAGCTGGACTCAGCAGCAGGTGGGAGATGGATTCAGGAACTAGATTCATGAATGCACGAATCAGAATCAGAGGGCAGAGGAACAGGCAAGGTCCTTACTAGATGCCAGCCATCAAAGAAGACCCTCGTGATGCCTCAGTTTTATACCAAGTATTACATATATGGAATGGAATCCTCTGGTGGTCAGTTTTGGGTCACTGGTTCTGTCTGCTCCTCCCTGCAGATGTAACCTTTTTTTGCCGTTTTTACTTACAGCATTCCACCAGCTCAAGGATAACCTTGGTATCTACAGGAATAAGTATAAGCAATTTCCCTTCTGCATACTAATGTCAAAAGCGGAAAAAAAATATACAATATATATAAAACTATACATTTTACACATTATCGCTTCTAGTGACAGATATCACCTGAAAAACATTATAAACTTTCAGAAAATGAAGGTATTTAAACAAGGTTTGGCTGAAAAGTTAGCAAAGTTCTGCTTCAGCTCAGACCAGAACAGTGTACAAAGAAATAAGCCCCTGCAAGTTAGCAGCTGTGTAAACTGAAAATATAGGGTCTGCTATTTTTCTTACCAAAACCAGGACTCCACAGTTATTGGAGGAAGTGAGTGTGGCAGGTGCAGTTGTACAGCACACTTGTGAAACCAAGAGAAAAAGAAGACAGAGTTTTCATGTTTAAATTATCTCCTCCTATTAACCAATAGTGCTGCTGAGCTTTCCCAGAGAAGGAGCTTCAGTACAGATGAAAAGAAGTGGTTTGTTCTTTAATCCAGTGGACAAAGAGCACCTTGCCTATCAGTAGATAGAATCAGTATGCAATGTTTCTCTCTTTTACAATTACCCTTGAGAGCAAGTACGTGGTGTATGTGCAACTACAACTCTCTTGAGGAGCTCAGGACCACACTTCTGAGACCTGCAGCGTGGTCTTAATCCATGGTCTTTTTTGGAGTAGGGGGAATTCATTGTTACACCTGAAGAAAAATGTGGAAAGGTTCTGGTGTAAAGAGGACAATATGCTAGAGAAGCATCCAAGCATAACCTGTCACCTCAAGCCACACCTCTTGCTTGGTAACCAGCTACATTGCCTACAGTGCCTTATGAGACACTAAAAAAATAATTTCTTTATATGTGTCTTCCTAGAGCGCGATCTTGTCCAACATGCCTGACTTCTTCCTTCTTCCCTCCTACTAATAAATACTGTGCCACAAAAGGGAAAGTATGGTAAATCATTAACACTGCCATAAATTAGCATGGATTAGGAATAAAGGTTAAAAAAGTACTTTGTGAATCTGCAGTGTATCTGTTTTGATTTCTGGTATCACACAAGTGCAATACATGGCATCTATGAAAACAAAATCCCTCCAAGCTACAGGTATCGGGTGAGCTAAGTACTGGGCCCGGAATAAGCATATTTCTTGTAGTGTTCAAATCCTAGGTGGAAAGACTCATCCTGCTCGCTTCTTCAGGAAAATTTAAAAAAAACCTTTATCAGGCATTTAAGTCTTGCTTTTTTTTTTCCATATTATAGCACTGAACATAAGCCTGAGGCCATAAAAATGTCACATAAATGAGACAGCAGTATTAGTATTCTGAGAGAAACACAGACAACAGGAGGAAAAGGGTTCTGCAGGGACTGTTTGATCAACCAGATGTTAAAATCTGATCTTAGACAAAGCATTTAAACAACCCTCCAGAAAGACTCAGGGCTGCAGTGGCAGTGTTGAAAGGACTAGAGACAAGGAGGAGGAATTTGGAACTAGATGATCTTTAAGGTCCCTTCCAACCGTTACTATTCTATGATTTGTAAGAAGCAAGAGAAAACCTAAATAAAGACAGGGATTTTTCCAGTAGTAATTGAAGAGAAAGATAGATTCTGGGGTGTGTTAGAAGAGGAAGTGATAACATTTGAGGAGTCTGTGCTGAGAGGGGAGGAATGAACTATATGACCACAGCTGATGTAGAGGTGATGATGATTTCAAAAACAGTGAAAATGGAACAGGTGGAAAGAAAAATTAAGCTTGAATTATTTCACTGTACTGGTGTGCAACAGAACACCCGGGCAGAGGGTATGGAAAGAGTTACTGGTACATGCAGCAGGAGAAAGACCAAGGGGTGACTCAGCAAGCTCAGCCTGTGCTGCAGGGCAGCAGTGCTCCTGAGCAAAGCTTCTGTTGCCTTCAGAACTGTAATGTCACCTTCTCGCCACCCTTTCAGGCACTAACCATAGACAGTTAAATCTCTGTGGTACAGAGTGAACAGTGTTACATTCCACATAGAACAAAACGCTACAAGCAATACATAGGTGCCTGAAGAAAGCAAGAATTAACTTAAACTTTGTAAAGAGTCACATCTTTAGCTGATTCAAAATAAAATTTTTTAAGGTGAAAAATACTTCTTAAAATCAACTTTCAAGCCAGAACAGAAGGAGGATCCTGCTCTGGCACACAGTAGTCCATCTCTCTTGTTATAGCGAGGTAAGAGTGAGCCTTCTGGGTGGTTCTGGAAACTGTATGGTCCTCTATAAAGAACTGGGTACTAGCAAGGACCCAATACACCAATATTCAGATACTTCATGTCCTGCAACTGGGAAATTTTTCAAATCACTTCAAGCAATTGGAAATCTTACAGCATGCAAGAAAATAGGTCTTTCAACTCGGCTACAATATGAAGTGGTTTATCTGGAGAGGAAAACACACTGGTGAAGAGGGACTCTTCTGCCCTTAAGGAAAGATGGAAGCACAGGCTGGCCACCCACGCGACAGGAACAAGAAGTTGTTTTAGGAGAGCAAATTAGGGGGAGCACTCCCAATACAAGAAGGATAAACATTTACCAAAGTTGTAATTGGCTTGGCAGATCTGGCTCTTAGAATAATTAAACCAGCAAGAGGAGTCCCTGGCCAGTACTCGAGGACAACACAAGTCAGTAAAGGCTACATGGTTAGAATTTAACTTCTGTGCTCCGATCCCAGCTTCTTAACATCTAAGCACAGAAACATCTCTCTCATCTGACAGGCTTGACAAGGGCTCTCGGAGCAGGCAGGTTCTCAAGGGGAAATGGCAAGTTTCCTCTCAGACTTGGTGAGTATCCAACTTCTTGTCTCCTAGCCTGAGTCACTGACAGCAGCATGATCCTTAAAGGTTGCAGCAAAGGGAATCAAGCAGTCTATTTGTAACAAAACTGAGCAACAGAGCACATGCTGGGGACAACACTGATTCAGCGATAAATCTATGCAATGCCTCCAGGAAATATATTAGAAATGCAAAAGAGGAGCTGAGAAACATAAAGGAATTTGTAGATTTGCATCTTAACAATTTCTAAGCCATTTGCTTGATTATTGAAAAATTTAAAATGCATTTTTGCATTTTAAAGGCTTCTTAATCATAGAAATGATGTCATTATTAGGAACTTAGGATGTGTTTGTGATCTCTGGCAGGTTCAATACCGGAAGCTATTGCTAATGATTTTGATCCTAGGAATTGGTGGAACCCATCTATCTGGTTTTCAAATGTCTGTGATCAATTATACTTCTCCGGTAAGCAAAGCCTTCATGAAATCACATCTGTAACTGCTTTTCATGAAAATAGGCCTTACCCTTTAAGATGCCCTAAAAATCTGTTAGGCGTTACCATGTGAGCTTATTCCCAGCTCTTCCCAGTCCCACACTGACCACTGTCAAAGGAGTTTGCATGAATGTTAGGAGCTGTACTCTGAACACAATTCCCATAGAACATCAGAAATCCTGAAAAAACTGGAAAAGCAACCCTCTTCCTGCTGTGGTCTAGAGCTGGGTGGAAGGACAATGGAAATTTCAGTGGCTCCTTAACTTTTTTTTTCTTTTATGTAAGAACTCTAACACCCCTAAAATGAAAAATTACCAATGCCTGGAAAAATCTTGAAGCATCTTCCTTAAAGATTATACCATGGAGAAAGAGTTAAAAACTAGCTGGTTGATTCTCAACCTTCAGTTCAGCCCTTTTCTCTTTCTACCCTCTGCTTGCACTCAAGAACATTTGCATTTCACAAAAATCAGTAAAAGTTCCTAATATTTAGGTGTAGAAGAGCCAGGATTCAGCAGATTAAAGAGTATAATTAACTTCTGAAATATTCTCTTACACTATCAGGCTGTATGAGAGGAAACATCAATGCTAATTTGCAAACAAGTCCCATAACCATGCATTCAGTAATCACAGTTAATCTAAATTTTAAGCTTTACACATAATGAAGAACTACTGTAATCAGTGCCTTAGTGGAATGAAAATCTCTTTTTCTGTCCCAGTACATTCAGAAGTTTATCAATGAAACCTGGCTGGAGCGATACGGTTCTGTGCTGCATCAGGAGACACTCACATTATTGTGGTCCTTTATCGTGTCTATGTACTGTGTAGGTGGAATGGTAGGATGTCTGTGTAGTGGGTACCTGACTGCAAAATACGGAAAGTAAGTACATTTCCCAACAGCTCACTACTTAGGGCTGCAACAAGGGAAGCAATTAAATATTACTCACATAATATAACCGATATCAGAATGCTTACTGCCCACTTCTGCTGCAGAGTTTACTCTGCTCAGCGTATATAACCACCCCTGGGCACACAGAGTAGAGTAACTGTTTCTGATTCCCTTTTCACAGCTTTTTGTGCCATACAATTTTTGTATTTTTGCTGAAGTTTTAGTGAAAAATAAATCTCAGAAATTTCTTTATTGGGCAATAATGCCCTAGGGAGTTCAAGAGCACAGCAGTGCAGAAGTGGCCAGTCTGCAGGCAAAAGCTTTTTTTACTTTGTTTCTCTGTTGTTTTGGTTTTGGAGTTTTTTTTAATTGATCACAGCCTTTAAAAAACTAGTGCAGGTTTGTTTCTTCATAAGAGCAATCAGAGTCAATCAGAGCTTCAGCAAAGATAAGCAGGAGTCCATCAGATCACATTCTGTACCCTCTCTTAGAAGATGGCCATAAAGAACAAAGCCAGAACTCTCTAGCTTGATGTGGGCAGTGAAGCAAGTTCTCAGTGATGCTGGATTTGCCTTGTTCTAAGGACATGTGTAGTGTTGGAGATGGGAGCCTCACCCACAGGAAAAAAGTGAAAAAGACCATTTGTTATCAATATTTACCCTGCAGGAATTTCCTTCAGTCTCATGCTGTGCTCACATTGTGTTAGCATGCAAAAGAGGAATTTAGTTCCTCCTTTTTCACTCCTCTGAAAAGACATCATGCCGTCTCATAATCAGATATGGCAGTTGTTTAAGCAATGGATTTAAACACAGCCATGGCTTGGTCTGTAAATCCAGGGGAGTGCAGGCATCAAAAAGTAAAGATGGATCTTACTCATACACTGTTTGCTGTTGCAGGAAGAAATGTCTACTGTTCAATGACGTGGTCCTAATAGTAGCCGTTCTGCATACTGGCTTCAGTAAAAGAGCCAAATCCTTTGAGATGATCCTGGTTGGGCGCTTCCTGGAGGGCATTGGTGCTGGTAGGACTCCCCACTACTCCATGTTAATGTGTCTTCTTTGGGGTGGATACAGAAATCTCTTCCTGCTGGGAGTACCTGGGCATGCACAGTAACTCCAGTGGAACAAGGAACAGATTGGGAAAAGGTAAGATGAGCTGTGCTTTGCCTTCAAGAGGTCTTGTTGAGGGAGAGATTGATGGATTAGCTAAACATCTTGCTCAAAGTACAAGGTACATTTTCAGCCTGTATTGTGGAGCATATATAGCAAGCAGATCAGAACAGACATGAGAGCATTACCTTTAGCTGAAGGTGAAATGAAATGTGACCGTCTCTCCTGCTATTGTTAGCTGTAGCTCTTTTGTGTTCTCTTCACTTTAGGAATACATATGAGTGCCCATGTTCAGTATGCTGGAGAGATCTCACCTAAGAAGTTGCGTGGATTTGTAAATGTGACCTCCTCTGTGTTTTTTGCGCTAGGAAAAGTAGTAGCAAGAATTCTTGGATTACGGTACTTGTGCTACTCCTGACCCCATTTTCTATTTGTCTTCAGTATAACAGGAGAGTGTTGTTCTCCCAGTCCTAGAAATGGGCATATACTAGGGATGGAGTTTTACTTTGCTTAACTACAACTATTGAAAAGAAAGCATCCAGCCGATAGCAGTCACCGAGGTTCCCTTGTCATTCAATGGGGAGAGAAAGGCCACTGAGAAAGGAGGAATCCATCTCAAGGAGCTGCAGCATCTCTGCTGAAGTTAATAACAAAAGATTGTATGTAAATACGCTTACTAAACTTCTGAGATCTAAAATCTCTGCTGCTTTGTTGATAACCACACACAGAATTGCAGTATTGGTTTAGAGCGCTGCTGTGGTAATTTTCAAACTCTACTGATCTTTTGAAAATATTCAAATGAAAAGAAAGCTCTTGGTCTTGCAGTAGAAGTAAAGTATTGGTCTATTTTCCTTTCTCTGGCATAAACATCACCTATTTCAATTTATATTTTCAAGTCTGTATGCATATTGTCTTTTTAACTAGTCTAGAATCCAGAAAATACTAAAGTAGTTGTAGACTGTAATTATACTGGACTATAAATACACTCTTACGTGCTTTCATAGAGATCTTTTAGGAACTGAAGACATGTGGAATGTGCTGTTGTCCTTCTCTGGGACGGTTGCGTTGATTCAATTGCTCTTTTTGCCATTCTTTCCTGAATCCCCTCCCTATCTCTTGATGCAAAAAGAAGACAAGCCTGGTTGTTTGCAAGGTAAAATATAACTTTAGATCCTTGATTTGTTAAACTGCAGCTCTTAGGAAATTGAACCCAATAGAGGCAATTAGTTGTTACATTAGCCAACTACAGATTTCTTGATAATTACATGATTAAAGATCACAGCATTGAATCATACTACTCCAGACTAAAAGGAGTCATTAGAAATATTTAAGATCTATACCCAAATACTATAGCAAGTTGAAAGCCGTTTTCCAGGGCAGTCTTATGTTCCACTAACCCATGTTCCAGCTCTTTGGTCAGTGACTGAAGAACCAGAGCACAGAACCAAACTGCAAACGTTGCAAACATCATGAAAAGTTGAAAACACAGAACTGAGTGGATCAGATGATGGAGTATGCTTTTTTCTGTCTCTTCTGTAGCCATGAAGCAGCTTTGGGGAGAAGGCAATTATCACACAGAGTTTGATGACTTGATGAAGGAAAAGTCTGTAACAAAAAGCACCAAAATCATGAATGTCCTACAGGTGCTGAAGGAACCATCCGTTTATCCACAGCTGAGTACCATGCTCCTCCTTTTATTGAGTCTACAGTTCTGTGGCCTGAGTGCAGTTGAGTATACTCTATTTCCATGCCTAAATCTACTATTAAATAACTAAAGTGCCACAATTTTAACTTGTCCCTTTTCTCTGATTCTACATTTTTCCTCCTCACACAGAGCCCCCTGATGGTGAAGCTCTGTGGTATCATTATTATTATTATTCCTATATTTAAGGGAACTTCCAGGGTGAGAATACAAGACAATCAATTCAGCAGAAGTTCCTGCTAGACATTTGCATAAATTCCCCTGATGGTATCACTAAGGACTCTGTAGGAGAAAGAGTTATAAACATCCTAAGGCTTACTACAACCCAGAAATCAATTTATCTAGACTTCCATCTCCACTTTCTTTGACTTCTGCAGTAGTAGGTGGTCACATATTGCCATCCAACTTTCATTTCATTTGATAATGGAGAATCATTCATGAAGCCATTTCCTTCCAGATGTTTCCACATCCAATACTGCCCAAGCTAACAGTCATGTCTGCTGGATGATTTTTATCATTTGCCCATGGATCTCTCCCCACACACCTTTTTTAAGCCTGTGCATTCTGCTGGAGCTTGTTCATTACAGTTCCCTGCAATGTGGGCAGAGAAGGCACCTCTGCACTCTACTGACCGGGAGATTGTGCCCTGTCCACTAGGGACTTGGCAAATGAGAACCTTCTGCTTAGCAACTGGAAAAGGGTAATAGAATCAACATTTTGTATGATGATGTATGGTCTACTATGACTGAGATCTTTTTCCTCGCTCTGTTTCTTGACCTTTTCCTCTTTGCCAAAACATTTTTTCCCATGTCTTACAGGCAGTATGCTCCTTTCAACTTCTTTGTTTCCCTGGGCCTTCAAATCCCTTTTCTCCATCTCTATTAACCTTCTGTTTTTTTCACATCTCAAGCAGGTATGTCACCCCCACTAAACCCCAGCAATGTCATACTGCTTTTGCAGTGATGAAAAATCTAGTTCAAAGTGATGCTGGATAAGTACATACCACATCTATTGACTACATTTAATGTTAAAACTGTTTCTTATTTCCCAGATCACCTTTTACACCTCTGAAATTTTTAAGACAGCCAACCTGCAGGAAAGCATAATCCCATATGTATCTTTAGGAGTTGCAATCTGTGAGCTCATCTCTGTCATCTTCTGTGTAAGTTAGACCTTTCTGGGGCTTAAGAGTTAAAGTATATGAAAGGCAAATCTATTCTTCCTTAAAGAAAGTTCATCTTTGTGAGCTCAATAAGTTTCCTGTGGCACTGCACAGGTCTGCAAAGTGGTTATTACCATCCCTTCCAAATTTTGCCCCACCTTTCACATATTTCTTCCCTTCTTCATTCTCCCTAATTTCTTACAAAAACTTTTCTCTTATTCATACAGATATAAATGAAATGTCATTCAAACCTAAATATGTACACTTTTTTCCATATATTTGTGTATAAATATATATTCAAATGGAATTACAGCATACTTCCATAGATTACAGTGTTTATGAATAAGTAGCTACAATGCTGGGCAGTTAATGCCAATTCACAGCATCAGAGATGCTAAAAGGAACTCAATAAAATACCCAGCTTGGTACCAATAAGATTTGTGTTCTCTACAGTAAAATGAACTCAAGAAGAATGCTTTTTTTTTTGGACAGCTGACGGCTGGATTTTCCCATGCTTCCAGTGATATGCAATTTCTTTCTACTCTTCAGAGCTCCATTATTGATCGTTTTGGACGCCGGATACTCCTGTGGGGTGGTTATTTGCTGATGGCACTGATACTGTTGTTGCTCGAAATAAGCCTTCTACTGAGTGTAAGCAAATGTCTCTCTGAGAGCGGACATGCATCCAGTAATCAGTGTATTTCTACAGCATCATGATGCACTGTGACAAGTTTTTGTCCTTTCTTCTGCACTTGTTGCAGAGGTTTATCAAATCAGGATGATGGAGGAGTTGCTTGACTACAGTCAAATTCTTTCCAACAGGTGTTGGTTGTAGTTTGCAATACAATATGTAATCAAAGATGTATCTTCATGGGTAGTTATCAGTACAGAGACATTAAAATCACAACCAATATTCATGGAAAAGATACACACACGTAGATTAGACTGATTGGTTGTATTGCAGAGAATGTCATCTGTTAATAAAAATTCACATGTTCACATGTGCATACATCCCTTTCCAACACATATCATAGTAGTTTCAGGAGCCTCACTCAGATGTATCTCAGAGTGCCTGATGTTTTGTTGTGTCCAAACGTATCTTGAGCTTTAAGAGTATTACTTTCACAAATGAAACCTCATTGTTCTCACACAAGACATGCCTTCCTTTTCATGGGTTCATACTCTGTGTTCTAACGGATAGAGTACGGTTACATTGTGGTTTAATCCTAGCACTAAAATTGGGTATATATGTATACTGAAGCATTGCTTATAGTGAGGACAAAGGTGACAATCTTATTGCTCTCTAAACCATAAGTAAAGTTGACTGCTACCAAAATTGAAACTCTTTCTTAAATTGTTTCTTGATTTCTAAATAACTTTACCAGTTTGGGTGGGCAGAGTTCCCTCTTCTCCTTCTCTTATAATAGTTGCTCCTACAGACTGCATCTTCAATTGTGCTTGGATACAACTCAGGCAAAAGAAGTATCAACTCTGGTTGCTCCCAGAGCATTTGCAATTAATTTGTGTTAATTTTCTTCAATTAGTTCCCAGGGAGGTGAAATGTCTGATAGAAGCCATTAACTTGCTCTTAAGGCCAATAAAGATGAACTTAGAAACTGCTCTGATTTGTTTAGTTCATCGTAGCAGCAGTTAATTTGTTCATTAAGATCATCATCTATGATATTCAGTACTCCCAGTCCTGTTCCCAGTACTCCAGCAGCGCCTTGCCATATACGCTGGGAACATTTTAAGGATCCTCCTTTTGACAATGCTTCTTTAAGTGATTCTAAAAATCACCTATCTGCAACAAGGCTACTTTTGGCCTTCCACCACATTCAGTATAGAGAGATAAGTAGTTCTGGAGAGCCCAGTATCTTGTGGTTCTTCATAAACATTGCTTCTCCTATATTTTTTTTAACAGCTATGCTGCAGTTGTAACATTAAATGTCATTCTCTTTGCTCCTTGTGCCTTTGTCTAGGATCAGTTCCTCTGGATGCGTTACTGCAGTGTTATTCTCATCTTTTTATTTATTATTGCCTATGGAATAGGACCAGGTGAGTACAACAAAAGCACAGGAAACCTTGGGCCACAAGCATAAGCACAGGCCATGGAAAAAGAACTAGACTGTGTGAATATATCTTCGAAAATCAACAGTTTAGTTTGAACTGAAGTTGGAGAAGCCCCAATTCTTGCTGAGTTAATGACCCAAGAAAGAATTTCTTTAACAAATTACTTGAAACAATTCAGACTGATGAATCAGGACCCTGTTTCCTCTCACTGGATTACAGGTTAAAACCAAAAAAGTACTTGGAGGGCATGAATACTGCATTCAGGCTCAACTGGTCCAACTCTGTCTTTGCATATGGGCAGAGGTAGCCTCTTGGAAATACTCAAGTTTTCTCAACTTACCTGTAAAATTCTACTCTGCGCAAGCATGGCATACATAGCCTGTCTCTTAGCATTGCTCTGTCCTTTCTCACTCTTTTCTAATGTCATCTGAATGACCTATATGGGTAATGCCAGAATCAAATTTTCAGCTCTCTAGTAGGATCTCACTCACCTAAGACCAATATTGACTAGGAAAGTTACCTGACTAAACACTGCTTTTAGCTATTAAAGTCACCAAATTCAAATCACAGGGTTTTTTTATTATTGTAATAGCTACATAAGGACAATGAATGTCTTGAAAACCTAAGAATTTTCATGCTATCAGAACCCCGGTGTCTCCTATGGGCAACGTAGAGAAAAGGACCACTAAGGCTTCGTATTTTGTACATCTTTGTACATTAGATAGAAACTGCCCTTCAGAGGTGTCCATCTCTCTCCATGGACTGTAAGAGAAGCCTGTACGGGACAGAGAGATGACTGAGCTGCTCAAATTTAGATGCTCTCACAGCAGCCTGACTCACTGGGGCTATGTTTGACCAGTCACATCAGTTCACTCACTCTGAGGAACATGGTTAACTGCAACAATGTTTTTATTACATTTTCATTTTTTCCCTCAGCTGGAGCTGTTGCATCTGTCATGAATGAAATCTTCACCCTCTCAACAAGGTCCTCTGCTTTTGTCATCGGTGGAATCATCATTTGGCTAGGCCTCACTTTCACTGGAATGATTTTCCCCTTTGCTGTCGTACGTAATTTGATTAAAATCTTCTCTTTGACTCCATCAATTTAAACTGGTTTTCTAGGCTGGTCTGGACAAGGAGTAGGATGAAATCCCTTGTAGATGATTAAAGTACTTTCCTAGACTTCAGACAACCTCTGCTGCCTAAAGAACAGACTGAAAAGATAAATAAATATTTCTTCTGTAAAACCAACTTATTCCTCATTTCACAGAAGCAAATCAACAATTTTCAAGAATGTATAGAGGCGCGCGTTGTCACAGAGATCACTCATCTTATTCTATTTTATTTCCAGATGCTTCTTGGTCCTTTTTGCTTCCTCATCTTCATTGCTGTCCTGGTCATCTCAGCAATTCTCATCTACCTGTTCCTCCCAGAAACAAAAGGGAAGTCAACTTTTGAAATCACAGAAGAATTCAAAACACACCGATTTAAGAAGAAACATCATCAGACTGTGGAGAAGAACACTACTGAAGAACAAACATTCTGCACCAAGCTCTGATAGGCCACCATAAGCAACCTGCATGGGCAAAAAGCCCTGTCTCAAAATTGAACTGAAAGCTAAACCTTAACAGGGAATTTTTCAATAAAATATAATCCATAAAGTAACATACAGATAGCTTGTCATTAATCCAAGTAGTCCTGTTCTACACTCATTGTTGTTTTCAAAGGTGAGAGACAATGGCTGCTTTCTAGAACAGGTCTCTAGAAGGATTACATCAGCAACTACTGACCCTTCCCAGAACTGGCACATGGAAAATCTTTTCAAGCATAAGACACACAAGCCTTACTCCTTTGCTATCATTTTAAAGAAGTAGGATTTGGCTCTGTGTTGTTACTTCATAAGAAAGTTCTGCTCAGGATTAAGAGCAGGATGAACAGAGGATGAAACATAAATATAGTTCCTGTAAGCAATTTTCACATCATCTCTTTACAATATCACACTGTAAAGGACCTAGTATTGATCATGAACACTGCACATGAACAAATACCAGGGTGAAAAACAAATAGAACTCAAATTTGTTCTATTTTCTTGAGGTGACAACAAGTAACTGTATGTCCTGATTGTCTCTATAATAGGGTTCAGTCCCGATCTCTGGGAGTTGGTACAGAACAACTCTCACATGCAACCCCTGGAGCAAACTAATTACACGCTCCATGCATATCAGCTGTAGCAAAATCTGGAGAAAGTTTTTGAGGCGTAAGCAATGTCCTCAACCTTTGTGCCATCCATGAGGTACTCAGAATAAGGCTAACACACGTACAAGCAGTGCAGAGAGCTACAGGACCAGTGCCCCAGTATGAGACAGGAAGTAATACACTTTGAGAGAGCATTGAGAGAGCAGACACTTTGAAAATTCAGCCCATTTTATAAATAACTAACTGCTCAAAAAAAAAAAAAAAGTGGAAGCTGTGATAGCCAATGTCTGTAAGCTGTGTAGTGGCACACAACATGTTGCACTCTACTTGTGCACATCAGCAAACAATACTACACTTTACCGTTGCTGTGCTTCAGAGCACTCATATATTGCTGCTATTCGAGGACTGTTAATCCTGCTGGCCACTGTGGCATTTAATCACTTCTCTCCCCAAAATGCTGTTCTTTTCCCAGTTTGCACAGATTTCACAGCATAATACAATTGCAAGTGGTCATACTACTGAAGTGCACTGAACAGGCATTAAAGCTATGAAAGAGCTAACTAAGTAGACATAATACATGATAGGATCAGTGTTCACTCTTGGCACTGTATCACATCAATAGCAGAGACACCTTCACTACTTCATGGCTTAAGGAACATTTCCTTCTCAAACATTTATCCTTCCAGGCTACCCAAATCCAATGTGCCAAACCCTGGCAGAACTGTTCTCCCAAATGCTTACTATTGCTGCATCTCTTGCAGTTACTAATAAACCAGACAGTATACAATTAACTCACCAAAATTAATGTTTACGTGTTGATTTAACCCTGTGACAAGGCCTCTCGTTCTTATACTTCTGCAAGCAACGTCTCAAATTATTCTGACTACTCATCCTGGCTATCTTTTACTCAAAAAGAGAGATAAAACAAATAAGCTAGGCCTTTTTCTTTTAGCTTTCTCACCTTTGTACTACTGCTTCAGTGTCATGGCCGTGACTGACAGCTTCAAGAACAAGCTGGAAACTTAGGTGCCATCCAGCCTTACTTATTTCAGTATAGGCCCATGCATCAGGGCCAAAGTCACTGCTAGGAGGCTGCAGCTGACACCCAGCAGAACTGAATACAAGCAGTAGTGTCATCATTAGTATGTCAGGGTTATGTTTGCATCTGTTCAAAGGAGTTTATGTCATGTAAATATTATGGCTTACGTAACTGCTGATGTCAGGAAAGACAACAAAACTGGCTGGAAGGCACAGCACAGCCTCTTAAAGCTACTGCTTGCTAGAGCCTTCTCATCCCAGGGTTTTCTCAGTTTTCTGCCTGGTAGTACTGGGGCTAGAACAGCTGTAGCAATAGTGAAAATAGAAAGGAAAAAGCTTCTTGTGAATACCCTTAACTTCCTCAGGAAATTCATCCCTCATTAACACCACTATTTTCACTTCTGTAGATCCAACACCAAGGGCTGATGATAGATTTATCTCTTGTTTTTCTGGCCCACAGCTGACTGGCATGCGATGATGACTAGGACTGAAACTAAAATGGTAGCAGTTTGTTTCCTCTTAAATGCGTGTGAAAATCTTTCAAAAAGACACTTTCTATTTCTAATCCATTCTTGTAAAGGAGTAGTTTCTCAGTTACACTTTCTCAGTATAAGTATATAACTTTCTCAGAAGTTATTTTTAACTGTTTATTCCCCTTGCTGTTTCACATCTAAAGACTGATGCATTTCATGTCACAGTGACAAAACAAACTGGATGAAGACAGCTACAAAGAATGTCATGGTTCACATTTTAGGAAGAGACCGCATCCCTTTACAGGAAATGCTTCCCTTGAGGAACATATGACCTGCTCTAACTCTAGCTGGTCAGCAGAAGGACCATATATTTGAAGTAACGTCATAAAGGACCTTGTTGCTTGCAGGTTGCAAAAAAAGCCAAAGACAAATTATTTGTTTTCTGTTATTGGAAATGATGTGACTATTCCTTCACAGTCACAAGCAGAATCTTCATGAATCAAAGTCACTCTCATATCACCTTAAAAACCTGAGAGCAGTGAATACTAAGTCATCATAAGAAAAAATATGGACTACAGAAAATTTAAAGATTCCACTTAGGAAATAGTTTGTGCCTATATGTCTTCTTTAGTTCCAGTCTCTGTGATTTTGCTATTCAGAATTTCGTTTTCAGTTTTGGATTATAACAAACCCAAAGTCTCAAATCAAACCGAAAAGAAATGACCAAGTTCCTCTCAGTGTGAAATTAAACCACAGATGGCTTCAACTGTCCACAATGAGCATTATAGTATAGACCAAGTTGGCTTAGAACCAAGCCTGGTTTTCAGCTCTTTAGACAAATTTGTATGAAAGTGAGTTTCATGGGCTTGTCCATTTCACAGCAAGCATTTCTTACAGGTCTGCATACAAAAAATTAAAGGATCTCCTTAACACTGTAATAATTCCTGAAACATAAAACCATGCACAACTTCCATAGCGTAACAGAGCATTTTCTAGAATATAGGTGAGATTTTCAACATAAACAGTCGATTCCATTGACTTGACAAAAACCAAGAGGTAAACTCCTAGGATAAAATCCTCCTAAAACTGCTGACAAGGTGAAACAGCAACATGCAGCTCAGAATCACCAGAAATCCCAAAAAATATAAGAGAAATTTCACTGTGAGCTGCTGGAATTTGCTGCTCTTTGAGTTCCTCAGTAATTATTTTCACAGAGTGCAAGAATCCTTGTGGCATAACTCCCCCTACACTTCAATATAATTTGAGAAAAAATAAATAATAAAAAGGAAATATGAAATATTCAAAATATCTATTTTGAAACAATAGGTAGTCTAAAGCTATACAACTTGCGTTTTTGTGCAATCAAAATGTTACAATTGTTGCTGTTCAAGAGAAAATACTAACAAAAATTCCAAATGCTACTGCAAGCCAGAATGAACATCACTTCCTATGCAGTTATATAGGCAATAGTTGAGATTACACAAGTAACCAGAATTTTATTACTAACATGTATTTTTCCTCATTTCTTTAGACTCGTGGCAGTTCCAGTAAATCCCTCTGTAAATAATTGCATTCTGTGTATTATGAACGGAAAGTACAAGTCCCGAGGATGAGCTTGGGCATTTCCTGAAGGCTTCAGTACAACCCCATTGCCCCATCTGTCCTCACCCCAAACACTGGGTGTGGGGTAAAGTCCCCTGGCATGAATAAGAGCAAGCAGAAGACTTTGAAATTAGGAACAACATAGGGCATCAACCACACATGAAAGCCTCATGCAAAGCTCTTTCTTGCAGGTGCTCTCTAGCAGAAGCCATGTAGAGCTACAGTTTGAGCTTCACCCATATATTTTACTTAATAATAAATAAGAGTATATAAACCTTGTGCCAGCTGCTTTTTTTCTTTGTGCACATTATGGCAGATACACTTTTCAGTCTGTATCATAGAAGTATTTTACTGCTCCTGAAAAACAGTTTAGATTTTTTTTTGCCTGAATTGTTCTCCTTTCCCTCTCCAGAGCCCTTGCTTCCCCACAGGCGCAAACTTTCTCTGCTTTGAAACTTCCCCCCTGCAGACTGGACTAAATGCAATTATTTCCTGAAATATTTAATCCAGCAGTGTTAACTTTGGCCAGTCAAAGTAAATATAAGTGAGTGGAGATGAAATAGTAAAAATTTAACTCTGTTCTCTGAAGCCAAATGCCAACTGCCATACCAGCAGGCAGGAGACAGAGAGGCAGAAGCCTGTGATGACAAGACACACCATACACTGGACAGCCAGCCCCTAGCCAGAGATGACCGGCTTTCTATCAGATCTGGTAAGTACCTGGGGGGTTATTTACATCTCTGACATTTCTATAAGCTACTACTGTTTCAAAGAAAAGAAAATCAGTATCTCACAGCAAGGCTCCTATTCACTAAAAGCATTTGGAAGTGATTCTGCTCACTATTTGTAGGTATTACAGACGCTTGCACTTTGTATGCTCTGCCATTCATCTTTCTCATGTTTTTATCAATATGTTACTATTTCTTAAATGTTTTCATTTATTGGAAAATATTTGCATGAATTCAAAAATAATTTGCTTTGCTTACCTGCTGAAAAAAGAGTTTTGTTAATCACTAGTTATTTAGTGCAAGAGATGGCAAGTAGGGGTTTTGAAACAGGACTGGATGTTGGTAGCTGTGGCATCTTGACAAGGACCTTTGTGTGAATCTGCAGCATTTATATCCTGGCACTGGCTAAGTCTTGAACTTGGAGTTGCTGCCTCACACATCAGTGAGGCACCTCCACTTAGAGCAAAGCCTCTTTGGGAAACAGCTCCCAGATCCTGCTGGGCACATTTAACCTCTCGGCCAGCAAAGAAGAATATGGCAGGACATCTCTGGAAGGTTCTTGATTTTTCATTCACAGCATATTCACTACATCCTGCTGCAAAGGCTGCTGTAGAGTAAACCTAAGAGCAGCTCCGGCTGTGTATTTTCAGAGCTGTAATCAGCCAGAAAAATAAAACAAAAAAACCAAACAGAAAAAATATCAAAGAGGATGCCTGTTCTCAAAGCTCCCAAGAGATGAAGATGACCACGCTGCCACTTGAGACAGGCAGGTGGGGCTAGAGTTCAGAACTGATAGTAACTGATAGAGCTGTGATACTTTCCTCCTACAGCACAGTTTGAGAACCACTGGGGAACTAAAATTCTGCCTCAAACCCTTTCCTTGCTGTTCTCTCTTCTCCATTTAGGTGAAAACTCTCTGATTTCTAAGGGCTGCCACACTGCCAAGAATCTGAATGGAAAAACATGCTACAACCAAAATTAGTCTGTTTCGGGGGTGGGGGGTGTTCCACCTTTTCAGTGTTATTTTTAAAAATTTTTGGCGTTTTGAGTGATTTCAGAAGGCTCTGCCACAAAACTCGAGTTGAGGGATCACTGTATTCAAGGGCCTGAAGGGGAGCAAGCACAGCAGCTGCTCTGTCAGATAAGAAGGAAAGGTCTGGATATCAAGGGCTTGGTCACTGCTATGGGCACCGGTCTGAGCTGCAGGTGGCATGGCAGCCAGCAGGGAGGAAAGTAAGACCTCCTCAAAACCACTCTCGTATGTTTTATGCCTAGAGTGAGGAACAACCTTCAGGTTGCTACTCTCTTTATCAAAGATCACAGAGGAGAGGGAAATAAGTTGTTTCCCTAGCTAATGGTTGCATTTCCTTGAGTAGGAAAATCACAGGAGGATACACACTTCATACCAGGGCAAGTGGAGAGAACATGCTTATCTGCAAATCCTGTCAGGCATTTCTGAGGAATGAAAGTCACATGCAAAGAACAGCCTGATGTGGCTACAAGCTTAAGAAGATTTTGTTCTATTTCTGCAGGTACAGTACCAGGGGCTCTTTCAAATGATCCCTGTGCTGGGGATTGGTGGAACATTCCAAATTGGCTTTCAAATTTCTTCAATTACCTACATGTCTCAGGTAGGCAAAGATGAACACAGCACGCTGGTTAACAGCAGCACAGAGCCTAAACTTCGGCTTCAGGATGCTCCTCTCTGGCAGTCAGTAAGGGCTTAATGACAGTATTCTCCTCTCACAATTCATTCCCATTGCTATGTTATCGCGTAAAGCAGAACATGTCAAAGTGTGAAAATAGAAGAAAAGAGACCTGCAAGTTATTGTTTATAGAACTATTCCTCAGAAGGCGCACACTGACTGGGATGGCATCTGTCTCCCCTACAAACCTACAGCATATGTGCCTACTTCAGTGGTCTCATTTGATATTTTAATAGTTACCCATCTTCACAGACAAATACAAGTCAAGTGAACCACGCTTTAGGAAAATGCCTGCTTGTCTCCACTGATCACAGGTAAAACATCCATTCCAGAGTCTATTTGAAGTAGTAACTTCAGCTGAAGCAACAAACTTATTTTGTAAATACAATATACGGCATGCATTTGAGCCATAGTTGTTGTTAATGATTTCTTTTTTCTGTCTCAGCATGTTAAGGCTTTCATTAATGAAACTTGGCTGGAGCGATATGGCTACCCCATCCATCAGGATAACCTCTTGTTTCTATGGTCTATTACTGTGTCCATCTATGGTATAGGAGGTCTCTTGGGTTCTTCAGGAAGCAGATACCTGACTGTCAAGTATGGCAAGTATGTATATTTAAAGACAAATTATCAATTGAATCTTAGCTTAAACAAATTTCCAGTTGAGGTTTTGAATGTGAGATAGACTTTTGGGGCTTAGTCATGGTTGTAATGCAGCAGTAACAACAGATTTTGCTGGTGTCAACAGATTTTGCTGCTGCTTCACCTTTTCCTGTGGCACAGGCTAATCAACTATGCTGCCAGTTTGTGACATCAGACACACTTATTCAGGTTGGGTTAGGCTTGGCAAGGAGGAAAGGCAGCCTTCCAGCTGAAGACAGAATGGAGATGCTATTCAAAATAGAGCAGCACTGAGATGCTACATCAATATGTTTCATGATGGATTTTCAAGTGCAGAAAATCTTTGAGACTTTTCTCTGTTTACAATACCCCAAAGTGTTCCCAAACTCCCAGGTCTAGTTGTGTGCCAAAGCACACAGTAAGTCCAGAGTATCCAGTGCCAGCAGTGTGGAAGTTATTTTGTCCTGGACCACAATTGTACAATTTCACAAAACTAGAGAGATAATTTCACCCCAGACATCCTACATGCCAGGAGGTTAAGTGCCATTTCCTGTCTGATTTATAAAAATTCTTTTTCCTTTCTTTCACTTACAGAAAGAAATGTCTCCTGTGCAACAATATGCTCATGATAGCAGCAGCATCTATCATGGGCTGCAGTAAAATAGCCCGGTCCTTCGAGATGATTTTAATTGGACGTTTCATGTGTGGAATAAGTGCAGGTAAGAATTTTTTTCATGGGTCAGGAGGATGTCTCAAAATTCTACAACTTTATTCAAAGCAAATACTAACTCTTCACTAAGAAAATAAAATATTAAAGTCAATGAAGTCTTGTTAGAATACCTCTGTAACAGCCGGCAACTAAGTGCATAATTACTTCTAATTTCACTGACACCAAATGAAATTCAGCTTTGCTGAAATTCAGCTGTCAGGAATGTTTTGATATAACATGAAACAAGGGTTTTTTCTGATGGAAAAATATGTATAATACCATCTAAATTTGAGTTAACAGTTCTGGAAATAATATGGCATACATCTTAAAGCTAGTATTCTCATAAGGCTCCAGATAAGAGGGCTTTTCAAGGCCTCAGACATTTAATTTTGACTCTGAACATATTTCAGGAATGTTCTACAAGGTTATTCAATATGCTCCAGAGGAGTAAGTCCTTGGGGTTAGTCCAAAGAGCTGGGCATAATCAAACAATATCACTCCTGGCAGGTAGACCACACGCAGGAAAAACATCCTATACTGGTATCAGTTTGCTTTGTATTTGTCTCCTACTCAAGAAGCTGCTTTTCTTTTCAGTTTGGGTAGTCACAGGAATGCCTGTGTTAACTTATTACATTAGAAATTCATATCTGTTTTCCAGATTTTGTACATTGCTTCTCTGGCATACAGTTGTATGGAAGAACCACAGTTGCATTTTGAGAACTGCTCACCCACAGGGCCCCTGCTATGACCTAGAACCAGTATCATGCCTCATACAAAGACCTGGGTTTTGTTAAAGAGATTGCTTATCTTCATTGCTTTGCCATCACATAATGCCAGGAGAAGAACATGTTGCTATCAAATCCAATAAAAAGGGCTGTGACCACCATGTCAGGAAAAGGCTGTTGTACCCTGAGTAGTTTTCAGAATGTCTGAGTTATTAAGTGTTTCACCAATAGCTGGAATTATTAACTCTGCCTGAAATCATCAAAATTATTGCTTGACAGTCGAAAATAA
This sequence comes from Clamator glandarius, assembly GCA_033459285.1. Lineage (NCBI taxonomy): Eukaryota > Metazoa > Chordata > Aves > Cuculiformes > Cuculidae > Clamator > Clamator glandarius. The sequence goes on along the minus strand of JAUNZM010001016.1, from coordinate 2,839,074 downwards.
ATACTTGTATCTGCCCTCGAATCATGTACAAATCAGCATTGAATATAGAACTGTGTATTTTAATCTACTATGGATCTACCATACAGCTTCTTCTATAACATCATGTCAGAAAAGGTTGAGGTTATGTGGGTTAACTACAAGCAAATTAAATATTACCACAGAACGTTTAGTTATTCAGCATTTGCATACCATGTTTCCTTTAAAATCTGCTATGGCTGCAAGAGATACTATGATGAGGCTACACTGACACCCCGAAGGCAAAGCTGTATATTTCTTAAGATCAGGAAACTGCACTGACAAAGAGGACAGGAACTAAAGACTTTTGTAGAATGGGTTAGAGAACCTAGTACTGAAAAATCTCATACATAGGTTGAAGTATGAGAAACAATTTGGTGCACAAGGCAGAAATATGCTGTAATGCTCAATTATTTACATGCAATTTTATTTCCAATCGTTATAAATGTCTTATTTCTTCTTCCCCATAATGCTCTCCTCACCTCAAGGTCTTTGTGTTCCTCTACATCATCAATATATTGGAGAAATTTCCCCTAAGAAGCTACGTGGCTTTGCAAACTCTACTTCGTCTTTCTTTTGGTCACTGGGAAAAGCCGTAGGGCAAATTACGGGACAAAGGTATAATACAATTGATCACCTGCCCAATTAATTTCTGGATCCCCTTTACCTTTTGCTTCTTCTTCTGTTTTTCCATCCATTCCTTCCCTCCTCAAAACTAACGCAATGAACTTTTATTTTATTCCCACCAGGGAGCTGCTTGGCAGACAGTCCCTGTGGCCCGTGCTGATGGCCTCCTGCGGACTTCCAGCACTGGTCCAGCTGGTGACTCTGCCCTTCTTCCCTGAATCCCCACCATACCTCCTCATGCACAAAGGAGACCTGGAAGGCTGCAAGAAGGGTAACTGAGGACTCCAGGTTCCTGTTCCTCATTTGAATTTCAATTATTTTATGATACAACCCTTCCCCATGTGGAAAAAAATGAACAGGAGAAAATTTCTCCTTGGACATTTTTAAGATGACCCTGTAGATGCCTACTAAGTGTATTTTTGTTGTAGGCCTCACACAGAACATGAAACTACTTCTCTATACAGTTGCGTATTATAAAACCTTTCACACTCACCTGACACCACCTGTGCAATCAGCCTGATGGGAAATGACAAATGATGATAAAAGATAAATGAAACTATAAATATTAAATGGCTGTTTGCACTGTGGGGCTCCACAGAGCACCGTGTAGCTCTGGCTGTTGGCTGTGTACCCTGCTTATACCCTGAGAGAAAAGTGGACCCATGGCCAAGGAAGGAGTTATTGAGCACCTCGCTAGGCCCGTCTGTCAGAACAGGTCCCTCTGTGCAGGAGTGGGCCAGGGCTCTGGAACACACTACAGGATATCTCTGCCTCCCACCTCCCCGTGCATACTGTGCTGCCCGCCACTCGCACCACCTACTCAACTCCTTAGGCAACAAACAATAGAGATGAATTAATATAGCAGGTCTCGCTCTCCTTCTCCTCCACAGCCATAAGGCAGCTTTGGGGTGAAGGCCGTCACCAAGCAGAGATTGATGACATCATGAAAGAGAAGGCAACAATGAAAAACACCAAGATCTTGAGTGTCCTGGAGCTATTGAAAGATCCAGCTTTCCGTTGGCAGCTGTACATGATAGTTATTCTGACCCTCACAGTTCAGCTATGTGGCATCAATGCAGTTGAGTGTGTTTCCCCCTTAAAGTCCCAAAACACTTACTGACAACCTTAAAGGAGCCATCATGGCTCCCAGGTTCCCTCTATTTATATTCCCAGGCTTCTCAGGCCACAACGTGCTGTCTGGTAGCCCTGCTACAGGGCAGCAGCAGCAGTCTGCAAAGCTTGGCCAGGCTCACGTGACATCCCTCTGCCCAACTCTTGGTCCATGCTGGAGTTTCTCTCCTTGGTACTTAGGTTTATTTAACAGTCATTTTTGGAAGCCATTGCAAGGCCCCAGAACCTGCTCTTAGAAATGAGCTCACCTTGTATAGGCAAAAATCTGTGATGTAGTTTTATATTACTGCTCCCTGCAGCTTCTGCTATTTGGCCCCCAACACTCAGCATCCTGAGATGTTGGGGTGGCAGTGCGCTCACTCCACCTTTAAAGCTAATCAAGGAGCATACTCACTGCTCTGGCAGCTTCTGCAGTTCTCTTCCTTGCAGCAGCATTTTTCTGGGATTTGAAGCCATAGCTTTGCAATTGCCTGTATGATCCTTCTACCTTTAACATCACAATGCAGCAACACCTGTAAAGGAAATGCCCAGCTGAATCTAACAGAGTTTAAAATGGAATCTTCATCATCTCAGCATATCTCCAAACAGGAGCAGAGATACAGAAAAGATGCTTGTTTTACTCCCTCACAATTCCATAACTCATGCTTCTCTTTCTTGAGTATATCCCACAATAATGTTTTTGGATGCGCTCCAGCAGACACAATATACCTGGCTGTTTCTGAAAGCATCTGTATCAGGACTCTGCAAACCTCAGCTGGAGGTCCTTTTATCCCAGTATTTTATCTTTTATCAAATTAATTAATGGATCAGATTTTATAATGTTTTTGTTAGCCATTATAGTGAATACTACCAGAATTCTAGCTCACTCCAAAGCTGAGCTACGTGCTTCCTGGTTAGCAGCTCCCATCTAGGGCAGCGTCACACAGGTGCGGGTAAGAAATCAATTCTCTTCTTCTCTTGCGGTTTTATGGTTTTGGGTTGTTTTGGTTTCTTTTCCAGATTTATTTTTATACTTTTGAAGTCCTCCAAGCAGCTGGCTTTGATGAAAAAATAATCTCCTATATGACCCTCTCTGTTGGACTCTCTGAACTTGTAGCTACTGCAGTTTGTGTAAGTCATATTAATACAGGAATGGGTCACAATTTGCCCTTCTGTCACTGACACCAGTGTGATTTCTGTCCATCAGAGCTCCATCATTGAGCGACTGGGCAGGAAAGTGCTCATAAGAGGAGGCTATTGTATCATGGGTTCACTGCTAGCTTGTATCACCGTGACTCTCTCCCTCCAGGTAGGAAAACTCTTCTTGTGGCAGACTTCTCTACCTATTGCATTTCTAACCTCTGCTTACAGGCAGTAACATGCCCTTGAGAAAGGAAAGTGAGGCTTAAAAGTGCCAAATAACTTCTGTATTAACAGCATACCCTCTGTGAGGAAAATATCCTAAAGATCAAATCTGTCTATACATAGGATTAAACCTTCTCTCAGGAAGCACTCTCTTGCACTCTTGCCTTCCTTTCAACATGATCCCATGAGCAAGTAGCACAAAAAACACTGGGAGACTAGCACTACTTCCTTATTTCATCAGGCTGCAAGCACTACAGACTGGCCAGCATAAAAAAACCCACAGTCCTAGGAAAATGGTCCTTTCTGTTCATGCAATTTTTAACAAGTAACAATAAACTCCCAGTTTCTTGGCACAAGTTAATTAGAAATTTAACCTTGTTACAGAAGATACTGGGAACGCACATATCTGTTCACAGACCAGAGACCTGTTCAACTCTTAACACTGTCATTGCTGCAGCTTCTTCAGAAGCAAGCCTTGGGGATTACCAGCATTCATCCAAGAGCTACACTATAGATACTGCTGTAAAATTAACCTTGAAGCAAAGTGGCAGCAGAATTCCATTTTTGTTTTATTCATGAAGAATCTCAAACACAGCAGAGAGGAATCTTTTTTCCTAAAGCATCAAGTCTCACATCTTCACTAAAATCTAAGGAAGTTCCTTTCAAGTATCAGTTACTGAACCTATCACTTAATAAAAGTGAAGAAAGATAGGATTTGGCCTTCCCATATCTCTAAGTATTGGGAAAGCAGCATGGGGTCAAGAAGAAATGAGAACAGAGTAGAAAACTGCTATTTGGACTTCCTTTAGCTGAAGGCTTCCAAGCTTGACAGCTGCCCTACACTAGTGAATCTGCTTCTCTGCTCATCTAACAAAAATCCCACTGCTCCATCCCCAGGAAATGGCACTCACAGTTCTCTGCTGGTTTCCACACACTATGTATTTTTTATTGAGGTGACAATGTTCAAAAACAAGCAGCTTTTCTCACCTACAGTTATTAGCAGATTTCACCCACAAGTTCATTATGTTGTTTTGGGTTTTTTCCCAGGATTGGTATTTCTGGATGCCATACTGCAGCCTTTGTCTGATTATCTTGTTTGCAGTTGTCTTTGGAGTTGGGCCATGTAAGTACTCATTCAAAAGATACAAAGGAAACACAGAATCACAGAATGGTTTGGGTCAAAAGGAACCTTAAAGATCATACAGTTCCAACCCCCCTGCAATGGGCAGAATTCAAGTCATGAGAGCTTAATATAGTTAGGAGAATGCTTAATAACATTGCATAGTATTTAGCATAACTAAATTCATTTAACTTAATCTTGTATTCTTTAGAGGTTGTGGGTCTAATCATTGGCCATAAACTTCAATGACATCAGGTTTGAGTTTTGATAACAAGAGGAAAGGAACACAGAAAAAGGTACTCAATGCAAAAACAGAGGAAAAGCAGATGGGTAGAAGACTTTTTTTTAGAAGTACTAAGAAAAAAAGAAAAGCAAGTGTTCTTTTAATTTCAATGTTGTATAATGTTACATCTTATCCCACATAGACGGCAATGCAGAAGACCTACTTTGGAGTAATTTTTTTCCCAGCATACTCTACCTGCTCCTCTTCTAAAACTTTTTTTAAGAGCCTATTCCCTTTTACAATATTTGCCTTCCCACATGGAAGAATTGAATTATTTCCCTAACTCAAAGCCATCAAAGTCCTGTGACTTCAAAACATAACTGAAATGCCCAGGAAGTGAATCTGGGAAGATCGCTCATTGGTGATCTAGCAGTACCATGTTGGGAATTCTTGTTAGTAATAGTAATTGTTATTCCATCCTTACACAGCCTCGTTCATGAGAAGATGTCAGACTTTCTAAAATCCTTCTTTCTGAAATTAACTACTTAATTTTTTAATCTCTCAAATAAATTTATTCAAATATTTTACCACTTTAATTAATTGGTCTGTTTTATAAAATGCAACAAGTATTTTCTAAACAGAGCAAAAAAATCATGTTTTGAATGTCAGTCCATGATAGTAGCATCTATTTGCTAACTGTCTAACACTCAATCCAAATGTTCAAATCAAACACATCAACAAGTAATAGTTCTTATTCTTCTTTCATTTCAGCTGGTGCCACAGTTTCCCTTAGGGTTGAAATCTTCACGCTCTCATGCAGACCACCTGCCTTTGTGATCAGTGCCGTTTTGAACTGGTTGGGCATCTTTGTGATCGGAACAACTTTCCCATTCATTGTGGTGAGTGACTCACCCTGGGAGAGTCAGGAGATGACAATGCCATGTCAGTCTAGAGTGCTTGGTCCCCTGAGCCAGCTTTTGCAACTGCAGAGTCCTCATTTGCCCAAGATACTTATTCAAACTGAAATATTTGTCAAAGGTCAAACTGCAAAGAACATCTTATCAAATTCAAAGTACTTTGGGACCCAAATACAAAAACTCTGCCGAGAATGTGACAAAAGACAAGTTATGCTCATCTTACTTCCTTTCTCACTTTGCTCTTCCCTGCAGGAAAGACTCAAGCACTTCTGCTTCCTCATCTTTATGGGGGTACTTTTCACTTCAGGGATAATTATCCACCTGTTCCTTCCAGAAACAAAAGGGAAATCAATCATGGAAATCACAGAAGAATTCAATAAGCTGAACTTTAAAAAGAAGAGTGTTCCGACAACTCCAAATCATGTCACAGAGGATTACACCTTCTGCACCAGGCTTTGACCAGCCATTAAGAGAGACAAGCTTCCTTAAAAGAAAAAAAAAAATAACCTGTCATTTTCTGACTAGCCAGTTGCCCCAATTGGACTGCCAGCTTTCATATCTGTCACGTACAAGGTTCCCATTTTGCCAAACCAGCACTTTTCTCAAGCACTCCACTCTGGGCAGCTTAGAAAAGGGATGATGGCTTATATTAACAGGATAGACTCCTGTGAATCATGACCATTTTGGCTTAACTTGCTGATGTGTAGATCTTTTCTATAACAGAACAACTAGTACACACTGAAACTACATGTAGGATTTTATAAACACTCTGCTGATGACAGAGAAATGGAAGATCTATGATTACCTCTCTCTTTTTGATGTCTGAGTGTGTTTTTACAGATTTCAAATGGAAATAGTGAAGTTCTTGGCTTGTTGCCTCTGGCTAGGGTTCAATTCATAACAGAAAAAAAATAGTGGAATAGGAGAGAAATTCTTTGTTTCTCTAGACTCAGCCGAATAATCAAAGCTTGCCAGGTTGCCATGTATAACACCATGTTTTCCTTCTGTTGTATCAGTTTGATGGATTTCAACCCTTCTAGACTGAAGTCGTCCATGTCAGCAGCCCTCCTTGGTTTGACTTAAACTTAATTTTTTCCTAAAGAATTCGGCCATTTGATTCTAAGCTCAGACTTGTTCATGACAAAGCATGCAGGAAAAGTTTGTGTGTAACTATTCTCAAGGAATAGTGCCTTTCAGTGGCAATACAGCCAAATGACTCCAGTCACCATAAAACACAAGCACCTAGAGTCATTTTAAATACTCTGTGCTATCCTGCCTGTCACCATTGTCATCTCCAGTCTGTAGCCCCCCTTCCAGGATCTGAGTTTCCTCAGATGTCTCATGGGCTGTGAATCCAGCTTAGCTGCTACTTGCTTTTGTGTGACATTTGACTACCTGAACCCTGTTTACCTCAGAAGTACAGTGCCAGAATGGAACTCCCAGCTGTAAGAGAATACCTGCTGCTCTACAGCTTCTCCTGAAAATATCTGTACAATCCCTTGCTCTGTGTGCATCATACTCTCAGCAAAAGCTCAGCCATGTTCCCCAGCACTTAGATAGATTCAGGGCTCCTGCCAAAGGTGTATTTCTCTATCATGACCAAGAAATGATCACATATCCTCATATTTCAGTAAAATATTTCTAAACTCTAGACTTGCACAGTAAAATAAGTGGGTTTATCTCTGATATTGCTTTGACTGACATATCTACCTTAACTCAAATAATTCAAAATATGAATTCAATTATTTAACTGCTGCTAACTTTTATTTGGAAATGTGAAACATCATGAAAATGGCAGACTGCCTTGTAATAAAACATCTGGCCTCTACAAATGTTTCTTTGCCAACATCAAGATTTCCATTACGGACAGCTGACTTAAAAAAAAGGTTATTGGTGTGCATACCCATCCATGATTGGGATTTTTCATTATTCCCATCTTTCATATTAAGGGACACAGAAGATTTCTCACTGAAAACTAATTTGTGAAACATGAAGTGTCCTTAAACTGAGAAAACCTCAATAATTTTGCTGTGTTCCATATACCTATAACAATGTGATTTAAAACTACCAGTCATTTGGTGACAATTATCAATATAGAAAGGAAATCTCGACTTTTTGCAAAACTGAATTATCTTTTCCTAAGCAGTCATTCTGAAAACATCTTTAATTCCATTACAAAAATGCCTGAAATCTTTGGAAACAATAAGCAGAGTGGCTGTTGTGTAGCATTGTTGAAGTGACTTTCTACTGAGCCACACCTCTGATCTCAGTTATTCATTAGATGTTATCAGGAAAGCCTTCCCTGTAAGAGCCTCACCAGGAAGTGAGCAGATGCCCTGTGGAACATTAATGTGACAACAAAGCAGAACAGCAACTTGGAGCACAGGTCATCCTTCGCCTGTGCTCAGTGGAACAAGAATGTATTCTGGTAACAGTTCAGTCAAGGGATGAAACAGCAAAAAGTTCAGTTCAAGTATACATGGGAGGTGACAAAGAGGACAGTCATTCAGGAGTTTCAGGGACACTACATGTACATTTTCTTCCAGAGACATCAGCTGGTAGGTAAGATATGTCTGCAATACTGACACTAACTGAGATAAACATGCAAAAACCATCATCAGCTGGGTGTAAAAAACAGAGACCGGGTCTATCTGGCCTGTGTTAAGGAAGGCTTAATACAGGTCAGCATGGGTGTCACACATGACTGTAAAATTGCAGGATAAATGACTAAATAGACTAATGGTGGGAGATTTATCATCCTGATCACAATTACAACTATCTGTAAGATATCTGCTAACTAATTATTAGTGCTAATTATGAAATTGCACATCTAATAAAGAGGACTTCAACACAGAGTAAGCAACAAGAACACAGAAACAGTATGGTAACTAATCAACATAAATGCAAAGCACATCACACCTTAAGGACGTTACTGAAGGAAGACTCTTAAGATACCAGAAGTAGTAATCCTAAATCAAAGTAAAAGAGCAAAAAGCAAAAGTTACAATATGCATAAAATATACTAAGTAGAAGTGGATGAAGCAGAACATAAGAAAATATGTCCAAAAGCTGTGTTTGAGAAGAACTGCCCTATGCTGGTAGCTATGTACCTGTTTGTGTCTTCCCCAACACCATCTAAGCAAGGGAGATACTAGCAGCTAACATGGCTTTTCTTTTCTTTTATCGGATACATGTAGCGTTGTTTCAACTTTGTACAACTTTACTGAAAAGGAAATTAATTCTTAACATCAAAGGCATGGTCCCTCTTGTGCCTTAGTAGCAGCTTATCTTCCTGGAGAATCCAATCTAGAGAAAACCTGTCATGAACTGTCAGCGTACATCAACATAAAAGTCAGCTTCACCGTGAGGACCACATAAGGATAGGAGAAAGGGCAGGATGTTGCTGCGTGATACATTTCAGACATTACCTAGGAATTCTGTGAATATTCTTTGCATGCGATGCACACTCTAGTAAACATGACTATTTGCATTAAATAAGCCCATGATGGTTTCTTTATCTTCATCTTCTTCAACTGAAGAGTAAATGGCAAATGGTATTTAAGGCATTTACCAACTTAATACATACAAAACTCCCTGCAAAATAAGTTAAATTCAAGCCTGAGAGTTTGCTGTCTGAAGGAAGAGTGAGCACTCCACGTACAGAGAGTACAGGACAGTTTCAAAGTAATCTTTTTTTCTCACAGGCACAAATACACTGACTAATGACAAATGCCAGACAAAACCGTGCATGACATTGAATCATTCTCTCCAGCAAAGAGAAATCAGCTACTATGAAATACTTGGCTGTTCAAGTCAGGTGTGCCATGTAGAATAGTTAAGTTTATACTCCCCTCCAAAATGATGGAGCGCTTCCATTTCTTTAAGTAATGATTAAGTTACGATGTGCTCCAGTTGCCGTCACATGAAGAGAGAATAGCTCTCTGCTATTATATGTCAAAGTCCTACAGTTCACTGTCCAAGCATCACCTAAGATTCCAAACAGAGAATTTTGTCTTTATGTTTCTCAGCTTCTACTGAAAACTAAGCGAGTTTTGATTATTGGAATCCTGTTTAAAATTGATGTCATAGCATGAGATACAGTTCATGAAGTGGACAGGTTCTCCACAAGGGAGGTCTCCTTGTTAAACTGGGCTAGACGCAACCATTGGTTGAAATATTTAACCCAACAATCCTAAACTTTGTACAAGAGCTGAAATATGTGTAATTAACTCACAAAACCTCTGAAGTAAAATTTAACTTCAGTAACATTGGATTAGTTTACTGATACTGCTATTGCATAATGCCAGCATTTGGTTCTTTTGGCAGGTACTAGCCAGTAAGGAATAGGAATTGGCTTTCATAGGAGATGGCTGCCTTCTTCTCTGACCTGGTGAGTATTTGGTCACTTTTTCTCAGGGCTCTGATTTATAAAGGACAAAGCTAACATAATACTAAAGATCCAGATTCCTTAAAGATTGTAAGCTCTTTTGGGACAGAAACCATCTTTTTCTTCTGTTCACCAAGGACAATGAGGCTTGGAGCCATGAAAATCATGCTGCATGGGCTTTTCTATGCAATAAGATAAAATAAAAATTAAAATATAAAAATTAATTTAATTTAATACATGTCCTAGCATTTCACCTACTGATGATGCTACTATACTGTTGTCTTCATACACTGAAAATAATACTAATTTTAAGCACTCTGATTACTTTCCAAAGTAATGACTAGATCAACTGTACTGCAAAAGGCTAAGATATTAATGGCATTAGCTTTAAAATAAATTACCTCATATCATCCAAATGTTAATATCATTCATCAAGAGTTTCCACAGCCTTAAACAGGGAAGAAACAATAAATATTTCTTGCTCTATTTCTCAATTGCCAATAAGAGGCTTTTCTGCTTTAATTTTTAAGTATTAAAATTGTTAATTTGTAAGCCTGGGGGAAAAAGAAAGGAAGAGTGAGAAGGCGAGTTTTTACTTTGTTTGACTGCTTTTGCCAGTTAACAAATGCAGTTTGAGACAGGATTTTTAAGGAAATTTAGACTCTTATGGTCTGTAGCTTCTTGGCTCTTATCAGGTGATAACTTGGGAAATCTATCTGTGGGCTAATTAAGTAGCAAGCTCTTGAAAGGTGAACATAAGAACCATAACCAGGAGCATCCTTTAAAATTCCTTCTGCTTCTTGCAAGCAGAGTGGTGGATTATCACTCTTATACTGACAGTCTCGCTAAGGCACTGTGGATGGTGACTGTGCTTTTGCGCAGTTAGAGGAATTTTGTAAAAACACTTAAATTCTAGAGGATCTAGACATTGGAGGTTTTCATAAGGGAAGGGCAAGTGTGGCTACAAAGGCTCCAGCTCTGCACATGACTAGATTAATGAGAAGCTGATACAGCATTTTATTCTTCCTTTGCAGGTTCAGTTCTGGGGACTGTTTCAAATGATCTTAGTGCTGGGAATTGGTGGCAGTTTCCCATATGGATTCCACATCTCTGTCATCAACTATCCTTCTGTGGTAAGCAGTCACCTCCCTAAGGCTGAAAACACAAAAAGTAGCCTGAGCTTGTCATTCGCCCATAAATTTCAAATTAACTGAGCATTCAGCTTACCAATACCTTTTCTTTGGCTAACAATAACATCAAATGTGTAAAGCACTTTTTCCTTTAAAAAACGGTACTTCCTGTTTTAAATACGTAGATCTTAAGTACAAAAACCAAAAAATACAAAGGTTTCTTATTGTCCGACTGAATGTCATTTTCTTTTTCAGCACATCAGGAAGTTTATTAATGAAACCTGGATAGAGCGACATGGCTCTCCCCTGCCTCCTGAGACAATCATGCTGTTGTGGTCCTTCATTGTGTCTGTTTATGGGATAGGAGGACTCCTGGGCAGCCTCTGCTGTGCCTACTTGACTACAAAATACAGGAAGTAAGTGTTTCAGAAAGTGCAGGGAAATACCCAGGTGAACAATGAAACCTCCTCTTCTTGTTTGAAGCAGTCTGACTGAAGACTAAATTGATCTGCCTTGCTAGCACATCCATCTCTTTCAAGCAGCAACCACTTTTTTACCTTGCTTATTTGCCTTCCTCAGTGAACTGAATTTCTGTAAAGGATGCATTTGTGATCACATCGCAGGATCAGTGCCTCTGGGAGTAGCAGGATCGTGTACCTGCCTCGTGTTGTCTTCAAAATCCCCCATGACTCATAAAGATCTCTCAAGTTGTCAAACCCCAAAAAGGGGCTGTGCATCTTGTACTGTACTACATTATGCGCAGCTACCCTAACCACCTGGAAACCACTGTGTGTAAGTGTCAAAGAAGAGCCCGATTTCCATTTAAATACACTCATTTGGGGGTTATGACATTATACTCAATATTCATATCTAATCTAATGAAAATGTGAAGAGAATAGAAAAAACCCAGCAAATTGTCTGGAACTATGCTGTATGCATAACAATCAGCACCAAACAAATTGCCCAAGAAACATCTCCATTCTTGGCAATCCATTTTACTGAAAGTCAGTTCCAAACTATCTTTCCCACTGGATGGAGAAAGGACTCCTCACCGGTCTGGTGTGTTCTTCGTGCCTTGTGTGTAACACCACTAATTTCATTTGCAGAGAAATTGGCAAACATACCTACTTGGTGTCACCCACTTAAAGATCTGCTCCACAATCCACTGATCCAGAGGCCCCTCACTTGGGTCTCAACAAACCATCTTAGCCTGCCTGCAGTTGTGTTCTTTCCTATCAGGTAAGTGCCCCCAAGACAGTTCTTGTGGGACACTACCTCATCCCACACTCAGAGGGTTTCCCAAGACTGGAAACAACACCATACTCCCATGGGTTATTTAACACATGATAACCTAATGGCTGAATCAGTCTTCTAAATAGAGGATCTCTGCAAATCCTCAGTGTGTGCAAGAGGACCTTTATCTAGCAAGCACCCTGGCAAAACAACTGAGTGCAAGACTTCTATTTGAGCCGGAGCCATCAGGGTCATGAACATACCAGCTCACAGTTCACTCAGAATATCTTTTGAAATATGCCTCTAAAAGCTCCTTCTGCCATCTTAGATCACATCCATTTAGCCAATGACATCTTAAATGTGAGTCAGTCTAGAGTGGGAGCTATGGACTCAGACTATTTCTGGGGAACAACCTGACATTTTATGAGAAGTTTTAGCCATTTAAAAGTCTTGGTGACGAGCTGGGCCTGTTCTTTGATTTCTTTCCCCACTTGTACTGTGGAAATGCTGATGAAGCATTCCAATTGTTTAAAGCTAAGAAATATTAGTAATTTCAAATCTAAAGTGTCCTGAAATTGTAAAGAACCACTTTGATTATCCAAAGTTCAAATTATTTCAGCTATTCTTCAAAAACAGCAAGAATGGCTGTACCATGCTGCCTGTTACAGGCAAGATTAGTCAAAAGAGTACAAGACGTTCTCTTTTCACACTAAATTCTTATGGGTTTTTGGTTTGGGTTTTTTTTTCAGAAAAAAGTGCCAAGTGGGCACCAACCTGATCATGCTGACAGCTGCACTTTTCATGGCCTTCAGTAAAACAGCCAAATCTTTTGAGATGATTCTGGTTGGACGCTTTCTGTATGGCATTGGTTCAGGTATGTGCTTATGCCACTGTGGAGCACAAGCATCCTTGCTGCCCCACAGTTATCTCTTATAGATATAGCCATTCATGGAAAATTAGTTTTGAGATAAATATATTGGGCACTTTATAGAAGTGCCATTCCTTTTCCAAGAAATTTTAATCCAAATACTATAGTAAATAGAAACAGGGTAAGAGAGGAGAAAGTTAAGCTTTTTATTTTTACAGTCATTTGCCTTCTTTTGTGTTCAAGGTTTTTCTCTCAATATACATCCTCAGTATGTAGGAGAGATTTCACCCAAGAAGCTGCGTGGATTTACTAATGCCACAGTCGCTGTTTTTCTAACACTGGGAAAACTCACAGGACAAGTTATTGGACTACGGTAAATTCTTCAATCTTTCCATCAGGTTACACTTAGCAGAAATCCTTCTATAGCCTTAACATCTCTCCTAGTCAGTGACTAGAAAACCCTCTCACATTTCCCCAAATAGGCCTTAGTTTATGCCACGGAAAAAGGTTTGATCATGTTTGAGGCAAACATACAGTTTTCCACATAGGAGACAGAAAATTAATTACTCAAACTGATTTCTTCTTACTACCACACCCTGTCTACTGGGGAACTTCCCTTCCAAAATTTTACTATACTTATATGAAAAGTCTTAGCAAGATGTTTTAGTCCTGCGGTCAAACAGTGGTCAAATGTGTCTTATCAGCTTGCTAGACATACTGAACCTTTTAAAAATGCCAAATAGCACCCTTAAAGTTGTCAGAAATAAAAATAACCAAATTTGTGAAATCTGCCAAATTATAACTTCAGAGTTTTGCATCACTGCACCCCTGAATGGAAATTGAGCAATCTTCATCACTCATAAAAACTTCCTAAATATTAATTCCATTGTTTCAGCGTAATTTTTTTTCATATACACTTTCAGGGAGATTTTAGGAGGCGAAGATTTGTGGCCATGGTTGTTAGCATCTAGTGGACTTACAGCATTGTTTCAACTGGTTATCCTCCCATTTTTCCCTGATTCACCATCCTACCTCCTGATACAGAAAGGGAATGAAGAAGCCTGCAGGAAAGGTAGAGTATCTGCTTTCCTTACTTCACTTAATTTGCTGTGTCAGAGTGACAGGCTCTGCAGCAGACAAACAAGCAGGGCAGAGTTGTACGGCACAGTGCAGTGCCATGGAGTAACAGCAGAGGCAGATCTAAATAAAGCAGTTGAGGTACCTGTGGCAATACATATGTGTTAAACTGGGGCCTCACTCAGTTTAATTTAATCAGTTAAAGGCAACAAAGATAGATAGATATTAGCAAGTCTAACATTTCCCATTGCAGTGGGCACTATTTTATTTCTCTAAAGGAAACTGTTTAGGCAGATATTTTTTAATTAAATAAAATGCACTTAAAGGTCTACCCTGTTTAAAATTAAGTCAACTCAGCATCAGAAAGATACCTTATACTGACAACCAGTGAGGCAAAACTCTTCTATTTGCCTGCTGTCCCAGAAGCAACCAGATGGCAGATGCAAACAGCACCAACACTACTCCCTATGCCAGTGGACAGAGAGGCTAAAGGGTTCAATGACAGAACCATACAGACAGAATAATCCACTCTCCTCTCTCTCCCCAACAGCCATCAGGAAACTCTGGGGAGAAGGTGACCATCAAGCAGAAATTGATGACATCATGAAGGAAAAGGCTGCAATGACAAGCACAAAAAACTTGCGTGTCCTCGAACTAATTAAAGAGCGATCTCTGCGCTGGCAACTTTATATTTTAATGACTGTCATAACTACCTTGCAGCTCTGTGGAATCAATGCAGTTGAGTGACCTGCCATCTCCAGAACAAGAGACAACTCTAGGCAGCATTACAGATACCTCTAAGTCAATGTTGTGACATCAGTCTAGAACCACATCGTAATTGCAACACTTTTTTCACAGGTGCATTTCTTCTCTGCATTTTTCAGATATACTTCTACTCCTTTGAAGTATTCCACACAGCCAAGTTTGAAGAATACCTTATCCCATACGTCTCCTTGGGAATTGGGTTATGTGAATGCTTATCCTCTATACTGTGTGTAAGTCTTTTCAGATTTGAGTTTGGAGGAAAAATTTAATGTGGTCAACAATTGTGCTTTTCCATACTTTGAACTTAAATTTTTATTCTGTAAAATAATTTTGTAATGTTCTGGATTAGATGTGTGTACGTATGTGTGCACAATTCCATACATTCCAGCATGCAAGAAAGTGAACAGTCTAACGACAGCCTAGGGTTGACTAATAAACACAGCTTAATTAATAATTAATTAGCTCTGAAGAAGCTAATCAAATTCATTAGAAATTGATTGTCCAATGACATTGATTTCTGGCTATTATTCAGGTAAGTCTGTTGCAGAGAACACATGGAAGGGGGAGGAATTATTTAATTTGAAGAGTGCGATTTATGACCCATGTTTTCTGCTTTTCAGAGCACCCTTATTGACCGGTTTGGGAGGAAGGTGCTGCTCTGGGGAGGATACACGCTGATGTGCTGTGTGCTAGCGCTCCTTACCATGACCCTGTCACTGCAGGTAAAGAGGCACTAGCCTTCTGGCTACTCACCCAGCATCACTGCACCTTTCCGCCTTGTCTCACAGGACAGGTACAAAAGCATAAATTAGTGGCAGAAAATAGAGAGCTCTGCTATACTGTCACATATCTAATGGTTTGATATCACTGGTTTCTCACTTTTAGCATCAATTTTTCTGGATGCATTACTTCAGTGTTGTCTTGGTCTTCCTATTTGTTATCTTCTATGGAATTGGACCATGTGAGTACATCAGTGGCAATGCTGGGTGGAAATTTTGTATTGGTTGGTGACACAACTGGCAGAGGAAGAACAGACTAGTCAAACAGTAAAATGTTCTGGAAATTAAGGAGGGAAGGACACACATGTATAAATGGGAGACAGGAAAAGGATACAGACACCTCAAATCTTATTGCTGACCACAGGGATCTAAATAATTTAAAATACCGTACCATCTTCTCCAGGGAGTTTGAGACAGAAATTTGAGAACAATTTTTTAAATGCTCAGCTAAAAACAGGATTCTAGATGTTGCCAGGTATATTACAGTAATCATGTTAATTAACGTAGCAAGTTAAGCCTTATGCCTAACAAGAGGCCTCAGGTGGAACTGACCACAGGATACAAAAGGGGAGTTGGTTTTTTGCTGTGCTAATAACAGCTACACTACAATATGGAACTGCACAGATCCACTGGCTATAGAAAAAATATTCCAGTCTATGCAAGAGAAACCTAATTTAACAGCTGAAGTCCTTTTCTGGAATCAAGGACTTTCACCCTCATAGCTGAGGCTACCTACCTGCTCTACCTGTCATTTTCTACCACTGCTGTTGTGAGAACTTTGGCAAGAGCAAGGAAACAAGTGTACCTGCTTCATGTTTTGCATTTTTTTTCAGCTGGAGCCACTATATCTGTCATGGTAGAAATCTTCAGCCAGTCATTCAGACCATCGGCCTTTCTGATTGTTGGCTGCCTCAACTGGATGGGACTTTTTGTGCTTGGGATGATTTTTCCATTGATTGTTGTAAGTGACTCTAACTGGATCCGTCCCTCGAAGCTAACCCACTACTGAATGCTGGCAGGGAGCAAAATAATAGCAATTGGCTACTGTTAAAGACATGCAAAGCTTAGAGCTCTGCTGAAATACTAAACTTGCCCAAGAATCCTCCAGGCCTGCCAGAGGAGCAGCAATTGGACTCGTGTCAAATGTGACCAGTGGGAACTTCTGGTTTGATACTCATCCTGGTTTGTGTATTGAGCACACGTTTGAATTCTAGTTACTAAGACACAGACTTGCACCCAAGGGCAGGGAAATAGAAATGAGATTCTTGTTTTCCTTACTGTGTTTCCTATTTCTCCTTGCAGGACAAACTTGGACCCTTCTGCTTCCTTATCTTTTTGGGAATCCTTGCTGTATCAGCAATTTTTATCTACTTGTATCTCCCAGAGACCAAGGGAAAGTCAATTATGGAAATAAAAGCAGAGTTCAACAAGTTGAACTTTGGCAAAAAAGAAATCTCAGTCACTGAAAATAACTTTCCTAAGGAACAGTCATTCTGCACCAAACTCTGAATGTTCAGAGGAGAAATTTGCACCTCTTAGAGAAGACAAGAAACAATGCTGGGATAAAAGGGAAACATTAAAAGCTCTTCTGTGTCTTACTCCTTCTTTTTTTTACAAAAAATAGATGCAAAAATCATTATTCTAGAAGGGGGTTTTTTGATGATATCTAAGTGTTTTCACAGTAAATTCCACCACTCAGGTTTACGATCTACTGGACATAGAGACTTTTTTTCTATTAAAAACACCCTTTCATGATAGTCTAACTTGTGAAGTTTTAAAACATTTTGCTAACAGTCCATAAGGCCCAAATCCCATTAGAAGAAAATGCACACAGGCGCTGCTCACAGCCCTGGGCCTCCCAGGGTTCCTAGGAGTCTTGCCTAATGCCACAAGCACCTTAGCAGTTTGTTTCTGAGCTTTCCTAAATGAGACCTCACTAGCCCTAAGCACCTCAGAATCAGGAAACTGCTGACAAGTAGCTCAGAGAAGGGTCTTAGAAATATGAAAGACCAAGTAAAATAATTTAAGATGACAAACCAAGGGAAGGAAGGGTTAAGGAAGATAAATGATCAACAGTCATGAGGCCAGGGAAACACAGAAGTCTATAACTCTATCGGGCTGATAGAGGATAAGCCACATCCATGGTTTAGGGTGACCTGAGCAGGTACAGATTTAAAACTTAGCACTGCAAATTAGGAAAAAAGGTTCTAGCCACAATAACAGGAAAAAAATATTGAAAGTAATGGAAATCTCAGTGCACAACGTCCTAGTAACTCTAGGTGGGAAGACAGACCTGCCACGCAGAGATATTATTGTATGCAAAAGTAGTAAAATGGTTACTATAAAAAGAGCACACTCCTAAGAACATCTGTGGTCTTAAAGGATCTGATGTCCAACCTGGTTCATCAGCTTCTGAGAATTCAATCAGATGTTTTCAGAGAAGAAAGTTTGTTTTGAAAATGTTTTTCTTGTTATGCAAGCAAGCAGCGAATAACTAGAGATTATTGTACCCAGCAGAATAAATAGGTTAAGTTCATTGGAAATACAGTCTAAGCTTTTCCAAGCTGTCATACTCACAAACAAGACACTGGACACTGACAGGGTGAAGATACATGCACTGTCCATCCTCCGCTACAAGATAAGATAACATCATTTGATCTTTGCCTGTTCAACACCCCTCTCCCCACTCTAGTATATTCTCCAGTAATAAAAATTAAAGCTCTTTTCTGAGTTTCTGTGGGAGTTTTACTTCACAGGGTTTAGCCGCATCTAATGCAATGGACAAACACGTTCCTCAAGAGGATCCCAAAGGAAGCATCTCTGTCCCCATAATGACAGGATTTCATGACACTGACCTTGACAGAAATAGTAGAAAGGAGAGTTGCTAAGATGGCCACTGCTAATTGTATCTTTAGGTTCTTGGTAGCTTGTTTCAGCTGGATTTGGTTCTTCTGTAGTGTACACATCAGGTACTTCCTCTTCCTCCAGCACTGCTTCTTCTGCTACCACTGGAGGTGAAAAGGAACAAGCCAGATCTGAGTGAGGCTGTTTCTTGCTCCTGCAGATCGCAGAACAGAATCATAGAATCACCAGGTTGGAAAAGACCCATCAGATTGAGTCCAACCATTCCCATCAATCACTAAACCATGTCCCTCAGCACCTCATCCACCCATCCTTTAAACACCTCCAGGGAAGGTGACTCAACCACCTCCCTGGGCAGCCTCTCCCAGTGCCCAATGACCCTGTCTGTGAAACTTTTTTTCCTAATGTTCAGCCTAAACTTCCCCTGGCGGAGCTTGAGGCCACTCCGTCTTGTACTGTCCCCTGTCACTTGGAAGAAGAGCCCAGCTCCCTCCTCTCCACAACCTCCTTTCAGAGAGCAATGAGGTCTCCCCTCAGCCTCCTCTTCTCCAGGCTAAACAATCCCAGCTCCCTCAGCTGCTTGTCATAAGACTTGTTCTCCAGTCCCTTCACCAGCTTTGTTGCTCTTCTCTGGAGAACAGGGTTTAATTTCTAAGCAGGTAGACTGTCACCATACTTAGCTTTAGCTTTGTCACACACTTCACAGATCTATAGTTTATCTGTGAGAAAGACTGGCCCTTGAAGAGAGGCCTTTCCTTCTCATTACTGAAAAGCACACCCACTCTAGCACGCCTGTTCTACAGGTCTGCTCATGTTTGCTTAGAGAAGTTACTCCAGAAACTGCTGGACCTGAAAAGGAAACCACATCTTCCTTTGAAGGCAGAACTCCTTGACATTGATGGATGGAATACCATTCAGTGAAAACCATTCTGGTTTCTGTTCAGACCCTCACCCTCACCCTCACCCTCACCCTCACCCTCACCCTCACCCTCACCCTCACCCTCACCCTCACCCTCACCCTCACCCTCACCCTCGCGCGCGCCCTCGCGCGCGCCCCCTGGCGGCCGGGCCGCACTACTCCTCTTCCCGCCGGCGGCAGCCGGAAGTCCCGCCCCCTCCCCCTCGCGGCGGCCGGAAGTCCCGCCATGGTGCGCTTCAAGAATAGGTGAGGAGCGGCGGGGCCGGGTTGGGTCGTGGTGTTGCCGCCGCAGGTGCCTGACGCCGCGCTGCCTCGCAGGTACGTGCTGTGCGAGGTGGTGTCGGAGGAGCCGCGGTGCCGGCAGTGCATCGAGGACCGCACCGTGGGCCTCGCCGTCAGGGACGCTGTCGGGCGTGTGCACGGGGACTACGGGCTGGGCTGCGTCTCCGTGTCCTTCACAGGTAGGAAAACCTCGGGGAAGGCCGCACCTCAGGCCCTGGGCTCGGGTTTGGGCCCCTCAGGACAAGGACGCTGAGGGGCTGGAGTGCATCAAGATGAGAGCAGTGGGGCTGAGGAAGGGGCTGGAGGACAGGGGTTATGAGGAACGACTGAGGAAACTGGAGGTGTTTAACCTGGAGAAAAGGAAGGTGAAGGGAAACCTCGTTGCTCCCTACAACTGCCTAAAAGGAGATTGTAGTGAGGTGGGTGCTGTTCTCCCAACTAACAGCTGGTAAGACTAGAGGAAATAGCCTCAAGCTGTGATAGGGGAGGTTTGGAATGGATCCTTCCTTCTATCACCAGGAAAAAAATTTTCACGGAAAGGCTCATTGGGCACTGAAATAGGCTGCCAAGGGAGGTGGTTGGGCCACCTTTCCTGGAGGCATTTAAGGGATGGGTGGATGAGATGCTCAGGGACATGGTTTAGTGACTGATAGGAATGGCTGGACTTGATGATCCAATGGGTCCTTTCCAACCTAGTGATTCTGTGATATTGACACTAAAAGTCAAGCAGTGGAACTCGGTGCCCAGGGAAGTGGTGGAGTCACCATCCCTGGAGCCATTCAAAAAATGTGTAGAAGTGGTGCTTAGGGACATGGTTTAGTGGTGAAGCTGGCAATGCTGAGTTAATGGTTGGACTTGGTCTCAGTGTCTTTTCCAAGCGAAAAACAGTTCTGTGATTGTGTGTCCCCACAGTGAAGTACCTCAATGCCTACACTGGGGTTGTGCTGCTGCGGTGCCGCAAGGATGCCTGTGGGCTGCTCTGCTCCGCACTTCCCTTTGTGAGGCAGCTGGAGAGCCGGAACCAACGTTACCCCTGTATCCTCAACACCTTACACGTTGGAGGTCAGCCGCTTCCAAAGCTGCCCAGTGAAGCATCGCCAGTACCTGGGGGGGAGGCTTAACTCTACCTTCCCAGCCTGCTAAGATGGAAGAGCCCCATCTTACTGCTGTGGATGCAACAGATGCATCTTATGTGTCACTAACTGAGCAACTTCTAGCAGATCTAAATAAGAAAATGGGCACCAACAGTCCTGTCTTGAAACTCCCATGAATTTTGCCTAAATCTTTAACCAGTACAGCAAATACTGTTACATGGGGGGATTTTGAAATATAATTTCAAAGTAAAATATTATCTGTGTCCTAAAAATTAACAGCCTAGGGCAGAGAACAGGCTCAACTTGTTAGAAATTACTATTCCACTGCTTAACCTCCATGGTGCAGAAAAGTCTACAGCAACTTCTTTGCATTTGAACTAATAAAGCTGTTGCCTGGGGTGTTTTGTCACTTGATACAATGATCTTAATACACTGGCAGCTCTGAAACCCTTGGGTCTGTAGATTTGCATGTTGTTTCTGTGACTCTTGCAGGTACTATAAGAACATGTCAGAAGTTTCTAATTAAGTATAACAGAAGACAGATGCTGTTGTTGTTGCAAAACTGCACAAATGAAGGTGAGTTCCTCTAGTTGCTCTCCTAAAATGTGGCTTTAATTCCTGAGGGGGAAGAGTAAGAGAATACTGGGCTACTTCTGAATTCTTGAACTGAGAAATGCCCCTTTCCTTAGAAGTTGAGGATATTCCAGTGTTTAAGAGATAAAGCAATGACCATGTTGCTCTCTATTGCAGAGGACAGGCGGTGTATACAGAAGTCGCTGCTGAGCTGTTCCCTTACGGAAGAGCCATCTCCAAGTGGAGACGAGGAAGATGATGATGGCATAGAGACAGACTGAATGTTACCACTGCTGTTCATCTGTCCTGTACTTGTGTAACCAAGATGCTGCCAGTTATCTTCGGTGTTACACAAGCAGGGGACAGAAAAAGCATCTCTCTGTATTTAGACATCATTCCCCTGTTCCAAGTGTTCTTAAGTAAAGTTTTTTAAAAAACTTATACTGCAGTAGGTTACTGGCCTGTTCCACTCCAGAATCAACACCTGCTGCTGTGCTCCTAAGAGCGTAGCAGCTCAGTGTGATCTTTGTGCTGAGGTAGAAGTGAGCTTCAGGCAGTTGGTATGGACAAGGAATGCAGTTTTTCTCCTTGAGTCCAGAAAAGGCATTTAATTTTTTACTTGTTTTGACCTTCTTTTCATGTGCACCTGTTATCACACCGCTGTCCATGTTCTTGACTCACAAAAGCACCAGCTCTGTACACAGAAGCAGATGAGAGGGAACGCACAGTTGCAAGGTTCAACTCCACCTGACCCATTATAAAACTCATTAGTACAACGTACTGCTTAGATATTTATTAAGTTTACACCAATCAGTTACAGGAAAGTAGCGTTGCTGGTATTATCTCTTGAATCCATAGGAAAACCAGCTACAACTCAAAGATGCTGTCCCCCACAAAGGGACAGTCTGCCTTGCCAGCATCACTTCCCTTGCTCTAGTGCCTGTGAGCCATGGAGGTGAGTTAGACCAGCTCCAGCTATGCCATCTCTCTTCCCAATGCAAAGAAAAGTTGACTATTAATGTGTAGACATCATAGAACACAACAGATACTGGTTAGACACTAAGCAGTTACTCCTGTTCCATGGCTTTCAATGACTGTTAAACAGGAAACAATCACACTGTGAATGCAGTCAGCTGCATGCTTGAATTTTTCTTAGTTGCTTTCTCTGCCCTCACCAATCATTTTCAAGCATGCACATAAGGCATTAACAGCAAGATGCGTCACTCCTTTCAGGCATCTTGTCTTAATTCCTTTGCTCTCTTAACAAGCTGTACTGTCTCTCCCTCCAGTGGAGTAAATTGTGACCAAGCGTGAAGTCAAGCTGCTTTCAAAGAATGTTCTGTGAGCGCTTCCTCTGTCCTTCCCCCAGCAGCTGAAGTTCTCCTTGCCTCTCCTCTTCCCCCCTTCTCTCTGGCTTACAGCCACAAAGTTTTGTGAAGTGCACTCTTTGGTACTGGCTTCCCACATGCACAAGGCTGACGTGCCTTGAGGAAGCACTGGCATGACATGGAGATTTGAAATCAAGCTGATGTGTTGACATAAACTTTTAAAATAGGGACAGGACCAGTGAATTTACCAGTGGAGTTGGAATTCCTGCCTCCAAGAGTCTCGCACACAGGGCTTCCTTGCTCAGACCAGCCACAGCATGAGAGAGAGAGCACACTGAGTGTGTAGAAACTGAGCAAATGCAGGCAGAGCACTGGTGCAAGTGGGGCTGGAGATGGCAGAGGACACTTGATCCTGCACCAAGTGAGGTGGCATTCTGTACAGCTCCCTGACAAAGGTGCTGTCAGCAGAAAGGAAAGATTGGAGTCCACGCACCTATGTGAGGGATTGTGCTCCACACCAATGGGACAGCTGGGTTACACATCAGGAAAGGGGCAGTGCTGTCTGTGTGCACGTGTGATTTATTGCAACTGTTGGCCTCAACTGATACACTTCACCTACAGCTCATTTTATTTGAAAAACCACTTAACTCATTAGCTCAATTCAAACCACAAGCGGTGCAGAATGTGACCACCCAAAGAAAAAAGCGGGGAGGAGTCCAGAAGAGGCATGTTTATAGCCTGAGGTGCTTAGTGCAGATCAGTTTACATCCCAGAACCAAGTGGTTACAGGCCCTTTTCCCAGTACAAGACACCCCCATTTCTTGCTGGAGGCTAAGAGTTACCTACAGACTCCATCTAGCAGTTGTTCCTCCAATTCCAGAGCAGCCAGTGTCAAAGCACGATTTCAGCAGAGCCCTACAGTGGAGTGTTTATTCTAGATGATCGGGTTACAAAGTATGTGTAGCCCATGGTTGGCAAAAGAAAAAAAAGTAAAACAAAAATGAGCAGGCTCACTCACCCCATCAAAACAAACAGAGCTGAACAACTGAGAGAAGCCAGGAGGTTCCTTCTACAGCTACTGCCAGTACGCACTTTGAAATACACACAAGAGTCACTTCAAAACCAAATAATCAAATTCCCTGCTTTACGCTCACCTTAGCTTTAAATCTTACCAGGCCAGGAGAACAGGAGGAATTCTTGCTCTTTAGAAAAAGAACAGATATGTAGCAGCTAACACTCTAAAGCCAGGAAACTCTTGCCCATTTCCAGCACTGTGGAAACCACTTTCTCTAGACAGCAGTGACAGCTTTACTGATCCACACTACAATCACAGTCAGATGGACTTTTGCCCACAAATACTTCTATGGAAATGAAGGTTCTCTGCCTCTTCACTTAGGTAATATTGCAGTATTTTGGCAGTGCCACACAGCTGTAAAGACTTTCATACTGCTTATTAGGCTAAAAGAACCAACTTGGCACAGACAAGAAGCCTTGGATGACTTATCTCTGGGTTGTTTCTTTCAAAACTTTGTTTTAATATAAACTGATTAAGAAGCTGGAATCAAAAGACCTTACTTCAATGTATGCTGTCATGGTTTCCTCCTGAACCCCCTAGAAGCCCTGGAAACACAAGTTTAATCTGTTCAAATTTAAATACTTAAACTATAGCAGCAAAACAAAGCAAAATGAAAAGAAAATCAGGAGAGGAAACTTCTCTTGAATAGCAGAATCACTTTGTGTGAACAACAGAGGTGCTGAACAGTAGCTTCTGCTTCTGTTTCTTCCTTTTCTTGCCTCCTTTTTCCTCTGTGAAGGATTAAAATAATACTGTCATTCTTCTCATGGAAGAGGAACGTCACACAAACAATAAATGGTCTTCCTTAGCCTAAATGACTTCTACAGGCCTGCAATGCTCCCTATCACATCACTGAGCACCAGAGAGTTTAATATTAACAAAAAAATTACTGCAGACAAACTAAGGGAGACTCCCATCACACCATGCACGCACCTACATACATGCTGAACTGATTCTAAAGTTGCTGTTGCAACAGCACATGCTAAGACTGTAAACATGCAGCGGTTTGCCTTTCAGACAGGTATCGCTTTCATCCACATACAACTGGAGCCAATGCTCAATTTCACTGAACTCCCAGGCCCTCCCATCCAACTCTCCTTCGATCAGTGCAGTCTCCAAACAGAAGCCAAAGCTGAACATCCCAATTATAAACCAGTTTTATCAGGACCGGGCTTAGAGGTTTAAGTTCATCTCAATTTGCTTCAGACTCCCTAATTTGAAATTGCAGCTAGTGGTTACCTCGACATTTGTCTCAAGCTTAGGTGTAGTTCAGCAGCTCAGGTATTCTTAATTTAAAAGCACACAATCTGAACTTCCTCAAGATAAAGTTTAAATTAAGTTCCAGTAGAGACAAGGCAAGCATGACTATCACAAGCCATCTTTGTCTAACAGGACTCTTTGCTAGCTGATCTCAGCTCCCACTGAGAGAGCTGCTTTAACCTAATAGAAGCTTCAGTCAAGCTGTTCAAAACCACAACCTAACAATGTTCTGCAGCCAATTTTTGGTCCCTAAAATTGCTCCTCTCACTTCTCCCAAAGAAAGAAGGGGGAATATTCAGATTTTTTCACTTCAAAAATTTTTCATGCCTCCCCCTCACCTCTTACCTGATAAATGATCAGCTGTGGATGGTTTGTCCAGTTTCAGGAGGGCTGCCTCGATAGCTTGGCTGAAGGAATTCTGGAAGCTGGGCACAGGTACACGGTCAGAGCTGTCACTTTCTCCATCGCTATCTGCTGGCACAGGGGGTGCCAGAGTGCCCTCATCTGGAAGAAGGAAAGGGCAGTGAAAGGCAGAAGGCTGTATAAAATTTTCGCAGAGCCAACGTCCCTTCGTACTCCAGATGTTTCTTGTGAAGTTACAATTGAGACACACAAAAGAACTTGAAGCAGTAATATCAGATTTTATTACCTCTTGTCTTTGGAGCAGGTTTGGGCCATGTTTCTGGTTTTGCCTTTCCAACTCTCAACATCTATCAATAAAGTCATAAGATGTAATTAAGTTCCATGTACTAAAACAACACTGCAGATCCCCTGACTGGCAAGAAAACCTAGGAACCCCTTCAAACACTCAACCCAAAGTAGTCTTTGTAAAATTTATCCCACACTGTTTTTGTGGGGAAGCAATTCTATTCTCATATTGATTGCCAACTAAGACACAAGCAATTCTGTCAAGATTTACTGTGCTACATGGCTTACCTGGGCAAAGGAAGGGAAGGGAGACTCCTCTTCTAAACTCCCACAGAGGAACGGGCTGACCTGGCTGGCAGCAGATGACAGAGACTCTACAGATAAAGTAGAAGATTATCAAAGCCAGTTGCATTTGGCAATCAATCATTACGCTGCTTATCAGGACAAAATAGAAAGTTTTATTATCTTATGCAAGTAACCACTTTTATCTCATCAGTTCCATCCATTAGACACACAATGGGAAATCTTTTAATTAAGGGACATTTAAATTTGTTTGTTTGGAGTTCTTGGTTGCTTATTTTGGGGTCTTGTTGGGTTTTTTGAGAGTCTGTATTGTTTTTTTTCCCAAGAAAGACATTTAAGAATAGTTTCTATTTAATACTCTTTATGAACAAGATAAAACATTTGGTAAAGCACAACTGGGCAACAACCTAACGGAGTGCTCACCAAATATGTTTTATTTTAGTGTAACATGGTGGGGAAGATGGAGAGGGTAGAAAGAAAAAATGCCAGTAGCGTTTTCCTGGCATACACACTTTTCTTCCCTTTTTAGGGAATTTTTTTCCATTCTTTTCTTCTGCCTTAAAGATTTTAAAGATGGGGTAACTACAGTGCAGATCAGTGTCAGTGAAGTAGAGGTAGTAAAAAGCAGACAAAGGACCAGAATGTTTCTTAGCCATATCACTCTTTTGTATATAATCTCAGAGGCAATCTAGGAAAGAAGCAGTCTTTGATCACCATTAAGAAACTTTAGGATGGTGACCTGAACAGTAGATCCCACAGTAATGATCGAGACCTGGATGCAAGGTGTTTTTCCAGATGCTCACCTTTCTGAAACACAGGGCTTCTGCCAAGAGGAGACAGACAGAAGCTTTGATGATTGGTGCTGGTAGTTTCTCCAGGGCAAGAGGTAAAAGCAGGGAACTGCTGCAGATTCTCTAAAGCAATATGGACCTCTGGATCTAGAAAGAGGTTTCAAATTAAAGCACTACACAATGTGCGGGAAGGTTGTCAATATGCAAGTTTTATCAGAAGCCTAGGAGGTGCCAACTCAATTTTCTTTCCACCCTCTATGTTCAGCCCTGCTGCTGGATGGAAGCAGTTCCTAGGCATTTTTTTTTCCTTCTTCGCTCTATATCGTGATTACTATAAAAACAGAATCCTGAGAGCCAAATACCACATGGAGACAGCTGTGCCCTCATC
This sequence comes from Clamator glandarius, assembly GCA_033459285.1. NCBI lineage: Eukaryota > Metazoa > Chordata > Aves > Cuculiformes > Cuculidae > Clamator > Clamator glandarius. The sequence goes on along the minus strand of JAUNZM010001016.1, from coordinate 2,811,935 downwards.
ACATGCCTTCTGTCTCTCCCATAACATACAAGTGCACAGGAATTGCATAACATCATTTAACATCCTGACTAAAATAGCTTGTATTTTTTCATTTTACACATATTGTTTCTAATAGCTTGTAATCTTGTTCCAAGCAAGCCCTACAAACTAAAGGCCTTAAGAGTTCATCCTACAACTCAAGAAATGAGCTCAGCAACTAAAGATGACTGGAAATCCACCAGTTATGCTCAATCACGACTTACATTTGCCCTGTTTCTTGTTTTCTTCTATCTCAATTCTCCGTTCACGCCGCCGTTCATCACGAGCCTTCTTCTGTCGTAGACGTTTCCTCTTTTCAAGGTCATCTAGGAACAACGTACAACACTGGATATCAAAAAACCCACACCAGTACCTTGGCAATATTATCTCCTGCTTTGAGAAGTACACATTCAGTTACAACACATCAATAACAAAACATGCTTATAAACACTACACGTTCTCCAAAGCGGTCAGGCTTTCCTATTCTCTGTGCAAGTGCTCTCTATAAAACAGTGAATTGGGGCTGTTCTGTCTAACAGATAATTGGTGCAAGAAAAGTAAAGCTGCTACATTCTTTTTTCTGCCATTAAGGGTTAATAAGAACTATTTCTCCTTCAACCTCAGACACGTGACGGAGCCTACTAGAAAGGCGATACCAACCTGAAAACAACTCTAAAGTCTCCTTAGAGATGACTGGTGGCTTCAGAGCCAGTTCACAAATGCTGAACTCACAGGTGAGTGGCAAGTGACAGAGGTAACGATGACGTTGTCTTATATCCTGATTAAAAAAAGCGCAGATATATCATTGCAACACAAGCGGATACATCATAGTAAAGAATAGCTTAAGAATACAGAACGTGTATCATGCATCAAATCAAATAGAAAAAAATAGCAGCAGTGACACTATAATCATCTTATAAACTCAAAACATATGCAGGAGGTCCCAGGTCAGAAACCAAATGCTCCAAGATCTCCAGCAACTATGTCACAAGGATTTCGATGCAACTACTCCAGCTCAGTTACCGATTTCCTTGTTACTCCTCCCATCTCACTGAAACTTCACTGGAATAAAAGTCCTCTGATGCATTTATTTTCACACTGGGCCAAATTCACCTTATACATTTAAAATTATTTGGACCAATGATCACCACTTTACTCAGCTTGTTTCAGTTTAGTTTTGTACTTATCCTTGCACAGCTGGAAAATGCAGAAGGAAACTCCCTTCTATCTCTGTATTCATTCTTATTTGAGCACCTTCTTTCTTAAAAATTAATTAAGAATTATATATAGTTGTTACCGCACATGCCATTCTTACAGTTGTCTTTCCCTGAGCTAAAGGAATTCAAGACTCATCCTCTTCTTCCAGAATTTCACTGCCTTAAGCACTTTCACTCCACCTCAATCACTGAAGTTTCTTTCCACCCTCTTTATTTTCATAATATCCCACCTGTATCCTTGATGCTCAGACACAGCTGTTTGGTCAAGACAGAGGCAGGGAAAAGGCTGAGAAATATGATGATCTGTCTCATTCAAGCTACTATCAAAAGCAACTCAAGATACTGTATCTGACACAGACCAGCAATGCCTACCCAATCAGTTATCTCTTATTCCTCAGCTGTGATCAATCTGCTAAAACAAGGGCCAATAATTAACATGAAGAAAAAGTAACTACCTCTGTCATTGAGTAGCCAGTTATCTCCACTACAGAAGCAGTTATCTTCTCTGGACTCTTCTCCAAGCTGCCGTACTCACGAACAAGACACCGGACATTGACAGGGTGAAGATACATGCACTGTCCATCCTCCGCTACAAGATAAGATAACATCATTTGCTCTTTGCCTGTTCATTTTTAACACCCTTCTCCCCATCCCAGTACATCATCCAGTAATAAAAATTAAAGCTCTTTTCTGAGTTTCTGTGGGAGTTTTACTTCACAGGGTTTAGCTGCATCTAACATGGTAGACAAGTAACTTCCTCAAGAGGATCCCAAAGGAAGCATCTCTGTCCCCATAATGCCAGGATCTCATGACACTGACCTTGATAGAAATAGTAGAAAGGAGAGTTGCTAAGATGGCCACTGCTAATTGTATCTTTAGATTCTTGGTAGCTTGCTTCAGCTGGATTTGGTTCTTCTGTAGTGTTCACATCAGATTCCCCTGTGGTGTCCACCTCAGGTACCTCCTCTTCATCCAGCACTGCCTCTTCTGCTACCACTGGAGGTGAAAAGGAACTTGCCAGATCTGAGCAAGGCTCCACGAGTTCCTCATCAAATGCAGAAAGATATTCCATGCCACACTATCACAGCGGAGAGCACAGAGTTAGTACCACATTACCTCCTTCAAAAAGACTGTAATTTCTGAAAACCCTCTGGCACCAGTTCACCATACATAACAGCAGAAAGCAGCAGAATTGAGTACTAACAAGATCTGCCAGAGAAGAGTTTTCACCCACCTTCTTCTCTTGGGAAACTGCAGGCTCCACAGCCTTGGAGCTTTCTAGGACCAATTCTTCCACAGCAGCACTGATTCCAGCAATGCTACTGTTTTTATCCTGGTCAGCAGAGAGTGCTGTTTCTCGCTCCTGCAGATCATGCAAAGAGAACAGGGTTTAATTTCCTGTTTAAGCCAGCAGACTGTCACCATACTTAGCTCTGGCCCTGTCCTACACTTCAGGATTTCACAGATCTATAGTTTACCTGTGACAAAGAGTGACCTTTGAAGAGGGGGCCTTTCCTTCTCATTACTGAAAAGCACACCCACCCTAGCATGCCTATTCTACAGGTCTGCTCATGTTTGCTTAGAGAAGTTATCCCAGAAACTGCTGGATCTGAAAAGGAAACCACATCTTCCTTTGAAGGCAGAACTCCTTGACATTTATGGAGTGAATACTATTCAGTGAAAACCATTCTGTTCTCTCTTGAACATCTTACCAAGTACATGGGGTCCAAAGGCTATAGTCTCCTCTAAGACTGAGAATGTTATCTGAGCAACAAATATCACCACCTTGCTAGGATGTACATCATGGACACCAGAATCATCATGCACAACCACCTATGTAGCAGAATACAGGTGCTCAGCACACTTGTTAGAAGTAAAGTTACTTCAAACCTCCAAAGAGGTTCTCACCTTCAGCTCCTGGATAGCTGCCTCAATAAAACAAGCCTCTGGCGTGTGTTTCTCCTCCTCATACTGTTTTAGTAATGCTGCCTTCTCCTCCAAAATCACCAGCTGCAAGACCTGCTCCCTGGATGCCAGAAGCAGCTTTGAATACTGACTGTGCTGGTCATCTGAATAGGAGGAGTAACAAATCATTAACATCACATGCAGAGGCACCAGTTTGAACTGCTGTTCCTGCTAAAGTTTTGTTGCTGCTCACTTTTGTGAGTTAAGCCATTGCAGAGTGGATTCCCACCATGAATTAGGAAACTTGACTTTTATAGAGAGATTAAATGCACGTGGCCTTTCACGAATGCGACTGCAAAACTAAGTGAGCCAAGACAGCCCACAAAACAGCAATGCTAAGCAAAGTTATTTCTTCAGTCACAGATATGATGATGATGTGTTAGTCACATTACTTGACTGGAGAAAGCTGAAGATGTCAGGAAAGAGATGTCTGGAACAGGTTTGCCATACTTGCAATTATTTTCCCCATATCCTTCACAGATTTTAGTGGATAAGCGAGAAGGATGAAAACCCTGTTGAAGATCACATCCTTGAAATAGGTTACACACAGAGACAGTTGTTTTTACTAAGCTGTATAATGAGGAGCAAAGTTAAAGACACTGAAAGGCCAACAAAAGCAGCAAGAGTCACCTCAACGACTGCAATACAAAACACACAAACTAATACCAGGGATTCACAATGCACTGCATAACTTGAAGGCAAACAGCACATAAGTTTTGCCTTACCAAAAACACATGGGAAGAAAGCTTATTATTAAGATGTGGTCATCAAGGTTCTCAGTTGCTAAAACCCACACTTTGTAGTCTGGTCTATTTTAAGGTGACAGCATGGCATTTCCATGGTAAATCCTCCCTCCATAAGCCTGGTCACGGTTAGGAGCAGCATGGCAACCACCAGCACTCAGATGCACCCACCTTCGACGTAAACGGGCTGCACCACATTCATCCACTGAGATTTGGGCAGTGCTACCAGAACACCTTTCTCTCTTCTCATAAGTTGCATGGTAATGTTATCACCAATTGCATATTGACGTGTTTCCATAGCAACAACACTGCAATGTAAGGAGGGAGGTCAGCAGGGTGAAAATAACATTTCAAAATGATTGAGCAGTTATCAAATATAAAGCCTCACCTCTTGAGGTCCTTCTTGTGAACAGAGCCGTAACAAATAGGACATTTACTCCAGGTCTTTTCACTCAAGGAGAGGTAGTGAAGGATACATGCCCAACAAAAGATATGCCCACAGCGGGTGATCTTTGCTGCGGTTGGTGGGTACAGACATATTGGGCAAGAGGGCACTTCATGGCTACAAATTCGCTGAAATGGCACATGAGAACAGTACAAGTTTTAGACTTGGAAATTCTGTGCTACAGAATAAGCCATCTCTAAGATCTACTCTAACATATTAAGCCTCCCAGCTCCTTGGGCTCTGCTTATTTACCAAGAAATTAAGACTACTGTGAATTAAGTAACACCTTCAGATTGCAAACAGAATAACCTGCAAAGCCACCAATCCGGTATTTCTAGTCTAACTACACTTAAAAAGTGACTCTTCTCAAGTTCCCCCCTCACATATTCATCAGCATCTTCATTATCAGAATATAGACACTGAAAATACAGCAAATGAGCTGTCACCTAACTTGCACAAGCAGACTTGTGCAGCCCAGGATTAACTGCGAGACTGAACTTACCTACTTCCACGAACACTCTAGTTTAGTCAGACACTGTGATAGCATCTGTGTGTTGCAGACACATCTGCCAAGCAAGCATCTAGATGTTTCTGCTCTCTTGTGGCAGTAGGTAACAGTAAGCCTACCTCCCCTCCGCTACACCACACACCAAGACTAGTTGTGGCAGATAATAAATTTATACTTGAGGCAACCCCAAAGTTCTGACCACAGATCTCAAGAGATTTCCCATTTTGTTGCTAGGCAAGATAGGCAATCCACGCACAGCGGTAATGCTTCAAAATTCAACACTCTTCCTCTTCCATGGACTCCTGATCAAGTTTTCTGTTAGTGCCTCCACCACAAGGACTCTGTCTATATAATGACAGATACTATTTTTGCTTTCTGCAAAAGCAAGAAGCAGCTGCTAATTTTCCAAATAGATTTTAGCACTTCTTTTTTGCTGTCATGAAAGTATTTCATAATATAGTCCATGACAAGTCTTTTCCAGTATTGTGGGAGTGACAGGAGAGGCCTCAACTCAAAAACAGCTGAGTTTTATGTAACATCACAGAGGTAAAAGAAGCAGTTAAAGACAGGTTGAGCTTCTCAAGAAGAAAAAGAAATAATCTAGCCCATCAAAACTGACCACTTGCTCCACAAAGTCCCAGTTGACCAAGGTATCTGGATCAGCAAAGTGGACTGTGTAGTCCTGTTCTTCAGAGACAACAAACTGGCAGCTGGGGAAAGGCAAAGAGACAGATGATACACTCAGTTGTTTCTAAAAATTCTTTGAGAACAATCCTATAGGATTCTTTGAGCTTCTGGTCTGTCCAGAAAACTGCTGGACACAGTCAGTAACTTCTACCAACAAAACCCAAAAGAGTTCAATTCACAATCAGATTTCCAGAATACAGGCGTGTCTGATTTCAGTGAGACACAACATCCCACGCCAACTACAGAATAAGCCAGGCAGAGCCTTTTTCCAGAAACAAATAAGGAACAGCCAGCTCCGTCGGGGATCTATTGAAAAACAGGGAATCCACAAATAGAAAAAATACGCTTACAAAAACTATAACTATTTGGGGGCCTGCAAAAAGACTTCACTACAAGCAGCCACAGAACAATAGGGAAAAACAGAAATATCAATGCTGAAAATGTTTTTTGTTATCTTTAACATGATGAGATACAGGAAGCCATGAACATGCTTCAAATTCCTGTGAAAGCGAACAGTATTTCCAGTCAAAAGAAATTCTGCTGCTGGATTACTGTACTGATCATCATTTGAGTTGTACTACATACCCAGGGGCCTGTGTCATAATCAGCATATGAATAATTGCTTCTGGAACCTGGAAATTCGTATTAGCTTTGACCCAGCAATTGCTACCCCTACCATTGCAATGTACTACTTTTTTTTTTTGAAAAAACAATTGCCTTCCTTAAGGGAACTACACTGTTCTGCAGAGCAGAAGACTAATGGTTTGCCTCTAAAGGACTCACTCCATTAGACACCTTGTAAACAGGTAAAGATGACAACTTAGTATACTATTTTTATCCCTTTCAAGTACAGTCATTACCACTAGAGCACTACAGAGAGGCAATTTCACCCTAGAAATGTCAATACAAGTAGTCAAGGTCAAACACAATTCCCTAGCGAGGGTCCCTTACAGCTCAGTGTCTCTATAGAAGTCTTAGAACCCTGCTAGTCTGCCACTCACTTGGCCTGTAGGAAGAGCTCCTTGTTGAAAGGCTTATGTCCCCACTTGTTCCTTTTCCCCCAGTTGCCATGTCCATTCCCATCAAAATGGCCTCCTTGGCCACGGGGTTCAAAAGTGAAGTTCAGTAAGTGGTTCAGATTAATCTTCTTGGGACCAGAGAACTGGGCAGGGCTGAACTCTGCCCGCTGAGCCTCTGCTACCTAAGAGACAACAGCATGTGTTAGAACGTGCTAGAATTTACTGCAAGAGCATCAGTACAAGTCGATACCCAGGCCCCGTCAGTGATTACGTATAGAATACACAATACCCACTCACTCACCTTCTCCCATTCCAGCTCTGCAAATCAAGTAGTGCAGCGTTAGAAGTGCATGAGAACCTGAAAGTTAGAGCTGAGCGGTCTTACCCCACACTGATCGAGAGGAGGAGAGCGCAAAAACAATCCACAAAAGGACAAGTGAAAGCTGGCAAAAAAACCTAGTAGTCAAGGTTAATGACAGAAGAAAGCTGTTCAAATCCTGAAATTATTTTAGACAGCCAGTGACACAGTCTGACTGCTATCTGCACAGGTTGTACTTGCTCAGGTACACTGAAGCAAAGAATGAGAATTCAACAGAGACAGTTGGTGAGATCTGACAGAGTTAGCGATTTAGGTGACCAGTGTTGCTAATCCACTGAAACTGAAAAACAAGTCCTCTGTATCAACAAAAACCCACCAATAATCTACAGCATTCAGACCCACACCAGCATAAAAGCTTCATTCTGGTTTTACTCCATCTTGGTGTCACCAATATGATTACTTTCCCAATGCCACTATCACATGTGAATTTGTACACTGAAGTAGTTAGACACAACCTCTGACGTAAAAGTTAGAAACTGCATCACTCAACATTTTACTGAAGAACCTCCGTTTCACGAGACATGTACCCGGCCTGTCTAGGTACCCCCTCCTCAGATGGTATTTGTCATTGTGAGTCCCTCAGAGCAGAGAGCACTCCTCTTCTGTTGTTGCAAGGTTGTTCTGCTCACACTCACTCTGGTATCTCAACGTTGTTAGCACCTCTTATTGTTCTTTCCCTTCCCAGCCCAGGAGGGGAACAGAGAAGACCTATCTAGGCAGGTCAGAGGGATCCTCTCGTCCCAAGAAAGAAGGCCTTGGAGACACGGCATTACAATTCTCACCTCATCTCGTCTTCCACCATTACAAGAGCTAAAAAGTTTGCCGCTTCCACCACTACCTCCCCTTTGAGGGGGCATCTTGTTAAAAGCTTTGCTTTTCTGTGAATTGCAGCGACGGTATTGATTGGAAAAGTTCTCATTTTTTGAATATGAAGTTTCTCTTTTACGATTAAAACGTTGTTTGGATCCACTCGCATTCTTTCCATCTGAAAGAAAAAAAAAAAAAAAACACCAAGAATCAGACCAGGAACCTCAGAGTTCCCCATGTGCACTGTGCCTCAGTCAGCTTCACCTCGGAGGCAGCGACTGCTGTGTTCACCTCAGCAGTTGCCCTGGGCCCTGGTTAAAAGGCTGGTGTTTATCAGGACATTAAATCTTCCCAGAACCCTAAACCTTTTCATTCCTATCACTGCCCAAAGAACTGGTCAAACGGTGCAAAAGAAGGATGTATTTACTATGCTTTATCATTTATTAAAATGGCTGGATTTTCTTTATTCAGATTTGGAATCATCATCACTAGATGTGAGCGTGTTGCCTGGTACATTGACAAACACCAACACCACATTTTCATACTCTGCTTCAAAAATCAACAACTGCTTAATTTTTTCATTCCATTTTCAGAAAACACACAATTTATCCTATATTATGCCCTTACATAAATATCCTGCTGCCTACATTTGTCTCGAGGTTTCCCATTTTGCAAGACCCCCTTTCCTTTTTTCATTCATTTCTTCCCCCTATGCTTAAAAGACCCCAGTAGATCTAATTCTGTTCTAAAAATATCCTTTTCTTTCACGAGGCCAACAAATGCTTATTGATCGTGAAGCACAAACCCAATGCTGTGGCCTTGTGGGGCACCTAATATCCAAGTCCTAAGTCCACCAACCTATGCAGCAAGAACTGTGTGCCCAAAAGCGCACTGACCCTAACAGAGGACACAGTGGCAAAAGCACAAAGCAAAACACTGCAGGAACAAAGCTCTCAAGCAGACGGGCTCTTGCAAGGGGTTTCCTGTGTCTAAACAGCTGCTTCCTTAGACTGCTGAAATAGAAAATTAATACTATGATAGTCTTCACTCAAGATTACTGCTGCCCCAAGGGCACAACATTATGCTTACCTATCACTTACCCCAGCACCCCCACTGACGGCCCCAGGTTTATTTGTGTAACAGTTACATTGATAAGATTGGAAGTAACACTCCAGAGGCCCAGTGAGCCATCTACCGCACCAGCCAGCCCCAAAGTCACTCCAGATACAGACACCAGGGATTTGTAATCACATTACTCATACGGACAGGTTTCATTAGCAGTCTTCCCGTTCCCCAGCACCACTTCCAATCCACCTGAGCACTTAAAACAGTCACTCAAAGTCTCACTTTTTTGTTATTTTTAGTTTTCTCTCCCACCTACGTGCCTAGAAAGAGAAGGCAGTGGACTGGGAGGTCTATGTGTTATTGTACATTACTCAGAATCCAACTTCTTTAGAATAAATTAAGTAATAAAAGTTGTTTGACTAGCATTTGCGGTTGTCTGCTGGCTCTTGCACACAACAGACTGCTGCCTGTGCCTGCAACTATGGCTACACAAGTAAAAAGACACCGTCATTACCTTCACGTGACATGACATTTTGCAGGCTCACCAGAATTTACTCTGCTATTCAACAGGTTGAGCCTTTAATTCAGGATTAAACCAACTCCATTGGAACCACAGATGTGTAACTCAAAACACACGCTTGCACAGCTTGCGGGGCTATAATGCAGGTTGAGCGTTATCAGGAAAAAAACACACCAGCAGCTGCCGGGCACTGAGGGTGTGACTAGGTCTGGCTGGACGATTAGTGGGACCTTATTTGAGAGTGTTTATTTGTAGGGAAGAGGCTACAAACCACACCACTGAGTCTCTAGTCAAAAATCAAGTCATTTTGAACAGGTTCAGACAACTACTTGAGTTGTTCAGGAGCAGACCTTGTCACTTTAGAGTTCACCCACTGTCTTAAATCTCCAGTTCCAGAGAATATGCTACAGAGGCTCATGCCTGCCGTGTCTACAGCAACTTAGTGATTTGTCTGCAATGATCAACAGAGGAAAAGAAACAACTTAAGAGAAGTTCAGCCTAAAGTAGGTCCTTACAAGGCCCAGGAACGAGGAAGAGCTTCTACCTGCAGATGACAGAAAAATTTCCTACCATTTGTCATTTTAATGAAGTTAGTCACCATCAATTTGTCAGTCAGCTGGCTTACATACATTCCTGTTATATTACAGCTTCTTTCAGAACAACTCCTAGAGCCTTTGGGAGTCACTGTGATGACTCTCACATTTTATAAGGAAGCTCTCTTTACATTTTTTAGGAAGGACTTTACCTGACAGTCTAACAATGCTTCAAACCTGATTTTACTGACTGCAAGCTTCCTCTCCCAGAATAATTACCCTCACGAGGACTCTGGTCCCTCAGAGCAGTAATGAAATCAGTCAACAGAGGACAGAGTCTGAAGTATGCATTTGTGAACTGGAACGCTTTTCCCCTACCCCAAATAGAAATGGTGCCATTCCTTCCAACCATTCCAGCATGCCACACGTCAGAGAGCTCTCTGCTTTGTCTCATCCCTCCTCATACTCTCATGAAGCGGTAGGACAGGGCTATCCATACTCAGGCAAGGAGAAAAGTGGAAGATTCTTACTGCTGTCCTGTATTGTTAGATTCCAGTTTGACATAGAGAAGGTTTGGATTTGGAAGTTTCTTTTTTCCTTCTTTTCTTAGCAAATTAGAAATGAGCAACAGGAACAGTGCTAGTGAGGTATTTACTCCTCACTCAGATCCTCAACTAGTCCTACTGTTCTCATGAGATCTTACCTGTAATAAATAATAATAAAACCCATCCACATTACAAGAGAACACAGACTTACAAAAAACACTATCTATATAATCTATAAAATTAGCAACAAAGCTGTTCTTGCATTCTGGAGCAAGCTCTGACACCTGTGGTTCTCCTGCTGGACGCCACACTCTGTCAGAGGACCTCTGTCTCCGAAGATCCAGCAAGAGGAGAACTAAAAACAGCTCCAGGTGACACCTCGGTCCCAGAGCTGCAGTACTGGTTTACTACTGGGGCGAGGCCTGCAGTTTCCTTCCACCTTTGTTTGCTTCTTTTCAGCCAAGCTGAAGCCAACGTGTTGCATAAGGGGCTTGGGTGGTGGATCACACAAGGGCCCAGGGCGATTGCGCGACAATGCACTGAAGCTGCAAACACTCCAGTGAGCAAGAGGTGACAGAGCAGTCACACGCCCCAGCTAACAATGCTCATATCGTAACAAGGTCCAGGAACATCTGCAAGACCTAATGCTGTCCGCCAGGTCTCAAGGACTGCAGAGAAACCCAACAACATGCCTATTTTACTTCAGCTATTTTATTCCACCCTAATGGGATGTGACTCCTGTTGGTGCACCCCAGTAAACTTTTCTTTGAACCCAAACAAATTTCTCTGTTGGAAGCTTCCAAGTCCAATTTAGGTTCTAAGGCCAAGATTGAAAGGCAGATGGAATCCAAATTCCACAAGTGCAAAATCTTACAGTATCCTAATTAGCCCATTTCAAGTTGTCCTGCAAGAGAAAGAGGAAAAGCCACAACAAGGTTTCACAAACATCCGCTTCTTCATTACTTCCACTGGTATTTATCACAAGAGGTAACTCTGAAAAGAATCTAAATGTCTTGACTACACTCAAACACAGTGACCATCAGTGCAAAAGTCACTTATGCAAAAGAAGGTCAGTATTTTGGGAAGGTCTGTGGTCCAGCAAGAACACTTGCCATTTCAGAGGAGACAAGATTTTCAGAATATCTCCTAAGCCTTTCCTGGAACAGGAGAGAAACTGGGTGGACATCGGCTACGTGTGGAATGATAATGGACTCAAGATTAAAAAAAACTATGGTGATCTGCCAGCATCCTGCACGCAACAGCTACCAAAACACAGTCACGATTTAACATAGCAGCACCCATATGTTTGCCCTGCAGCCGTCTGCCCTAATCTGACCTAGGAAATCTTCCCATTTCAGTTTTCAGTGCCCTCCAATTCTGATATTCCCAAACTCACATTTACTCCTACTAAAAGAGGAGTACTAAAATTTTCTTCTGTTTTATTAAAAAAAAAGAGGCCTTCAAACAAGTTTGTTTTGTGTTTTTTTTTTTTTATTAGAAGTTAGTCTGTTGTATCAGAGCAGCAGAGGATGGCATGCTAGGTTCTCTCCTCACTGCTCCTCTGCTACAGGTGACATTGTTTTGAGCTTGTAAAAGGTGGCACTCCACAAAAATCATTTCACGCTTTTATTTTGGGTTGGAATGACAGTTTTATTTCCTTAATTACTGCAAATAGTGCTTCTTCTACATGAAGGCATATCAGGCACAGGACTGGCCATCCTAATTCCTTCCTGAAGGACATTTCTATTCTGTGAACAATACCCTACACAGCACTGAAAAAGAAGCTGTAGTGACAAGTTAAGAGTGTCTCTTGGCAAGGCAGGGACAGAAACCAGTTCTCCACAACAAGAAAACCTCACATCCGTGAGCCTTTCACAGCGCCTCTCACAATACATGCAGAGAAGTTTATACACTTCGTTATTCTATTAGAAGCCAAAGATCTGGTTCTAAAACTCTTGCTGCATACCTAGCATGCAATATTTCCAACTTCCCTTCACTAGAGGGGAAAAAAAATGAAATAAGAGACTGAAAAATAACAAGAGTAGCTAGGGACAATAAGACCTTCAACATCACATTCTGTTCCGATGCAAGAAAATCTGCAAATCAGTTAGGATTTCCTCCAGAAATGACTGTCTCGGGAGTTCTTCCTAAAAAGTTTTTTGTGTGTTTGAATTTGTTAAAGTTTCACTACAACCTAGAGAGCTCTGGGTGAGCCACCTCCCATGCCACTCACTTCAGTTTGTCCTGGGGAAGGTCAGCTGATACAAGCGAAGAGCCGGTAACAACTGGTTACCCGGGATTTGAGTGCATTTAGAAGGTCCAAAAAGGAAAAACGCCATCAAGAAACTCATTTTGTTAACCCTCTGGAATACACTGCTGCTTTCTCAGAGGCATGAAAGAACACAGCTGATGAAACCACAGAGAAGGAAGGAAATTGCTACAGCAATGGTGTTGTGGCAACCTGTTGACACTTCACATACTTCCAAGCCTAAAAACATTGATTTGAATCACTACTGCCTCATTTCTTTATTTTAGAAAAGAAATGCAAGGTTTCCAGGGACACTCTGCTCCCAAACAGCTTCTGAGCACTGAAGACAGCTCAGGTCCCACCTTGACGAGGCAGGGACCACCGCAGCTCCTCAGAAGCTGTTGTGTCAGCAGAGCCAGCTGCTTGCACCCACTGCCGTTACACTCTGATTTACATGGCAGGTGATCAAACGATATAAAACCAACTCCACCAGAGCAGGCTACCAAACTGCAGCGGGAAGGGGAACGCTGTGTGTCAAAACACACCTTAATCAAGATGTAAAAGTATACTCAACTCGAGTAGAGAATAAAAGTAAGGTCATTCTTAATAAGTCCTGGCAAACATATATTCTTACTACGAAAGCAAAGCTTTGGCTGTCAAGCTGATTACTCTAGTGCTAATGGAGATAAAGTATTAATCCTGAAAGGTAGAAGAGAAGGCTTAGAGCAGACCTTAGAGCAGCCTTCCAGCACTGAAAGGAAGCCTTCAGGAAAGCTGGGGAGGGTGCAGGGGTAGGATGAGAGAGAACGGTTTTAAGCTGAAAAATGGGAGATTTAGAGGAGATCTTAGGAAGAAATGTTTTCCTGGAAGGGCGGTGAAGCCCAGGCTGCCCGGAGAAGTCAGGCCTGCCCCATTCCCGGAGGTGCCCAAGGCCAGGTTGGAGGGGGTTTTGAGCAACATGATCCCGTGGGAGGTGTCGCTGCCCGTGGCAGGAGGGCTGGAATTAGATGAGCTTCGAGGACCCTTCCAACCCAAACCTCGCTATGAGCCTAAAAGAGCAGCAACCGCAGCTCACAAACAAGGAGCAAAGGCGGAAGAGGAAGGAAAAGGCAAACGCTAACGAGCGGTGAGCGGTAACCTGTCAAGACCCAGCCGAGAGACGAACGACCCGAGGAGGCGAAGTCGAGCCCCCCGTTCCCCCGCGGTGACGGCCCCCCCCGCCCGTCCCTTACCGCCTTTGGGCTTAGACTCCCCCGCGGCGGGCCCGGCCGAGGCGGAGCGCGGCTGCTGCGCTTTGCTGCCGGCCGAGGAGCTGGGCGTCCCGGGGCCGCAGGGGCCGCTCTTGTCCATGGCGGAGGCGGCGCCGGGCGGGCTCTGCAGCATCAACGGGCGCCCAGGAGAGCGAGCGGCGGCCCTGAGCGAGGGGGCACAAGGGGCGCTGGCAGAGCCGGCGGGGGCCCGGGCTCATGGCCCGCGGGGGCGACCGGCGGGGGCGGCGCAGCGCGGACTCGGCCTCCTTCATGGCGACATCTTCTCGCTGCTCCGCTCGAACCGGGGAGGGGCCGCGAGAGGCCGGGCCGGGCCTGCGGGGCTCCGGGCGAGGGGAAAAGGAAGAGCGGCTCACGGAGCCCCGCGGGGCCCGGCGCTGCCTCGCGGCCCGCACCACCCCGGCACCCGCCGGCTCCTCGGCCGCCGCTGCCCCGTAATGGCGGCACCTCGCCCGCAGCACTGCCGGGGACCCGGATGGAGCCGCCCGCGGGACCTGGATGGAGCCGCCCCGGGGCGGGAGCGCGGGAGCCGCCCCCTGCGGGGCACGCCGGGAGATGTAGTCCTGAGGTACTAATAGCCCCGTCTATCGCGGGACACGCCGGGAGATGTAGTCCAGGAGCGCCTGCAGAGCCCCGTCTGTCGCGGGACACGCCGGGAGATGTAGTCCAGGAGCGCCTGCAGAGCCCCGTCTGTCGCGGGACACGCCGGGAGATGTAGTCCAGGAGCGCCTGCAGAGCCCCGTCTGTCGCGGGACACGCCGGGAGATGTAGTCCAGGAGCGCCTGCAGAGCCCCGTCTGTCGCGGGACACGCCGGGAGATGTAGTCCACGTCAGCGCGGCCCCCGGGAGCATCAGCGGAAAGAGAAGCGGGTCCGGCCGCGGGCAGAGCATCTAGGAGAGACCTTAGAGCAGCTTTCGGGACTGAAAGGGGCTCCAGGAAAACTGGGGAGGGGCTCCTGATCAAGGAGTGCAGGGAGAGGAAAAGGGGGTTTGGTGGTGGAAGGAGGGAGATTGAGATGAGATCTGAGGAAGAAATGTTTTGCTGTGAGAGTGAGGAGGGCCTGGCTGCCCAGAGCAGTGGTGGCTGCCTCATCCCTGGAGGGGTTCCAGGCCAGATTGGATGGGGCTTGGAGCCCCTAATCCAGTGGGAGATGGCTCTGGATGGGCTTTACGGTCCCTTCTGACCCGAACCATTCTGTGATCCCACCATGCAAGGGGGAAATGTCCCAAACCAAACCAGAACAAGAGAGTTTTAGCATGGTATTGAAAGAACCAAACACGATCTGTTCTCCAGCCGGCAGGAGGTGACGGACAGTGGCTGTGGCTGGGAACAGTAAAGCCTGAGAGGATACAAATAATCCCACATTTTCACTGTATTGTAGCAAACACCTGTGCAAGTGAAAAACAAGTCTACAAAGCCTAATTGAAGGAGACAGTTTTAAGCTTTTCCTTCAAAGGAAAAGGGAAAAAAACAAACCACAAGGCAACAGAGATTCCAAAGGCATTTTAATTAACCCTTTAAATAGCAATCAAAGAGCTGAAGAACATCCGCTGCCCCTGCCATTGCCCCCACACCCACTGGAATAGAGGATGCCACAAGGTAATGAGAAGAAAAGCCTCCTGGGCGCTCTTTGGAAATGGATTTACTGAAAGACCAGTGCCCAGCTAAGCACTCCCCATTACCTCCAGCCAGATAAAGAGTTTTCAGTGCACCATTAAGCAGTGACCAGGCTTCTTCTTGATAAGGAATCTACTCTTGATAGGAACTATGTTTATGGAAAACACAAGGACACGAAGCTTGTCTTCCAGGCTCCACACATGTAGCAGCGCAGCCCTAACCTGCATCACAGCCCAGGAGCTGGGCCCTGGGCAACCAAGGGCTTGCTGTCACTCAGTTGTCGAGGGAGCACGGTCCCATCAAACCCCAGGGATCCTCTGGGTTACTGACTTGCTCCTGCATTTAGCTCAGCATGCAGATAGTCTGGATTTGAGAGGTTTCTTTGAAAGGTTGCTGTTCACAGGGAAATGGGGAGGAACACAGGTAATGTTAGGGAAAAATCAGAAAACAGCCATAAAACTCATACAGACGGAACACAAAGAACATTATTATCAAAGGGGCCAACTTTAGAAAGAAAATAAACACATGGCCTTTTTTTTTTTTCTTTTCTTTATTTTCCCCTAAAACACAAAAAAAGCATCACCCACTCTAGAAAAATACCTGTCATTAGGCCTGCAGACCAAGCCCCACCTCCTTATAAGGGCTGGAGGCACAAAGTTCTGCCTTCAGCATGCAGCTCTGCAAGCACAAGCAGCTATGAACAGTGACCCACAGCTCTCACTGGCTTTAAACAGCAGAACATTTACTCCAAGCATGAGGAAGATGAAGTGCTTGGTGTCACAACACAGCTGCCAAGGTTCCTTCCTGCATCACAGTGCCAAGCAGGACTGTATTCCTTCTCAGACTCCTGCAGAAGGGATCACTAGGAACTCAGTATTAGCACCTTTCTCACCCAAAAGTTGACTACAGATTTTTTGTCATTGTGCCCCTTGTTAACAACTACCACTTCAAAAAGGCAATTAAACAGCAGCACATGTTTTCAACCATAAGGACTGTGTTACTTTTTACACTTCACCTGCTGCTTCGGCACAAAAAGAAATCCCACATCTCTTCACAGCTGAGTGGGAATAAGCCCAGGGACTGCAGTTCCCCAGGTCGCACTGTGTTCTCAAACTACACCACTAAAGCATCAGGTCACACACTCCTGTTGTGCTGTTGCACTCAGCAACCTACTGCCTGATTCAAATGCCAAGCTGCACAGCTCTGCTAAAAGCAAAGCATTCCAGACAGTTATTTACCTGCTGTCGCATCCCCGAGTTCTCAAATGAGGAAACTTTCTGTAAGAGCATGTGAGCATCTTTGATCAGTTATTATGACCCTGGATAAGTTCTCCTCATCACAACTCCACAGGTTCCAGCAAGGAGCCTCAAGAAAAATCTGATTAGCTTGAACCCCCCGCTCTCCATTAATATAGAACATCAGTCTTAACAGGCAATAAAAATATACCTCCTTCTTCATCTCTCAGGGGGGCAGGAAAGGAGACCGCTTCAACAGAGGCGATTGTAATGTGTAGTTGAACAACTTCTCAAATATGTCTTCCACACAGATTCATCTAACATTTAACCTCCATTGACACCCTTAGATTTCTTATTATCTTGAGATGGTAAAGCGGAAAGCATATCTGAACCAGATCTTGTATGCATCTATTCTCTTTGTGCACATATAAAACCAGGTATTCTGTGCACACTGGACAAACAGTACTCTGAGATATGGGATTGTAGCATGGCTCAGCACAGAAAGAGAGGAAAAATTACTTTCCCTTACAAATTCTGACCCAGGCAGCCAGCCCTGCACAGCTATTACAGAACTATGCATCCTGGTCTGCTGGGCAACAAGACATTATAAAAAAAAACAATTAAAAAAGGAAGGTATTCCAAAACAAACCAGGTAAGGTACATATATGAGGTGGGAAAAGGAGCACAAAGATACTAGCCCGCAGGAAAAGTCAGACGTATCTTGTGTCCACAAAATTTGCTTTTTAGAAAAAGTGTAGTGACACCCACCCTGCTTGAGTTCTGGTGAGGACAGTGTTCAACAAGGTGATGTTACAAGAAATAATTTATCCTTTTTATAAGGGTTGCAATTTCTATTTCAACATTAGATTTCTTTACGGCCAAACCAGCACACTCCACAGCATCTTGCTGTGTCTCTTTGTTTAAATCCACATCCTTTATCATAGCCATTTGAGTACTCATGGACATCTGTATCAAACAATGATAAGAACTCAAAGCTGCAGATGAAGCGATCTGCTGGAATCCCTGCCCAGGAGTCTTACCGGGATCCCTGTTCCCGAGCACCGTGCCCACTGCCACGTCTGGGCAGTGCTTTGCCAGCTGTGCCAGAGGAACAGGCCCAGCCACGCTTGAAGCTGGTGGAGCTCGCAGCCTGCTCGCATCAAGCTCCAGCTCTCCAGGCACTCCAGCCCACAGCAACACAGCCACTGCCCTCCCAAACTCCACCACCCACTGCTGCTGCCCTCCTGGCTCTCCCCAGCCACCCCTTCTGACCCTCGGGCTCACAGCCCTGCAGCTGTTACCCTTCACTGCAGAGTGTGCTGCAGCCACCAAGGCGGCTCCTGCCAGTGGTGGAGGCTGCAGAGGCCAAGAGTGGTGGCACCAACAACCACACTGGCAGGCAAGCACGGCCTGGGAATGGCGACCAGTCACTCCCAGCAGCGGTGGTGTCCCAAATGGAGCTGTTCCAGGGCAGACCTACTGGGACCCACCTGCCGCAGAGCGTGCTGGGAGCTGGAATCCCCTGGGACACTGACACTGTCCCACCACCCTCTCCATGCTCCTGGTCCCCACCCGCATGGTCCGATCCCAGCCCAGTGTGGGAGCACAGAGTATCCTTTGTTTGCCAACGCAGCTCTCAAGAGTAGCAGCAGAAAGAAAGCTCCAGTGCATCCCACAACGCAAGAGGGCAACATCCCAAACCAAGAGAACGGGAGAGGTTTGGCACAGAAAGAACTAAACACAGCCAGTACTTACACAGCACAAGCAGTAACCAGGCACTAATGCAGATGGCTACAAACCTCTCAAAAGCAAAAATGTTCCAACAGATCTATTAGGAAAGAAGCAGCCTTCTGAAAAATAAAATAAATACAAGGAAGACTTTTTTTTGGTATTTTTCCTTTTATATCCACAATGTAACATGACCGCTATAGCTTAATCCCTGCCATTGCCCTTGGAGATCAAGGTCTGTGTCCTCAGGAAGGTTGCAGTAACGAGTCAGGAGTCAGCACTCAGTCCTGTAACGAGGCGCGAGCTCAGTAACAGTCTGTGATTCTTAACCAGACTTGAAGAGAAGAATAGCAACTTGGCCGAGGTAGAAATAGATAAAGTGCTTGGTCTCGTGAGTCACGTAGCTGCCAAAGTTCCTCCCCACAATACAGTGCCAAGTGGGATTGTATTTCTTGTCAAACTCCTGCAAAACAGGTCACTAGAAATTAAGAAGTCTTCTAAACAGGTATTCGCTTTTGAGCAAGGTATTTTGAGCAAGAATAAGAGGAAAAGCAGATGCTCTTAAGTACTAGGATTATCTTATTTGCTGCTTAGCCACATCAAAAAAAAATTCCACAAAAAGAGAAACCACAGTGCTCCCTATCTGAGCAACACCAAGTTTAGAAGATTACCTTTGTTTGTGGGAAGTAGTTTATCTCCTCCCACAAGTCATAGCATGATCTGAGACTACAGCCCTCCATAAAAGCTTCACCACTGGTTTTACACCCTCAGAGATTAAGCCATAATTAAGATTTCATCTGCACCATGGGTGCTAAAGGGACTTGGTGGAAAATCCTCTGCTACATGCTCTGTAACACCAGTACTATCAACAAACCTAACATTTCATGTTCTATACGTTTCAAACAAATCCTCTACTAATACCCAGTAGCTGCTACAAAAAATAGCTGGAAAATATTAGACCAAACTCTCTCTTTTTTACTATCATAGACATTTCCTGCACCTGGGGAAAAAAATGCCTTCCTGTATTGCAGGCACAGCAGATCAATATTTTTCTACTGGAAACAACCACTCTGCTTAGCTGAATCACTTTTTTAATATCTCTTCCACTCAAATCAGTTTAGCTTCCATTGATGCTCCGATTTCTCTGTTCTCCCAAGTTAGCAAAGCAGGAAATATAATCATAACTAGATCTTTCCCACATTCAATATTGTTAATCCTACATGAATAACGACACAGACATTTGCAAACAGATAAGCAGCGCCACCAGGGCTTGGAGTTTTTTTTCCCTTTCATTTCTGTTTACGTCATTACTCTAAAGAGAGATGTGATTACAGAAGACTTGCAGAAAACTACTTTTCCCTGCAATTTCTGACTCAGCTGGACAGAGCTGTAAGCAGATCATTAAGATTAAGTTCAATGAAATTTAAACCAAGGACTGAGTAAAAAAGGTTTTCTCTCAGAGGAAAACCACAGGAGAGCTCAATAGGACCCCTGTATTTCCTATGAGGTCACGAGTCATAGGGGCAGCAGCTGCCACTCTCTGCTCCCCTGGGCAATGGGACAGAGGCAGAAAAGGCTGAAGCAAAAGATACTGCTAAAGCCAGGCTGGACAGATTCAGCGGGAGGTGTTCCTGCCCACGGTAGAACTAGATGATCTTTAAGGTCCCTTCCAACTCAGACTATTCTACGATTCTACTGCAGGAGAAAAACAGGAGGACCTGGAAAATGCCGAGTGAAGGGTGGGGTAAAGGAACATCAGGGCACCAGCCAACAGAGAAAGTCCAACTCGATTATCTGGTGTCTCCAGGACTTGTTCCTCTAGAGCTACTTGCCCAGCTGCATTCACCCAACTGATTTTTTCACAACCGCAGAGATCTCATGAGGTTTCAGCACAAGCCAAAGCGCACCTTCTTGATATGGGCAGCGATGTCCTTCTCGATGTTGTACTTCTCCAGGGCCTGCGTAGCACACTCTACTGCATCCTGTTGCATCTCCTCGGACATGTCCGCATTCTTGATCACCGCCTTTCGGTCACTCATGGTTGCCTGCAGTGGGCAAAGAGCAAGAGAATCATAGAAGACCCACCGGATCATCGAATTCAACCATTCCTATCAAGCACTAAAGTATGTCCCTCAGCACCTCGCCCACCTGTCCCTTAAACCCCTCCAGGGAAGGTGACTCAACCACCTTCCTGGGCAGCCTCTGCCAGTGCCCAGTGACCCTTTCCGTGAAACATTTTTTCCAATGTTCAGCCTAAACCTCCCCTGGCGGAGCTTGAGGCCATTCCCTCTCGTCCTGTCCCGTCACTTGGGAGAAGAGCCCAGCTCCCTCCTCTCTATAACCTCCTTTCAGGCAGTTATAGAGAGCAATGAGGTCTCCCCTCAGCCTCCTCTTCTCCAGGCTAAACACCCCCAGCTCTCTCAGCCGCTCCTCATAAGGCCTGTTCTCCAGTCCCTTCCCCAGCTTCGTCGCTCTTCTCTGGAAGAACGAGGGCTGCTCCCTCCCCGTTCCCTCAGAGCGCCCTCCGCGGCTCGGAACGCCGCCCTCACCGTGCGGGTGGGAGCTCAGGACTCAGAGCAGGGCGCGCGCTGCTCGCTCCGCCGCGGTTTAACCGCCCCGCGCGCGCCGCCCGCGCCTCCGAGCGCCCCGAGCCCCGCCCCGCTCCGCGCGCACCGCCCGCCATTGGCCGCCGCCACGGCCCCCCAGAGTGTCCATTGGCCGGCGTGCGGCGCTCTCCTAGCGTTTTCCCGCAGCAGTTTCTTTCAGCCCGGCATGCCTTGCGCCTGCTGCCGTTCCCATAGCGACGAGCCGCGGCGGCGATGGAGGCCGGGCTGCTGGGGCCGATGCGGGGAGAGGCCGCCTTGCAGCACCGGCGGCTGCTCAGGCCATGCTCGGCCTCTCCTTCCCTCTCCTTCCCTCTCCTTCCCTCTCCTTCCCTCTCCTTCCCTCTCCTTCCCTCTCCTTCCCTCTCCTTCCCTCTCCTTCCCTCTCCTTCCCTCTCCTTCCCCGGGGCTGAGCTGTCTGAAGGCAGTTGCCTGCGGGAGCGACGCCAAGTATATAGAAGATTAATTGGGGCTAAGATAAAGCATGAAACTGGTACCAAGCGTATCAGAACGTGATTAAAAGACCAGGTGCTCCCCATCTTGAGTGTGTGAGAAAACCAGGCTGGAAAAACCTGCCTGGGATGAGAATGTGGGTAGGAAATAGATAAAACAAAATATTCTGTTTGTCTTTTTAGTTTGGGAACCAAAGAGCTGTATAAATTTGCCTGAAAGAGAGAAGCCAGGATATTTTCCTTAATTTGACTGCTGTATGCCGTGCTGATTAGAATGTGGTTAGAGAAAACTTCGAGGTCTGCATCTCCTTCATCACCACAGTGGCTGGTGTGAGAGGCTCTCCCGGCTGCTGCTCTGGCGAGCGAAGAGTGTCTCTGCCTGTAGCTGAGCCAGGTAAAAACATGTGTGATCGGTATGCAGGGCTACGAACTCATTGTGGTCACACAGACATGGTGGGACAGCTCGCATGACTGGAACGCTTTCATGGACAGCTGTTTGCCTTTCAGATGAGGCCAGCCAGGTGATCTTTGTGCTGGAGTATTTCCCGTGCGAGGCCAGGCTGAGAGAGTTGATGCTGTTCAGCCTGGAGAAGAGAAGGCTCTGGGGAGACTTTAGGGCAGCTTCCAGTGCTGAAAGGGACTCCAGCAGAGCTGGGGAGGGGCTCTTGATCAGGGAGTGTAGAGATGGGATGAGGGAGGATGGCTTTAAACTGAAAGAGGGCAGATTTAGATGAGATCTTAGGAATAGATGTTTTCACTGTGAAGGTGGGGAGGCCCTGGCACAGGTTGCCCAGGGAAGTGGTGCTGCCTCATCCCTAGAGGTGTCAAAGGCCAGGTTGGATGGGGCTTGGAGCAACCTGATCCAGTGGGAAATGTCCACGCCCATGGCAGGAGGCGGAACTGTATGGGCGTTGAAGTCCCCTCCAACACAAACCATTCTGTGATTCCAGGTAGGAGAGGTTTTACAAATAAACAACCAGAAAAGGTCCTTTAATTTGTGCTGGTTTTCCTACAGGAATTTGAGATAGCTTCCTCCTTCTCCCCTCAGTCCTCCAGGCCCCAAAAACCCATGCTCCCCCCTCCCTGAACACTGCTTCTCTTTGCACAGCAAACCCACAGCATTGAACCCCACCATGAATTTAGGACATGTCTTTGTGGTGCTGCTTGAATGCGCGTATCGAGCAGGGACGAGGGGGGATGATGTTCCACCTCCTCTGTCCTGTACATCCTTCCTGGATGGATCCGTGTGTTCCTGTCCTGCATATTGAAAGCAGCCCTGCAGAGAAGGACTTGGGGGTGCTGATGGATGAGAAGCTCAACATGAGCTGGCAATGAGGGCTCGCAGCCCAGAAGGCCAACTGTATCCTGGGCTGCATCAAGGGTAGCATCGCCAGCAGGGCGAGGAGAGGGGATTCTGCCCCTCTGTTCCTCTCTTGTGAGACTTCAACTGGAGCAGAGTGTCCCGTTCTGGAAACCTCAGTGTAAGAAGGAGATGGAGCTGTTGGAAGGGGTCCATAGGAGGGCTACAAAGATGATCAGGGGGCTGGAGCACCTTTCATATGAGGACAAGAGGAGAGAGTTGGGCTTCTTTAGCCTGGAGAAGAGAAGGCTCTGAGCAGAACTTAGAGCCACCTTCCAGTACCTGAAAGGGATACAAGAAAGCTGGGAAGGGACTGTTCACAAAGGCTTGTGGGGATAGGATGAGGGGCAATGGGTATAAACTGGAGAGGGGCAGATTTAGACTAGCTATAAGGAGGAATTTCTTCGCGATGAGGGTGGTGAGTCCCTGGCACAGACTGCCCAGGGAAGCTGTGGCTGCCCCATCACTGGAGGCGTTCGAGGAGAGGTTGGATTGGGCTTTGAACAGCCTGATCCAGTGGGAGGTGTCCCTGCCCATGGCAGGGGGTGGAACTGGAAGATCTTTGAGGTCCTTTCCCCCCTGTGCCTCCGGCTGCCCCGCGGGTTGGGTCCCGCCCCCGCAAGATGGCGGGGCTGAGGCTGGCGCGGCCCGCGCTGTCGCTCTCGCTGTCCCGGCGCCGCGCGGCTCTGCGCGGGTTCGCCGCCGGCCCGCAGACGCATTTCGGTTTCCAGACGGTGACGGAGGAGGAGAGGAGGGAGAAAAGTGAGCGGGGCGGCGGCCGCGCCGTTCGGCCCGGGCTCCCCGGCGCCTAAAGGTCACCTCGCACCTTCCCTGTGGAAGGACGTCTTAATAAATCCCATCTCGCTCTCCTTCCTTTGCAGTTAACCGGCTCTTCGAAAGCGTGGCCAAGAAATACGATGTGATGAACGATTCCATGACTCTCGGGATTCACCGGTTGTGGAAGAACTTCCTGGTGCGCAAGATGAACCCTTCTCCAGGAACGCTGCTTCTTGATGTTGCTGGAGGAACAGGTAAATAATTTGGATGAGCTCCTGCGTTGTTTTGAACTGTTAGAGTCTGCCCAGAATTAAGTTGCCCAGCTTTTTTTCCCTCTTGGTTCCCTTTTGCTAAAACTAGTGGAGCATCTGCTTGATTTTCAGGGAAGGGTTACGAGTTAACTTCTGTGTTTTCAAATAACTCACTCCAAGGCTCTGGAAATATTACAGTAATGCCATGACATGTTATAGAAAGTACATTTCCATTTGTAGAAAGCTGTAGAGTCTTTGCTTTTAATATGTTCCAGTTGTATATTTTTGTGTGTATATACACACACACACACACACACACACAATCTTTCTATACACTGTGTGTGGTTTTTATTTTTATGAATCATAGAATCATAAAATAGTTTGGGTTGGAAGGGACTTTAAAGATCACTGAGTTCCAACCCCCCTGTGATGGGCAGGGATGCGTCCCACCAGATCAGCTTTTATATACTTACATAAAACAAGATTTAACTTAGTTTGATGTTAAAAGCCTTATGTTCCAATATTCTGGAAACAGAAAACATTCCAAAAACCATATTTTTCTTTTAAAACAAACACAGGTGACATCGCCTTCCGATTTATCAATTATGTTCGCTCTGTACGAGAACGCCAGCTCCAGCGGAGGCTTAAGCACCATCAGAATTTATCATGGCAGGAAATTGCTGAGAGTTACCAGGAAGACAGATCTCCGCTAGGAGATTCCCAAGTGGTGGTCTGTGACATTAACAAAGAAATGTTAAGGATTGGGAAGGAAAAAGCACAGGACTGTGGCTACTCCGAAGGTGAGCTGTGCATTGTACCATTTCAGTAGCATGTCTGGTGGCAAGAGTTTGACATGTAGCCATCAGGAATACAACGTACACGATACAGCCACGGTTCAAACTAGAGCTGTGCTTGTGTATTTGCTGACATTGAGTTACTTTTCAGTGATCATGTGTGTAATATGTTGTTCAGATGTACAGTCGTCCTCTAGTAACACCTGAACTTTCAGAAATACAGAAGCCCAGTGCCTTTAAGAACTATTGATTCTAAGTTGAGTAATCTTATTGTTGGTACAAATCACCTGGACATCCATGCTCCACAGGCAGACATAGCCTTGATTCATTGGGATTTTAGGAAGCAACAATGGGATCACACACTAATGATGATGGAGAGTGTGTGGCTTTTCCTGTTTCTCAGTATCTGGAAACCTAGCAAAACCTTTGTTTTGATGATTGTTGCATGGTGAGACATTAATCACTGGTTATAGTTATTCTTTGAGCAGAGATTATTTTTCTGCAACTTTGGTGCAAATGAGTGACAGCTGATTTCTGGAAATCCAGTTGCTTTCCATTATGATGCAAGATTTGGGTGAAATCTTCTTGGCAGGCTGAGGCACTGTGAACACAACATGCGTGTATGTGCAGGAGAATGTTTTGGCTGATCTGAAACATTTGCTACGTTGCCTGAAAAAACACCTGTGTAATACAGGGCCTTGAAAGGTTTTTGAGTATAGACCAAGGTGTCCTTCCTCCAAGAAAAATGCATAATTGAAATATTAGTTTTAAATATCACTTTATTAATAATAATTTCCTTCTGAAATAGCTGAGTTTTAGTCTTTCTGGAGCAGCCTGATTTGTGTAAGGTCTGTTAAAAACCAAGTCATTGCCGTTAATACAGGTTTGTCCTGGGTGCTCGGGAATGCTGAAGAGTTGCCCTTTGATGATGATAAGTTTGATGTTTACACAATTGCCTTTGGAATCCGAAATGTAACTCGTATGGATTTGGTAAGTTACTATACTGTATCCTGATCTGAATTTTTTTATTCTAGCAGAGGAGGCAAAGGTGGAGTTCCTTTGGATAAAGGAATGCCTTCGTTTACTCCTGAAGCATTTAAAATAAATGGCATGTAGCGCACAACTTGTTTGAATGAAGAATGCAGTGAAATGCCCCACCTTTGTCATAAAAAGTTAGATTTATACTAGGTTGTACCCAATCCTTACAGCTTGGCAAGCCACATAATCTCTTCCTATGGCAAAAAGGGATGGATGCTATATGCATTCCCCACCTTCTCCTCACTTAGTATGGTGCTGGATCTAGAGATGCGCAGTACAGTCAGGCTGCATGTCTTGAGTCTTCCTGAAGCACGTGATCTGTGTCCTGCGCCGTTGTGTTTGCATGCCCGAGCCAGCAGAGCTCCCAGAGCAGGCAGTGGGAAGCAGCTGGCTGCTGCAACCACTGTCATTGAACTAATCTCTTCAGGCCACTTCTGCCCAGTGGCTTTACACTGACTGGTAGTAGAGTTTTCCATGAAGTACGATTTTAGTTAGTGTACCTAGTACCCTTTGTTATAAACAATATCTGTGCTTTGAGAATGACTAGCTGTCTTGGGGTGAAGATAGGTTAGAGCACCTGCCTAGCTGGACTATTTGTCTGTGATTTGGAGGAGCGTGTTACCACCCTGGCAATGGTCCTTCTGTGGAAGGTGCAGTGCTTGCATCCAGACCACCTTGAGCCATACAACTTAGAACTTCTCTTAATGTGGCTGTCTTTTCACAATGCTTTGTGTACACCTTTCCAAAGCACAGGCTTTTTGCCTTCATGGATGCAGCAATCTGGTAGCATAGCTCCCTAGAGACCTGATACAAAACACATCTAAGCCTCCAATTCTTTTGCAGAGCTCCCATCATGCTTGTTGTTTATGTTTTATCCCTTAGAAACATGACAGTTGAAACCAGGCAGATGCACAACCTGCAGAAGTTCTTAAATACCATCCTGTCATGCTCATGTATGAAAAAACATACAGTGTCTAGGTGGTTCATAGGGGATCTATTTTAGGTAATGAGTGAAATTTCAAAGTAGCCAAAGATTTTCTTCTTCCCTGTCCTTCCTTCGTGTTCTCACACGTTGCTCATCCAAAACCCAGTGTCTTTTCTTCTTTGATCCTTTGGGTGTGCCTCACAGTTGAGCAAAATCTTTTCTTTTGACTGAAAAAAAAAATTCTGTCATGCCCTCTTTTCATTTTCAGCTTCTGCAGCTGATTCAGCTTCTCCCTTTTGGGTTTGGTCTATAATTACAAGAGTTCTGCTGGCAAACATTCCTCAACTAAGAGCAGGGAAAAAGAAGAAAAGTTCCAAACCTGACATCATAGTTTCGACACAAGGCCCGGTGTAAATCTATTTATGTAACAGCAAGAGTTTCTGTGGTTTGGTTTTGTTGTTTGTTTGGGTTTTTTGGTTTTGTTTTGTTTTTTTTTTAGTATGTGTCTGCAGATACTTCCTCTCCACAAGCAGTTATTAGAGATTGGCAATCAGGGTTCTCTTTGCTCCCTTCGGTTCATCCCTGAGATGCCATCACATGGCATGGTAACAGGCTCATGCTGTTCTCCAGAAACAAACTTATCATATCTGCCTTGTCTCAGGCACTTCAGGAGGCCTATCGTGTGCTGAAACCAGGAGGAAGATTTCTCTGCCTTGAATTCAGTCAAGTCAGCAACCCTCTTCTTTCCAGGTAGGAACCTGGCAACGCTATGCCATGTCACAGCGCTCTCTTCTTTGAACTCAGACAGAATAAGAGACAGAGACGCTTGGAGGCCACCTCATTGTACACTTTTAAAACCAGATACATGCTCCAGAGCATAATCACAGAATCACAGAATCACGGAATGACCAGGTTGGAAGAGACCCACTGGATCGTCGAGTCCAACCATTCCCACCAATCCCTAAATCATGCTCCTAAGCACCTCGTCTACCCTAACCTTAAACACCTCCAGGGACGGTGACTCAACCACCTCCCTGGGCAGACTGTTCCAATGCCTAACCACCCTCTCCGTGAAGAATTTTTTCCTAATCTCAAGCCTAAATCTCCCCTGGCGGAGCTTGAGGCCATTCCCTCTCGTCCTGTCCCCTGTCACTTGGGAGAAGAGGCCAGCTCTTATGGTATAATGGTACAGAGATCAGCTTGTGTTGCAGGGGGTAGGTTCTAAACTTGTTGGTATTAATCTGTCTGTGCTGTCTGTCTGCACAGGCTCTATGATCTCTACAGTTTCCAGGTTGTCCCTGTCCTGGGTGAGGTTATTGCTGGTGACTGGAAGTCTTACCAATATCTTGTGGAGAGCATCCGACGTTTCCCCCCTCAGGTAAGAGAGCATTTTTCTGAATTCACTACCAGAAAGAGTGGTCCCAGCATAACCTCACAGGCAGCTGGCTGATAGGCCTACAGGTTGTCGTAACTCTGGAACTGTTGTTTTTCAGGAGGAGTTTAAGACGATGATAGAAGATGCAGGGTTTTTTAAAGTGGATTATCAGAATTTAAACAACGGCATTGTTGCCATTCACTCAGGATTCAAACTCTGAGTCTACTATGCAGCAAAACACAGGAAGTGTCCTTTTCCTGGGGAATGTGAAAGCTGTGGAATTATAATGCTGCGAAGATTAAAGAGGAGTTCTAGGAACTTGTGCAGCAGACACTTGCTCAGCAGTCAGACCCAGAAGGACTTCAGCTGCCTTTTTGCCCTCTAAGAAAGCTGTGGGTGAAGTGGCTGCTGTGGGGTTTCTTACCCTTGCGTTTCCCTTCAAGTGCAATGTGAAGGACATGGCCAAAACTGAGCAACGCTAACGAGTGAAGCAACTTCAGTTCCCAGGGGTGTGGATACAGAAACAGACCGACCGGTCTTCAAATAAGATGCCTCATTGGTTTGGTTTTTTTTTTTGGCTAAGCTTCAAGGACGATATCATGCCAAGGAGAAGCAACTTGGATTTATTAGATTTTTATTAAGCTACTGTGATATTTGTCATGCAGACTTCAAGGGATTTTCCCCATGATTCCTTTACTTTTTCAAAGGCAAATGGAAGGCTTCTGAAATAAAGCAGCTCTGCAGCAACTTTTTTTTTTTTTTCACTTAAGTGAATATTTTGATCTTTCTAAGAAAGGAATTTTCTCCTGAAGGAGGAAGACTGCATAACTGTATTCTGGGATAAGGTGACATGTTTTCATATCCATATGAAAACTTTTTCTTTGTCAATGCTGGATGCATAACCTCTACATAAAAATACTGTGCCTTTCCTTCTGTTCTTTTAACTTTTGAGGAACACATGCTTATGTAGCATAGAGTGGTTGCCACTGGAGATGTTCAGGGCCAGGTTGGATAAGGCTTTGAGCAACCTGATCCAGTGGAAGGTGTCCCTGCCCATGGCAGGGGGATTGGAACTGGATTATCTTTAAGGTCCTTTCCAACCCAAACCATTCCGTGATTCTAGTATTCTAAGCCTTTTACCCATGTTTACCATGTTACTTGGATTCCACTCACTGAGAGAACAATCAAAATTCCTACATCTTCTTTCAGGCATCTTCTGCAGACCTCGCCATTTCTGCGGCTCTTGCCTGTTGTTTGTTTTGTTTTTTCTTGTTGTTTTATGTGCAGCCAGATGATTTACAGATCCCCTGTGCTCTCCTCTGTTCTTATCCCTTTCCCTGGGGCACTTCCTGCTGATACTCTTGTCAGCTAGTGATCTGTTAATAACAGGTCTCTTAACCATGTCTACAGCAAACAGTGCAGGATGATTTTAAAAAGTTTTTTAAATACGGCTGGCTGGTGGGGCTGCCATTTCCTTGTAGAAATAAAAATCTAAAGAGCAGTCACCCAGCCTGCTTGACTATGCACCTATTTTTCTTATTAGTGCAGTGTAGTCACCTGCTCACTGTCATTCGCAGCAAAAGCAGCATAACTGCCAGCAACCTATTGCTTTCACAAGCTCTGAGGCAGCCTCAGAAGGATGTACTGTCCCCCAAAGTATTAAAACTGGACAATGCAGTGCTTTTGTCCCTCTGAGTGTCTCAGAAGCCACTTCTGACTTCAGCTCCCAGGTTTTAGCATTCCAATGGGAAGAGCAGCAGTTCACAGCTTTGCTTTCTATCTGCCATCAGGAACGTGTGTTAGGGACAACCTTGAAAGTCATGACAGTAAGGGAACTTACTGCAGCAGATAGAGGGTAGAGACCTAGTGTGCTAGTGACTCAAAGAATCTTTAAGCAGTCACGAGGGCATAGCAGCAATTAATTTACAGAGCTGTATTTAGTATCTGCAGTACCAGCAATGGTTCTTGGAGTACTAGGTAGATTTGTGCTGACAGAACAGAACCATTTAACAGCCTTTGCTACCATGAACTTCAGGAACACCCATGAATCCCCGAGGAGGTGGCTGTGTTTGGTAGCTACTGTGTGTTTATTAAGAAATGATTAGCTGAAGGAACAGGTGTGATGACGACTGCAGGAAATGTCAGTGTGGGTGTGATACTCGTTAATGAGAAACGTTAAAGCCTGAGATACACAGCTTTAAAGAGAAACATTGGTGCCTTACTTGTTAATCAAGAATATAAAAGTGTAGTTTCCCTCAGGACAAAGCTGCAGGGGAAGGCAGAATAAATACACAGAGGAGATGAGAGCTGGAGTAGAGGCGGTGCTGAAGAAAACTGAGTAATGGATAAGGCATATGAGACCACGAGTACTTTCAGCTGAGGTCTTTTTCCCCTCTGTGTTTTGTACCTTATCATTGTATCTAATAGAGATTTTCCCTGGGGCTCCTAATTACTGTCAATAATCATAAAATAACCATTGTTAGCGATAAAACAACTTTCATTTTCATTTTTTTTTTCCGTAAAACTGAAGAAATCTCCACCTCAAAATTTTCTTTGTAAACCTGGAACCTAGATGCTAGGGCTTCTAACCCAATTTTACGTTATAGATCTACAGAGGAGCTGAAGAACCTTAGCAGGTGTAAGTCAAGTTACCTCCAGGGAAACAGGGAAACAGATAAGTATACACCATCTCACAAGTTGGCCTCCTTTTGTTGTTCGTTTTTTTTAAAAAACATTTTTTTTTCTTTTTGCCGTATCTATTAACCACTAAGAAGGGATGAGTTATTTTACAAATATATGTGATGTTTGCCTCTGCACTTACAGGGAATTTACACATAGCTGTTTTATTACAGTCCTTAACTGTATTTATTCACTTGCCAGGAGTCATAAATTGGATTGTAGCTGAATACTGTAAAGATGTGACTCAGACCTACTTGTGTGTTGAGGCTGCGCGGTGAAAGCAGGTGAACCAGCACCACAAGGGGTGTCTGGTCCCCACCTCAGGGTGCAGCTGGGGCCAGTGGGGCCTCGCGCCGTCCCGTGGGGCACAGCACCTACAACGTTAGACACACCGAGGGCAGCTGAGGCACTAATGCATTCTCCCCCACAGGCAGCTCTTCTAGCCTTTGCCAGGGTTTGTTTTGGTGGTTGCAGGTGTCTGAGTTAGGCCTGTAATTTCTGTATTAGTGGTACAGCAAACCCCTTCGTTAAGGAAATGCGCATTTTCTATGTTAAATGGAGTTTGGGCTGCGGGGAACAAAGCACCAGGCAGTTTGTTCTCTAACTGGAGTGTGTGGGTAAGGGAGCAGCAGTCAGCTGTCGGTTTTAAGCTTAGCCGTGTTGCATTGGGAATGTGGGATCCTCCCAAATTGTTGGGTTGGTTGTTACTTTTAAATAGTTACTTGATGATACAGTGGGCTGGCAGCCCCTGCAGCCCTGCAGCGCACTGTCTAATTCCCATTCTCTTTGATAGTCAAAGGAGGCCAAAATGGATAGGACAAGTGAGGGTTTCTGAAACTGGAAATGCTCTGCTAACATGCTTGTTGCATAGTGCAATTTAAAGGTCTTTCCTTGCCGTGATTTATATATTCATCATAAGTGACTTTTCAGCTGAGCCTGTGTATTTGTAAAACTTAAGCATTTGCAGGGTTTGGATCTTGAGAAGCCTGAAACTAAAACACTAATAGAGTGTTACAGCTTTGCTGGGAATTTGATTAGTGGGATTAGACAGAAGCCTTAATTTAACACCCTTGAAAGAATTCAAGCATCATAATAATTACATGTTTTATGTGTATGCATGTATGTACATATATTTTGTATGTCTATATGTATACACATATATATTATGGAAACTTAAACAAATAATGAAGTAACTGCATAAATAAGAGTGGGACAAGCATTTGCTGTCACTTCTTGCCAGAGAAATATGAAAAAACAAATCGGTTCAAAGCTTACCAAACATGCAGTGAAAGCAGATCCTACCCAGTGGCTGTGATTTCTTACACCAGCAAAGACAGCTGCGTTCCTTTTCACACAGCCTAGGTTTCTTAGTTAAATACATGGCACAACAAATGGCCCTAGGGGGAGCTTGTCAAAGCAGTTTGTACACACAGCATTAACAGCAAGGCAGCTCAACACAGTATCAGTACAACTCCAACTCTTCAGTAGTTTTTGCAGTGTTTTTCAAATTACTTCTAATATGCTTGGTGGACTTGGAGATGTTAGGAAACTATGCATGTGTATCACTAATCTCATGGTGTTTGCAGGGGTGTGGAAGATGCAGTTCATAGGAGAAATAGTTCTTATGGCCCCATCAGACAGCTGGCAGGACCTGAAGGGACACGTGTGCCGAGCTGGCTGTTTGTCATGCAGATGTACAGAAAGATGGAAGGGGAAGTAATGGTGTTTCTCTACAAAAAGATAACGAAGGTTCTCTGTGTAAGCTGGGCAATATCAGGTTATGGTCCCATGAGGTGAGTTTCTGCCCTGAGGGGAACCACATGCCTGCATAGCCATGGAGAAGCTCCTGAGAGCCCAAAGAGCAGACTCTGAGCTGGGGACAAATTGTATCCTATTACAGTAACTTCAGGGGTCTCTTCTAGCACTTCAGAAGAAAATTCCACCGTGGCTCAGGACATAACACTACACACTAGAAAATATCATGAAAATTGGAATAAATAATTCTGCATTCTTAAATCAACAGGTGGACAGGGCACCACCCAAATAAAAAGTTCCTGCCTCCTCTAAGAAAGCTGTGGTTAGACTCCTGCTAGCAGCATCTGTCTGTAGCACTGATGGGCACTGGGGCACCTGTATTTCTAAAACCTGTTCCAACAAAAAAAAATAACGGTTATAGCCTGTATTTAGTTCACTGTGTCAACAGAACAAAAAATGCTAAATTCACAAGTAATTACATTCTTTATTTACAACAAGGTTAGCCACACAGGGTATTTTCAGTAATGCAGACAACTGCAATGCTTTTTTGTTGGGAAAAGAAAATTGGTTTAATCCAGAAGATATTGCCTGTATCACTATAGATCCACATCTAGTGTACAGAAATATTTATGGCAAAGATTTTTAATTTTAGAACAGCTATTTCTGTATATTAAAAGGTCATTCTCAAATTATATACAACTCATAGTATTTAATTTGTGAGACTAAAAATACAAAGTGGGGAAAAAGAGGGTAACCCATCCTGACACATCCTCTCAAAGTGCCTTTTCTTCTGTAACGACAGTCTGGGTTCTGGCTGCACGCAACAGAGACACTCAGCAATGTTACAGACTCCTCCATATAGACTTGGTTATTGCTGACTGGTGAGAGCCAGAGCTGAGCCAAATAGAGAGCTAAGAAATGGGCAAATACAGCCTTCCCATTTCTCTTGTTTTCCTGCAAACTAGTGAGGAAAAACATAGTATTCTGTTTTTTTCTAATGGCCACATTTTAGTGTTCTCTATGAAGCCATTAAGCCATTCAGTATCTTAAAGAATAACATCACATTCACTTGGTTAAATAAAAGCATCAAGGTCACTTGTCATGCTGCTTTCCAGCTTCAAACACACTGAATTTTTCAGTAGCACTACTAAATGTTTTGCACCTTCATCTTCTGTAAATTGTCTTGCAAGTGCTCTTCTTTTATTCAAAAGATGTGCCAGGGCACTGCAGATGTGACTCCTAAAACACCAGAAAGGCATTTGTGTTCCCGGATTTCGCTAAGAGCTCTGCAGAGAATTCTCTTGTTCGTCCAACTTTGGTAAAGGGATGTTACCTGAGAGAAAACAGGAAGAAAGTCGTGTGAAAGCAGCTGTAAGGTACTTTCTGGGTGATGCAGCTTAGCATGCAAGCGCTTCTCCAGTTTATTCTAAGTATGTACAGGCAGCTTACATTTCCTGACCCAGCAGGGAAAGTCAGTCCTGTCTGGCTTCTTGTAAATAATCGCTCCCTGTGTGCAGCACTTTCAGAGTTAAGGATCATGTCTGTACCACTTCTCAGAAACACAGAACGCTTTGGGTTGGAAAGGACCTTAAAACCCATCCAGTTCCACCCGCTGCCATGGGCAGGGACACCTCCCCCTGGATCAGGCTGCCCAAGCTTCATCCAGCCTGGCCTTGAGCCCCTCCAGGGATGGCGCAGCCACCACTGCTCTGGGTAACCTGGGCCAGGGCCTCCTCACCCTCATATTTCTTCCTAAGATTTCATCTAAATCTCCCCTCTTTGAGCTTAAAACTGTTCCCTCTCATCCTGTCCCAGCACTACCTGATAGAAAGCCCCTCCCCAACTTTTAATCATATTTTAATGTTCCTTATGAAGCCTTTAAGTCCTTCGGTATCTTAAAAAATAAAATTCTCTAACATATCTTCTTGACTAAAAGATTGCAGGCTACAGTTATTTATTACAGTGTTTCCTTATTACTAGCTGCCTTTATTTAAGTAAATACAGCTATGGCAGGTTATATTCCTTGGGTTACTTAAAGTTCAGAGGTTTTTATAAGCAAGACAATACCTGGTGGGGCTACAAAATATTCCTCTACTTTCTCTCTGGCGTTTTTCAGCAGCTCTTTTGTACAGTTGCCTTCTGTAACATCATCTTCTCTGAGATACAGACACCTGAAGAACAAGGTCTGGTTTTAAGCTGTTCTACGAAGTACAGCTTATCTTTAAACCAGGATTTGGTCTTAAGTAAGCGCTAAGACAACTTTGGAACATCCTGAAGCAACTAAGAATGTCACTGAGACACCTGGGGAGCAGATCACTCGTGATCAAGATACACTAAGGAATCATAGAGCAGCTTGGTCAGGAAAGGACCCTAAAGCTCACCCAGTCCCAACCCCTCTGCCATAGGCCAGGACACCTCTCGCTGGATCAGGTCACTCAAAGCCTCAGTGTGTCTTTGCTATGTTTACAGGCAATGGTCTCCCTTTCCCCAAATCTTTCTGGGAGCAAAGGGACCAAGCACAAAGCCAGGGTGATTCCCAGGGTAAAGAGGTTTCAAACAGGCAATGCCTCAGTGGTTAAAAGGAGGTTGCTGACCGCCGTCCGTTACCTGTCCTCCAGGACTGAGTCCATGGGTTCCACACCATCGGTGTTCACCTCCTGGAGCTGGTCAGCGAACTGGATCGCCTTCTGCAGCCGCTCCACGCCCTCCGCATCACGGAAATCCACCAGGGCCAGGCGCTCCAAGTGCTCCAGCACCTCGGCCGTCACCTCGGGCTGCGCGGGGAGACCAGCACCCACAGCAAGAGGCAAAGGCGAGCAAGTTCAACACAGCGCTGCCTTGCTTCGTAACCCAAAACCAGGTGACGGGGGCAAACCCCGAGCCTGCGCCCGCTGAGACACGGTGACCCCTTGTTTCTCGGGGAACGGAGCTAAACGGAGCCGGTTCCCTCCCCGCCCAGCGAGGCCGGTACGGGTTCCGTATCGCGAGAGGGATGCCGGCCCCCCTCCTCATACCTGGCCCTTGGGCGCTTCGTGTTCCCCCTTCCCGCCCTGTACCGGGCCCGAGGGCCCCACCTGTCCCCCTATATCCCCCGTACTGGGCCCGGGGGCCCCGCTCGTCCCTCCTTCCCTCCTGTAGCGAGCCCGGAGGACTCCCCGTCCCCCCTTTTCCCCCGGTACCGCGCCCGGAAGCCTTGCCCGTCCCCCTTTACCCTCCCGTACCCGGCCCGGAGGACACTCCGTACCCCCTTCTCCCCCAATACTGTGCCCGGAGGACCCCCCCATATCCCTCGTACCGG
This sequence comes from Clamator glandarius, assembly GCA_033459285.1. Taxonomy (NCBI): domain Eukaryota; kingdom Metazoa; phylum Chordata; class Aves; order Cuculiformes; family Cuculidae; genus Clamator; species Clamator glandarius. The sequence goes on along the minus strand of JAUNZM010001016.1, from coordinate 2,776,080 downwards.
GCCCGGGGTCCCCGCCACGGCCGCCCCAGCCCGCAGCCACCGGCCGAACCGCAGCAGCCTCATGTCGCTCCCGGCGTCGCGCGTTAAGTGACGTCACCCGCTCCGCGCCGGAAGCGCGCGAGGGGCCCGGCCGCCGCCATGAACAGCGTGGGGGAGGCGTGCACCGAGCTGAAGCGCGAGTACGACCAGTGCTTCAACCGCTGGTTCGCAGAGAAGTTTCTCAAAGGCGAGAGCGGCGGCGACCCCTGCGGGCAGCTCTTCAAGCGCTACCAGCTCTGCGTGCAGGTGTGTGTGGCGCTGACGGTGCCCTGGCCCCTCTCGCTGCCCCTCGCTCTCTGCTCCCGGTGTTCTCCCGGCAACCCACACCACTCCGGCTTTCCTCACGTCTCCTCCTTTCCGGTCATGACATATAGTGTTTTGCAGCTCGCTCTTCCTACGTTTTTCTTGTTAATGGAGCTTCTGGAGCCTACAGGTTTTGAGGCTCTGGCACTTTTCAGTGACGGGGCCGTATTGTAGCTCAGCGCGAGTTCACAAAATCACCAGGTTGGAAAAGACCCACCGGATCATAAAGTCCAACCATTCCTATCAGTCACTAAACCATGCCCCTCAGCGCCTCATCCACCCATCCCTTAAACACCTCCAGGGAAGGTGACTCATCCACCCCCCTGGGCAGCCTCAGCCAGTGCCCAATTACCCTTTCCATGAAACATTTTTTCCTCATGTCCAGCCTGAACCTTCGTTGGTGGATCTTGAGGCCATTCCCTCTCGTCCTGTCCCCCGTCACCTGGGAGCAGAGGCCAGCCCCCTTCTCTCCACAACTTCCTTTCAGATAGGAGTTCTTGGGATAGTTTTGAGCATCTCTAATTTTGAAGCTTTATCCAGCCTTTGACTGCTTTCCCTAGATCGTGTTTTCTACCAACAATTGCATCACTTAGTACTATAGAGATGTGGCAAGTTTAATTTTTTTGCTTTTCTTTTCAGAAAGCGATTAAGGAGAAGGACATCCCCATTGAAGGCCTGGAGTTCATGGGCGCAAGCAAAGGGAAAACTGAAGACTCCTCTTGACCTCACTGTGTGGATGGAGTCATTAACAAGCGCCTTTGGACCGAGCAGCATCACCAGGTGCACAGCTACACCCCACCTGGATGAGGCCTTTGTTAAGCTGCATTCTGGAAAGCAAAGAACCTTCTCTGCTTGTAAAAACAGACAGACAAACACACACACACAAAAATGACTGGGTGATGTGGTAACTATGCCCTGCTTTTCAGTGAATATTGGTGGTGGTTTAGCATCTAACAGCGCAAAAAGCACTTTGAACTAAGTTCCTGCTGAATGTACGCTGTACTGGGAGAATGCTTGTTAGCATAGTTTGAGATAATAGTTGCTCTGTGACCAATTTCTCTTGCTTATTTATGTAACACTTGAAAGTGTTTTGAAAGGGTATGACGGAGTTTGATTTACTTTCTCTCTTCTCTATGGTGCTGAATTTTGGTGGAAGAAATGTATTTTATACGATCCTGGATGCTGAGAGGGTAAAGCATTTTTCTGTATCAGCAAGAGAGATGGTATAAAACCACTCCACTGGACCTTCAATAACTTAGCTAAAATAAATATAACCAGGTTATATTTGTTCAAGTCGGCAACTGTGCTCCCGATCGTGACCTCTGAGAGGGATGGAGGTGGCCTGTGACAGGAGCTGCAGGGAGGACCCTTTGAATTCAGAGGCTTTTCTGAGGTACTGAAACAATCCTGAACTCGAATTCTCTTCTCTAGTGTTAGGCATTCCTGCAGTGAAACTGCAGCACAGCCCTGTCTGTCCTGGTCCACAGGCTGGGCACGATCACTTGAGGTGGTTAAAGTGTGCATTGAATGAGGGGAGCCTTGGCTTGAGAATGCGAAAAGCGCCAGCTGCCATCTGGGGACCTCACTTGTTTGCGGAGCTGCTCCCAAACGTGTACTTTACACCTAGGAGAGCAAATGTACGTTATCTGGCTTGTGAGCTGCAGAAACACTTGCAGCAACTAGAAAAGGTGGTTTGGAAGAGAAGGAAGGGATCAGGATCCATCCTGTCTAGTGGCCCCGTGAGCGCTGTGGCAGCGGGATTTCAACTGATCCTCATACAGGGACGGGGGAAAGCTGTCCCCTTGCATTATACCAACACAGGCACAGCATGGGCCAGTGATGAAAGAGAAGTCTGCTTCCTAATTCTCCCAGAACCACAGTGAGGGGAAAAAAGTGATCTTCGCTCCCTCTGCTTTTAAGCACTACCTGAGGGATTGTTCAGAGGCTTTCCTTTTAAAATAGGTGTTCTCAAACACAGCAGCTGGCTGGTCTGCACCACAGCCCCTCAGCCATGACCCCGGGCACTGAGAGCCATGTGGGGCTTGGGCAGCAGACCTGGAGCTGCCAGGCTGTGCGCCTGTTCCCAGGTGCAGGAGACAGCAAATACTGGGTCAGTACAGCTGCTAAACATCATATGGGAAAACAAACTGCTGACACTAAAACTCCCAACGCACTTGGCTATAATAAGAATAGCGAGCTTAGGGAAAGGTCTTTCTTTCTTAAATATAATTTTGGGAACTGTCAAGTATGTGGCTTTATTTTGTTTTTATTAAGCAACAACATGCAACCCTTGTGCTTTTCTATGATCTTTATGTAGTGTGAATTTGTCAATTAGCTTTAAAACAACTCTACCCATCAGTGCCTTGTTTTGTGCTCTAACACAGAAAAGCTTGTCTTAGCTGTCATTTTGCTATTGAGTGGATAAAATAAATTGCATTGAAATATGGGGAGGGCCCGTTTTGAGAGTCCCACCTGCCATCTGTCACCCCTGTCAGCAGCCAAGTCAGCTGCTACATTCTTCCTTTTGGGAAAACTGGTATTAACGATGGCCAAGGCTCAGCACTCTTCCATACCACGCAAAGAAATACTGAACTCACAGAAGGAGTTGGAAAATGGTTGACTTGCACAGAGGAAAAGCGTCAAAGTTAACAGTGTACTGGAACAGGCTCAGGGTGTTAGGAGTGGCTAACAACTCTAGAAAGTAATTACGTTCTTCTGTATTAAGAATCTTGTCAGTGACACAGTATTGATTATACAGATACAGGCAGTGGAGCAAGAACAGTTTTCCTCTATAACACATGTAAGTGAGACTGTGTACAACCTGGGTGCAGCTTGAGGAAAAGCAGAGCTGGGAGCAACCTATGTGCTGATAAATTACAACATTTGAGAGCTAAAGATAAACATTGTGAAGGCACACAGAGCTTAATTAAACATCTTTGCTGCAGCTCCCTCTTCCGGAAGAGGCTAAGAGAAAACTGCTCATGACTGTTACAAAAATACTGGAACAGCTGACTATGGAGAACATGTACTGAATTTTCATCTGCAGCATCAGCCAATAACTGTTCATCTTGCTGCGATCTGTGGGCTTACAGTGATTGGTTAAAGCAGACATGAAGAATATGAAACCTGACTAACATCCTACGTTGAACACATGCATCCCCATCAGTAGTGTCACCAGATACAGAAATGGGTATTAATAGTCAAGGCAGTCAAACCCCAAGTTCTTGCGCTGCATCTGTGGGAAGCCTCTGTTTTATGCAAACACTGAACTAAAGAACTTCTAAGGACTCAGGTTAACATAACAGTCAGATCCTGAATTCAGGTTCAGAGTTATTTATTTAAAGGACCCCAACAGAAGCACAGAGGCCACAATGCTTCATTGCAGAGGGAATGTAGTTTGTTTAGTGATGGTTCCCTTGACACATTCTGGTCCAAGACAGGAAGAGCCAAAGTGCTGGCTGTGGTCAGGTTCTCAGTTTTCATCTTCATAACCGGTGGGGAGCGCGTTAACGTGAGGGTTGTGGAATAGAGTTTTGTTCCCATCACCCCAGGGGAAACGCTGTTGAAGGAAGGGAAAAAAAGAAGCAACAGCTAGCTGAGATCTGCACAGCACAGACCTCAACAGCAGCGTGGGTACAAACATCACACAGCTTGACAGGCTGATGAATTAAGCAAACTAGCATTTTTCCTGATCTGTAGGAAGAAAGAGTTGGAAAACAGCCTCCCTTAGCCAGGAGCTGGTGTCTCAAGACAACAAGGTCTCCGCTCTTGCTAAAAACCTCAACTGTGCTTTACTACCAGGGGCCCAGTGTTGAGAATTTGGGCTCACCCCTGTTAGCTTGTATATCTGCTTTAGTGTAACATAAGTACAGCAGCTCTAGGACTGACATGTTTTTCAGTGAGGCAACAGCAGGATTACTTGGGGCAGGAAGGCTTGCAAAGACCACAGGCGCTTCACCTGAGCTGCCAAAAAGTCTTGCTGCCTCAGGAACAAAACCAGGAGTTAGAAGTGTGGCTATGTATGCAGCACCCAACAGGGGGCAAGGAAGCAAGAGATGCTGCATTCATCTTAGAGGTAGCTCTGCACTCCCAGAAAATAAGCAGGCTAGAGCTGGTGTAGGTACCTTGGTCCGGATCCGGAGATGAGCATAGGGAATAAACTCAGGCCGCTCGTGCTCTTCTTGTCCCTTCAGGTAGCAGTTCAGCATGCAAACGCCGACCCCAGGCAGTGCCACGACAAAGGTCAGCGTCTTCCACAGCCGAGCTGGCAGGAGGGGTCACACGGATTAGCACAACCAACCCAAGCACACGGTAAAAACAATCAATACGTTAGCCAGCAAACACAGCAGAGAATCATAGAATGGATTGGGTTGGAAGGGACCATGAAGGTCATCCAGTTCAACCCCCTGCAGTGAACAGGGTATCTTCAATTCAATCAGGTTGCTCAGAGCCCCGTCCAACCTGACCTTGAATGTTTCCAGGGAGGAGGCACCCACCACCTCTCTGGGCAACCCGGGCCAGCGTTTCGCTACCCTCAGCATAAAAAAATTCTTCCGAACATCTAGTCTTAAATTTCTCTTTCAGTTTAAAACCGTTGGCCCTTGCCGTGTCCCTACAAGCCCTGCTAAGACGTTCTTCCCACTCAGTACGAAAGCCGCAATCAGGCCTCACTCCTCGTTCTCAAGGGGAGGACGCGGAGCCGCCGCCCCGCAGCCCCTTCCGCAAGGGCAGCGCGTCCCAAGGGCAGCGGCACGGGCCCCGCCCCAGCCCGGCGTCCCCGTTACCTCCGCCGCCCTCGTGTGCCGCGGCCGCCATGCCCCGGCGCGGCGGGGAGCGCGAGGCGGCGCCGAGCAGCAGCCGGGACACCCTTCCGAGCGCCGCCATCGCTTCGGCCGCCGCGCACACCGGAACCGGAAGCGCCGAGCGCGTACGCTTCCCCCCCTCCCCCCCACCCCGGGAATGACCTTGAGTCGCGGTCGCGCGGCCTCGCATGCGCGGGGCGGGGCGCGGTGACGTCACGGGAACGGCGCCATCTTGGTGCTGAAGGGGTAGAGACGTCGAGTCTCTGGGAGGCAGCGCTGTGGGGAAAAGGGTGGGTGTGAGGGACTGGTGGGGCCCCGGGGGGATATGGAGAACAGGCTTTGAAGAAGGGTGCTTAGTCCTGCTGGGTGGTGAGGAGCATGAACTCTGACCACCCAGCTCTTTGGGCCAGAAGGAAGGAGTAGCGTGTCCTGTTCTGGAATCCTCAACATAAGAAGGATATAGAACTAGTGGAACGGCTCCAGAAGAGGGCTACAAAAATGATCCAAGGGCTGGAGCACGTTCTCTGTGAGGACAGAAGCACTTTCCTTTGCCTTCCTTATGAGGACAGGCTGAGAGAATTGGGCTTGTTCAGCCTGGAGAAGAGAAGGCTCTGAGGAGATCTTATAGTGACCTGCTAGTACGTGAAGGGGCTACAAGAAGGCTGGGGAGCAACTGTTCATAAAGGCTTGTGGTGATAAGATGAGGGGCAACAGGTATAAACTGGAGAGGGGAGGTTTGGACTTGACATGAGGAAGAATTTCTTCATGATGAGAGTGGTGAGGCAGTGGCACAGGTTGCCTAGGGAAGCTGTGGCTGCCCCATTCCTGGAGGTGTTCAAAACTGGGTTGGATGGGGCCTTGGGCGGCCTGATCTGGAACTGGGTGATCTTTGAGGTCCCTTCCAACCCAAGCTATTCTATGATTCTACAGTTCATGGCCTTGTAAACAGGGAAGGTTAGGAAGGATCAGCATGGGTGTCCAGCAGTGAGCTCTCAGAGCTGTGCTCAGTGTAGGAGGCTGAGGAGAAAGCACTGGCATCCTGTGTGGAATTCCCTGGCAGCAAAGCGATCCTGCAGCTGAGTTTGAGTTAATTCTATGCAGTGGTAAAGAAAAGCTGTTAGTTTGTTAATGTGAGTATTTTGCATTAGGGACTGATCCCTTCACTGTGATGTGAAAACTTGTTTCAGTCATGACAGTAAAAAGATGTTTGTCGTTAATGAACCACAGTTTTGTAACCACAGATGTGTTTTTAATTGTGTGGATTCCTGGGATGATTCTGCTGAAACATTTTTTGAATAAATGCAAGATTGCCAGAAAAACATAATTAATTTGCAAATATCTGGACCCTGTTTTGGTATAATTCTTCATTGGAGCCTGATGGTTGGCTGTTTGATCTTAAGTAGGAGTGACATAGATGTCAAGTACCTTTTCAAACACTTAAAACCCTGCAGAAAATGAGAGGGCTCCTATAGTGGGTGTGGACCCTGAAACAGCAGGAAAGCAGAGAAACGGGGCTTTGAGGAGTGGATGCAATAAGGTCTGGTCTGTGAGCAAATGATGCTGGAGGGTTTATATTTTGTCACTAACGAGGTGTGTTTGTTGATGGGAGGAGGAGGTTTTTGTGTCCCATCTCTGCTAGACGAGGAGGAGCTCGAGGGAAGTGCCAGAGCCCCATCCTGGTTTGGAATTGAGTTATCAGCTTCTGTTCTCACACTGTGCTGCTCTGGCCAGGGGCGGTACAGGCTCACATTGTACCTTGTCCTACAAAACTGCTGGCAAGCCCAGAGCATGTAGCACAGCCAAGCTGCTGTTGCGGAGTGTTTGGTTACGTGGTAGGGAGCTGTGCTTGCTACTGGGAAGCGTGATTTCCCTTTTTCATTTGAGGAAGGGCTCATGTCCAAACTTACTGCATCATACACAGAATCATTGAATCGTTAAAGTTGGAAAAGACCTATCTGAAAAGATCAACGGTCAACCCAACACCTCCATGCCTACTAAACCATATCAGGAAGGAATGGTAAGATGGCCAGGATCTTGGGTGGTTGTTCTGAAGCATACTTTGGCATAAAGATATTCATAGAATCATAGAATCACCAGGTTGGAAGAGACTCACTGGATCATCGAGTTCAACCATTCCCACCAATCTCTAAACCATATCCCTCAGTATCTCACCCACCTGCACCTTAAACACCTCCGGGGAAGGCGAGTCAACCACCTCCCTGGGCAGACTGTTCTATTGCCTAATGACCCTTTCAGTGAAGAATCTTTTCCTTAAGTTGAGCATGAACCTCCCCTGGCAGAGCTTGAGGCCATTCCCTCTCGTCTTGTCCCATGTTACTTGGGAGAAGAAGCCAGCTCCCTCCTCTCCACAACCTCCCTTCAGGTAGCTGTAGAGAGCAATCAGGTCTCCCCTCAGCCTCCTCTTCTCCAGGCTAAACAACCCCAGCTCTCTCAGTCGCTCCTTGTAAGACTTGTTCTCCAGCCCCTTCACCAGCTTTGTTGCTCTTCTCTGGACTCGCTCCAGAGCCACAACATCCTTCTTGTGGTGAGGGGCCCAGGACTGAACACAGGATTCGAGTGTTGCTCAGTTGTTTACCTTCACTGCATGTTTGCAGTGTAAACTGATAATAAGTACTTTGGTTTCTTTGTTGTCTTTATTTTTTAAAATCACAACTACCTCCTCCAGTAATTTGCTTTCATTTTACTTCATTTAATAAATCATTTTAAAAGCAGTCTTGCTTCTGCACAGAAAGAAGTGACTTGCAGCATCCGATTTGAATGCTTTGGATCTTATGGCTGTTCAGTTAAGCAAAATTCAAACTATTGCAGTGAGCTGGTGTTCAGTAGAGGTGGAGTTAACTTGCCAAGCTGAAAAAGAATGTAGTGCAAAGGAAAGACTGGGTTTACACGAGCTAAGCACAGAAATGCTGGTGGAGTCAGGAAGCTTTAGTCTTCAAGTAATGGCCCTAAAGTTACCCAGTTTTGAGACGGGGAGGTTCCATTGTAACTTGTAACTAGAGGCAAAAGACTCGTCTTTCACCTTTCTTTTTCTTATTTTTCCTAGTTTCAGTGGTGGATAGCAGGGAGAAGAGGACATGAATAATGGCATGAATCACTGATGAGATGTGATTTATGAAAGCTTTCGATACCATTAGCTGGGGCAGAAGGCTCTCGGAGCAATGCCGACCTGGTCCACCTGGTGGCAAGCTGCTTTCGCTGGAAGCGCCTCTCCATTTAGCAGGTTTGGGAACAACAAACGTGCTTACTGAGATTTCCAACTGTAATCTCATCTCTGTGCATTTTCAAGTTGTTAGGGACCTGCTCATCCCTCTGGAATAGGGATGTTTCCTCTATCAGATACTGTCTCAACTAACGCAGAGTTTGTGCTGCAGAGACAGCGCCTGGGTCTCAAACTTCACAGAGTTTCTGGGGGGTTCTTCATCTTCTCCCTGTAGTCCTGGAACTGCAGAAATCAATAGTCTGCCATCTGTAAATCCTTTGTTCCCCTTTTCACCAGGGCTTTATCAGCTTTGTAAGTGAAGGAGGGAGGGGGGGAAGAGGGCGTTGAGAGCGCCATTGTCCCTTCTCTTGGGAATGATCTGGAAGTGCTATGCAAATCTTCATTTGAAGACCCTGGGAACTGGGGGAGGGCTTTAGCTGCGAACTCAGTAGGAGAGGAGCTCTGCATCCCTGCTCACGCGCTCCTGCCTACTGCAAGTAGCTGGGAAGAGTTTTTTTGAACTGGCAGAAGAAACATTTTGCTCTTTGTGCACTTATGTGAGGTTTTGCGCTCCTTATGTCTCCTGCTTTGTGCCTTTCTTTGCCTGAATGTTTGCATAATAATTGGGCAGGGGAGAGATCCCAGAGCTGCGGTTAGCAGTGATGGAGTCTGAACGGTGCAGGGTGCAGCACCGCCGCTCCCGCCCTGGGTTCTCTCACCAAGCAGTGGAGTAACTCCATTAGCAGAGAGCATGGACACAGTTACAGTAAGCAAATTATTCAGTTCATCAGGAGTATCGGAGTAAAACGGTTTGCAATTCTCAAATTATCACGTTGTAGCCAGGTCTTAAAAAGCTGCCTCTTAGGGTCAAAGACTCCAGTACCTGCTTTATGAAGCCCCGCAGTCAGTCTGTCCTGGCTTGGCTCAGAGCTCGGCATCACCTGTTTTGTATTAGGGCAGGGTCACGCTGACTGCCAGTTTCCTGGAAGCTGCGTAGGGTCCTTCTTAGGCCTCATGGAAGGGAAAATACCCTGACTGCACAAACACATGGGTGAATAGGACACTGAGGGAGGGGAAGTACTGATTCATATCTCAGCACTTTTATGTTTAAGCTTCTGTAAAGGTAGTCATAGTCTTTTTGATTTTCTGACCTTTGCCTTTATGGCATCAGTTCCATTATTTTTCAAACTTTGAGGGGTTTTGTGTCCAACAAACTGTAAGAATTGCCTCTGAATGATGACAGCCCTGGAGAATGTAGTCCTGTTCTCTCTGTCCCAGGCTGTTGAGAAGAGGAAGACTTAAAAATCTCACATCCTGTCAAAGCCATAGGAACGCGTGCCGTGAGACCTGGTTCTCTGCTACCTCCCAACGTTAGTTCCAAAGCAGTGTAGAACATTAGTGTTTTGTTCTGCAAGTAGTTTACTGCTTTGTTAAGGGAAAGTGCATCACAAGCATACTCCCATGTGCACAATTGGATCTGAATCTGCTCTCATTTTTTTCCTGTATAACTGCAGAGTGACTCAGCTGACTTGGGTGAAAGTCCCCTAGAACTGCACTAGCTGGAAACCAGCCTGGACATGCCCTCTCCCTCCAGTAAGTGCTTCCGACTACCTACATGCACTCGTTGATCTGTGTAGATGCTTTTCTGAGTGTACTTGTTTGCATGCGGCCAGTGTATGAATGCACATTCTTCTCACCCGTTCTTCACATATGCATGCAAACACACACGCATTCTCAAGTGCACGCATCCATTCCTTTTCTCTCCTATACATTTGCACACATACACAGTCCTTTTTGAAAGCTCCTGTTTTCAGAAAGATTTTATTTATAGGTCCTGCCTGGTTGTGAATGTGAAAGGGAGAAAGCCCCTCAGAGGGTTCCTTTCATGTGTAAATCAGCCTAGGCTGAGAGCATTGGGGTCACCGAGAGGAGGATTTCACTCTTAATTACTCAGAGAGAAAGCAGGCCGGGGACTTTCTCAAACTAATAGGGTTGTTCTCTGCTGGGGAAAGCAGCTTGAGACGCCCAAGTTTCTCTTGCATCAGACTTCAGGCTCTGGTTCACAGGCCTCTTCTGCCAGGAGCAAGGGATTGTGTTTTTAAAGGTGGTTATGTCCATTCTGGTAATTGGATGTACTTTAGAGACCAGTGGAAGTACTGACCTTGTTTGCTTTATTTTTATGCCACTTTTATTGAAAAATTATGTTAGTCTGTGCTATGTATACCTGACTCCATCTGAGCACCTCACTACTGTTCTGCAGCTGAAAGCTCCAACCTCTCTGCCGAGTAGAAAAATGTTATTGTCTAGAGATTACTCCAGTGAGCAGGGCTCTGAACTTGGCCTTAAAACCAACACGGAATTCCCAGTTCAGCCACCAAATGCCGTTTTGACCTTTGACAAGAGACTCACTTCTCTGTGCATAATCTTCTTCTAGAATGGGGCTGTTAAGGACAAAAGTCAATATGGATTGTGATACTTCTAGTAATAAGGCTATGAATGCCAAGGTAAAGGTGAGTGATAAGTGTGTCTGAAGAGATGTGTCTTCTTCCTGGAATGCAATTCAAGCATGTAGGTTCCCCTACTGAAGCAGTATTGTCACCTTTCATCCATCCACACAAAAATGAATCTGTAGAGCTACTGCAGAAACAGGAACAACCCAGTCAGAAGGCACTCGCTTCTGTAGGGGAACTGCAAGACCTGCCTGTAGAACCACACACTAACACGCAGTGCAGGTGCAAAGCTGTTAGGAGTTGCAGGAAGAGATCCGTGTTGTCAATTGCACGAGCACATATAAGCAAGTACATTTTTAACTTCAGCGGACTCATCTGCACCTCCTTTTCATATGGATTCTGGATAGGAAGTAAATGCTTTGAGCGCTGAACATTTCCAACTTGTGCACAAACAGCCCCTGCCCCCACCAGCCCTGATACAGGATTCTTGAAGCTGTTTAGTTCAGTTTGCCTGGGAAGACAGAAGTTTTAGACCAGGAGCACCTGTTTGAGGAAGCTCACAGTCGTGTGGGGACCATGGGCAGTTGAGGTCAGCAATCTGAAGTGTCTGCAGAGGTCAGAGAGAAATGAATGGGTCGTTTCTTTTGCAAATGAAGATCTGCAGCCTGGAGCAGCCTTAGCAGTACCCAGCATGTGGGTCCAGGATGTTCCTTTTATGAGCTGATGGAAATGGGGCCCAAAAGGACTTCCCTGATGGAGTTCTGTTACAGCCTTTGTTATCTTTGCTTCCTGCAGCATGTACCAGGCATAGAATATGGATTGGGGGTTATCCTAGCTACCAGCACAGTCAAGAGGATGAAGGCCGCATAGAAAACCTAAGGCTGCAGGGTACCCTGATTACTGTTCCACAAGGAGAATCTTGTTGTAAGCTGTAGAACACATGTTTCTTTCTGCCTTAGTGGTCCTTTTCACCCAACCTACACTAAAATGAGAAAATCCAAGGGCTGCTTTAAAATAATGCACATATCTGAGTGACAGGGATTAAAAAGCCTGGATTCTGTTCTTCATTCTGGTGGTAAATCGTCAGCTACTTTAACAAAGCCCTATGAATACTTTATGCCTCATTTTTTCTGCAAAACACTGAAGAATAGTAGTGTATTCTAAAACATTTTAAGGATTTGGGATACAGAGTCCTTTATATATACAAAATGTTAATAGCACCGTCTGTCAGCAAGATCTCCTTTTCTCTACTTTTTATGTAACAATGCTGCTTTCTCTGAATGGTTAAATTTAGATTTAATTTTGTTATATAAACAATGCCAGTTCTCCCTTGCCACTTGCTCTTTTGCTTCTTTGCAGACCACCAAGAAACTTTTTTGCTGTGACATTGTAGAGGGAGGTGGAGACACCTCCAGGAGGAGGTCGAAAGAGACAACAGCAATTACAGCCAGTAACCCCTATGATTAAAGAAAATCTTGCTGCAGTTACAGGTTTGTGTGATCTCTGTGTGCCATCTTTCCTATGTACAGATATTAAAAATAAGGCAGGACATAGAAAATAAGAGCTCTAGGAACAGCTTCCTATTATTGTCTGTTCACAGCATCAGATAGAGTAGGGCAAGGTGGGAATTCTAAGAGGAAGGCGGCTAAGTAACTTCTCAGGGTTTTTCCTCACTGCTGTGATGTTACAGCTGTGACAAGCCGGTAGAACAATGCTGGAAATGCCAGAAGTTGCGTAAAAGAGGAAAATGAATTTAGGTTTAGATTTTATTTTTCAACCTCTGCTATGTGTGAAGAGTTGTTTTTTATGACTTTTATCTCCATTTTCCTTTAGAAACCTCAGGAGGACTGTCCACCCTTCAAATCTGTTTTGATGTGTTTTAAATGCATGATAGGGAGCACAGCCACTCTCAGCAGGTTGTAGACAGAGGACATAAAAGTGTAGTATGCCTTCGGAGTGGTGTGTTCTTTACTTCCTGGAAGCATCATCCAGGTTTACACCACTTTAAGAAGAGCTGTGAGAGAAGATGAATGTTTCTGAGGGCTTGGGGACAGTTTTGTGTTTGGGGTAAGACTGAGGTTAGCCGTGGAGCCTGTGTCCAGGCAGTAATTTGACAGCAGACAGGGGCACACAGTAATGCAGTCTCTGAAAATCACAGAAGCCTGCTGAGTTATTGTGAGCTGGAGGAGCTTTTCTGTTTGCCTGCCTGCTTCACATTGTGCAGACATAACTGAGACATAAAGGAGGCTGGCAGAGTGAGGAACACTGTAGGAAGGGGGGACAGAGGGCTGAAGAAGAAAAGTTAAGAGTTTGTGGACAAAGGGCTCAAACCTAGTTGTGAATTCCTAGCAGGTAGTTGGTCTTTAAATGAAAGCATTTGTCAAATAACTACTACTGATTTAATGTGGGAATTGGATAGGTATCTGCAGAGGTTTTAGCACCCTGTTTGCAGTGTGATTATAGGAGAAGTTAATGAAGAAAGCGGTATTCTTTCTACCAAGGTGTGTGTATTCATGTACCTAAACTAAATAGAGCAGACAGTATAGATGAGATTGTGTGGAGTGAGACACTGATGACACTGTGGGGTATGGGCATATAATGTCCCAAAAGATCATGGCTGATTGTAAATAAGGCATATAACTTGCTTTCCTTCTGGTAGTACTCCACCATACCTCAAGCATCATTACTGGATTATCCAGGGTCTTGCATCAGTTGCACTTTGCTGTACCTGGCTGCTGGTCTGTATTCCCTGTCCCACAGACCCATTCCTGTTCCACCTGGGTGAAGCACCCTACTTGGCATCTCCATTTTGAGCAGTGCCTTTCCTGTACCCTGCATTGTCTCCTTGTTCTGTGCTGAGACCTCAGTGGCTTGGCTGTACTCAGCAGTGGCTGTGACCAGACTGCACGTCCGTGCTGTGCTGTCGCTGGACTGATGGACCGTTCCACAGAGCTCAGCCAACAGCTCCGCGCTGGTCAGTGTGCGTCCCCTTTTTGTGCCTGTCAGGACTCTGCAAGGGAATATAACAGGCTCTGCGCGGCAAGTTGTTAGACAGTCACTCCCTGTGCTTCCCCTATATCCTGCCACAGCTCAAGCTGATGCACAGGGCTGTAGTATTTACAGATTGGTCCCTCGTTTCAAAAGTTGTTTTCTTTTAAACTTTCAAAAGCTTCTTCCTGAGCCTTGAACTGTTCCTGTGCTGGAGCCTTGTGAGTCAATTGCCAAGGACTCACAAGTTGCTGATAGATGCATGCAGAAACTAGCTACATAGTTGGCCATTCCTGTAAATCATTAGACTTCATAAATTTCATTCTGGGCCTTTCCTTAAAAGCCCTCTTCCAAACTGGACACAAGACAATGGACACCAGCAGGCACAGCTCCCAGTGACTAGGATATTGTCACATATCCAAAAGCCTGGTGGGAGGAGCAGACGTTAGTCTGAATTCATCCTGGAAGGAAGATTCGGCTGAGAGAAGGAAAAGAAGGTCAGAGGCAGCTCCAAAGAAACGTCTTCGGTTTTAAATGTTTCATTAGGGTTTTCACGCTGGAAATATAAAGTACAGGAGTACAATTGCTTGGCAGAAGAACCACATTTAGTAATAGTGCTGTATATATTCAGAACTCTGCACAGAAGGAAACAAAATACACCTACGGCAATCTCGGCAAAATTACAAGTCCCTCTTGTAAATGTGACTTTTTTTCAAAATAGCTCACATAATCTGGAGACTTTTTCTATCAGAGTTGATAAAAGATGTTCTTTTTCTAGTAGACCATTGCTCTCTGCTGTATAGCCACACAATTTTCACATGGCATACTAGCTTTATCTAAGCAGTGTGTTGGTGACCCTCCGTTTGGGAACACTTTTGGGCTGTTTACCTCTCATTGTTTCCCTTCCCTTCTGTATCTGTCTTTGTTTTTTCTTCTTGTAACTCTAAGATAATCATGGTCACCCTTTTCCAATGGTTAGTTTTTCCCCTGTTGACTTGACAAGCTCCTTTTTTGAAGATAGTCCTTACCTGCCACTTGAGCTGTGTCCCCTCAGGATGTTTTACCTCCTCCTGCAGGCAGGGTTGGGAGTTGGGGGTGGCACCAGTACCTTGCAGATCGAGTCAGAGCAGGGCTATGGCAAATGTCACCAGTGAGGAGGTAGGAGATGTGGTGCCAGTCTCTCATCTGCTTCCTTATTTTGGGACATATCCTGGCCAGGGAACTGAGCAGTTGAAACATCATAGAGGAGTGTATGATATGGATGATTTTTTTTTGTGGGAAGCCACAGTTAGTTCACATTTGTTTTTCTTCTGTTTTAAATTACAGATGAAAAACTTGGAGGGGCTTTGTCGTTACATCCCAGTGGCAGTTTTAAACTTACTGTGGCTTAGTGGTGTTTCCCAGCAGACTGACAGAACAAGAGCACACATGCAGTGCCCTGCACAGGTCATTCCTGACCAGAACCTGAAACAGCTGAAATGCAAGTCATCAGTCTTTCACATTGCCAGCCCTCGTGGCATGTTTGTACCCAGGTTATTTTGTCAGCACTTCTGATAATTTTGATGTTCTTTCCTGGCTGTGCCAGGCAGCCTGTTGTCAGGCCCTGGGTGCACCAGCTGACTCTGCAGCCTCTTCCCCCTGTCCTACAGATTTGGCTGCCTATTTTCATGGTCTGCCCTGATATAGTGGAGTGTAATCTGGGATCAGCGTGTTGTGGAAAGAGCTGAGAGAAGCGTGCTGGGCTCCCTTGGAAGCCACAGCACCATCTGACCTTCTTCTTGGTCCTCATCTGGGGTTGGCTGTAGGGGTGTCTGTGCCTGGCTGTGGACCACACTGATCCCGATCCTGCCTTGACTGCCGGCCTTGGCCTTGGACCTGACTCATCCCTGTAGGGCACTCTGACCATCACTGGGCTCCTGTCTAAACGTGGTTGCTGTCACCAGACCTGCTCTGTGATTCTCGTGTGGTCACTGTGGCCCTATGCCCTGTTACACTGAGGTCCTGTGCCTGCCTGGCTGTCGGCCCAAGTTGTCTTTGCTCCTCTGGCTCCCCAAGCTCCCCTGCAGCTTCTGCACTGCCGGACTCCGGGCATTGACCACAGCATCTCTGTTGGTCTGAGAAGCTGGAGAGCAAATGGGCAGTGATATGAGAGACATTGTGGCATCACACTGATTTGTTGCTGTGACAAACAAGAAAGATGCAGTGTTGGCTTTGGTTCCCTTCATTTTCAACTTCTTGAAAAGACAAACCGAAAATCGGCTTCTCTTGGCAAGAGCTCGGACCGCCAGGAAAGCAGCCGGCAGGAGGAGCTCTCTAGGCATTTCGCGGGATCATGGTCAGACACGGCCCTGGCTGCGTGTTTCAAGGGCATCGCTTCAGATGTGCTTTCTTGGGACTCCTTGCAGACAAACCAGCAGCAGAAGACTGAGCCAACTTCGTGCTGTTGCAAATGAGCAGCTCCAGCTACTTCTTTCTCTATCTTTTTTTTTTTTTTTTAAAGACTTATTGTGTTCTTTCTCCCACCGTCATACCTTTCTCTGTTGTCATTTTGCAAACAAGATGTTCAAGATGAACTTCGAGGATTCTTTTTGGTCCCTGTGAGAGGCCAAGTGTTTTATCTTCCAAGAAAGCTACTGTAAGATTTTTTGGACAGCATGCTACCCACAGAGTAAAGAATTCCAAAGCAGATTGTTTTTGCATAGAAAGAGATCCTCCTGGATATGACCTTCCATGGGATCTGTCAAAGAGCTCTGAAATGTATCAGTGCCACAATGAATATTGGTCTGATGAAGTTGTTCAGTTAGTTGTGCCTCCTTGTGTGCAGCTCATCTTTCTGTTCTCTAGGAAGCAGGTCCAGAGGGCAGCAGTCGCTCTTGCACAGCACGGTGTTATCATCAGCTAGGTGCAAAGTAGGAGCCTGCCTCTTCAGGTCAATCCTGCAGCCCTGTGTAGCCTAGTCCCCATGGCTCTGCCTCTGTACCACTTTTGAAAAAGAATTAAGATTATTTTTTTTAATTTGGCAATTTCTCTACTTATATAAGTTTGGCCCTCATTTAGTTACCAAAATGGGAACTAGGCACCTTCTGGTCTTGAATGTGGCTGTAATAATTATTTTGATTCTGAATGTGCCAGAAACTATTCTAATGCATATCAGTGTAAATTAAGTCAATAGAGATTCTTCAAATTTATCCTGGTGTTCAAGAGAATGGAATTCACGCACTTCAATTTACAGCTTATTAAGTGATCAGAATTAATGAACTCGCAACAACCTTTCCTGTTCTTGTTTACACATTTTCCTCCTATTCACTCATCATGTACATGATTTAGAAAAAGCAGGGAGTTGAAAAGGCAGTGTGTGGGTCAGATGTGTCCCACGGAGCACAGCATTGTGCAAGGGCTTCAATCATATTTGCAAAGCTGCTGTGTAGAAATGGCACCTTCTGACTCTGTTGATGCACAGCAACCCAGCTCCATTTTCAGAACCTTCTCTGCATTCCAAAAGCTAGGAAAATGTTTCTCCTGAAGAACAGCGAAGGTGTTCTTCAGAGTCACTGCAGGATAACAGATATAAAACAGTTCTTCCCTTTTTTGAGAGTCATTTTTCAATGTAGTACCATACTTCAGTCTGGAGGTTGGGAATAATGCAAACCATTGGATCCACCTTTCCTTTTATTCTGAGACTTGGGAGTCACTTGGGATGTCACCAAGAAAAACCTCACAGAAGCCCTCTTTTTCCCAAGACCTCAAGGTACCAACTGAAGGTTATCCCACTGCAGTTAATTCAATTCAAGGTTGGAATGATTAAAAAATCTCTTTGAATTTCATAATGTTTAAGGCTTAACTTGTGAGGCTATGTGCTCCTCTGGACATAATTTCTCTCTGACTTCATAGAACAGGACAAATTCTAAATGCTCTATCTGATCAATTGCAAAAAATTCAGAGAATTCCTGTTACTGCTGGGAGAGGTGGAACAACACTAATTAGTGGAAGTGCTAGGAAATCAAAAAGGGAAAAATAGGGAAGCAGCAGTAACTTGGATACCAGTACATTTGTAGATGAAGCAACTGAGTGACAGCGCTCGCATACCAATATCTTTATCTCATCTCTTCCTGTCCTTCTAGGAAAGTTATCATGTGAGCACATGGAAAGTTCTGTCACCAGATAAATAATAACACAGGACTTGTATGCAACCTCTGCAGAACTAGAGGAGAATGAAGATCTAAAGTTAGAAGGAGAAACTATGGGGGAGGCAGCAATCCTGATATGATGGATCTGAGGGTATTTCACTATGGTAGTAGTGTAGGTGTCTGCAGCAACCCTGACAGTGGTATTCAGAGGAGTGGTTTACTCAGGGAGAGGGGGGTAGATGGGATATTAAGTTGCTGTTGTAGGAGAGAGTGAGGGATTCCTGAAGAAGAAAATGTAGAATCGCAGCAACCAGTATACAGACTGCTTAAGGGCACAAACATGCCCCAGGCATTGGAGAGGGAGTTTGAGGGGTTTGGAAAGGTGGCATGTGAGGCCTTTGTGCAGGGGGGGAGTGCAGTTTATCAAGTAAATCCCTGTAGGAAAGAGAAAAATCTTCGAAGGAACGGCTGTAGATAGTGAACTGCCCCCCAAGAGATGAGAAATGAAGGGCAGGACAGCCATCTCGCACTAAGCAGCTATGCTGACAGAGCTGCTGAGAGCCAGGGGTCCAAGGCAGCAAGAGGGAAAGGTTGTTTCAAACCTTGTGGGCTGGTGTGGCTGACGTATGATTTGCTGGAAACCAGAGAAACTGGTTAGGAACGCAGGCAGGCTAGAGTGGAGCCCAGGGCTGGACAGAGCTCTGAGCAGAGTCATGCAAGCAGCTATCTGTTACCTTGGTCCCTGCAGAGCAGCTGGAGCTGGCTGACCCTCTCAGGGACCACTGGGCAGTCCCTACACATGGCAGTACTGTACAGAGGCAGGGAGTTTCTGGAAGTTACTGTATGGGAAGTTCCCGGCTCTTTTTACCTCTTTTTGCTTATGTACTTGTATACTAATGTTAAAAGATGAGTAAGACCCTCAGAGGAAAGAGCAGTGAAGTGACACTGGACTTGGTGTGAGGATTTCGAGTAAAGGGGGGGAGAATAACCTGTGGTTGCATCTGAGGAAGGCAGAGCATGTGAGTTCGCAGGACTCCGCTTTTAAGTACAGCTGGCTTGAAATTCTGATAGAAAAAAATGTTAGCTTTTTTCCTTTTTAGCTTCTTAGTGCTGAGTGTTCAAGCCCACAAGGCAGTAACTTAACAACACTGCTAGTATTTCTAAGTTCTGTTTCTTTAAGAAGGTCATAAAACTTGTCACAATACCCCAGTAAAGCTCTTTCTGCTGTGCTATCTAATCCAAAGTAGTTTGTATCAGATTTATGTTCTGGCAGCTCTGTGATAAACTTGGACTCTACCACATTACAAACACAAAAGATTACTTAAAGTTGTTGTTATTGAATTTGAAGGACTCTTTTGTTTCATGGAGTCCTGCACCCTGTACCAGGGTTGTGGTCTCCGTGGTTCTGCACCGTGTACATTTACAAAGCTATGTAGCCCGGGATGAAGACATTTTTACTAGTGACAATTTAATATTTTGGTAGACCTAGTCTCTTATTTGAGTTAAAATTGTGCATGTCTAAAGCACAGTAGAAGATATAAAGCATTGGTTAATTCAGTGAGGTCTGGTGTTTTGACCAAAGAGTCCTTGAGATGTAAATGTTAGGTTTCTCCTCTCTTGTTTAAGTCCCCTTAAATATGATATCTCAATACATAGGGCTTACCTGAAACCCTGGATCAACCTTGTGAAGTTCCTAGAAACAGGCAATTATGCAGAAAATTATCAGCCTCTCAATTCCCCTGGTGTGAGGCCTTGAAAACCTGAGCCTGAAAACATAAAAGACTGAAACTATGATGTCAGTCACACCCTCAACACAGAGATTATAGGTGTAACCAGAGGAGGAATTCATCACAAAATCTCTCTGATCTGAAATCAAGCAGAACTCTGGAAACAGCTGCCAAATACCCAAGGCTAGAGAACTCTCACCCTGGGTCCAGCTCTCCTGTTATCAAGTGCTCCAAAGCTCATTCCATCCCAGTTTATGTAAAGAGGAAAGATTACTGACATCCACTAAAAAGGCTGGAATGTATTATTTGTCTTTTTGTTAAAATTAATCTATGTTGGGCTGAAGGAACATCAGTTTTTCTTACTGTGCCTCCAGGAGAAAAACATCTTTCCTCTCTCTGCACTTTTGAGCGAAGAGTTCACCTTCTGCCATCAGGTGCATCCTTGGGGCTGCAACCCACAGTGACTGCCTGTCATTAATAGTACAATGATCTGGACTTTTTAACTGCCCCTGGAGCAAAGGATCAGTTTAATCATGAATGAATTAATCTTTAAATCACTTGCCTTGAAAAGGTCATATATTCCTTGTGTGGGACCATGTAGCCTGATCTCTATGTTGTTTCTGTACTCATGGCCATCACAATTTAGCGTGTTCATTGCCTGATTCTGATGACATTTGTAAAGCATTCCTGGAATTTTGGGGGTTTCTTCCAATATTATATACCAAACACATGACTCCAGCTCAGCGGGACTGTGGTGGAGGGTCACTCTGCCTTGCTCTAAGACCTGTTGGGAGGCAGCTGCTGAACAGGGACAGGCAGAGGACACAGTGAACTTCTCTGCTGGCTTCTTGTTTCTAGCCCCATGCTCTGTACTGTTGAGCTCTGCTGTGAGAATCCTTCAATTCTTCTTCCCTTTGGGTCTTTAATGCGACCAGATGGAAATCCAGCTCAACTTTCAAAAACTCTGAATAATTTATTAAGAACAAAATTGTTGGGTCTGAGAACTGGTTCCTTCTCTCTCTCCTTTGCTCTGCAAACTGCCTTTCAGAGGCAAAGTTTCTAATTACAGGTCAGGAAGGCAGGTTTAATCACACAGCAGAGCCCTTGATGCAGCATTAGAGAGTGTTATTTATACACCTGAATTAATAGAGACGCAGCATTTCAGTTGAGAAGAATAAGGTAGTTTTCAATTTCACTTTTTTTATGTGAAACAAACCACATCAGATTCACCAGGCTTTGTGACCTAAATTAACAGGGTCCTGAGTAACTAGCAAGTGAGTGCTGTGCAGAGCTAGAGCAAATAGAAGCAAGAATAGACCGAGGACTGCACACATAGCAGGGAAACAAGGGGAGCAGGATGTATCAGAAAGAGCCAGGGGGGTAGAAAGAGGAAGCCATGGGGAAAGCTGAACAGGGTAAAAATACAAATATGCAGCTGTCTGTCCCAGGGGAGACTTTTGAAGAGTGGTTGCATCCACAGAAACTGAAGGCTGCGGCATGTTAGCGCATACCCAGAAAACTCAATATATAGTTGTTCTTTTAAGGCCAAGAGTAGGAGAGGTGGGAATGAAACCTGAAGCGTGTCAGGAGTCCCTTGTACTCAGTGCTGCAGGGAACGGGACCCCTGCACAGTCAGCACTAAGAGTCACTGTCAGCTTTTAACAGAGGTATTGGTTCTGTAACACTGCAAAGAAGTGGGGAGTTCTGGACAGGATTCTTCCCGCAGTGTTAAGAGCTCCAACATAACATATTTACAGTACTACAGAGGTGAATTTTCTCTGTGCTTTTGGATATGAAGCTCATGATCCCTGTGGACTTTTATCCAATTTTATCTCTGTCTCTATCTTCTGTAGTTTGACTTCATGATTAGTTTTTGCTTTGCTGCTTGGAAAGTCTGTGAAAATCTAAAAGCACTTTGTGGACTTTTTTTCAGGGTTAAAAAATGAGTCCTGTGCATCCAGTTCTCTAAGTTAGGGAATACACTGTGGAGTCGACTGAGATCCTGATGCCCTGGAGTTGTCGTTCAGGCTCTGACATAGGTTTGCGTATCTCCCACCAGGTAGATGTGTTGGGCCATGTGATGGGAAAGGGCCCCCAGAGCTGGGCTGTTCTGGCAGCAGTTCTCCAGGATAAGGCACCTCCCCCAGTGTGCCCAGGTACCCGGCAAAGCTATGAAGCTCACCCTGTCCTGCCAAAGCAACCTATCTGCCATGTGAAAAGCCCAATGCAACAGAGAGAGAGGGAAGCTATGCTTCAAAACAGCTAAAATGAAGGTTCTGTGGGCATGGAGCAAAGCATAGCAGCCAGAATACCAGGTCTTATGCTCAGTGTGTGGGACTTGGCATGGCCTTGAGCTCCTAGAAGCTGTATTTTGCTGCAAGTGGTAGATTTCTAGAAGCTGTACTTGGCAGTCTCCAAGCTAAGCTGAGAGACAGATGAATGTGATGCAGTCAGTACCTATATGATATATTACTTAAGGAAAAAAAGGTTATCTAGTTTTGTAAATTTACTTTCAGTCCCAAGATAATTTTTTTGTTTGGTATCCTTAGACTGTGAACTCTGTTCTCATGTATGTCTGCAAATCATTACCACATTGCTGGAGCAGTGTGTGTAGGGAACAGAAACTGATTCACCAGGTACAGCGTGTCACAGTGCTCCAGCCATTGGATCCATCGGGCTGGGTCTATAGCAGGGCATCAGGGGCCAAACTGGGTTGCAAGCTGGATGGAAACTCAGTTGCAGAAGAGGTCACAAGCTTGGGAGAGAAAGCAGAAGAGAAGTCTTTAGCAGAGATAGAAAATACTGCTCCCCAGGACGCAGCCCAGCTATGCTTCCTAGGCTTTGCATTGCCAACAGCAGGTTTTCTACTGGGCTGCAAGGAGGAGGATGTGAGGTCTGTGTGCGCTCTGCCTGTGACATCCCTGTTGTTACTGTCACACGCAGATGGCTGACACCCGCTGTGACAGAGGGAGCTGAGGGTTTGGTGTTGCGCTGTACTAGACAACTTGTCAGGTGTGTGATAGTCAGGCTGCCCTTCCTGTGGGAGGAGATTTAGAGGGAGCTGTTGCTTTTTGGTATGGATGTTGTTTTCTCCTCCAAAAATAGCTTTCAAAGTGGGAGGATTTCAGAGATGGGAGAGGATTAGCAGTGATGACATGGATGGTCATATTTCAGGACAAATACCTGTAAATCAGTCTAAGCCTGTAAGTAGCAACCTATTAAACTGAGTTCACCTCAGCAGCACTCGCCCTGTGTCTGTTCAGGAAGGCTGGAGCCAGCTACTCAGCCCTTGGACTACAGCTGGTGCTACAAGCTCAGCCTTTCCCCATCTTTTGTACCAGTGCAAATGGAGCACCTATGGATGTTTACAGCTGGCAAGACAAAACACATTAAAGAGGTGATGACATCTTTTAAATACATCTTCTGCATTTCTCCTTTTCCCATTTCTGACCCTTCTTGGAGCTCTGAAATTATTTTCCTTCTTGTTTTGTTTTTAGGAGCTTTTTAGCAGATAAAGTCTTTTTAGCATTAGAAATGTTAGATTAAGTCTGCAAGTGCTGCCCCTTCTGTTCTGTAGAAGAGCTGCTGGCAGGATGTGCTGCCTGGTTTTCTAGAGGTGAAGCATAATGTAGAGCTGTTCTAATATCTTGTCCCCTTTCCAACCTGCAGGCCTGCAGTGAGAAATGAGGATATTAACTTGAATCCTCTGTTATTGCCACTGGCTTCTCCTCTTTCAAAAAGGATTTTGCCACGTGGAATTTCTTAATGAACTCCTTCAAACTCCTGTTTAATGAACTCTGCATAACAAAGTGTTTGGACAACATTTCCAATTTCCAAATGTAATTATATTTTTATAGGAGTGATTGGACTCAGTGATCCAGTGGGTCTTTTCCAACCTGGAGATTCTATGATTCCTATAGATAAAATGGCTTAACTACAAAACATTAACGATTGTTAAGTTACTTTGTGAACAAACACCCTGTACGTGTGCACTGACGATGAAAATGTTAGAGTCACAGAGCTCAATCCAGTTCTCCCATCGACTTCCAGAGTGACTTCTGACATTACACTATTTTTGCGCGTGACTTCCACTATTATCCTGGGTTTTCTACAAAAAATATCAACCTCACCAAGGCTCTGAAGACATGCGAGATCTTTGGCGAGTTCATGCATGCAACTGAGATTGTAAGGAAAGCATCCTTACATTTTCTGATACATAATTTTTCTGGTAGCCACTCTACCTTTAATATAACTTAGGTATATTTTTATATATACTTATTATATATAACTTAACTTATAATTCATGGTGAATACTGTGGTGAAAGAAGATCTAGTATTTTCAAATATCAGGTTTTGATAGTAGATTATAAGTTTTCTTCCTTTCCAGAGGAAGCCAGCAAAGTTTCATCGTTCTTATTAGTTTGTCACCACTAGATTGGAGTTTATATAATATTTTTATATAATACTTTTGTTATGCCGTTCAGTAGTAGATGCTTCAAAGAAAGTGTCTGGTACAAGATATACAAAGAAAGTCACTCAGTTTTTAACCTGAAAGGGAATTTTCTTCTGTAGGTGAGGCAGTGAATATCCAGCACCAGCTGGGGTTCCAGCTCTGACCTCAGCAAAGGAGCTGGTCCCATAGGATCTAATAAACCACTGTTTCCGGTAAGACTACATCCTTCCTTCAAGCTAAGTGGCTACTGTTCTCAGACTGCAAGATGCGAGATCTGTTAAATCCATAAATTGTCTTCTATTTAACCTAACTGGCTGTTCCAATTAATGGCATAAATGTCTCTTTCTGTCATGTGACTACTACTATGAAGGTGCCTAAGTGGGCATTGTTCCAAGCACAGCAGTGTCATCAGGTCTGCTGGAGACTAGCAGGCCATGTGTAATACCTGGGTGCTATGGGGTGCACAGTGCAGCTCCGGATGATGCAGGCCTGGGTATCTGCCCCCTCTCTCCCTTAGGTGTGCTTTCTTGAAGAAACAAGCCTGGCTCACCTGATCATGGCAGTTGAGAACTTCACCTAATCATGGAGCTATTTATTTCCTTGGGTGTTCTCATGATCCTGCAGACATTGTGGGTGATCTCTTTGCTTCAAGTTGGCTGCTGGCTCTGACTGCTCTGCCAATTGAGTCATAGAATCATAGAATCACCAGGTTGGAATAGACATCTTGGATCATTGAGTCCAACCATTCCTATCTAACCCTAAACCATGTCCCTGAGCACCTCGTCACAGTCGGGAAGAGCCTGTTGTGAACGATGAAGAGTCGTCCTTTTCTGCTGTCACTTTGTGTTCAGAGATAGCAAGTTGTGTTGTAAAGAGTGAGAAATATGCCTAAGTAGGTCCAGGGAGCAGTTAAGCGTTCTAGACATGCAATACAGATCACTCTTCAGACTGGTGCTGTGGCTGCCCTGCCTATGAGTGTGGGGATTATAATGATGTTGATGTTGGTTTTCCAGAAGGTACCAGTAATAAAGAAATGGGATGGGTTCAATAAGGCAGGTGCATTTCTACTGTTTCCATACAAGCTCAGTAATAGAACTGCTGCAGATCTTAAAGTTCTTAAGAGTCACCACTTCTTCAGGTCAGTTGCATACACTGTTCTCTCAAGAAAAGAAAAAATTGGCATTCAAAACAAGTTGCATCCAAAGAAATCAAAGTAAAAGTCATCATCGCTGTTTTACAGATGCAGAAACTCAGATTTCAGCAAGTATTTACTCAAATGAGAGAAAAATAGGAATAGAATCTTGTATAAGGATGCTCTTGTAAATACTTGTCTTGTGATTTCACTAGTAAATGTTGCTTCTGGCTTTGTAGTTTGGGAATTACTGGGAACAATCTGTGTCCATTTGAGGTACTGCATTCATCGCTTCAGGATTGTGCTGATAGTCATTTTCCTTGCTGAAACACATAGTTCATTCCAGAAACTTTGGGTGTTAATTTCTTAAGAAATGTTTGTTAATTGTAATGTAAGCAGTCTAGGGGGAGGGGAAGAATCAGCTGTATCAGAAAGAAGATCCAGTTCTGCATGTACAGAACAATAAGGATTTGACTGTGGTGAAATCCTGTTCCCAAATTTTCTTGAGTGCTTTTGGGAAACACTGCACCCCTGTGGGAAGCACGGTTGGCCTTGGTGAGTTGCTGGCATACAGCTGTCAGTAAAAAATGCAGCCTGTGCCGTTGCCTGAGTTAAGATCACTTCATTTTCCAGTAGGCATAAAGAGATGCCAGTGTCATTGAAATTTTGTAGCTCTGAATAGTTGCTGTAAATTTCATCTGGGCAATATCCCCAATTGTGTTAGATATAATTATATTCAAAGTTCCTTTTAATCATTTATTTGGAATGTGTCCCAAGACTCAGCAGTTTTGGATTGGGACAGAAATTGAATTATTTATTATCAATTAGAGGTTGTCAGAGCCTTTGACACCACGTTGAGCTGGCATTGTTTGGTATCTGTATTAATGATCGTATAGATAAAAGCATGAAATTATTGGTTAGGAAGCTTTTATTCGAGGCTGAGAAGGCTGGTTTGCATACTTGGCTGGATGCTTTCCTACACTCACTGTCATTATGGCTCTGTTTAATCTAGTCAGTGTTGCCTGTGGAATTGCTTGCCCATAAATTGATGAATTGAGTGTAAGAATAATTCCCCCTTGATGGAACCCAGTTGTGACTTCCCTTGCCATCCCAACCCAGCACATTTCGACTCTTCTGCTTTGGCTGTTCTCTGCTATAGACCCTGGAACAATCTTTGTCACAGCTGTTCTTTTCTTACCAGAGCAATTTATCGATGGCTGCTGGTGGTAACGCTGTATACTGGGCTTTTGTTCTTCCAGGTGAGGGGATGGAGATGATGATAACCTCACAGATGTCTTCAGCTCTCTTCACGGTTCTCCTCTGTGTCTTTCGCTCATCAGTGTGGGTCTTAAGCGTGATTTTTCTTATTGTGTTTTGGCACCTTGCAAGAAAGCTCAGCTTAAGAGGAAGATCACTTAACAGTGATACATAGGGTAATCCCAGGCACCTTGCTGCAGAAAGGGAAACTGCCAGGAAATTCAAGGAAAGGAGCAGGGAGGAGATGCCAGTTGTCTCATTGAGTGGCAATGGAGTGGCTGAGGAGAAAGGATGTCATCTTATCCCTGGGTCTTCTGGATTTGGCTGTTGCTAGGGTTAGTATAGCCTTACTGGGAGAAAGGGGGAAAAAATCAAACCCTTCTGAGGACAGACTTGTACAAGTTTTTGTAGCAAATACCTGTTTTTTCTGCCTGCAGTCTGAGCTGCTGGAAGCAACGTGCAATACCCCTGCACAGAGACGATCCAGCATGTAACAAGATATGATACGAACAAGTTTATAAGAAGTTACATGCTAGATGCAGGGAGAGAGCAGGAACTTCTCACAGATAGAATTCGTGTTATAACTCCCTCACAGATCCTGCTCCGCATTGGAGTCAGTGTCCCTCCTATTGTGCTTCTGTGAATTCCAGTATCATTTCCTGACATTTCTGTACATTTCCCAGTAGGATAGCTGATCTGCTGGGGTTTTTCTTCTTCTGCATTTTGTTTTCTTTATCAGCAGGGTTGTCCTGCTGTCACAAGGAAATTATCACATACACCACTTTTCCAATTATTTCATTACAGCAAAGGAAACTGGAACTCAAGAAAGAAAGAAGTTCTCAGTTTACTGGGAAACGCTGAGATTTCAAAACCTTTTCCACTGCAGAATGAGTTACATTTTCAATCAAACTTTTTTTTTTATGAATTCTGAAAACATTGTTTGGATCAGAACAGTTCCTCTGATTTCAGTGTCTTTAAGTGGAAAAAAGTTATTTTATACAGCTTCATGTACCTTTTTGTATACTTACGTACTTTTTTTTTGTATTGAAAAGCTTTTCTCAATACACTGAAAATGCCAAAATAGGCCTTTTTGATGTTACTGAAATACTTCACTTATTTCATTTAACAGAAAAATCACAATGTTTTTCAATACAGTTGGGTTTCAACAAAGATATTTTTCCTTTAGCATTCCTCTGCACACAAACACTCATTATCTAGACAAATATTTTACTACTACGTAACTCATTCTTTTCAAATGGAAAAGCCGAAGCTGCATGTATCCAACCTCTCAGGCTCAGTACCGACTTCCACAAAGGAAAGTATGCAACTGGAATTCCTGGAACAGACCTCTCTTGAAGTATGTGCTTTGTGTCAAAGACGCTATTTCTTAAGGAAAAGCAGAACAAAACAAACCCCAAGCCAACCAAAGCCCAGCCTGTAACAACAAATCAACAACAATAAAACCACTTTGGTTATAAATCAGCTTTTGTCTTGACTTGCAGAAGGTGCAGTGGCCCCTTCATCCGCTCAAATCCTTCTACTTAGAGAAAATAAAATGGAAATGGAGACTGTGGCATGTCCTGCTGCAGAACAAATGCGCCTCAAACCCTGCAAGCAACTTTTCCAATCTGGTAGTGATGTTTCTGATTCCCAGCCTCAGAAGCTGACAAGCAGCAGCAGCTCTCATCTGAGGCAGACTTGGGAAATGACTAATTAAACAGTGATTGCAGGATTGCTTCCTGACCTGGGTATCAGACCACAAGGGTGAAGCTTCATAAAGATAGAGTGAATGCAGGAAGCAGTCCTGCATATTTCCACAATAGGGGCATTATGGAGACATGCCCTGGAGGCTGCTGGAGACCTGGCTGAATGGATCCTGATACCATCGGGGAATGGAGTACCTGCTAGTTCAAAGCGAGCCTGAATGCAGGTTTTAATCCCTTCTGACAATTGTTGAGAGGAAATGGCTTTTCCTCTGACCTTATCGTTGTAAACAACAACTAGTCATCAGGTCTGTCCTGCTAGGGGAATAGTCAAGGTCTATGCAAGGATTTCGGTGCAGATTTTTTTTTTCTCTTCTTCTCTGATTACAATGGTTTAATTATCTAGACCTGAAATGCATTCTCACCCCTTAATATACTGGCTTCAGGTACATTCTTCATAAATTATTGAGTCCATACAGCTCGGCCTGATTCAAATTAGCTTCTTGGAGCTGTGGGCAGACATCCCGGTGGTCAGTTTCGGTGCTCAGCCCTGTGGTTGTTTTTATGATGTGTGTTGTGAGATGCCTTTTGGATAGACCAGTATCCCCAGAACTGGGTGTGAATCAAGCTGACAAACTCCTCTAGCACGACAGAGTCACTAAGAGCTATAATGGGTAGCAGGCAGGATGGAAGACTTGCTGCTGGGCACCATTAGCGTGGCAGTTTTAATATGATAGAAGGATGCATACCCTTCTGGAATTGCAGCAATGAGTAGATTTAACTCTGTGGATTCACATGGCTTTTACTGCTCAGGCAATACAGATGACACAGGAAACGAGACAAGGGCTTTTGCTGCTCCTGGAGCTAGAGCTTACTGTAACTAGCAGGACAATGCAGAAGAGGGCTGACCTGCTGTACTGGCAGAGTTTCAGGGTGGTGAAATCCATTTTCCCATCGATCTACGTAGGGCTTGGCTGCTCACAGGCCTCCCAACACTGAGAGGCCATCGTTGTAGCCACCTGTAAGCATCCCCTTCCCAGTTAGTTGCTGCTTATCAAGTGCTAAGTGGTGTAAAGGAATCAGCTGTTAAAGCCTTTTTAAAAGGGAGTTCACAGGGCTGATAGGAGGGCATTTCTGTTCCTGGTTGTAGATCTTGGCAGGTAGAGGAAGTTATTGATGGCTTCGTGTGAATGAATTTTTAGTTCCAGTGGCTGTTGTGGGTAGCACTCACATGTCTGCTCTTTGGTTCCCTCATGTGATGTCAGATTGTGAGCCAGAAAAGATTTCTCCCTTGTACTGCCTAAGCCTGACTGATGGCTGCAAAGTGAGGGATGAGCTGTAGAAGTGGGTGTATCTGAGCTCTGTGGAAGTCATAGGTTTTCTTACTGGAGCAAAGGAATGTTTCTTCCCTGGGTAAAGACAATTGTAATTTTTTCTTGTCCTGGTTGACCCAGCTTAACTTCTGCTTCTCTAGCTGGTAAAGATTCTTATACACGTTTTTCACAAGAGAATTGTGGTGTGTTTTCAGTAGGCTGAAGTTCGCTAGGTCTGTGCTTCTAGTGAAAAGCCTGTAAGAGTCTGCAAACAAGAAAACGTTAAAAGCTGCTTTCCCTGGTTTTGTAGGAATGTCTGAGGGGCCTGTGGCAGGCTAAGGGAAGACTGGTGCAGTTTTATGGAAAGAGGTGCTGTTTTAACAATCATTAACTACCTGTGACAAATTTGGGCTGTGTTTTGTGTAATGTATCTGTGAGCAAAGAGAGGAGCCTGAACACTGGGGGGAGCAATCTCTGAATGCGTGTGCATTCTCTGCCTAGACGATGGTCAAGGTCAAGGCCTACAGGCAAAGATACAAGGTGGGATCTGCCCTGTGCTGTGTCTCTGGCACCCACCCACACTGTGCCTATGAACAGGCTCTACCTGAGGCGATGGGTTTCCCTGACTTCCATTAGGGATCTATGGCTGTAGGTGGAAGAGTCTGTTATATAACAATCTGTAGTCTGTCCTGCAACCACGTGAAGTTGTTTTGTTTGATCCATACCAAAATGAAATGAGGTCCCTTTGCTTCTAGTTTTGTTCAGAAAACAACTGCACAAGGCCGTGGCCCATGAGCGCCTATGGGACTGTGGCATGCGTAAGTGGGAAAGATCTCGAGAAGCTCTGATGTGATATGGCTGAAAGGATTTCCTTTCCTCCCACCCAGGGGACCGACCTGTGTGGAGAGGCCACATAATTGGGCTGCTTGGAGATCTGGTCACCAGGTACGGTGTGTGCTCTGTACCTTGCAGGACACCAGCAGGTGCAGGGTGAGTGCCACCATCCCAGTCATCTTGCGTGTGCAGTCCGCATCAGAGTAGCGTTGTCAGAAGACTGAAAGGAAGGACATCAGGGGAAGTATTCCCGTTTCAGTTGGGATTAATGCAGTATTTACTGAACTAAATGCTCTCTTTCCACCCTACCCTTTTTCCCCTTTGAGATTTACTTGTGTATGTATTTGCAGGTGGTAGCTTTTTGCCTTCTGGTGTTATTACCTGGACTAAGGAGAATCATAAAAAGCTCAAGCACTTACTGATTCAGTAGTGGGAGCTGCTTCAACAGGGATAAAATGCTGCTTCTCTCTCAGTTATGGGATACTTATCACGTTTTCTCTTCCCATCCTGAGGTTCCATTTTAAGACTTTTTGAATTGTTTCTGCCACTTTATAGAGCTGTAACAAAGGATAAGTGGCTGGATCACCATACCAGCTTTACCTGCGTAAAAGGGGCCATGGCAAGGCTGAAAGGGCTCCTGTCAGCAGGCTGCTAATTGTGTATGTCCATCAGTAGGTTGTCCTTCTACTGAAGAATGTTATCTGGAGACGAATCCATAGGCAGCACAGAAGGGTCTTGTTGAGAGAGGCAGAGCGGGGAGCTGTGGAGTGCTGCTGCCTGTAAGGCTAGTGTCCTCACAGCAGATGCAAGAGTGAACCAAGAGCACTATGCGAGAGCTGCTTTGCCTTGCAGTGATTGTGTTAGAAAGAAGTGGCTTTGCTTTCCTGTCTCATAAGGGACCGCATGTGTTGCATTTTGCACTGCTCTGCAGCGTTTGTGGAAGTCTGCAGTAACTGGTTATCTGGTTAGTAACCATGCTTGTTTGTGGTAAGTGAATGCTACTTTTCCTGCTTGTTTTGTCCCATGCATGTCACACTGTGACAATTCGGATACACTGTTGGTAAAGAGCAATCTTTTTGTTTCAGAGCACAGTGCGTACTGTAATGGACCACCTTGGCTGTCTTCGTATCTGAGAATTGTTTTTTTTTTACTGTATAGGAGCAGCACATCTTGCTGTTCTGCACAACCTGAGCTCTGGAAGCATCTAAATATTTCTATATAGTTTAAATATTCCCTGTGCTCTGTCTTGGGAGCTTCTCACTGAGGCCAGGGAAAAGGGCAGTCACTAAAAGACATTCACACATGGTTAGACTTTTTTTCTGATTTACTGAGAAATCATTGCAATCACTTCCAGATTACTTCTTTGACTCAGAAGGCATCACCAGAGCTGACAAAGTCTCATTCCCAATATGGTATGTATTGTAAACAGGATTTGTATTGCCATCAGCACCCTGGGACCCCAGGAGAACACGAGCTGAGGATTTTGCTTTTCTGCTCTTACTGAATGCATGTGAGAGTCTCATGAATATTTTTGAAGCAGGTCAAATACTTGCCATTGCAAATCTATAGAGGCCTTAATGAAAGCAGTCCTTTGAGCAGGCAGGAAGGTGGATTTCTCCTTCCTTACAAGAAAGCTCAGGAAGCACTGGAATAATTTTGAAGCAGTAGATAGTGTTAGTAGAGCGAGTTTTCACTCTGAAGTTGGGGAGGGGAGGTTCCTCATTGTCACTAAGCTGTAGGATGGCACTTAGCACTTGTCTGGGGGCACTGTTAGAGCCAAGTAGGACTGTGGGGTGGCAGTGCTGGACTCTATATGGAAATCAAGACGCTTCCCGGAAGCAAGTTTGTTGATTATATGGCAGCAAACAATTTGGTGTTCAGAAGACTTGGGGTATGGTAGAATCCTCTTCTTCAGTAATTGTAATTATTGTTATTTAGAGGCACTTATATTATTAAATGAACACCTCACAAACAGCATTAGCCAGCAAAGCATCATATGTCATGCTGTTGGGAGGTGGGGGAAGCAGCGAAACTGAGGCAGTGGTTCACCCCCTTGACACCTCCAAAGTGCGACAGAGGAAATCCCAGCACAGCTGGAATTTGACTTACATGCAGAATGGCCTGTGGGATCCTCTTTAGCCTGACCAGGCTACAGGGGTGTGCCTGAACCCTCAAAGCAGAGGGCTAGGTGGAGATGCAGGGTGTGAAGTGCAATTCCAATGGGGTGACATTTGAAGTTGATGAGACTACACTTCCTTATCACTTCAGAGCCTGACCCCTAAAATGTCTTGTCTAATGTTAGCCCCACTGATGGACTGAGAAACAGGACTGCTGGGGAGCCAAGAGGTTTATCCCTGAGCTCAGTGGCAATCCTAGGAATAGAAACAGGTATTGGCAGAACTTGTTGTCTGCCTGGAGAGCCTGGAACATCTGGCTGTGAGGACTGAGAAGCCTGTATTTTGTCTTTGGCTGTTGGAAGTGGGCAGAAGTCTTCCTGCGCTGTTGAGCTAGTACTGCATCTGTGATTAGGAACAAGTTTTGTTCTTTTTTCTTGAGCTCATGCTGCCATTCACTGACTTGTTGCTGGAGCTTACTTTCGTGGTTTGGTCACATCCTGAGCCTAACTGTGAGCAAAAGACTAGTGAGATCACAAACATTGCTATGTTCATAACTAAAGTTGCCTTCTCCTAAGGCACATGCAGGACCACTAATCCTCTTCCTGCACTCATGATACCCAGGAGGCTGAAGCTGAGCTTCTGCAGCCCCAGCTGTTTGGGGATGGAGTTGGTTGGAGGAAGGGAAGCCTGTATTTTGGTGGAGGTGTGGAGGAAGCAGCCAGCAGATTTTTGTTCTTCAGGGCTACATACATCAAGGTAGACTTAAAGAGATGGAATAATCTACTCTGGCCTCAATGCAGGAAAGCTTACCCCCAGTCTCTCTTTCGTGTTGGTGCTTGATGTTGCCCTAGAGCCGGGGAGGACTGTGCCTGTAAACTCCTGCGCAGATGAGGCCTGTTGCTGTGAGCTCCTGCATAGTAATTAGAGGAAACAACTTTGGGCACCCACCACTGGTTATGCAATTTGGCTGGATTTGGCTGCTGTTTGTGCAACCCAGCACCAGCAAGCTGGTGCCTCTGTCCAAAAATCCCTCCTTTGCCTCTATCCCCCCTCCAGGGCAGTTGCTTTGCAGTTTGTGGGAGTTTCTGTCCTGCAGTCGGCTCCCAGGTAAATCCTGTCTGGGACCTGTCGAGAGAAACTGTAAGCCCTCAGCAGAAATGGTCCAAGTTTCCAAGGCAACTATCCTCTAACCCTATTTTGAATGCTGCCTCGTTCCCATAGAAAGTTGCCCGTTAGTCTCGTCAGCAGCTGCTGTGGGGAGCACGCCACCTCCAGAGAAGTCGTCCTTCTTTGGGCTCTTTATTCCCATAATAAGCAGCTGGGGGGTTGCGGGTGGCATGTGCTGCTCGGCGCTGCTGGCCCCCTGGCAGGGCCCTGCCGGGACTCGGACAGGGATCCATGGCATCCAGCCCGGGAGCCGCTCTTGAGCAAGCAAGGGGGTGGTTGTGCCTTTCTACCTTCCCAGGGAGAAAGAGGTGCTGGGGCTCCTGGGAGGTGTGTGGGGCAGGAGGTTCAAGCACAGATGGGGCTTCTCTTGGGTTTTTTTTGGCGAGCGGGAAGGTGACAAGTGAAGAAAAAGGACACGGCGTTTTATTTAATTAGAAAAACCAAACTCCCTAAAACTAGCCTTCGAAGGGCCTCCGTTGTCATCAGCTGCACAAAGAGCTGTGACAAATGAAAGGAACTGAGCAGAGAAAAGGCTGCTTTCTCTTTGTGTCTCTTTCCCAGCTTCTGTTTGCTTTGCTGTCTCCCTTGCTCCCATTGATCAGGCATGTGGAAACATTCCTCCTCCTGCGCTCCCATTGTGGCCGCCTGGTTGCCAGGCTGCCGTTGGCTTGAATAACTTCACTAAGCCAGGCCTCTCCAAAACCATGCCATCCGGCGGGCTGGATGCAGGGCCAGACGCTGCCCTCCCATCCTCCTTCTCTCCCTCCCCCTCCCTGGCAGCGCAGGGGCGAAGTGAAAAAATTCACCAAAGAACAAGGGAGGTAGCTGCCCCTGAGCCCCAGCTGGCCCAACGTGGGGGAGAGGCGTGAGCTCACCCTAAGAAAATAGGGGCAGCGAGGAGCGGACAATGGTCAGCCTGGCTTGCCTGGCCATCCACTGGGTGCATGACAGTAGCGGCAGCAGTGAAGGCTGCTAGCCCAAAGTTTCTGAGCAGAGAGGGGGGTCACAAAGGCACTTTTCCAGGGGTTGCAAGCTAGTAAAGTACAGTGAGGTAAACCCCAGCCTTGTTTCCCGTGGAGGGGAGAGGCAGTGTGGACAAAACAGGAGCCAGCAGGCAGCCGACTGTGACTGGGAACGATTCGTGGCCAGCTCTTGCTGGCTGTTCTGCAAACGTGTCCCTACAGCAAACAGGACACCTTGGGCCAAGCTCGCCACTGCTGCTTATGCAGAGTCCCTCGGTTTGGTGGTGTTGCACCAGCTGGTGCTGGAGGTGACACTGATGCTGGTGCAGGTGACAGCTCTGGTGCAGAGTGTGGCTGGGTTCCTGGGGAGAGTGCAGGGGCAGGTTGGGGGCTATAGCCCCAGGATTAACTTGGGGTCATTCTGGCACTGCAGGCACTGGGCTTGAGCACAAGCTGGCTGCCCAGGGACTGGGGGCTCATGCTGTCGCTGCTGAGGGGCACCCAACCGAACCTCTACACAGCTCTGCTGCCTGCAGCCGTTATATGAATCTGGCCTATTGTTCTTAACGCTATTTTTCATCAGTGAAACA